>CM066991.1:88494451-89131519 GCA_033977485.1 Hydrangea macrophylla | reverse complement strand
TCCCTGTAAAAATAAAAAATACAAAACTCAAAGAAAAACCAACAAGCAGATAAATTAATGAACATTTATATACATATATACATATATTTATATTTTATTTTTTATAGTATAAGAAAAGCTAGGGAAGAAAAAAAAGAAAACAAATTGAAAAGGAAAAAATTAATATAAATAAATAAATAAAACTAACACACATCGCTCTGCTTGATCTGCTCATAATATCTATCCATTCGTTCGCCGAACATCCAACGAAGACTTTTTGAATAGTTTCGTTTGTAGTAGTAGTAGTAGTAGCTTTAACAGGTGATGATGATGATGATGATGATGATGATGGTCCATGATGACAGCCTTCAACCTCAACCAAGCATTTACGTTTTCGAGTACAGGGAGGAGTATAGTCATCCATTCGATCACTTCCACGCTGCCGAAATGAAAATTGAAACAATTATATACTTTTAACCAAAAGGGATTTAATCGGAATTCAACAAGCCCTAGTTTTCCTGTATTCTATACACCATTAGTTTACTCGCCCCCGCCCCCCCCCCCCCCCCCCCCCCCCCCAAATCACCATCGCCATTGGAGGCCACCACTACGATCCTCAACCCAACCCCACACACACCCACACCCCCTCAAAAGCAGAAATCGAGAGAGAGAGAGAGAGAGAGAGAGAGAGAGAGAGAGAGGGGTACCTAGAGCGGCAACCGACGGCTGGGTGAAAGGCCAAGTAGTAGGTAAGAACCCTCAGTAGCTTCCCCAAATACGAAAAGTAGGAAAAAATTCAATATAAGTTTTTTTTTTTCTCAGAAAAGGGGGTAATATAAGTTATATAACGGTATATACTGTACCCAATTTCCATAGGATTCTTAGTCCAAAAAAAATCCCTTTACTTTAGCAAATTTGTGAATTATATAAGAGGGTATAAAATTCCACGTGGTATTCCTGGCATACCTAATATTTACTCGAAAAGTAGAGGCTTTTAAAGTGTAAAACCTAATTAGTCGGCTTAATTACAAATATACCCCTGAAGTTCCTGGAGTTTTTCAAAGAGAAGCAATATGGTCCAATTCTCTCATTTTGTCAGAAAATCTCTCTTTGTTTAGATACCAAATTTGGTGTAGCACACTTAAGATAGTTAAGATATTAACGAATTCCGATAAAAAACAATATAGACAAAATCAAGAAGCCGATGAGATGTGATGGGGATCAAGAGGAGATTTTAGTAATAATAATGTTTGATCCGGGAGGATATTGTAATTTAATTATTTGGTATGTATTTAGTTTAGAAGATTTTCATTTAAGAGTAAATATATTTAACATATCATCTTTTAGATAGTTTTAAATTATGGAATAATAATCTTTAGGAGATTTTATCATTTGGACAGAGTTTAGGAAGTTGCCTAGTTTAGGACTATGATACCCGGACTCGGGTACGTGTGTCGGGTGTGGATATGAATCCGAGAGTTGGGCTCGGTAGATCCCAATATTTTAGGATTAAGGGGACTTGGCCATAAATGATCCAAAATTTAGGTATGGGTACGAGGACATGTCAAACAAAAAATAGAACAAGACATATTCTTAAAATTAGCTATATTCTTATGTTCATAAACCTAAAAGCATAGCATTACTCTTATTTTATTATTATTTCGCATATGATTTTGACGGAGTTTAAATAATTTTTGGAAAAGTGGCTCTACTTGGGTGTCTATAAATATCAACACTAGATATGAGGCTATTAAATGTACTGACAACCTAAAGATAATAACAAGACCTTGAGACTACGAAACAGTTTGTCTCTTTAGATTGTATTTTTCATAGCAAGTCATGTCCGACTTGGTACGAAACAAGTCCGACACATATCCCGTGTCGGTATCCTTATCATTCTCACGTCGACACGAACACAGTACCTTTTATGCCAAGTCCGGGTAACATAGGTTTAGGAGTCTTTATATCACTATAATTAAGGTGGTACGCTATTGTATTCAACTGTTTTATGATGAATAAAATTTGAGTTCTTTGTTTTGAGAGCCTAAGGTCTTAGTGGATTCTAAGACTTCTTGTCTTGGTGGACTCCAAGACTTCTTATCTCTTCTTATTTTTCTTTGTTCTCCATCTTTTCCATCAATATTCATATTTCTTTGAAGTGTCCTACGTCAAATTTGGTATCAGAGCTCAAGAGCGATTCAACACAACCAAGAAGTCAACTCTCTCTTTCATGTACCCAAACAGGTCCTATCTAAACCTTCGAACTTCCAACCATTCGAAACCCACCACCAGTTTGAACCCTTCCCTCTGTCTCGACACCAAACAGTACCTCAAAGGCTCAAACCCATTTTAGCCTCTTCATCTTCTCCATGAAACCCTAGCCACCACCACCAGACCAAACCATTGCAATTGCCACACACCAAACCATCCCGGCTCCACCAGCTTCACCTCTATTCTTCGACCCAAAACAGGTCGTTGCTCCTCGCTAACCAGCCACGAATTAGATGCAAGACTTGGATACTTCTCTCTTCTAGGGTTTTGTTTGTTCACTGTGAGAGAATTGAAACCATATATGTTGGGTTTGTGCCCTCTGTGGATACCGGGCTTCGGACCACTTCTCTTGTTTGAGATTGTTTTGAAAAGGAAAAGAAAAGGTCTGTTGAAAACAGATACAGAGTCGCCACTTGGTCTTTAAGGAACCAAGAAACCTAATTTTGACTCACCCAAGCGGATAAGGGCACCGGCCCTTCATAACCAAAGAACTTGGTTCGGGGTTTTGGTACGAGAGAGGAAGGAGCCTTTGTCGCGACTAAAACACCCTCAACTCGCCCCGTCTTTCGACGGGCCTCAATTAGCATCCAAATAATCATCTTATACTATGTATGGTTCGACAAATAATACTATGATAGTATATTACATCACATAAGGAGATTTGAAATTGAAAGATCAAAATATAAGATATCATTCATAAGATCTAGGCCAAATATCATGCAATGTAAAGTGAAAGATCACACAAATAAACCTAGGAAAGATCGTCTAATCATGTATCAAATAATCAAGATTTCCTAATCTAAAGGGGGACATGAATTGTTATTGAAACAAATAAGCAAAGAAATCAAAATATGCTTAGCAAGGCTAGAATGATGCATGTTATTCTTTGATAAAAGAAGACCTCTCAATCCCCGGGATGGATGAGAAAGGATGAATAGATCAAAGGGAAGCATGAACGAGTGATCGAATTCATTCCTTATAATCTCCTTAGATTAAGAGTTACAAAAACCCCAAATCTTGCATGAATGCAATGTATGTATCTAAAAATGTGCAAAGGTTGTAGTGTGTTTTGTGTACATGGATTTCTAGAATGGCTTAGAAGTCTAAAATAGGCAAGAATGAATGAATGAAATCAACATGGGATATATACAAATGTAGTATGAACCACTTCCTAAGATATGAACTAATTTGGAATGCATATAAGCCTCAAATCAAAGAATGAAAGTTAAAGTGTATTTGCTGTGAATAGTGGACAGAACAGTAGCATGATCTTTTGGAATTTGAAAAGAGGGGTTAGGAATGTTTTCAATGTATGATTTTTTATGGAGATGTTCCTTATTGTGTCTAGAACACAACCCAAAAAGCCAATCTTGAATAACTATCACAGATTGAGAGAAATTACACAAACAATAGAGGTCACTCAGAAACAGAGTTCGTACTGTCGTCTGAAATGTTAGAAAATCTTAGAAAATGAAAAAGAATGATCTAGAGGCCCATTTTATACAGAAAGTTTCCTAAGACATTGAATTTTAAGGGAAAAATAAGTTAGGACCACCCCTTTTGGAAAAGTTTTCTGGAAAAGAGGTCGTAAGTTGACCTAGCTGCTGTGACAGCAAAAAACAGAATGTTTGGAAGGAATGTTGGGACCCAAATGGACCATTTCCAAGTACTTCCAAGTCAAACCAAAAATCATGGGTGTTCTCCAATGAGTTAGGAAGACTTTCCAAGTGGCCTTGTATCCACATGTTGAGTATTGTGTTCTAGAAAAATCTTTGAACTCAACTCACTCACTGTTTTGACTCATTGTTTTGAAGATTTTGGAGAAAACAAAGTTTAGTTTCTTGAAACCAAATGAGAGGGATTGAGAGGGGTTTTGAAATAGATGTTTTGAAAACATGTTTTCAACACTCAATGAGGATCATAGCCACTTAGAATACCTACATCAAACTCATCATTTAAGAACCTCCAAGATTGTTGGAGAGATTTATTTTATTTTTGGGCATAACTTCAATACATTCCAAGAATACCTTGGAAGTATTGAGGTTATGATCATCATCTATCAAACATGTTTTTGAGGTCAAGAGCTACTATCCATAAGGATTCACTCACCCCAAACTTCATGTCATCACTTAGATGATGATGAACTAATAAGTAAATAAAGAAAAGAAAAAGAAATGAGATAAGGAGAGATGAACATATATATAATCAAGCAAGTAGATGATAATCAATAGATGATATTCATGAAGCATGAGACTTGTAGATTGGTGTGTCACTCATATGTAATGACACTAGACATGGAAGAAGCTTCCACACTCTTGAATGCTCACTAAAATGGTGGTTGGGAGTATTGAATGTTGAAGTAAATGGAAGTAATGAAGTAAAAACAAAGTTAGAAACTCACTTTTGTTTTGAAAAATCAAAGAAGAAAGCTTCTTTTCTCTCCACTCTAACCTTATCTCTACACTTTCTCTCCCAAACTTTCTCTAAACTTGCATTTGACTCCCCTAAAATGAGGAGTAATGGGGTGTTTATATAGGCCAACTTGGGGTGTTTTTGGGATTTAGAAAGTACTCCCATTGGTCCCAAACATCTGAAATCATGAAACCACGTCGTTTTGGATTTTAATTAATCAAAATGGGACCACCAAAATATTTACAAAAACTTACTGTTCTGGAGGTGAGTGCCGCGGCGGCACTGGGCCACTGCCGCGGCGGCAGTGGGCCAGTGCCGCGGCGGCACTGCTCCTCCCTTCGTCTGGATAATGCTGTTTAGGCCCCCCCGAAGTTTCGGTATTCGCAAAAAGGCCCTATTTTGTCCGAAATTCACAGAAAATGCGTACGAACTCCAAATCGAGGTTGTGATATACCGTTGGAAAGGTAATGGAGTCTACTTTACATAAAAAATAGTTCGGGGATAGGTCACTTTGAAAAGTTTTGCGGTATTCGCGATAAAAGCCGATTTGATCGCCTTTTTCGCCTTTGGAAATTCATAATAAATTCGTTTTAAATCCAGAAATTATGTGCGATATACCGTTGGAAAGCTATTGACCTCTAGTATCCATGAAAAATATTTGAAAATTGTTTCGGTGCCCCGATTCCAAAGTCAAATCTTGGTCAAACCGGTCAAACCTGGGATTCTCGGGAAGTTCTGGGAACCTCTGGGAGCTCCCAGGAGCTGATGTTTTCGCTCGATTTTCTTTTGGAACTTGTTTTAATACGTTTCTCATGATTTAGAATGGTTCTGGTGAATTCAGACAGTTTCGGTCAAACTTGGTCAAACTTGGTCAAACACTGGTCAAACCTGGTCAAACCTTGGTCAAACCGGTCAACGGGGACTTTCGGGGAATTTCCGGGACTTCCGGGGGTCTCTGGGAGCTGACGATTTCTTCCGGTTTTATTTAAAAACTCATTTTATCACTTTTCTTACGACGTAGTATGTTTTCAGAACTTTGGGACCAAATCTGGGAATTTTCGGACTTTCAAGGGCATTTTGGTCATTCTGAGCATTCTGAGAGATAGAGCTGACTTCCGGGAGTCCTTTTGAGTCTTTTACGATCATTGTGAACCACCAAGCTATGGGTCTCCTAAATCTGATAGCCGACAAAATGGGGTGTCTACAGTTTGCCCCTCTTTGGCAGGAACTTGCGAGGCAACGCATGTCGCAAGCGAGTGCCAAAGTTTTGGAGAGACAGGACTTTTTGGAGGCTATGGATTTAGGATAAAAAGCGTTGCAAAAAATGCAAGGATGATGCTGGTCGTGCTCCGCGTGAGCTGCCTACGTATCCCAAGGGGAATCAGACCAGGACGTAGTTCAGGACACGAAAGGGATAAATTACATATGCACATACACAACAATCAGGCGGATGCTATGCTATATGAGGATGATATGCTGTGTGTGGATGTGATATGATCTCATACATGAGTCCTATCATGCCTAGTTTTCTGATCCTAGGATGAGCAGGTGCCAAGGGGTGTGCCACTCCGAGTGGGCTAGTGTTGTGCTAGTGTTTGTGATCGTGACGTGGTGGGTGACTCAGATAAGGGCATTGAAGTCTAGAAGACTCGGGTTTTAGGGGCAAACTTCTGGAAGTGTGCTTTGCGAGCGAATGTAACTGGATGTGGGGTCTCAGAGGACTATGACCGAAGATGTCTTTTGGCAAATAACTGACGGACACAGGGGCTCCGGAAATTAAGAGACTGACATGGAAGTCATGGGACGAACGTGAAATCCTGGGACGTCCTATGATGAACATGGAGGCCCTAATGGTGTGATGAGAGCGATGGACCGACGATGACGAGTCGACAATGGACTACTGACGGTGTATAAACCCGCTGAGGATTAATCTGAATCTGCTGGGGATGAAGCGATACTTTCTAGGATCTCTCTTCAACTGCTCCTTTTGATCGAATCTTTCGGGCCTGCCGGGGTCTCTGGGAGCTGGTATCTGTCTGCTTTTGTCCTCGGAGGATGATGCAGGGTTCACGGGGAATCTCTTTTGGTGCTCAATCTAAGAGAGCCTGTCGGGGTCTCTGGGAGCTGGTATCTGTCTGCTTTTGTCCTCGGAGGATGATGCAGGGTTCACGGGGAATCTCTTTTCTTTCTTCGGTGCAATAACTAAAAACCAGGATCAGTTACCAGCATTATCGGAATTCGCGACGATTGTCCTGAAACGACCGATTCGGGTCTTCGGGAGCCAATTTTTCCCAGTTTTTGCCTGTTGGAGGTAGTTCTGACAACTTTTAGTCTGCTTGGGGTAAAACCTCATAAATCTTGACTGGAACGGGCCATCGGGGCTGATCGGGGCCAAAAACGGGCCGAAAAAGGCCAAAACGGGCCAAAACGGGGCGAAACGGAGCAACGCGGGGCCCACGGGGAGCAGTGCCGCGGCGGCACTGGGCCACTGCCGCGGCGGCAGTTGGCCAGTGGCGCGGCGGCACTGGGTGGTCGGACTTCATCTTCTTATATGTCGGGTTTTTGAGCTTTCCAAGCTCATTCTTGGCCATTTTGAGGTGTTTTTGAAGCCAAAATTCACCAAAACGCAGCTTGTGCGTGCTCAGGTGAGTAATCTTTCCCCGTAGTTGGATTTTTGATTGGTGTTTTGGTTTGCCCAAATTTTCAAGAAGAAAGTTAAAATGTGACTTCCATTTTTCTTGTAGATCCATGGCTTCGAGCTCAAGGAGACCGTCTAAGAAGGCCAAAGGACGAATGAAGGCCGAGATGCACACCCCGGACGTGATTTTGCGAGACCCCCAACACCACCTTTCGGCCGCGACTCTAGCGAGCTTGGTATGTGAAACTTTCGACATTTTAGGACCACTTTTATGTACTATGCTAGTTTTGTGAGCCGTAGTGTGCACTTAGAGACCGTTAGAAGCTCGACTTGTGCTCAAATGTTGATTTTGTGAATTTTTGCTCTCGGGTTGTGAATAGTGATTTTGTGCATCTTTTGTCGCCTTTGTTGTGTGCAGGTGCCGGAAGTGGCTTTAAAAGGCCATGGTAGCCTTGCCCATGCTTTCTTATGGTATACCCAGCTTTCGCCCACCGTTAAGAGGATGGTTGATGATGCCGGGTTCGGAGGCTTCGTCCGCTTGGTTTCGAAAAGTAGCAACGATCTGGCTCACTTCTATGCACTGGCCGAGAGGTGGTGGGACACTACCAATACTTTCCACCTGCCGTTCGGAGAGATGACTATGACGCCTTTTGATTTCTCCATGATCACGGGCTTGAGGGTCGGCGGGAAGCGCCTGGTTCTGGACTATTTTTATGAGATTGACCCGGAGGCGGTGGAGATGTTGATTGGGGCTGCTCCCCCCAACTTGGAGAGGCATTGGTTCCCCTGCGGCTGGCTTTACCGGGCCTATGGTAGAGGTAATCACAATCTGAACAATTCCCAGCTTTTGAGGGTTTACCTTCTGTATGTCCTCGGGTGCTCCATCTTTGCGACAAGGAACGACCGGGTGAGCTTGAGGCTCCTTTCTTGCCTGGCGACCATTGGTGAGATCCCCTCCTACAACTGGGGCGGTGCTGCCCTGTCTCATCTCTACAAGCATATGGGAGAGGTCTCTCGGGGCGATGTTAAATCTACTGGGGGATTCTGGCGAGCTTGGGAGGTATGCACTGCTTCTTCTTTTATTTTCCATCTCTTTGATTTTCATATCTGTTCTGATTTCTCCTTTGTCTGTGCAGCTTTGGAGTTTTGAATACTTGAAGATGTTGGCTCCCTCCCCAGCGGACGAGTCAGGCGAGGATGAGGATGGTATGGCTCCTGTGCCTCTATTCCCACGAGGCTTGAGATGGCGGAGGGACGTTGTTGGGGTGAAGAGCGGGGCCCATCGGATTGTTTTGCTTCGGAACTTCTTAACTGGGTTGACAGCCTCTAGTGTTGATTGGACGCCTTGGGAGGGCGTCGCTTATGCCGCCACTGAGGAGATACAAGCGGTTAAATCTCTTACCTCTTGCCGCCTTCTGCTGGAGAGTACTGAGTGCAGACAGTGGTTCCTTGGTGAGCGGGTGTCTCGGCAGGTGGTTGGTGGTTCCCAGTATCGCGTCCCTCATGATCCTCCTGTGATGGATGCTAGTGACCTTTCTGGAGATGCTCTGCTGGCGGCTTTAGCTGGTACCGATGTTTGGGACCATTATCTTTCTAAGACCAGTTATGAGGCTTACCGTGGCCGTTTCCTGATGCCTAACTTCCCACTCCTGGAGGTGAGTTCTTTTTGTATTTTTTGTTTATATTCATTGTCCATGTTTTTGATTTATCTTTTCCTAACTTATTCTGTGCCTTTAGCTTCGCGAGATGTACAGGAGACAGGCTCCTCAGGCTCCCGACCCTATTCCTCCTTGGGATTGGACTGTCAATGTTCTAGGCGCTGATGGCACCCCCCAAATGATGGAGGTGCCGCGAGTCACATGTGGGTACCCTACTCAGCCAGCAGGCGTCCTCAATGTTCCTTGGAGTTACGCTGAGGAGGGTCACACCTTGGCAGCTAGCCTACGGTCCCTGGTCCTTACACGAGACCACCGGGTATGTCTCTAATTTTGCACTTTCTTAAGGTTACGAGGTTCTAACCCTGGATTTTTTTATTTTGACAGATGGATGGTATGCGGCAATTTGCCGCCAATCAGATGGCGTCCTTGGTAAGTCTCTGACTCGACTCTGTTTTTGTACTTTTTGTTGTTCCCTTACTGATTGCCCTCATTTTTTATTTGTGTGTGCAGTATCGTGGAGGCGGGGCTGGCTCATCGAGGACTGGTCCAAGATGTAGAGGCGGTAGGAGGAGGCCGTCGCCGACGTACACTCCGGGTGGTCCGACGGAGGACGAAGAAGAGGAGGACTGAGGCTTTCCAAGCGAGAATTATTATTTTATTTTCTTTTCCTGTTTTCGATTGGGTTGTATTGAGGATATGATTATTAGGACAGTGTAGGACGATGTGTAGCACAATTTGTGACCTTTTGACAGAGTATTATGATGTTTTGCCTCCTAGGCCGGATATCTTCCGGTTTAGAGGCGCAGTTGTGTGCTTGTTGATATATGTGCATTGTGATTGCTGGATGTTACTGCGATGGGCAGTTTTGTGACAGTGAGTGCTTTTGCCTTGCAGGTGGGATAGTCCGTGAAACGGGGAGGTGCTGCCGAAATTTTGAATTTTGCTAGAGCCGTGACAGAAAATATGGCTTTGTATGATCCTGCTCATCTCACAGCTTGGCTGAACATTACGGATGGCGTGGAGCGGATCAACCTCTTCAGCTATGGCTTGACCGAGCTGTTTTCTCTTCGCCAGATGACCCTGAATACAGAATTCTTGCGTGCTGCCCTTGCTCACTGGGACCCAGTGAACCATGTCTTCAACTTCAACGGCCTGGAAATATGCCCCATGCTTGAGGAGTTCTGCGCTATTCTCGGCTATGATTCTGACTCGGACTTGATTCTCCCTTCCGCTGATACCCTCAGCCCTACGCGAGCCTTGGCTGAATACCTGAATTGCTCTGTCACTATTTCCCGCCGGCTGATTCAAGGTGAGGTTCTCAACATTGCTTCTATTATTGCCCGGTATGCCAGTCCTGGGAATCCCAGCATGTATGATGCTTCCCGTGGGGCCGCTTTGATATTGTGCATGACTTCGCACTTCCTGTTCTCGAGCACTTCCGTTGACTTGGTGCATGTGTGCCTCGGGCTGAAACTTAGCAGGAATCCCATGGCCATGGTTCTAGCTGAAACTCTGAACGGTTTGGATAATGCCTTCAATCAAGGGACTCCTCTTCTTTCTGGGGCGCCTTTGGTGTTACAGGCTTGGCTTTACGAGCGCCTTCAGCTGTGGACGGGCCGTATACCACCAGTTTACTTTCGTCGAGCCGTGCTTCATTCTCACTATACCTTTGCCGATTGGGTGGGCATGATGAGCACCTTATCTGAGGCTGACATTTGCTGGATCGTGAGGCGTTGGGGCCTCTATGCTATCACCACGAGCCTCAGGGGTCACCAGAGAGTGTGGTTGATGGGTCTGAGAGAGACTTCTTTCTATCATCCCCGCCGTTTGGCCCGACAGTATGGACAGGTTCAGGAGGTTCCCCGGGGGTTTACTGAGAGGGTCTTTGCTTCCAGGATCAGAGCTACCACTATTGCTGCTTTTATTGATGGTTGGACTGACCGAGTAAAGGCCTACTTCTAAAGACCTTTGAAGAAATAAAAGACACTAAGACAAAACTAGTCCTGACTGATTTTGCTCATTCCTCCAAGTGTCTTTGAACATGTGGTTGCTTTTTGAAAGACCTTTTTATTTCTTTGATTATTCCTGCTTATGTAATATTCAAAGTTTGTTTATCGGTGAACCTTGGTTATTTTGGGAATCTCATTTTATGCATTTTAGCTTTGTAACTTGAGATTCCAATTAGTTGTTGCTTTTGGTACTTGCTTGAGCATGCTGGGGTTGTTAGAGGCAAACGAGGAGGGTAGCCGAAGTTTGCCCCTAGTTTGGGATATATATGGTTGTGAGGCAAACGAGGTAGATGACCGACGTTTGCCCCTAGTTTAGAAGAGGTTCAGGCAAACGAGGCGAGTGGCCGAAGTTTGCCCCTAGTGTGGAGGGTGGTTTTTGGATTATGGTAAGGACCGCGACTTTATTTTCTCACGTGCTCATAATTTTTGCCTAGGCACCAAGGAGGTGACCTAGCGAGCTATTTTCTCTCTTTTGTTATTGCTCTCTTTGGATTTAGCTCTAATTTTTGCCTAGGCGTCCTTTCGGATTTTCGACCTAGCGAGCCATCCTTCTTTTTCTTTTTGAAAGTCTGCCTACGTACCCCCGAGCGGGGATCAGGTCCAACGTAGTTCGGGCCAAGGTTTTGAAAGGAAAGGTTATTTTTGTTGGTGGAGCGACCGAACCGATGTGGTTGCATACGTATCCCCGAGTGGGAATCAGGTCGAGCGTAGTTCAAGGCAAGGCTTGAAAGGAATGGGTTTGGTTATGATGGTGTTGACCGAACCGATGTGGTTGCCTACGTATCCCCGAGTGGGAATCAGGTCGAGCGTAGTTCAAGGCAAGGCTTGAAAGGAATGGGTTTGGTTATGATGGTGTTGACCGAACCGATGTGGTTGCCTACGTATCCCCGAGTGAGAATCAGGTCGAGCGTAGTTCAAGGCAAGGCTTGAAAGGAATGGTTATTGGATAGTCAAGCATAGTACTTTTTGAGGCGATCCATGTTGATCGGTTCTTTGAATTCGACACCATCGAGGTCCATGAGATAAGTTGCTCCTCCGGAAAGAACAGTCTTGACGATATAAGGGCCGACCCATTTTGGCTTAAACTTCCCACGGGGATCAAAGATCGGAGCTCGCAACTCCTTAAGGACAAGGTCGCCCTTGACAATCTTCCTTGGGCGAACCCTTTTGTTGAAGGCACGGGCTATCCTCTTCTGATAGATTCAGACATGGTCGACTGCCGCCAGACGCTTTTCATCTATGAGGGCCAATTCTTCATACCTTTCTCTCAACCAATCTGATTCAGAAATTTCACACTCTACCATTACGCGTAGGGATGGTAATTCTATCTCCACCGGCAGTACCGCTTCCATCCCATACACTAGCGAGTAAGGAGTCGCTCCTGTGGACGTTCTTATCGATGTTCTGTATCCCCAAAGTGCAAATGGTAGCTTTTCATGCCAGTCTTTGTAGGTATCCGCTGATTTTTGCAGTATGGCCTTGACATTCTTGTTTGCAGCTTCGACTGCCCCATTGGTCTGTGGTCGGTATGGCGATGACTTGTGATAGGTGATTTTGTATTCCTCGAACAGGTCCCTGACTTCTGCCTTGAAATGACTTCCGTTATCCGAAATAATCTCATGAGGAACTCCATAACGGCAGATGAGATTTCTCTTGATGAATTTGGCCACTTCCTTAGCCCCCAACTTGGTGTAAGATGCAGCTTCTACCCATTTTGTGAAGTAGTCTATGGCCACCAGAATATACCGATTTCCATTTGAGGCCTTCGGAACGATTTCTCCAATAATATCGATTCCCCAGGTGGAGAATGGCCAAGGCGAGGTCATGCTGTATAGAAGAGATGGCGGCACGTGCATCATGTTTGCATGAATCTGGCACTTGTGACACTTTCTCACGTATTCGCAACAATCTTTTTCCAATGTTGTCCAGTAGTATCCTTGTCTCACGATTTTCTTGGCCAGCATGTGGCCGTTCATGTGTGGGCCGCATACCCCTTCGTGTATTTCTTCCATCATTCTTCTGGAGCTCTTCCCAAACAAGCAAGTCAGGTTGTGACCGTTGTATCCTTTCTTCAGCAGTTTCCTGCTGCAAATGATGAATTGCGCTGCGAATCTTCGAATTGCCCTTTTGTCTCTCTCGGTGGATTCTTGGGGATACATCCCCTTTTCTATGAAGTTCCAGATGTCCTGGTACCACGGTGTTTCATTCTCTTCTTCTTCGATTGTGGCGATCATGCTGAACGAAGGCTCGTACCTCTGCTCAATTACCAAGGGCATCATCCTGACTCCCACAGGAATTTTGATCATCGATGCTAGAGTGGCCAAGGAATCTGCCAGTTGGTTCTCTTCCCTGGGCAAGTAGAGGAATGTGATATTTTCGAACTGCCTTTTGAGTTGGTCGAGATGATCATGATAGGGCTTCAACCTTTCTTCTTTTATTTTCCATTCTCCTCTGGCTTGTGATATGATGAGGTTTGAATCCCCGAAGACATCCAACTTCTGAACTTTCAGCTCTAAGGCTGCTTCCATTCCCAGAATGCATGCTTCATACTCAGCGGTGTTGTTGGTGGAGTTATAATTGAGCTTGACTGCCAACGGAGTGTGGTCCCCACTCGGCGATACTAGGATCATCCCTACTCCGTATCCCTTCATGTTGGCTGCTCCATCGAAGTACAACTTCCACTGTTCTTCCTTGATTCCCATGATGCTCTCGTCTGGAAACGGAAAGTCCCCACTTTCTTCGGAGTCAACGGCATGTTCTGCGAGATGCTCAGCTACGGTTCTCCCTTTTACTGACTTGCTCGTAACATACTTGATATCGAATTCGGATAATAGAAGTAACCAACGGGATATGCGACCGGTCAGGGCGGGTTTTTCGAGAAGGTATTTTAGAGGATCCATGCGGGATATGAGCACAACCGGAAAGGCCAGCATGTAGTGCCTCAGTCGGCGAGTACACCAAACCAAGGCCCAACACGTTTTTTCGAGGGTAGAATAGTTGAGCTCATACCCAGTCATCCTCTTGCAGAGGTAATATATGGCTTTTTCGGAGTGGCTTTCTTCTCCGAAAGTGCATTTCTTTGGATTCAGCCTCATCTTGTATTTGCGCAACCTTTCGAAGAACTTTTCCAGCGCTACCAGGTGCCCTTCTCTATCCTTGGATTTTACAATCATGTCGTCTACATATACTTCTACCTCTTTGTGAATCATATCATGCAGCAGAGTGGTGGCAGCTCTTTGGTACGTTGCCCCCGCGTTCTTGAGCCCAAAGGGCATTACTCTATAACAGTAGGTTCCCCAAGGGGTGGTGAATGTCGTCTTTTCCCGATCTTCTGGCGCCATTAGAATCTGATTATACCCTGAGAAGCCATCCATGAAAGACAGTAGCTCATGTCCTGCGGTGTTGTCTACCAAAACGTCAATGTGGGGAAGCGGGAAGTCATCCTTGGGACTGGCCTTATTTAGATCACGAAAGTCGACGCACACACGAACTTTCCCATCCTTCTTCGGGACTGGCACGATGTTGGCAACCCATTCCGGGTATTCGGTGACAATGATGAACCCTGCCTTGAACTGCTTCTCCACCTCTTCTTTAACCTTGAGTGCCCATTCCAGTCTCATGCGCCTCAGTTTCTGCTTGACAGGTTTAGAATTAGGGAGGAGAGGAATATGATGTTGGACGATGTCGGGATCGACCCCAGGCATGTCTTCGTAAGACCAAGCAAAAACATCTTTGAACTCTTTTAGCAAGAGAGTTAATTTTTCTTTTTCTTCTTTATTAAGGGTTGAGCCAATTTGCACAATCTGTGGATTATCTATTTCACCTAAGTTAACTGATAAAGTATCTTCGATTATTTCATAAGCAGGTGGTTTTTCAATTAGTTGCTTTAGTTCGATTGGGAGATCCTCGGAGGGATCTGTGCATTCACAAGTGTCAGACACAGAGGAGTAAGCAGAATCGTCTTTCATTTCATTCATGACAGGTGAAGTGATTACATTGGATAGTGGTGGGCTTACAGCAGCCGACTCCAGTACAGACTCGATAACTGGTAGTACAGACTTCGGGGGGATAGGGGATTGGGAGACACAGACAGATGACTCTACAGCCTGGTTGCTCAGACCCTCCTCAGCAGGCTTGATCTGATCATCTTGGCTCTTGGCCCTCTTCTTCTCTTCCTCTTCAGCGGATTCTTCCCACATCTTCTTGATCGCCTCAGTGTCAAGGTATTTTAACCAGTCTTCCTCTGGGGTCTTTTCAACTTCTTCGGGGTAGAACGGGTCTTGATATGGGGGCCTCTCGCAGTCAGCGAAGATTTCAAGCCCAGGGTGCCTTCTCCCGGTGGTTCGATGGATCCATGGTTCAGGGAACCCGAAGTAAGGAAAATCATCCCCTTCCTTGACGAATTGTCCATTTAAAGTCTTGCGGTATGGCGGGAGACCCTTCATCCTCTTCTTCCATGGCCTTTGTAGCTCGACGTCCTCATCAGTGGGCTTGTACCCCAACCCGAAAGTGCCTTGTTGCCCTTTGATCTGCGGGAATTCCCGAATTCCTTGCTGGCGCCGACCCAACCCTATTCCGGGGAAGTAGTTCATCTTACGGACAATGTTGACGACTGCGGAGTGGACCTCAGGGAATCGGTCTTCGTCTTCGATCACATGAACTTCTTCCATGAAGAATCCTCCGATTTCTCCTTCTTCCAGTTCAGGTATTTGGACTTCAAAAATGGGAGCGTAATTCGGGAAGGCCTCACTTCCCCAACTATTACCGAGGATGACCTTTACCTCCCTCTCATGAATGTACTTGATCATTTGATGCACAGTGGATGATACAGCTTTGTTGGCGTGAAGCCAGGGTCTCCCAATTAGCAGATTGAACGAGGCAGGTATGTCTATGACTTGAAAAATCTCGGTGCTCACCAAAGATCCTACCCGGATTTGGAGAGAAACAGTTCCCATCACATTTCTTCTAGTGTTGTCATAGGCTCTCACGGATTGCACAGATGGCGTAATGTCGAGGATACTGACCCCCAAAGCAGTGGCAGTTCTTAAGGCACAAACATTCAAAGCAGAACCTGTATCGACTAGACAAAACGGCACCTGTTGCTCCTTACATCCCACGGTAATGTATAACGCCTTGTTATGCGCGGATCCCTCTGGCGGCAGGTCCTCGTCGGAGAATGTAATGATGGGGTCGGGGGTAAGTGCACCCAAGAATGCTACCATGTCCTCCGGCGCGGCGTCGATGGGGACTTCAATCCCAGCCAAGGCATTTAACACGGCTTGCCTGTGCTTATAGGATGTCACCATAATATCCCACATCGAGAGATGCGCTTGGGTTTTCTTTAGCTGCTTGATCAGCTCATTGTCTTCTTCGATGACCTCATCCATCTTGCCTTTCCCTTTGTCTTTAACTGGACCTTTTTCGATGGCTTCGGTGGCAGGCTGTGGAGGTTGATAATGGCGGCCTGACCTGGTTAGGTGATCAATCTCAGCAGGAGTGGGCCCTTCTACAGTCCCATCCTTTTTAAACCAATCACAATCCGTTCCCACAAATGGCTTTTCTGGCTCATTCCAGATGGAAGCATCACTCTCGTCGTTAGGATCATACCATTTGAGGTCTACCGCCCCTAGGTCATGCTCTTCCAGGAAGAACAAGTCCTGCTCGTCGTCAAGCTGTTGCTGCCACTCGTCATTCTCCCCTTCGATCAGATGAATCCCCTCAGAATCCGGGATGTCAATGTAAAGCAAGGGTTGTCCTAGGGGGGTGATATAAGTAGCAGGGTTGAAGGGTACGGGACTGGACTCAATGAGGTTGACATTTTGGTGGTTTGGTAGGGGATTTTGGGTGATATGAGGCTGCTTTGGTGGCGGCTCGATGATATTCTGGTCGATGAGGTCTTGGATGTCGTGGCGGAGGCGCATGCAATCATCAGTGTTATGGCCGGGGGCTTGGTGGTAAGTACATCGCTTGGACATATCGCAGTTAGGCGGGAGCGGGGTATTTCGAGGCTGGAGTAATTGGAGATGGCCTTTTTTGAGGAGGCGATCTAGGGCTGAGGAGAGAGAGATTTCTAGCTTGGCAAAACTGCGAAGGGGCTTTTTCTGGAAAGGACGGTTGGAGGAATTTGCCTGTTTGGAGGGTTGGTATGGCCTTGGAGGATATGCCATGGGTTGGCCGCTAAGGGCATTGACATCCGGGGGATTCCGGGAGTAGTTGGGCCTTCTGGGCTGACTCGGAGGGTCTTCCTTTTTGATCTTCCCCTCCCTGATAGCATCTTCGATTCGGGTTCCGACTTCAAACAACTCCTCAAAGGTGGAGATGGACTGGTAGAATAATTTCTCATGATAGAGCGGCTGCAGATTCCGGATGAGCATCCTTACCTGTTCTTTCTCGATTGGCCGGTGGGTCATTTGGGCTACCTTGTTCCTCCATCTGCTCAGAAATGCAGCGAAGGATTCATTGTTGCTTTGCCGGGTTGTCTCCAAATCCCTGACGGTGACGTCCAGCTCTTGATTGTAAGAGTAATGATCGACAAAGACTCGAACAATGTCCTCCCAGGCCCGGGTTTTGGAGGCTTCCAAGGTTAGGAACCACGATAGTGCAGATTTTGCCAGAGTTTGCGGGAATAGCATCGCAATGTGCTCGTGGGTGCAACCCATGGACTGGAAGATACTCATACATAGCTTCACGTGGCTTTTCGGGTTTCCCGTTCCATCAAAGCGATCGATGGCAGGCATTTTGAAATTCTCTGGTAGTTTCAGCTTGACAGGCTCGAAGAGGCCTTCCAGATCTAACATGTAATCGTCGATACCTTTGCTTTTCCTGAGTACGCTTTCCAGTTTATCGACCTTGTCCAATTTTTCTTGGAGCTTCTTCTCATACGTAAGCGGTGGGACCCCTTGAAACCAGTTTTCCTCCCCATTATTCTCATGTAGAGGAGGTTCAAACCCTGGTGGCGGAAACTCGGGCGGAGGTCGCGGCTGTTGCTGCTTCAGTTCTTCCATGAATTTTAGGACTTGGGCTAGACTGTCTGATTGTTGGCTTATAGTCGCTCCCAATTCAGTAACCTTGTTTTCCAACTCTTCCCTATTCATACTGACGTAAGCTGTCGGACTGATTCTGATTAACCGATTATCCGCACTTCTGACCCACGAATAAGACCCTGACTGCTGACCTTGGGAATCTATACTGACCTGACAGATTTTGAAAGGGCTAGATTAGATCTTTGACAGTGGTGACTCTAGGCAGACAAAGATAGTGATGTGGACCGACTCGAAACAGTGCGTGCAAATTGATGGGGAATAGTGCATGCGAATGGGACAAACATGCGGATGTAAGCCCTAGTCTATATGATGCTCCTATTTCTAACAGATAGCAGCTAAACAAATAAGGTCCTAGCCATACAGAGTGTGCTAACCTTTCTTTCTAGTATGATCACCGAGGGATGACATGGATTTCCGAGATACTCCGGAAATTTTGGACAGAGTTTTTGTGGGAAACTGGTCAATATGGTCATATCTGGGATATTCGGACAGAGTTTCTGGGAGAAACTGGTCAATGTGGTTGTATCTGGGATATTTGGACAGAGTTTCTGGGAGAAACTGGTCAATGTGGTTGTATCTGGGATATTTGGACAGAGTTTCTGGGAGAAACTGGTTAATGTAGTTGTATCTGGGATATTTGGACAGAGTTTCTGGGAGAAACTGGTTAATGTAGTTATATCTGGGATATTTGGACAGAGTTTCCGGGAAACTGGTAAGTACGGTTACAGTGATCATACTTTCTGGCAGGTTTTCATACTCCTATGTCTCAAGACCGACAAACAAGGTTTGCGGTGTATATCTTTGCGAGCATGGAGCAAACATCCTTGTCATGATGCTTAGGCAGGTCAACTCAATGTGATCACATGGGAGTGATTGCCTTGGGAATCATAAGAAAGAGGTTCTGTTCTATGTCACACAAGCGTCTACATCGCTCAGGTAATCCCATCAGGGCATACAGCAGTTATATCATGTTGTCCTATCTGAAAAGATAAATGAACAGTCCTATGAAAGGTTCTACAGGAATCTATATGCAAAGGCTGGGTTTAGTCAAAGAGGGTCCGTTGATGAGAGTTCCAATATACCGTCAGGGAGACAGTACGGAGTTTTTTTTTACTCTTTTTGATATACCTTGGGAGGTACAGTATCAACGGTGACTTGTGCCCTGGCACAGCAAGACCTGAACAATGTCAGCGCCGCGTTTCAGACACAGTCGGAGGGGGGAAATGCAAGAGTGCAATGCGGTGAACCAAACACAGTAAAAAGATGATTTTAAGGATGCTTCTTATGAGTCAAACCTCTGTATTATTTTGTTTTAAAATAAAAATCCCCAGTGGAGTCGCCAGATTGTGGATACCGGGCTTCGGACCACTTCTCTTGTTTGAGATTGTTTTGAAAAGGAAAAGAAAAGGTCTGTTGAAAACAGATACAGAGTCGCCACTTGGTCTTTAAGGAACCAAGAAACCTAATTTTGACTCACCCAAGCGGATAAGGGCACCGGCCCTTCATAACCAAAGAACTTGGTTCGGGGTTTTGGTACGAGAGAGGAAGGAGCCTTTGTCGCGACTAAAACACCCTCAACTCGCCCCGTCTTTCGACGGGCCTCAATTAGCATCCAAATAATCATCTTATACTATGTATGGTTCGACAAATAATATTATGATAGTATATTACATCACATAAGGAGATTTGAAATTGAAAGATCAAAATATAAGATATCATTCATAAGATCTAGGCCAAATATCATGCAATGTAAAGTGAAAGATCACACAAATAAACCTAGGAAAGATCGTCTAATCATGTATCAAATAATCAAGATTTCCTAATCTAAAGGGGGACATGAATTGTTATTGAAACAAATAAGCAAAGAAATCAAAATATGCTTAGCAAGGCTAGAATGATGCATGTTATTCTTTGATAAAAGAAGACCTCTCAATCCCCGGGATGGATGAGAAAGGATGAATAGATCAAAGGGAAGCATGAACGAGTGATCGAATTCATTCCTTATAATCTCCTTAGATTAAGAGTTACAAAAACCCCAAATCTTGCATGAATGCAATGTATGTATCTAAAAATGTGCAAAGGTTGTAGTGTGTTTTGTGTACATGGATTTCTAGAATGGCTTAGAAGTCTAAAATAGGCAAGAATGAATGAATGAAATCAACATGGGATATATACAAATGTAGTATGAACCACTTCCTAAGATATGAACTAATTTGGAATGCATATAAGCCTCAAATCAAAGAATGAAAGTTAAAGTGTATTTGCTGTGAATAGTGGACAGAACAGTAGCATGATCTTTTGGAATTTGAAAAGAGGGGTTAGGAATGTTTTCAATGCATGATTTTTTATGGAGATGTTCCTTATTGTGTCTAGAACACAACCCAAAAAGCCAATCTTGAATAACTATCACAGATTGAGAGAAATTACACAAACAATAGAGGTCACTCAGAAACAGAGTTCGTACTGTCGTCTGAAATGTTAGAAAATCTTAGAAAATGAAAAAGAATGATCTAGAGGCCCATTTTATACAGAAAGTTTCCTAAGACATTGAATTTTAAGGGAAAAATAAGTTAGGACCACCCCTTTTGGAAAAGTTTTCTGGAAAAGAGGTCGTAAGTTGACCTAGCTGCTGTGACAGCAAAAAACAGAATGTTTGGAAGGAATGTTGGGACCCAAATGGACCATTTCCAAGTACTTCCAAGTCAAACCAAAAATCATGGGTGTTCTCCAATGAGTTAGGAAGACTTTCCAAGTGGCCTTGTATCCACATGTTGAGTATTGTGTTCTAGAAAAATCTTTGAACTCAACTCACTCACTGTTTTGACTCATTATTTTGAAGATTTTGGAGAAAACAAAGTTTAGTTTCTTGAAACCAAATGAGAGGGATTGAGAGGGGTTTTGAAATAGATGTTTTGAAAACATGTTTTCAACACTCAATGAGGATCATAGCCACTTAGAATACCTACATCAAACTCATCATTTAAGAACCTCCAAGATTGTTGGAGAGATTTATTTTATTTTTGGGCATAACTTCAATACATTCCAAGAATACCTTGGAAGTATTGAGGTTATGATCATCATCTATCAAACATGTTTTTGAGGTCAAGAGCTACTATCCATAAGGATTCACTCACCCCAAACTTCATGTCATCACTTAGATGATGATGAACTAATAAGTAAATAAAGAAAAGAAAAAGAAATGAGATAAAGAGAGATGAACATATATATAATCAAGCAAGTAGATGATAATCAATAGATGATATTCATGAAGCATGAGACTTGTAGATTGGTGTGTCACTCATATGTAATGACACTAGACATGGAAGAAGCTTCCACACTCTTGAATGCTCACTAAAATGGTGGTTGGGAGTATTGAATGTTGAAGTAAATGGAAGTAATGAAGTAAAAACAAAGTTAGAAACTCACTTTTGTTTTGAAAAATCAAAGAAGAAAGCTTCTTTTCTCTCCACTCTAACCTTATCTCTACACTTTCTCTCCCAAACTTTCTCTAAACTTGCATTTGACTCCCCTAAAATGAGGAGTAATGGGGTGTTTATATAGGCCAACTTGGGGTGTTTTTGGGATTTAGAAAGTACTCCCATTGGTCCCAAACATCTGAAATCATGAAACCACGTCGTTTTGGATTTTAATTAATCAAAATGGGACCACCAAAATATTTACAAAAACTTACTGTTCTGGAGGTGAGTGCCGCGGCGACACTGGGCCACTGCCGCGGCGGCAGTGGGCCAGTGCCGCGGCGGCACTGCTCCTCCCTTCGTCTGGATAATGCTGTTTAGGCCCCCCCGAAGTTTCGGTATTCGCAAAAAGGCCTTATTTTGTCCGAAATTCACAGAAAATGCGTACGAACTCCAAATCGAGGTTGTGATATACCGTTGGAAAGGTAATGGAGTCTACTTTACATAAAAAATAGTTCGGGGATAGGTCACTTTGAAAAGTTTTGCGGTATTCGCGATAAAAGCCAATTTGATCGCCTTTTTCGCCTTTGGAAATTCATAATAAATTCGTTTTAAATCCAGAAATTATGTGCGATATACCGTTGGAAAGCTATTGACCTCTAGTATCCATGAAAAATATTTGAAAATTGTTTCGGTGCCCCGATTCCAAAGTCAAATCTTGGTCAAACCGGTCAAACCTGGGATTCTCGGGAAGTTCTGGGAACCTCTGGGAGCTCCCAGGAGCTGATGTTTTCGCTCGATTTTCTTTTGGAACTTGTTTTAATACGTTTCTCATGATTTAGAATGGTTCTGGTGAATTCAGACAATTTCGGTCAAACTTGGTCAAACTTGGTCAAACTCTGGTCAAACCTGGTCAAACCTTGGTCAAACCGGTCAACGGGGACTTTCGGGGAATTTCCGGGACTTCCGGGGGTCTCTGGGAGCTGACGATTTCTTCCGGTTTTATTTAAAAACTCATTTTATCACTTTTCTTACGACGTAGTATGTTTTCAGAACTTTGGGACCAAATCTGGGAATTTTCGGACTTTCAAGGGCATTTTGGTCATTCTGAGCATTCTGAGAGATAGAGCTGACTTTCGGGAGTCCTTTTGAGTCTTTTACGATCATTGTGAACCACCAAGCTATGGGTCTCCTAAATCTGATAGCCGACAAAATGGGGTGTCTACACCCTCAAACCATTACTTTATATAGGAGACATTGACATTTTAATATATGGATATCAGCTTTACATTTTGTTATGTATGTTTCTTTCATGAGATGATTGTTATCCTTAAGTATCATAGTAAGTAATTCGTGTATGTATGAGATACATACAAGTGAGATATGAATTGATATTCTTTGTTACTTAGAACATGTCACAGTGGATGTTGAGACTAGGATATCTCATCAGGTTTACACTGTAGCATGATTAACTACCATTGGATGGAGTGATCAATCTCAAATCACTAGAGTGTAACTCTTAGTTAATATGCTAGTGCTTATAGTGCATTGACGGACCTGAGCTTTTCTATTGACACTCAAGGCTGTCAAACAGTCGATAGGAACTCATAACTTGTATAAGGTACGTGTTCTTAATCTTGAGACGTTTATGAACACAGACTGTGGATATGGCTGCTTTGACTTACCAATCAGTGAGGTCTATAGAAGATCAACACCTGGGTATCTTGGGTATGTCATATTCATAGGGTTGTGAACATATATTGTCAAGACAGAATCTACCCTCTGTTTCAGAGTAAGCATTCCCTTGAGAATGTCACCAAGTCGATTACTGAGTACTGCAGTCTTGTTGATAAGAGTTATCAACATGTTTGGTAATCATGAGAGGTGAATGGGACTCAAGGAATACAAGAAGTAATCATGTTTCAGGTTGACAGTAACAGTTATCCGACTACCTGAATATGATTACGAATGCTAACGGTAGAGGAACATTAGTACACCATACAAGTCTAGTTATCGCTTCGGATATGTTCTTTTGCGTTGGAGTTCAGTTATCGTTTTATAGTGGAGTAAACGTTAACTGATCAGTCGATTGATTTGCTGATCAAAGAGTTTGGTCATGGGAATTAATCAACTGATCTGAGCCAACAATAAAGAGCCTAGGAGGTCCCACTCTTAGCTCCGCTAGGATGCTTGGAAAGACAAATGAGGATGATGTCAAGACAGGTTCGATCGATCGAAGTTGTCTCGATCGATTGAAGTCTAGAGGTTCGATCGATTGAAGATGGTTCGATCGATCGAATGTTTGATCGATCGAAACCACTTCGATCGCTCGAAGTCTAGGTCGGTTCTGGGAATCTATAAATAGGGCAACTGCGTTCTGGAAAAAAGGTTGGTCGTTTGTTATACGAAAAAGCTGCAGAAACTGTTTAGGTTTCCTAAAACCTTCCAATCATCTCCATTAGGGTTCCCACCAACCCTAGTCCTTCCTGCGAGCATCCATAGGAGTCATAAGAGTGAAGGCCATCTAGTGGAGGCTGCTGGAAGTTAAAGATTTCAGAATTGGGTTCAAGACACTAAGGTATAAACTCTTGTCCCTTCTTGTACGCATCTATGGAATTGACGAGTAGTAGATCATAGGCTACCAAATAAGTTTTTACAACTTGAATTTTTCGCTGCGCGTTTAAATTTTTAACTTAAACCGGTTTTTCCATCAATTGGTATCAGAGCCACGCTCGTTTGGATCTATAGATGCGTTTTTGGAACACTATATTGATTAGCATGTTGTTTTTAGAACTGTTTTCGAAACGGCATTGTCACAGATCTGTTTCTGCAGTGTTATCGCAGCAGAATACAAATCTGTGATTGCATGGGATGCAAGGAGGGTTCGATCGATCGAACAGTTTTCGATCGATCGAACATTCTGTACACAAGCGATCGAACAGTATTCGATCGATCGAATGAAGTTCGATCGGTCGAGACAGAGTCTTTGTCAGGTTCTCTGTTTCACAGTTTTAAAGTGTTTTGAAATTAAAAACTTTAATTTTAAAATATTCTGTAAATTTTTCAAATCATTCTGTGAAACAGAATGTTCAAGCGATTGAACAGTGTTCAATCGATCGAAGGTTCGAGCGATCGAACGGTCTTCGATCGATCGAACTGTGACAGAGAAGTAAGATGTTGTTTTAAGTTCTAATTCAGTATGTAAAGAGTTTATATACTGTGTGAATCAATTAAGTGTTTCAACAGTTACATATATTTGTTATGTATGTATGGATGCGTGTACGACTAACCCTTTTGCAGCTAGATTAGTCGCTATCTCCCATGGCACCAAATCATTTGAATATTTGTATTTAAATTGTTTGAGATTGGTGCATGTTGTAATTTAAGTTTGGTTTGGTTTTAAGGCATATGTAAAGGGCGCTGCGACTTCAATCCTACGAAAAGGAAAGTCGCACCGGTTTCCCTAGCCTTTTATTTTGTTGTTATTTCTATTTCTAGATAAATTGTATACTTCGAAAGAAGCATAGGACAAATGTAATAGAATTAGAAAATCCATGAAGATGGAGCTGGAGGCGATCAAACCAAAAAGGAGGTTTTATAGAGATAGAGCCATGGGAGATAGAGGCATTGTTTGAATGCCTATATTTCATTTTAGTTTTTTGTTTTATGTGCTTGGTTTGTAATTGGCGTATAATACATTGTTGCATGCACGCAAAACAAGTTTTCTAAAATAAAATTAAAAAAAACCGTTTTCAACACATTAGTAAACATTAGATGTTTATGGGAAGTGTGTAGAAACAGATTTTTTCAAAAAGCAAAATCCTTTTTACTAAAACTAGTGGGAGAGGGTCTTATTGATTACACCCACGATCTTCCATTAACGGTTCACTGTAAGATGAGTGGTGCATTCTGTGTCACCTCGTCAGGGGTGATCATTCCATACGGAGGGTGCATTACTCATTGGTTACTAGGAGTGAACTTCTTATGATAGGATAAATCAGACGTGTTAGAGGGTGACCACCACACGGAGGCGCTACTTGAGACGGTTGTGATTGGATCCTAGTTAATGGTACACACTAGCTAAGCTATGGATAAGGGATCCCACACGGGGCATTGTTCAGAAACTTAGAGATCAAAAGGGATCGGGAGTCATAACTTGTTTTGCAAGAGTTGCATAGCGGACAAGTCTTGATTAATCGAAAAATAGAAAATTGACCTCCACACGGAGGCTTTATTCTTTTGTTTCGATATTCCGGCGACTTTGTTTTAAAATAAGAGTTTTAAGGATTCTTTTATTTCAAACTGTCAAATCCTGATATCCATATTTATTTTGTTTGTTTGATTTTCAGTAATCATAATGTCTGGATCTGCATTTAGTCCACTTGCCACCATACTCACTCAAAACAAGTTAACTGGAAACAACTACACTGAATGGAAACGTAACCTTGACATCGTGTTAACTGCGGAGGATCACATATATGTCCTCACCACCCCATGCCCCGAAGAACCCGCGGCAAATGCTTCGGCAGCTGCCAGACGCGAGTTCGACAAATGGAAGAAGTCGAATGGAATGGCTCGTTGCTATATTCTGGCCTCAATGGCTGGTGTATTGCAACACCAATTCCAATCGAATGATTCTGCCAGTGACATTATCACATCCCTGAAAAAGATGTTTGGGGAGCATGGCAGGCCTGCCAGACAGGTAGCCATGCAAAAGATAATGAGTGCAAAGATGTCGGAAGGGACTCCAGTCAAGGAACATGTTTTAAAAATGATTGGTTATTTAAACGAGCTGGAGACCCTAGGTGCCAACATCGATGCACAGACCCAAGTTGATATGATCCTTAATTCGTTGTCGCCTTCATTCGCTCAATTTAAACTTAACTATAATATGAATCAAATGAATTTTTCAATGAGCGAATTGATGAGTTCTCTTTTGGCAGCGGAAGGGGTGATCAAACCTGGGGTCAACGTTTTGAACGTTGAGAAAAGCGCTTCCTCCTCCCGATCTGTGCCGAAAGGAAAGAAAGGGAAGAAGAAAGCTAGCACTGGTGGTTCAAGTGTTGGACCAGTCCCTAAGATTGTAAAATCTAAGGGAAAAGGTAAGGGCAAAGGGAAGGTGGGTGGCCAAGGCAAAGGAAAGTGTTTCCAATGCGGTGAGAAGGGCCACTGGAAGAGGAACTGTCCAGAATTCTTAGCTACAAGAGTTCAAGGTATGATTGAATCACATGTGATTGAAGTAAGTTTTATAACGGATACTTCAAACACTTGGTGCATTGATTCTAGTGTGACTAACCATATCTGTAATTCATTGCAGGGGTTCAGATCAACCAGGAGGTGCAGTGATGGGGAAATCGTACTTACTCTAGGTTCTAGCGCAACCGTTTCTGCGGTTGCTATAGGAGTCGTAGTTTTAGAATTTCTAGACAATAAAATTTTGATTTTATCAGATGTACTTTACGTCCCTTCAATGAGACGTAATTTAATTTCAGTTTCTAATTTATCGAATAATGGTTATTCTTTTCATTTTGGAACTGAAGTTGTGATTAAAAGAAATAGTTCTTTTATATGTTCTGGTGTTAAATCAAATGGTTTGTATGTGATCACTCCCAATATTTCTAAAGACTCTTGCATGGAACTTAATAACTCAGTGGTTAATATACCATCTAAAAGAAAGAGACCTTCCACTAATCCAACAAGGCTTTGGCACATGAGGCTTGGCCATATCAATCTAAATAGGATTGGCAGACTAGTCAAAGAAGGGATCTTAGGCGATTTGGTTCTCGAACCAATGGAAGTCTGTGAGTCTTGTTTAGAGGGTAAGATGACCAAAAGGCCCTTTCCAGCGAAGGGCAATAGGACCAATGCATTGTTGGAATTAGTTCATACTGATGTGTGTGGACCAATAAATATTAGAGCAAGGGGTGGTTATGAGTATTTCATAACATTAGGTATGGATATGTGTACCTAATGCAGCACAAGTCTGAAGCCTTTGAAAAGTTCAAAGAGTTTAGGACTGAAGTAAAGAAGCAATTGGGCACACATATCAAGGCCATTCGATCTGATCGAGGTGGCGAGTACCTCTCTAATGAGTTTATTGATCACCTCGTACAGAATGGGATTCTGTCACAGTTGACTGCACCTGGTACGCCTCAACAGAATGGTGTAGCGGAGAGAAGGAATCGGACTCTTTTATACATGACTAGGTCGATGATGAGTTATTCTGAGTTACCATTATTCCTTTGGGGTTATGCTTTGGAAACCGCTGCTTACATACTAAATCTAGTACCAAGCAAATCTGTTCCAAGGACACCACGAGAGATGTGGATTGGGCGCAAGCCTTCTTTGCAACATCTCCGGATATGGGGGTGTCCGGCACATGTGCTGAAAGGAAAGATAAGCAAATTGGATTCTAGATCGGAAGTATGTTATTTTGTGGGTTATCCAAAGGGTACTTATGGATGGTATTTTTATGATCCAAGGGAACAGAAAGTGTTTGTTAGTACAAATGCTATTTTCTTAGAGGATGATTATATCATGAACCATAAACCTAAGGGAAGGATAGATCTTAGAGAGATAGAAGGAGAGCCCTCAGTCCAACCCGTAGTTAATAACGATGTAAATCAAGAAAACACCATTTCTTCACATATTTCCGCACCGGTACCTCGTCGTAGTGGGAGGATGATCAGCTAGCCTGATAGATACATGTTCTTAGGAGAAGTTTTTGAAGCTGTCTCCATAGAATCTGAATCTGATCCTGTCACATACGAAGAGGCAATGGCTGATGTTGATTCAGCTCATTGGGTTAAAGCTATGAAGGCTGAATTGGAATCTATGGATTCCAATCAGGTCTGGGATCTTGTAGAACTTCCAGCCAATATTAAACCCATTGGCTGTAAGTGGGTCTACAAGAGGAAAAGAGGATCTGATGGAAAGGTTGAGACCTTTAAGGCTAGGCTTGTAGCGAAAGGTTATACTCAGAGGGAGGGCATTGACTATGAGGAAACCTTCTCGCCGGTGGCCATGCTCAAGTCCATTAGGATACTCTTATCCATTGCTGCATGCCTAGATTATGAGATCTGACAGATGGACGTCAAGACTGCATTCTTGAATGGCAATCTTGAGGAGGACATCTATATGCAACAACCAGAAGGGTTCATAGCTGGTCGGAAAGGTAACTTAGTATGCAAGTTGCAAAAGTCCATTTATGGGCTTAAGCAGGCATCCAGGAGTTGGAACATCTTATTTGACCAAGCGGTCAAGTCGTTTGGTTTCATACAGAATCTGGATGAACCTTGTGTATACAAGAAGAGTGAAGGAAAAGTGGTGGCCTTTCTTGTGCTTTACGTTGACGATATTCTACTCATTGGGAATGATGTAGCGGCATTATCAACAATCAAGGTTTGGCTAGCTAGTACTTTCGATATGAAGGATCTAGGAGAGGCGAGCTATATTCTTGGGATAAAGCTCTTTCGGGATCGCAAGCGAAAGATAATGGGATTGTCTCAAGCTGGTTATATCGATAAGGTGCTAACTAGGTTTTCTATGGATAATTCGAAGAAAGGTTTGTTACCTTTCAGGCATGGTTTAGCGTTCTCCAAGGACCAGTGTCCAAAGACACAGGTGGAGAGGAATCGCATGGCAGGAATTCCATATGCTTCGGCAGTTGGAAGTCTCATGTATGCGATGTTATGCACTAGACCAGATATCTGCTTTGCCGTTGGCATGGTCAGTAGATATCAATCGAATCCTAGTCCAGAGCACTGGACAGCCGTTAAGCACATTCTTAAGTACTTGAGAAGAACTAAAGATTACATGCTTATGTACGGCGGTAGTGAGTTAATTCCAGTAGGATATACTGACTCAGACTTTATGTCAGATAAAGATTCGAGGAAGTCGACGTCCGGTCATCTCTTTACCTTGGGAGGTGGTGCTGTTAGTTGGAGGAGCATTAAGCAGAAATGCATTGCAGACTCAACTACAGAAGCTGAGTATGTGGCTGCTTGTGAAGCCGCAAAGGAAGCTGTTTGGCTCAAGAAGTTCTTTATGGAACTCGAGGTGGTACCAGCGTCGCTGTTGCCTATTACGCTTTATTGTGATAATAGTGGGGCAGTGGCTCAGTCCAAGGAGCCAAGGAACCACGGAAAGGGAAAGCACGTAGAGCGGAAATATCATCTTATCCGAGATATTGTTCAACGTGGAGATGTGACTGTCACCAAGATTGCCACCGCTGACAATCTTGCTGATCCGTTTACAAAGGCCTTGCCACAGAAGGTCTTTGATCGTTATCTAGATAGTCTAGGTCTCAGATGTAATCCTGTATGGTTGTGAGTGCAAGTGGGAGTTTGTTGGGTTTGTGCCCTCAAACCATTACTTTATATAGGAGACATTGACATTTTAATATATGGATATCAGCTTTACATTTTGTTATGTATGTTTCTTTCATGAGATGATTGTTATCCTTAAGTATCATAGTAAGTAATTCGTGTATGTATGAGATACATACAAGTGAGATATGAATTGCTATTCTTTGTTACTTAGAACATGTCACAGTGGATGTTGAGACTAGGATATCTCATCAGGTTTACACTGTAGCATGATTAACTACCATTGGATGGAGTGATCAATCTCAAATCACTAGAGTGTAACTCTTAGTTAATATGCTAGTGCTTATAGTGCATTGACGGACCTGAGCTTTTCTATTGACACTCAAGGCTGTCAAACAGTCGATAGGAACTCATAACTTGTATAAGGTACGTGTTCTTAATCTTGAGACGTTTATGAACACAGACTGTGGATATGGCTGCTTTGACTTACCAATCAGTGAGGTCTATAGAAGATCAACACCTGGGTATCTTGGGTATGTCATATTCATAGGGTTGTGAACATATATTGTCAAGACAGAATCTACCCTCTGTTTCAGAGTAAGCATTCCCTTGAGAATGTCACCAAGTCGATTACTGAGTACTGCAGTCTTGTTGATAAGAGTTATCAACATGTTTGGTAATCATGAGAGGTGAATGGGACTCAAGGAATACAAGAAGTAATCATGATTCAGGTTGACAGTAACAGTTATCCGACTACCTGAATATGATTACGAATGCTAACGGTAGAGGAACATTAGTACACCATACAAGTCTAGTTATCGCTTCGGATATGTTCTTTTGCGTTGGAGTTCAGTTATCGTTTTATAGTGGAGTAAACGTTAACTGATCAGTCGATTGATTTGCTGATCAAAGAGTTTGGTCATGGGAATTAATCAACTGATCTGAGCCAACAATAAAGAGTCTAGGAGGTCCCACTCTTAGCTCCGCTAGGATGCTTGGAAAGACAAATGAGGATGATGTCAAGACAGGTTCGATCGATCGAAGTTGTCTCGATCGATTGAAGTCTAGAGGTTCGATCGATTGAAGATGGTTCGATCGATCGAAACCACTTCTATCGCTCGAAGTCTAGGTCGGTTCTGGGAATCTATAAATAGGGCAACTGCGTTCTGGAAAAAAGGTTGGTCGTTTGTTATACGAAAAAGCTGCAGAAACTGTTTAGGTTTCCTAAAACCTTCCAATCATCTCCATTAGGGTTCCCACCAACCCTAGTCCTTCCTGCGAGCATCCATAGGAGTCATAAGAGTGAAGGCCATCTAGTGGAGGCTGCTGGAAGTTAAATGTAATAACCTGCATTTCCATTTAATTTAAAAGTCATGCCCATATTTAATTTATGTGTATTTGCATTGGCATATTTAAATTCTATTAGCATGGTCTGCTTTTATTTTAATTCCAGTCACTTGTTTGGAATATTAATGTCTTATCTAATTCACATTTAAATTCTATTGGGGGCCAAACTGCAATTTTACAAAAGTTAGTAATACCTGTGTGGATTTCAAAATCTGTATTTCAAAACGGTGAAAGTAACTTCTATTGACTCAATCAGTATTTTTATAAAACCAGAAAATCAATTCTTACGTTAAAATGAAATTCATGTATTTTTGTGGTGACCACCGCGCCCCGAAAATACCAGTTTATGTTCAAAACTGTCCATGTTGTGTTTAATTTCCCCAGATTTTGGAAGTGACCGATTTAGACATTTGCTTTATTGCCATTTATGGCAAGTAATCATTGGATAAGGCATTGTTTGGGAATGTTTAGCTGATATGTGCAAATGTTGTGTCCATAAGCTATTTTGCCAAACACCCTTGCTTTAACCCCTACTAGTCTAATGTTGGCTCTTCAGTATGTGAGAGTGTATATACGTATGTAATTGTGTGTGTATTTTCTGCAGCTTTGATTAATTTGAGAACTAAAATCCATTTGTTGAGTAAGCTACAATTTGCTTGGCCTCCAAGTCCATATCAATTTCTCTCTATATGTATATGCACTACACACACTTCTCACATTTACACATTCTGAAAAGCTGAGAGAAAAGAGAGAGTGCAGAGAGTTTAGAGTGAGCTTGAGAGTTTAAACCACTGAAAATTTTAGAGAGAAGAAGCTTAATTCCTCCATAGTTTCAAGCTTGAAGTTTCTATTGGGATTGCTTAATTCTAATTTCTTTCTCAACAACACCCTTGCTCTCAATCCCAGTGAGTATTTTTAACTCACTCCCAATGTAATCTCATACTTATTTGCTGTGTATTATTTCAATTTGGTCAACCTCCATTGATGATTTAACGTTGAAGTTCATAGCTTGAGAAATCAAGATTTCCAAAACTTAACCAAAATTAGTTTTGTGAATGAAATATGATAGATTATAGTGTGTAGAGTATATGGTTGTAAAATTAGAGCCTAATTCGTTCATATAAGAAAGTATATTGAAAATGAAATTTTGACATGTTTTGATTTTTCCTAAAATTAGAGAGCTATGAATCAAATGGTGTTAAATTGACTTTAGATTCTTAATCCTTGTGAAAAACCGAAGAGAACCATATATTATATGCCCTATATACTTTAGAATTCCAAAATGGGTCATTTTGGACCCCTTAAGCTGAAACAGGGCAGTTTCTGCGAAGAAGACGAAGCCTCAGCTTCATCTCGCGCCACGATCGCGCGCGCGAGATAGGCTTCCCCAGGCAGACGTAAGAGTTTATATATATATAATTGAAAATTGGCTGGTCGCGCGAGCGAGGGTCGCGCGAGAACCCCTTCGCGCGAGCGATCCGCGCGCGCGACCTTGCTTTCCTCAGGCAGTCAGAAAAGTTTATTAATAAAGGAAAAATGGGCTTATCGCGCGAGCGGCCCGCGCGAGCGACCCTTCGCGCGAGCGGCCCGCGCGCGCGAGGTAGTGCAGTTTCTGTTTTTGTCTGTTTTTCTGTTAAGGGACTGTTTGGATGAAATTTATATACTGTTAAGGCTCTGTTTGGGAATTTAGTTGATCAGAACTCTATTTGGTTATGTTTAAGTGATTTAAACATTGTAGTATGACTCATTAATTCCCGTACGCGTGTTGTTCCTTAATTCAGCATTTTTGTTTAAGTGCATACCATTCATGTGGGTCAGTAGTACATGCATATGGGTGTCAGTCTGTGTGGAAAAGAGTAATGGTAGTGTGGAAAGGGTATGAGATTGTGTTTGTGGTCGTGGTTGTGGTTGAGTATGAGTTTGTGGTTGTGGTCGTGGTTGTGGTCGTGGTTGTGGTTGTGGATGTGGTTGAGTTTGTGGAAGAGGGTATCTTTGAAATGCGACGGTGGCAAATAAGGACACTCCCTGACGCCCATGGAAGCGTTAAAGTGTGTGAAGCCGAACTCGGACATTCCCTGGCACCCATGGTAGTGCTAAAGTGTGGCCTACGGACACTCCCTGATAACTCAAGTCTGGATACTGTGTGAGGGGTTGCCCCGGTATTTGCATGGCGGTTAGGGTATTCAAAGTGTGAGGCATTGGACACTCCCTGGTACCCCGGACCAAAGTGTGAGGCAAACTGGACACTCCCTGGCGCCCCGTTGCTAAAGTGTGGCTATCTGAGTGTTTCAAAGATACCAGGAGTAGGATAGTGGGTTGTTGTGGCTGTCGAGAGAAAAGAGTCGGCGAGATGAGTGTGGTGCATTGTCTCATTTCACGAGTATCTGTATTTATGAATGAACAACTTTTATTATATTCCTTGTTGTTTTATAAAGTGAATTCTTTCTGTAATTTAATAATGGAAAAAGGTAAATGGGTATGCTTTACATTCAAAGTCATGTTTTTAATACTCACCAGCTTCTTGAAGCTGACGACGTTGATGCGTCCTGGACATTCGTGTTCAGGCTTTTCAGGTTACAATCAGGAGGAATCATACGACTATGCTAATTGAGAATGGCTGCATCTGGAATAAAGAAACTGTTTATTTTATGCATTAAGTTTATTTGTTGGAGTTTTAAACTGTTTTGTTTTAAGGATGAATGTAACAGACTCTAAGTTATTATTTTATTTTCAAGGCGGTTTGTGCCTTAGTTGACCCCGGTTTATAAGATGTAATAAGATAGAAAATTTTTGTAAGCCTTGATTGCTTTACTCTGATTATTATGTTTTGTTGTTTGACGTTTGGGACGGAATCGATCCTTCAAACTGTCGCGACCTACGGGTCCATAAAGGAAATTAAACGCTTTCCTTATTTATGCTACGTCGGGGCGTGACAGGATTTAGTGGTATCAGAGCCAGGTTATTATTTATCACAAGATAGTTTAGCCAGGTTAGGGTTTACCAGTATAGACCCGATTCCACATTCCATTAAGTGTTACACACCCGATGATACGACAGGGAGGATAGACTCAGAACCCAAACGCCTAAGATTATTATGTTCTGACTTTAAGTAGTACCTTTTCAGGTATGGATCCAGCTCCCCCACTTTATGTACCAGACAGGTTCGGAGGACACTTCGTGTTACCTGGGGCAGTGATCCCAGCTTTTCTCGACTTATATCAGGCGGCCGTAGAGCAGTTAGCCGTGACGACGGTAGTATCTGAGGTTTGGCACCAGGTCCACGTGGTAGGCCTAGTTGACCTGACCCGTATCCGTTTTGAGCTTCGATATTTCGCAGAGGCTCAGCGTCTAGTTTTGGTCGAGGTTCTGCGGTTGGTCGATAGCGATGCTTTCTACCTTCCCCTCGAGATCCAGATCGTGCATGCCCACCTGGCTCAGCTGGAGATGCCTCCGCCGGTGGTACCCATTGCTGAGGACGATGCAGAGGTTGTCCACGTGGTCCCAGTAGGTGGGGAGATCTTAGAGGACGGCATAGGTCTGGACGATCTTGCCGCTGAGCTCGAGGCTGAGCTAGCACTTGAGCTAGCCCTGCCTGAGGAGATGGTAGATGAGGCGGATGCTCCTGTACCTGCTTCATCGTCCACCTCTCACAACTATGACGGGGTTGGACCGTTCGTTGTTCAGCGTTTTCGCCCTGTCGATTCGCTAGATCTCCTGATGGCCGCTTATGGAGATGATTGACGTTTTAGTTACGACTTGTACATATTAACTACTTTTAACTATTAGCTCTGTCTCTTTTTGCAACTGTAATTACATGCATTAGAGTGTAGGGCAATGACCCCATTTTTGTAACATTAACTCTTGCATGCGTCCTAACCCATGCAGATAGGGTAGGCATTGATCTGACCATACATGCTTTTTGTATCTACTTGGCAGAAGTTATATATATAAGATATACTCTTTTGAACGTTGCTGTCATTTAAATTACTTCATAGCACTGTTGCATGCATGTTTCTCATTCTACTACCACTATCATGCATAGAATGGCTGGAGGAGTCAGGAGGAACAGGAACCTGATCGAGGGAGCACCCGAAGCTGCTGATCCTACCGGGATGTTTGTAGCGTTTATCAGACGGCTAGAAAGAATCGGTAATACGAACGACAACCGAAGAGACCGTCAAACGGGAGACAAGTTGCTAGAAAGATTCTGTGCTCTAAGGCCCGAACAATTTGCGGGTACCGCGGAACCCTGGAAGGCGGAACAGTGGTTGAGACAGATGGACCGGATGTTCGAAGCTGTCCAATGCAACGAGATAGACAAGAGAAGATTGGCTACATTTCAGTTGACCGATGCTGCCGCAGATTGGTGGGATTCGGTCATAGCTACTATCGGGAATGGAGCTGCAACGGGAATGACATGGACTGCGTTCAAGGGGAGATTTTTGGAGAAGTACTTCCCGGCTACGGAGAGGCACAGAAGAGAGAAGGAATTCATGGATCTGACGCAAGGAACCAAGTCGGTGCAAGAGTACACCACACAGTTCGAAAGACTGTCTCGGTTTGCCCCACACCTGGTTGATACCGAGGAGAAGAAGATCCGGAAGTTTAATCAAGGGCTGACACCGCAGATTCGCCGCTTGACTCTCGGCCACTTGGATAAATCGTTTGAAGGACTTGTTGGTTTGGCTACCGATCTGGAAGAGGATGCTCGAGTGAGCCGAAAACAATTTGAATTCCGACCGCCTCAAAGGGGTAATTTTGGGAATAGACCACCAATGAACCGTACCCAAGGGCAGAAGAGGAATTTCGACGGAAGCAAGAAGACCCAGGCTATTACCTATCCGACTCAACCTCGAGTAGGAGAAGGAAGTAGTAGTGGAAAGTGTTTCAACTGTGGCAACCCTGGACATTTGGCTCGTGATTGCAAGGCACCAAGGCGTGCTACTCAGCAAGGGATAGTCTGCTTCAACTGTGGTGAACCAGGTCACATCAGCAGGTTCTGTACTGCTCCTAAGCAGGTGACTTATGGTCAACAGGGTCAGACTCGCTTGAATGCTGTTATCCCTGATGCCGCTGGATATGATGGAACTGCGTATGAAGAAGGAAATTATGGAGAAGCTGAACCTGATCAGCAAGCAGTAGAAGGTACATTAACTCTGTTTAACTCCCATGTTAAAGTGTTATTTGATACGGGTGCTGCTCTTTCGTTCATATCTGTTAATACAATTCGAAGATTGGGTATTTTACCTCATCGCTTAGAGAAAGCTTTGAAGGCTACTTCGCCATTAGGAGCTGCGGTCAGATTAGGACACGTGTGCAAGGATTGTCCCTTACGGTTAGGAGACCGTGAAATCCCTGCTAGGTTGATTGTCCTATCAATGAAGGAGTTTGACATAATCCTAGGAATGGATTGGCTCTCTCAGAATCAAGTGAAGTTGGATTGTACGAGGAAGAGAATTACATTCCCCGACAATGAGAATCAACCCTTTGATTTTCAATGTAACCCTACGGGAGATATGTTCCTCACGAGATGCTTAGCCAACATCGAAGTCGTCAGTACAGAGGTGACAGCGTCATTTATACCTGTAGTCAAGGACTTCGAAGAAGTGTTTGAAGATGTTTCTGGTCTACCGCCCGAGAGAAGTATAGAGTTCTGTATCGAGCTTATACCGGGTACCGTACCGATCACCAAGGTTCCCTACAGAATGGCCCCCACAGAACTGTTGGAATTGAAGGAACAAGTTCAAGAGCTCGAGAACCTAGGTTTTGTACGCCCAAGTACATCGCCTTGGGGAGCACCGGTGTTATTTGTAAAGAAGAAGGACGGGACACTCAGATTGTGTATCGACTACAGAGAACTGAACCGTGTGACTATCAAGAACAAGTATCCCTTGCCTCGGATTGATGATTTGTTTGATCAACTACAAGGAGCTACGACATTTTCCAAGATAGACCTTAGGTCGGGATATCATCAGTTGAGGGTACGAAAAGAAGACATACCTAAGACTGCTTTCAGAACCCGATATGGTCATTATGAATTTTTGGTAATGCCGTTTGGAATGACGAATGCCCCGGCAGTATTCATGGATTTGATGAACAGAGTGTTCAAGCCTTATTTAGATCAGTTTGTCATCGTCTTTATTGATGATATTTTGATCTATTCTAAGTCAGGAGAAGAACATGAGCAACATCTACGGATTGCGATGCAGACGCTCAAAGACCATCAGTTGTATGCCAAGTTCAGTAAGTGTGAGTTCTGGTTGCAAGAAGTGAAATTTTTGGGACACAAAGTGTCATCTCAAGGAATTTCTGTGGATTCATCCAAGACCGATGCTGTATCAAATTGGGTTAGACCGAGCAACCCTACGGAAGTTCGGAGTTTTCTTGGACTCGCAGGCTATTACAGGAGATTCGTTGAGGGATTCTCGAAGATAGCAGCACCTTTAACTGGGTTGACAAAGAAGAATTTGAAGTTTGAATGGACAGAGAAGCATGAGCGAGCCTTTCTAGAGTTGAAAGAGAGACTCACTACCGCACCGGTACTAGCAATACCCAAGCCTGATGAGAAGTTCACTATCTTTAGTGACGCATCATATCAAGGGTTAGGGTGTGTACTTATGCAAGATGGCAGGGGTGATCGCCTATGGATCCAGACAGCTGAAGCCGAACGAGTTGAACTATCCCATTCATGATTTGGAATTGGCGGCAGTAGTTTTCGCACTCAAGATTTGGAGACACTATCTCTACGGTGAGAAGTTTGATTTGTTCTCTGATCACAAGAGCCTAAAGTACTTGTTCACACAGAAAGAGTTGAACATGAGGCAGCGCAGATGGATGGAGCTGATTAAAGATTATGACTTCACGTTAGAATACCACCCGGGTAAAGCTAATGTGGTTGCTGATGCCCTGAGTCGACAGACTCGTGAGACGATCGCCTCCTTAATGGTTAGAGAGTGGCGAGCATTGGAGACCTTGGCGGAATTCGATGTACAGGGTGCTGAAGGAGGAGAAGGACAATTGTTCGGATGTCTTATCTTACAGCCTGTTCTTATCGACCGCATTATTGGAGCTCAGAAAGAAGATGAGAAGTTTCAGGCATGGTCAGTGAAGATGTCAGAAAAAGACCCGACAGAATGGAAAGTGGGAGTCGATGGAGGATATCGGTGCAGGAATAGATTATGTGTGCCAGGTAATGAAGAGTTAAGGAAGGATATCCTGGAAGAAGCACATAAGTCAAGATATACAGTTCACCCGGGAGGAACGAAGATGTACAAAGATCTGAAGAGAAATTTTTGGTGGGAAGGTATGAAGAAAGACGTGGCCGAATTTGTATCCAAGTGTTTGACATGTCAACAAGTCAAAGCTGAACATCAGAGACCGTCAGGATTGTTGCAACCGCTACCTATTCCTGGTTGGAAGTGGGAGCACATTACGATGGATTTTGTAGTAGGATTACCTCGATCGCAGCAAAATCATGACGCCATTTGGGTAATCGTAGATCGACTGACGAAATCAGCCCATTTTATCGCTTATAGTATGACATACCCGGTAGAGAAGATGAGCCGGATGTACATACAACAAGTTGTGCGACTTCACGGTGCACCTGTGTCGATTGTGTCAGACCGTGACGCACGTTTTACCTCTGGATTTTGGGAAAGTTTGCAAGAAGCTATGGGAACTTCGCTCAAGATGAGTACTGCTTTTCACCCTCAGACAGATGGGCAGACTGAGCGTGTTAATCAGATCATGGAAGATATGCTCAGGGCTTGTGTGATCGATTTCGAAGAATCTTGGGAGACACACTTGCCATTGGTTGAATTCGCCTATAACAACAGTTATCACACGAGTATCGGTATGGCTCCGTTCGAAGCACTGTACGGACGACCATGTCGTTCCCCTTTGTGTTGGGCTGAAGTTGGGGATACAGAGTTGCTGGGACCAGATTTGGTAAGAGAAACCAATGAGAAGATTACTTTAGTCAAGGAGAGGATGAGAACCGCTCAAAGCCGATATAAGAGTTATGCTGATCGACGCCGGAAGGATTTGGAGTTTAGTGTTGGAGATCACGTACTCCTTAAGGTTTCACCAACCCGAGGAGTGGTACGTTTTGGTCTCAAGAGAGGAAAGTTAGCTCCGCGTTTCATCGGACCGTTTGAGATTTTGGAACGTGTCGGGAAAGTAGCTTATCGACTGGCGCTACCACCGAAGATGTCTGGGGTTCACAACGTGTTTCACGTGAGTATGTTGAGGAAATACATACGAGACCCCTCACATGTGGTTAGTTATGACGACATTGAGACAAGTCATAACGTTTCTTACAAGGAAAGGCCCGTGAAGATTTTGGATCAGAGTATCAAGAAGTTGAGGAATAAAGATATCCCGTTGGTGAAGGTTCAGTGGAATCACCATGACGAGAACGAAGCCTCGTGGGAAGTTGAAGCTGATATGAGGAAGAAGTACCCGGAGTTATTTCAGGACTAGTCAGTCTTGATTTCGAGGGCGAAATCCTGTTTAAGGGAGGAAGGGTGTAATAACCTGCATTTCCATTTAATTTAAAAGCCATGCCCATATTTAATTTATGTGTATTTGCATTGGCATATTTAAATTCTATTAGCATGGTCTGCTTTTATTTTAATTCCAGTCACTTGTTTGGAATATTAATGTCTTATCTAATTCACATTTAAATTCTATTGGGGGCCAAACTGCAATTTTACAAAAGTTAGTAATACCTGTGTGGATTTCAAAATCTGTATTTCAAAACGGTGAAAGTAACTTCTATTGACTCAATCAGTATTTTTATAAAACCAGAAAATCAATTCTTACGTTAAAATGAAATTCATGTATTTTTGTGGTGACCACCGCGCCCCGAAAATACCAGTTTATGTTCAAAACTGTCCATGTTGTGTTTAATTTCCCCAGATTTTGGAAGTGACCGATTTAGACATTTGCTTTATTGCCATTTATGGCAAGTAATCATTGGATAAGGCATTGTTTGGGAATGTTTAGCTGATATGTGCAAATGTTGTGTCCATAAGCTATTTTGCCAAACACCCTTGCTTTAACCCCTACTAGTCTAATGTTGGCTCTTCAGTATGTGAGAGTGTATATACGTATGTAATTGTGTGTGTATTTTCTGCAGCTTTGATTAATTTGAGAACTAAAATCCATTTGTTGAGTAAGCTACAATTTGCTTGGCCTCCAAGTCCATATCAATTTCTCTCTATATGTATATGCACTACACACACTTCTCACATTTACACATTCTGAAAAGCTGAGAGAAAAGAGAGAGTGCAGAGAGTTTAGAGTGAGCTTGAGAGTTTAAACCACTGAAAATTTTAGAGAGAAGAAGCTTAATTCCTCCATAGTTTCAAGCTTGAAGTTTCTATTGGGATTGCTTAATTCTAATTTCTTTCTCAACAACACCCTTGCTCTCAATCCCAGTGAGTATTTTTAACTCACTCCCAATGTAATCTCATACTTATTTGCTGTGTATTATTTCAATTTGGTCAACCTCCATTGATGATTTAACGTTGAAGTTCATAGCTTGAGAAATCAAGATTTCCAAAACTTAACCAAAATTAGTTTTGTGAATGAAATATGATAGATTATAGTGTGTAGAGTATATGGTTGTAAAATTAGAGCCTAATTCGTTCATATAAGAAAGTATATTGAAAATGAAATTTTGACATGTTTTGATTTTTCCTAAAATTAGAGAGCTATGAATCAAATGGTGTTAAATTGACTTTAGATTCTTAATCCTTGTGAAAAACCGAAGAGAACCATATATTATATGCCCTATATACTTTAGAATTCCAAAATGGGTCATTTTGGACCCCTTAAGCTGAAACAGGGCAGTTTCTGCGAAGAAGACGAAGCCTCAGCTTCATCTCGCGCCACGATCGCGCGCGCGAGATAGGCTTCCCCAGGCAGACGTAAGAGTTTATATATATATAATTGAAAATTGGCTGGTCGCGCGAGCGAGGGTCGCGCGAGAACCACCTTGATATATTTAGTTTGGAATAATGCTATGCTTCCCAATTTTGTATCCCAAATGGTTCACAAATACATGTGGTAGTGAAACCACCTTCAACAATGGTGGGACCTCCAATCAAAATCAAGTGGGTCCACTGCCACTTGAGTTTGGGAACAATTTGGGATACAAAATTTGGGAAGCATTAACATTACTCCAAACAAAAACTAATCTGGGAAAGTCTCTCAAATGACCAAGCACCTAGAGTGCATTATCCCAAAGAACTCATAAGCATAGGGAGTTAGGGACCTAAAGAGTAAAAAGTAAGAATTATTGATTTCTTACCTCCCAGAGAACTCATAAGCATTGGGTTTGGAAAGCAAGCTGGTAGAAGTTCTTAATACCCTAGGAGGCTGCGACTAAGAAGTAAGCTAGTTAAAAATGCTGGAGATTTCTTGGGAGGCTTTATGACAAGAGAGTCCTGTGATTCAAAAGAAACACCCAAATGTCAATAATTAGGAGATATATTATACGAAAAAATAGGATTATATATTCACTTCCTAATCTGATCACCAGACTTGAAAGTGAAAAAATTAGCTGATAAATAACTTTATTAAATTATTAAGTAGAAAAAAAAAACACTGATAAAGTACCACAGTGGAATTATAAAGTCAATTTGAGCAACAAAACAACAGAAATATGTATTAAAAAAAATAGAGTCAATTAAATAAAGAATAAACCAGATCAGAACATGCATAGTGGTACATCTAACATTCTTCTGCAACTTCATTTACATCTATTACCCTTAGATATATCTGCAAAAAAACAGAAAGAATATTTTGTTTTTTTCCTAAGAAAAAGGAAAATTTAAAAATAAAGAATAAGATAAATAAAAAATGGTCCAAGCCCTCCATCGTATCTAATGCAGAGCACCCATTGATAAAACAATTAGAGAAAAATAAAGGCAATGGGGCTCTGGTTCTGTTAATTGAAAACGATGCCCAAATCTTACAAAAATTAGATATAAGAACAAGATCAGGAATACAAAGAGCAACATCAAGGATTCTACTTTAAACTTTAAACCCTTGTAGAGTTAGCTTTCTACCCATCAATAAACTATAAATCCACAAGAAAAATTCAAAGTAAAAGCTTGGGCAAAGAAAAAGAGAGGCATTTTCGTTACTCACTCTAGAATGTACAGAAATCATAGTTTAAAATCGTATAGAAATCAGTAGATACAGAAACATCTATATCTAATATCAACCCATTATGCTAACAGAATCATAAAGCTAGAAAAATGAAGGGAAATAAAAGCAAATTAGAGGGGACAAAAATGGAAGCAACAACTGAGTATTACCTTATTGAAGAAATATATTACTTCTGCCATTAATTCCAACAAAGTTACAGAAGAAGAAGAAGAAAGGGTCTACTGCAAAGCTCAGATTCCTCTACTCTTCATACCCTATTTTACTCAGCTACCGTAGAAGAAGAAGAAGAAAGGATCTTTTGCCATTGGTTGTTACGTATCATATTAGTTTATACATATTAGTTTCCATTGAAACATTCAGAAAATACATATTCAAAGCCAAAATTGACACAAATTAGTTGAATAAACAAGTATTTTTATTAACCATGGAACACTTGCAATTTTTTTTATCAAATATATGGCTCAAAATGCAAAAATTTCTGAAGAAACAAGGAAGAAAAGTAGAGAAGGAGACGATAACAAACCTTCAAACCCTAGAAAATGGTAAAGCATCAAGGAAGCTTCGAGGATGCCTTTTCCCTTTCTCTCGGCTAGGGTTTTGTCGGAGAGAGAGAGAGGGTCACAAAGTCATTCTCGTTCTTCAAGCATTTACCAATTTTCAAATCTATGAGATCTACAGATCTAGAAATATGAGAGAGAGAGAGAGAGAGAGGGAGAGAGATGAAGGGCATGAAGTTAACGGCGGGGAGGTAGATGGAGGTGGACGCGGGGGGTATGTTTCTTCTTTCCGATCTCTAGGGATTTAGAGGGAGGGGATATCTAATGTTGGTCATATTAGGGGGAAAACCAAATATTTGGGGGGAAGGGTAGGGGGGTGGGTTTTTGGTTTGGGAGTGACCCTTTATGCCATATTTGTCACTGTAATTAACGGTGACAATGTCATAATAAATATTGTCACTGCCAGTGACAGTGACAAAGTGTTACTTTTGTCACCAATTCTATTTGTCACCGTCTTTGACAGTGACAATTTTGTCACTGTCTGCAGCAGTGACAAAGTTAGCGAAAATAAGGGTGACAAATATGCTGTTTTGGTGTAGTGTCTGATTATTATGTTTTGTTGTTTGACGTTTGGGACGGAATCGATCCTTCAAACTGTTGCGACCTACGGGTCCATAAAGGAAATTAAACGCTTTCCTTATTTATGCTACGTCGGGGCGTGACATTAAAGATTTCAGAATTGGGTTCAAGACACTAAGGTATAAACTCTTGTCCCTTCTTGTACGCATCTATGGAATTGACGAGTAGTAGATCATAGGCTACCAAATAAGTTTTTACAACTTGAATTTTCCGCTGCGCGTTTAAACTTTTAACTTAAACCAGTTTTTCCATCAATATATGGATAAAAAGGCTCTGAACCTTCTGTCTTTATTATAATATATTGGCTCAGCCCAGTCTTCTTTAAAATCAACCCAACTTATTAGTGTTGTAAACACTCAGCAAACCACAACTTAACCCACAGCCCATTAGTTCATCAAATAAACCCCCAAGCCTTTTTTCCCCCCCTTATAAATGAGCCCCATCCCCTTTAAAAACACAGTGAACCCAACCCATTTCTTTTAAAACAAACCCAAACCCAAACCTAAACCTATAGTCTAAACCACTACCGTAAGTCCACGGTTTCAGCCCATCAGCCAAGTCCAACCCAACAACCCACTGTTTTGTGTTACTTTTATTTAAACCCCCCCCCCCCCCCCACCACACACAAAGAAGTATGGAAAATTTCTTTTATTATTTTAGAGCTACACCGGAATTCGGAGATTTCACAATCAAGCTATTGGGGAGCACATCACGTGACATTGGCTTAGTGATTTGTTAGATTTTTCACTTTTGAGTTACACGTATTCTTTTGAAATTTGATTATTACATACCTTATTTCGACAAGTCCACTTGATTTTGTACATGACGGTCCTTGAATCGTCAGAAACATGTCTAGTTCTTATTGTACCTATCCCATTTTCTATCCCACTCGATTCACTAGTACCTTTCTTACTACCATCCAATGCGTGGATATTGGTTGTAAAGTTGTTATTGATGAGACTTTCCCATGAATATTATTTCTCAATTTACCATTAAAAGACTCAATCTTCCAATTTCTCCACACCCAACCCCATATAAGGTAGTCTTGGAGGACAACTCTACATTTTTTGTCACCAAAAGTTGTTAAGTGCCCATCCGCATGGCTAACCTATATTTTGAAAAAAAATCTGATGTGACATCTTGCCAATAGATGGTTCATATTCTTCTCGGTCATGAATGGATTGATGAGTATAACGCAAAAAGGGGAAAATAAATAAATATATCATTCAGTATCGTGACCGGTCTATTCAGATATGCCCTCTAGAACCTAAGGTCCTTTTTTCAGTTTCTGGTAAGCCAATTTCCTCCACTGTCATAAATGACTTAACTAACCAGGTTCCATATGAGGTTTCTAGAAAACAATGCTCGGCCACTTTTATAGATGACCTGGCTAAACTTGTTCAGGACTTGTCTGTCCGAATTGAGCAGACAAACATCCAAAATAATGCTCGATTCGAATCCACCGAAGTGTATCTTCAATGAGTCATGAGTGCATTACATATTGAACAAGACCCATTACTTAAGGTCACCAATGTGTCTATAGATTGTCATAAGGAAACACCCAAAGATGAACATGATGATAAGCCACTTGTTAGCAATGTTCGAAATGATCTTGCTATCACCCTAGTTCCTTCGCCGCCTATCCCTTCAGTCCACAGTCTACCCCACCGTGAATTCTCAAAACAAAACGGAAACTGTGATCCTTGTTTCCCCACCTACTCCACCATTACCTAAAAGCAAATTTATTTGACTTGTCACAAAATATGGTTTCTAATTTGAATTTTCATGTGGAGTTCGTGTTGCTCCCCTTACTTCATCTGCATGTGTTCCGAATGGGGTGATGCTTTCTGCAGTCTTCAACCTAACATTTACTCATTGTCAGAAAGTTTGCCATCATGTAGGTGTTCTTCATTCTTCCCAGCTTAACTGTCATTCTAACTCGCCGGAGTCGAGTTTTTCTCAAACGACGAGAGTTGATGGGGATCAAGAGGATATTTTTTTTAATAATAGTATTTGATCCGGGAGAAAACTGTAATTTAATTATTTAGTATTTATTTAGTTTAGAAGATTTTCATTTAAGAATAAATATTATAGGATTATCATCTTTTAGATAGTTTTAAATTATGGAATAATTATCTTTAGGTGATTTTATCATTTGGATAGAGTTTAGGAAGTTGCCTAGTTTAAGAGTCTTTATGTTACTATAAATAAGGTGGTATACTATTGTATTCAACAGTTTTATGACGGTGAATAAAATTTGAGTTCTTTGTTTTGAGAGCCTAAGGTCTTAGTGGATTCCAAGAGTTTTTGTCCTGGTGGACTCCAACACTTCTTATATCTTCTTATTTTTCGTTGTTCTCCATCTTTTCTGTCAATATTCATATTTCTTTGAAGTGTCCTGCGTCAAGATCTAGGTTCCCTTACCCTAGATCTTGGAAATTGGAATGCAACCCTATCAAGGTTCATCGTATTCTTATCGAGGGAGACCGCGCCGATATATTATCTCAATACAATCTTGTTCCCAACAATTGCCATATTGCTTGTAGTGACGCCCGTATTGGCTGATACAATCCAATATATTGGCACATCTCTTGTAGTATTGGTTGATACGGGTTGATACGAGCCGAGATTTTTTCAGTATGGCATCTCTTTTAAAATGATATGTGATGATTATCAATATATAACAAATAGCACTATTACCTTTTATTTTGCATTATCAGTACATATCAAATAGCCCTCTTACTTTTTACGTGCGTTATGCTGAAATTTGAAACAACACTATTATTCTCGATCACTAGATAAATAACGTGTTTATTGGGTATTTATGTGATGTTATCATGTTATAATTGGAAGGTTGTGTATTGTGGTTATCTATTGGACCTATTTTGTTATTCTTATTATTTTAGATTTTTTTAAATTATTTTTTTCAATTATTTTGAATCTTAAATCTAGTGTATATATAAGTATAATAGTATCCCCCATACCGGGCTGCGACGTTGTGACCGAGTCGTCTCAGAGGCCTTCGTGCCTACGACTTTGAACCATGAACCCAATGCAAACATAATCAATTTTTTAAATTCATCATCAATAGTCCAATACAATAATGAACTTGACACCTTATTTGTAGAAAAACAAAAGACTCCTAGTGTAGAAAACTTCCTAAAGGATAAAATTCCTAATCGATAATAATTTCGTAAAGAAAACTTTGTAATAGATAATTTTCCTTATAGAAAATTAGAGTTAAGACCCTGGTTAATTTGTTTCGAGTTTCAAGGACCTTCAAATTTTACACTTTTGTGTAAAGTCCTTGGTCACATGAAAATTTAGTGAAAAGTCTCTGCCACATGTATGTAGCATAAGTGGTTCAATTACAACAGATATATATATATATATATATATTGGGGACAAAACTACTCCTGTATAATTTTTCTCCTTACCAATGCATCATAAACTCTAAAACTAAGGTGATGGTGGTGGTGACGTGCGATGCCCACTATGTAGTTTTTGTGGACGTCGTCATTTTGTGAAATTCGTGGGGATTTCTCCTTAAGTGCAGGGATTTTTCACGAAAGTGCTTTTTTTGTTGGATGTAGGGCTAAATAACTACTCTAAAATGTCCTAATCACTAATTAACTCAACTCCTTAAAAATAAATAATTAGTTATAAAGAAATAAATTAGTATAACCCTCGATCAAATACAAATATCATGTCCCCCTTTCTGTTCCCCATCGCACTAAATCCATCAACCAAACAGAGCCTAAGGAGAATACTTTTCGTTGTTTGGTTAATAAGGAAAATGCAGAACGGTGAGGAAAATAGGAAGGAAATGAAACTGCAGAGAGTTGCAAAGTATGGATTTTGAATTTTGCAACTCACTTCCCTTTATTTATTTTTAGTTTTTGAAATTTTATCTCTCTTAAGCTATAATTAACAACTGAATGCACGTTGTTTGATGCTTGCAGGATGCTCGCTTCCCTCATGAGTGGGTGTACATTCAAAGAAAAATGTAATGTACCCCGCATGATTCTTTTTCTTTTTTGGATGAGTTATGGATTGAAAATTGATTGTTTTCATGATATTCTTGTCATACCAGGTTTTCTCTTGACTTCTCTACCAGTTGGATGTTGGTTGACTCGTCAGTATGTTTTTGGCATTATATCTAAGCTAAAGTCCCTCGATAATATATTCGAAATAGTGTATATAAATGTTCAAAGTTGTTTATGCTAATTGAATTGGTCTTATATTTTTCAATGTTTGTATAGATAGGGTGTTGATGAAAAAATCCATTGAGTAATTATATGATTTTGTATTATATCTAATGTTGTCTAACAAATTATTGTAACAGGTTACTTGAGAGTATAGAGATGATTGGTGCAAGGTATGACACTATCTAAATATATTGGTTGTTTGTCCATAGACTTAACTTTAACATTTTGATGCGAGCACGTTCTTTGGATTCTGTAAGAATAACTTCACACCAAGAACTTGATAGGGAGCAAAAATTTCGTGATTCTCATATTTTACCCGGGAGGAGATTGTAATTAGTTATTTTATTTTACTTCCATAAAGTAGGAATTTTTATTGAAGGAATAATTTATGTTAGATGATATATCTTTGGGAAACTTTTTCTTATGAAATAATTATCTTAGGAAGTTACAAATTTATGGAATAAGTTAAATCTTTGGGCAATTTATATTTTAGGAAGTTTTTTTGGGTTAGGAGTCGTTTATATCTCTAAAAATAAGGTGGTAAGCTTAATACCATAGTTTAGGATGAATAAAAGTTTGATTTTTGATTGTACATGGATGCCTTCAATTTTCTGCAAACTCTAGGAGGTACAGGGTTACCTAGGGTGCCAGAGGTATGGGGATACCAGGGTTCTTTTCCTTTTCTTTTTCTCCTATTACTTTATTCTTCAAATTTCCATCAATTTTCTATCAATATTTCAACTTCCCGAGTGTCCTGCATCACGTGGCCTTATTAAATCTTTCAAACATGTATAAACTGTAGAAAAGTGATACTGACCAACATACTATCTTAATAAGACACTACTACTGTAGTTGGCATTAGCTAATTGGCAATTCTAATAGGACTAATTTTAGAGTGACACAGTACATATTTTTTGCGGACCTCACATCAAGTGGGATGCATCGATCCACCTCTTGCGGGGAAAACTCGACCCTTAATGTTGCTAGTTTCATAAGGCTTGCAATCCACCCACCTTGTTGGTTTAATTTGCAATAGTTTTTGCTATGGCACCAAACTAATATAGCTTAATCTCATGATATTTTTTCCGAGCATGTGATGGTGATAATCCTGTTAATTTTTCCCTCAATTTTCAAATAAAATAGGAGAAATGTGGTAAGTATGGAAGGTAGAGAAGAGTGTGGAGAAGATATACCACTCTTGGCTAAGGTAAACCAGGACCTACTAGGAAGAACATGTAGGGTTTTTTCTTTTCAGGTTCTTTTGTATCGTTTATTTTTCAATGTATGCCTTCCGTGTACTTGGGGGCACCCGTGTTGGTGCTTTTGAATGCATTTAAGGCATAATATGTATTAAAAAAATAACTAATTGTTGGTATCGACCTTGGATTTTGCTTAAACGTTGTTGGGGAGTTAGAGGGAGAGGAGGAGGGAGAGAAATTTCCTTGATCAATTAGCATATATGCCTCGTTATTCAAAGCTACATGTAATAAAAATTTGTGGATGATAACCTCATCCAGGATACTATTAGACAGAAATTGTCGGATACGAATCAGGCTAAACAAAAAGACAGGTTGGCAATAAAGAAATGTGGGACTACGTATAGCATACCCCTTTAGATTTCTTTTCCATTTCTATCTTGTGTTACTGTATTCTATCAGGTTCATATATCCAGCGTTCAAAACGGCCGTAGGAAATATTTTATTGGAGTAAAACATAGCAATGATCGTGCTTTCATATCTCTAAGGACAACAAAAGTTTTAAACAGGTTACCTGGATACATTTTTAAGTTTATTTAAGGAGATTTTTTTAATGTTATGAGACCCCTTGATAATGAAGAAATAATTGTGCAGGTCACGGGAAGAATCCCTGCTGAGGATGATTGAATATCAGAGGTTTAATTTGTTTATTTATTTATTTATTATATTAGCTTCTAATTTAGGTTTATGAATTTGTATGATTATAATAATTTTTAACGTCATGCACCTCATAATAGTGAATGAATTATTGTGCAGGGAACAAGAACGAGAATTAGTGAATAAGATCGAATTGGAAAGGTTTAATTTTGTTTTAAATGGCTTTTTTTTTTAAACCTTATGTAATTTTGGTGTCATGGACCTTCGATTATAATAGAGGAATTCATGTGCAGGGCAAGATATCAAGCGCTGCTCAAAATACGAAGAAAGGTTTGGTTTCAATTGTACTTCCATAAATATTTTTGTTTTGCTTCATTTTTACTCTTAGAGTTAGATGTGTATTATTTTTTGGGTAGGGTTTGTTTGATGCCTTTGTGTATGTAGAAAAGTGGAAGTTTATTTGGAGCATCTATAATCTAAATCATCTTAGGAAAGGAAGTTTTACGTATGAGTGTATGACTTCTTGTGGCCGTGCTATATTTACGGGGCCTTAACGTAAAATTTAGTTTTTTCAAATTTACCGGCATGCTAGTATCTCGTGGAATTTAGACGAGATTAGAAAGGATGAGTGGAAAGGCAAGTAGTTTATATTTGGAATCACTATTGTTCCCTTCAATGTAAAATGAATTCATTAAAAGGGTATAAATGTAAAAAGAACAAGAATTTTGAAAGTGGGAGGAGAGTGAAGGCCCCTCCTCTTCTTACCTCTGCTCCCCTGCCCTCCTACCTAAACGTGATACTCTTTAAGCTGATGCCCTTCGACAATACCTTTGATAGGGTCTATATTAGTTTCTAAAGTTGTTAATGTTAATTTATTCGGTCTTTTAACTTGTACTTTTAAATGTGTATGTACAGATAGGATGGTGATGACAAAAAAAGCCATTGAGCAATTATACGAGTTTGTGTGATGTAACTTATGTTTTCTAACAAATTCCTGTAACAGGTATAAATTTGATCGGAGCAAGGTATATTTTGTATGCTGGAATTGGTAGCATGGGGGCTGAAATTGTGTGTAATTATGGTGCATGTAAACGTTGATGACTATGACAATTACATAAAAGAGCATGGAAATTGTGAGTTGATCTTTTGGCTCGATGCATTTTGTTAAGTGGGATTAATTACACGTCTCACCCTTGTACTTTGACTTTTGTGTCAATTTGATCTCTATACTTTCAATTGACTCAATTTCATCGTTGAAGTTTTAATTGGTTTCAATTTAGTTTAGCCATCTAGATCCGTTAAAAATCTGAATGGAAATCAGTCACATGATCTCATGTGCAATTTACTGTAAGGCATTAGAAGGGCAATGTAGTAATTCACTTATCCGAGCTCCATTTGGCCTCTGATCAATGCCACGCTCTTCCCCACCTCCGATCAAAAGAAACCCCACCCTTCATCTCGCCGCCCCCTCCTCTTTCTTCGTCTCCATCTTCTTCCCAAATTTTATTTTATTTTATATTTTTATTTTTTTTATGAACATCTTCTTCCCAAATTAGAAGCATTATAAATCTGTATGTGTATATATGTATATTACGTGCAGAAGTAAATATATCAAAAGTCTTGCACCTTCTCGATGATTTTTGGATCCCCTTGCTGAATAGTGAATACCTAGATTGAAATAACAGAATACAAAAGTGTGTAATATTTGGAAGGTATGATAGATAATGACATATTCATTGCTTTTTCAATCCTAATATTTGGAAGGTATGATAGATACTAAGGGTGCGTTTGATAAAACTGAAAATTAAGTACTGAAAATTTTAAGTGATTGAATTTACAGTACTGAAAACAGTTTTTTAAGTACTGAAATAACACTTGCATTCAGTGATTATTTTCAGTAGAAAATTTTCACTTAAAGTTTTCAGTGATTATTTGGCTGCTTTTTCAATTCAGTGATACGTTATCAAACGCACTGAAACGAAATAAGTGCTAAAATTTTTTATTTTCAACACTTAATTGGATTATCAAACACACACTAAATTTCATATTCATTACTTTTTCAATTGTTCGCCCGTCGTTGTCGGTCCAGATTCTTTTGCTGTTGTAAAGAAATCACAGCTCAATAACAAATGGCCTGCTTGGAGACTAGCATTTTTTTCCGGTGTTTAGTTTTCATATTTTGAAATGGAAGTTAGTTTTGATTATTATATACTATAGAAAATTTAAAATTGGTATATATATATATAGCTTCATTTCTAGCCATTTTATTAGGGATATTAGGTCATACATCACTTAAAATTAAATGTATTAGTCAAAAATCCACACGATTTGACCATTTTTTAAAAAAGTCTCTCACTACTCTTTGAATTAGGTAAAAAACCACTCGCTGGAACATAACAGTGGCTAATGCAATGTTATCTGTCAACTTTAAACTACCATAATTCACTCGTTTTTCAAGCATTTTGAGTAAAAAAAAAAATTTCCTACGAGATCTACACAATGGATTTGGAATTCGTATAAAAGAAAGTAATTTGAAATCTCATTTTTTTGATTTTATCTGTCAAAACAAATGATATTATTTGTTTAGACATATGATACTAATACTACTCGTATTTGTCAACTTTAAACAATCATAACTCGCTCGTTTTATAGTCTTTTTGAGTGATTTTTTTATTCCATGTATTTCTTTGAGATATACGCAATGAATTTGAAAATTGTACAAAAAAAAGTAATTTGGAACCTCATTTTTTTATCTATCAAAACAGATGTTATTAACATTATTTGTCAACTTTAAACCACCATAACTCACTAATTTTTTCTAGACTTTATAAGATTTTTTTTTTGATTTATGTATTTCTTCCAGATTTACGCAATGTAGTTAAAAATTGTACAAAAAATAGTAATTTGTAACCTCATTTTTCGATTTAATCTGTCAACATAGATGATATTATTTATTTTGACAACTTTAAACAACAATAACTCACTCATTTTTTAGCCTTTTGAGTGTTTTTTTTTTTTTTTGGATTCCCTGCATTTTCAAGATCTATGCACCTACGGTGCCAAATTTATGAAAGGAACATGTTTTTGTTATATTTATGCAAAAAAAAAAATAATGTTTTTCATATATATATATATATATTTTAGTTTTTTCGTTTTTTTTTTTAGTTTTTAGTTTTTTTTTTTCAAGTATTTCATGGTCAATGTTGATCTTGGCTGATAATTTTGTTGATTCCAAAATATCAAATTTTACAGACTTGTAGAACAAAAGTTATAGCAATTGAAGTTGTTTAGGCATAAAAATGACATGAGTCTTAACTTAGAAGTGTTTTATATGAGGGGACCATGGCCGATGCCCCCATTTTATTATCCTTAAGAAAAAAAAAACATCGATTACCAAACAGAAGAACATTAGATGATAACCAACCATCTAGTCTAATGTTCTACCTCGGTTGAACTACTTAGGATCCGTTTGGGTTACGTTAAAAATTAAGTGATTGTTTTGTAAAATTGAAGTGTTTCGTTAGCTCAAAATTTCAACACTTAAAAAATCAGCTAAAAAATTAAGCTAAAAACCAGCTGAAAAAATTTGGTTTTTTGAAAAAAGTTGCTTAATATTTCAGTAATTAATATTTCAGTACTCAAACTTAAAATTTCAGCACTTAATATTTTAGCTAACACAACTAAAATTTTAGTACTTAAAATTTTAGTACTTAATATTTCAACACTTAAGATTTCATCACTCAATATTTCAGCTAACCAAATCCACGGGCTCTCAGTAACCCCCAAATTGCCTCCTATTTTTGCACGAAATAATGATTAATAACAGACATGAGTGGATCCTAAATTCCCCACCTTTTAAACAAAGAATAAATGAGAAAGACAACAGGGTTCAAAATCCAGGAATGAAGATGAATTCTATGCTTTCATGTGCTTATTATAGGATTTTTGTTAGCAGAGCAACATGGAGACAGGGGAGAGCAACTTGGAGACTGGGGAGCGACATCCTTATCTTGCATATTTTGAATTACATACATTAGTGTCTTCCTCAACTATTCAACCTAGTTTTTATCTAAGGGTCTGTTTGGTTGTAACTTGAAATTGAATAGTTTTATTTAGATTTTACGTTGAATCTTGCAGTAAATTTTATCATCATGAATAACTCCATTTATAAAAGGGTAACGATACTGTAAGCAAGTTGTCATATGAGAACGCACCATACAACTGTTGGATAAAGTTTTGGTCTCAAGATAGTAAGTAAAAAAATTATTTATTATTCATCCAACGGTTGTAGAGTGCGTTCTCAGATGAGAACTTGCTTACAGTATCATTACCCTAAAATAGGAAACACCATTATATTTCTTTTTATGTGGCCATTTCTACCTTTTTCTAGAATGCTAAATTGATAATTACAAACATCATTTTTGAGATGTGCATCCTATTTCTAAATAGAACCATTCAAGCTCACCATCATTTTTTTTGTTTGTAAAATTCTATACAAAAGATAGAATGCAATTATTGTATTCAAGGACAACCAAACATGCCTTAATATATTCACATAATATGCATTTATGACCCTTCTAATTTACCAATTTTATGCTAAAAAATCGCACTTTAATCAATTTTTATTTATATCTATATTTATATATTTTTTTATTTTTTATTTTTAGTTTCACTCAATCTTTACTCAATTAGCCAAAGTACTGAAGTCTTTGTAAGTACCTCCATATCAACATACCAAGGATTATTTATTTTACAAGTGAAATTAGTATTAAAAAAATAAAAATAATACATACATTAAGTATATGAAAATCATATTTTTTTTAGAATTCAAAATTACAATATCGGGTCAGGAAAGGGGCGGCGGCGCCGCCGCCCACAAATCCCATGTAAATGTTGAAAAAATTTGAATGAGAAATTTATTTTTAAATTTTATGAATTTTTGGTCATGCCAAACAGACCCTTAGCCGAATGGATATGACTATTGACGAACAGTTTCCTTTCGAAAGGTTGTGACTGTTGACGAACAGTTTCCTCAACCTATATATGTGGGTCTTTTTAATAGAAGATACGAAATTATTCTCTGTGTGTGTGTGTGCGCGCGCGCGTGTGCATATTAGAGTTCTAGTAGATTCGAGTATTATATATATAATTGCGTTCGCTGAGTTCTGCATATTGGATTGCAACATATGCAGAACTGTAAATCCGTTCTATCTTGGGAGACGATTGTTCATCAACCTTGTGCTCCGAAGGGGAGCAAATTCGTCTTAAAAAATCAGTGTTAACACTAGACTCGAATTATTTCTCAAATTTATTCTATAATTATTTTCATCTCCAATTAATAAGTATTTATAATTTCAAATTTATACATCTCGATATATTTAGGAGACCAGTAAATTTATGCACATGCCAAATCAAATCATAACTCTGTCCCTACGAATCAGCAATTTAAAAACAAATAACCGGGCCGCTGATTGACAAGTCCACAATGTACTGAATTTATATAAGCAAGCCATGTCACTCTATATCAATTAGATCACACTTGGATGCTTTGCAATTGCGGCAGGATGGATAATTAATCTAGTTTACCTGGGCTATTCCCGGCAGCCGGGGCTAATAAAACAACCCCGAAAAAAATTGGCCCAAATTCCGAACTATTTTCGCTAAAATGAATTTGTAGTTACGCTAGAGATTGAAACACCAAACTATCTTGAAGATTTAAATACATTTTACATCTTTATGGTTCAATTTTCACTATATCCTTATAGTTCAAAAGGTTACATGTAACCATCGTCTCGTTGTGGGTTAAATGAAAATATTAACGATGCTAACTTTTGACTTGAAATGACTTAATATATCCCCCAATTCCTCACAATCGCATAGGTTAAGTGTCAACTTTTAAAATGTAGAGAGTAAAGTAAAAATGTATCCATACATATGAGGTGAAGTATATCTAATCCGTTCGTGTGAAAAAAAAAAAAAGCTAATTCATTTCAATAACAATTATATGGGGGTTGGGTTTTGTGTTTTAATTTAACGTATCTTGTACTGGAGTTTATTCTCAATAGTAAAAGAATTGGTCTCTTGGATGTGAATGTAGGCGGATTTGCTGAACTACGAAGAAATCTGTGTTTTTCTTTGGTATGCTAGTTTATTGTTCTTGATGTGTTCCGTATGTTATTATGGAAATTTGGTTCGGCGTTTAAATTCCCAACAAATGGCCATAGAGATATAAAATTGTTACAAGACACTTTTATATATACACACGCATGTGGGTATCAGTATATGACATGAACGGGCAAATCTATCAGTGACATGATTTTTAGTTTAAATATGGACTTTAAAGAAAATTAATTCAATATTCTTTTGGATTTTGATCTAAAAGAATATCTTTTGGATAAACCAAATTGGAATGACCTATGGTCTGAAAATGAAAATGTCAATATGAGGGATGTCTTGTTAATTTTCTTTTCGATTAAATGAATATAAATTGAAGACTTGAACGCAACACTGAATAGTGTCGTCTGTTTTTTTTTTTATAGTTCATTACTCCTATTTTTTTTACAGCGATATATCTGATACGCCCAAAATTATGGGCAGTTTCCTACTCAAGCTAGAAGACTAATGGAAAGTGCATCTATTTCCTAATCCAATTGGGAAACTCCCACAATTAATGTCAATCAATCCTAATACAATTAGGAAACTTATTTGATTGATGTCAATCACACCCTAATAGGATTATATTTCCTTATCCATGTATGAGTAGGTCTCTTGCATCTATAAAAGAGACCACTCACCCCCCATTGAGGGGGCAGCCAATTCTGTAGTCTACACAGCGCCTCTATAATTCACCATTATACGCATACACCCGGCCGGTATTACTGGTAGTGCCGCCCCTCTTTGTTGGCTCACCAGGCCCGCCGGTGATCTGCTAGTGAACGTGCTCAGACACACCCGTGGACGTAGGTACCTTCATTAACAGGGCCGAACCACATACAAAAAATAGTCTCTCACTCTCTCTCTCTCTCTCCTTAAACTGCTCTATTTACTCTTACCAATTTTTGGCATCATCAGTTTGGCGCCGTCTGTGGGAACGACAATTCTTCTCATCAACAAATTCTTGACTGATCAATATGCCACCAAAGAAGGGTAAGAAGTCTGCGCAGCAGTCCGACCGGGATGCTCCTTCGGCCCCGGCGTCGACTGCAGCAGTCCTGACATATGAGCAAATCACCGCAACCCTCACACAACTCTTGGAGGGTCAGCGTCAAATCCAGCAACAGATCGAAGCCCTGCTAGCCCAGCAAAGCAATCCTCCAATGGCCGGGAAACGACCCGGGAACGTTGCGTACGGTCGGGAACCGATCTTGACCAGACAACGGGCCCGAGCCAATCCATCCCGTGTTGAGGATGCCAGAGACATCAACAGTGGGCGCGCTGCCCGAGAGGAAAAGCAGGAGCATATGGCCCGGGAATCAGTCCAGGGTCACTCGGTCAAAAGCCAAGTTGTCCCTAGGCGAACGGTTACCCGGAGTCATAGCCGAGCCCGATCCCAAAGGACATCACCCTGCCATGAAGAAGCCTCTTCCACCAACCCGACCAGCTCCTCAGATACCGGTCGGGAAGGAGTGGAAGCCCGAATTAATTACTTACAGAAGCAGATCGACGGAGTGGCCAAAAAGCTTGGTCAAAACCATGCTCAGAATCAAGCCAATACCAAGACAGAGTCACCGTTCTCCAACCAGATCACGAGGTTCTCTATCCCGCGCGAATTTAAGCAGCCTTGGCTAGATTCATACAACGGCTCGGAAAGCACGGTCGACCACGTCCGGACCTATAAGGCTCAGATGGCCCTAGCCACCAACTCCGATGAGCTACACTGCCTAGCCTTCCCCAACACTTTGAAAGGCCCGGCCATGCAGTGGTTCTACTCCTTGGAGCCCCGATCGGTCTGCAGTTTCAAACAACTCAGCAAGCAGTTCATCAACCAGTTCGCCGGTATGCATGAGCGGCCAAAGCCAGACATGCAACTACTAACAGTCAGACAACGGAATAATGAGTCCCTCAAGGAGTTCACCGACCGGTTCAACCAACAGAAGCTTCAAATCCGCAATTTGAACGAGACAATCGCCATCATAGCCTTCTGCTCGGGAGTTCAACACACCAAGTGCGCCGCGTCGTTCCACATAAACCGACCGGAAACTTTGGTTGAGCTCTCTGAGAGGGTTGGAAAATATATTGACACTGAAGAGTTTCTGAAGACCAAATACACCGGGCAAGAAAGCAACGAGTCTTCCAGAAGTAAGCGAAAGCGAGATCAGCCCGGGAGTTCTTACAGTTCTTCCAGTTCACAGAGGTCTGAGTCCGGCAATCCCGACCCGACCACCGGTTCACAGCAGTCCGGGTCAGGCAGCCCTGACCGGATCTCCAGCTCACAACAGGCATGGTTCGACAGTCCCGACCCGACCTCCAGTTCACATCGGTCAGGATCAAGCAGTTCCGGCTTTGCCTTCAGCACATAAAAATTAGGAGCCCGACGATCCTGATCCGACCCCCTGTCTCCATCATTCTAGATGAGCCCGACTACAACGATACTTGCCTGATCACTACGTGAGGCACCACCGATTGTCAGAGAGCTCATCCAAAGACCTCGGGCCTAACCCCGAGGCACTAAAAAGACCTCGAGCTCCGAACTCAGGCGCTAAAAGACCTCGGGCTCCGAACCCAGGCACAAAAGACCTCGGGGTCACGCCCGAGGCACCGGCTTCGCCTAGGTCCAACCGACGATGGGGGAAAAACCCCCTAGGTGGCCAACGATGGCAAGCTTCAAAAGACCCTGCAACCACCATGTTCCAGGTCGGTTACCTACAGATCATAGCCTCTGTAAGACCCTCGTCTTAGCAAAAGCTTGGGGGGCAAGATGGCGCAGTGAACTAAACAGGTAATCACACCGGGTATTTACAGGCCTCGCGGATAACCAAGTCAAAATCTTGGACAACCCGAGCACCTACAGTACTCAGAGACATTAACTCCACTTAGGTCCAGACCGACGATAGAGGTGACTAAAATCTCTTAGGTTGGCCGACGATAGAGGAGTAAAAGGACCCTAAAGCAACGTGATTTAGGTCGGCTCCACCAACATGGTCAAGCTCTTCTCCCAACAGTCTTGACGAAGGCTGGCCGGGCAGAAGACAACCATCCTGGGGAGTTAACAGTAAAAAGGACCCTAGAGCAATGCGCTTTAGGTCGGCTTGTCCAACATGGTAAAATCCTTCTACCCACAGCCTTGACGAAGGTTTACGGGCAGAAGATAACCATCCTGGGAGCTAACTCAAGCAAAAAAGACTCCGAAGTAGGCCGAGTCTCAACTCTCGGTCACTTCCCGAGCATTCAAAGACTCCGGATTAGGCCGGGTCTCAACTCCCGGTCAGTTCCCGAGCAACTAAAGGTCCCGAGTTAGGCTGGGTCTCACCTCTCAGTCAGTTCCCGATGACTCATCAGGCTCAAAAGCCCCGAGGCAGCTTCTACAAGTACTCAGACAGTGGCAAGTAACCTCAAACTGATTTCCAAATTTGCCCCGATATAACATCTGGCCAATCTTGAAAATGGGGGGCAGCTGATACGCCCAAAATTATGGGCAGTTTCCTACTCAAGCTAGAAGACTAATGGAAAGTGCATCTATTTCCTAATCCAATTGGGAAACTCCCACAATTAATGTCAATCAATCCTAATACAATTAGGAAACTTATTTGATTGATGTCAATCACACCCTAATAGGATTGTATTTCCTTATCCATGTATGAGTAGGTCTCTTGCATCTATAAAAGAGACCACTCACCCCCCATTGAGGGGGCAGCCAATTCTGTAGTCTACACAGCGCCTCTATAATTCACCATTATACGCATACACCCGGCCGGTATTACTGGTAGTGCCGCCCCTCTTTGTTGGCTCACCAGGCCCGCCGGTGATCTGCTAGTGAACGTGCTCAGACACACCCGTGGACGTAGGTACCTTCATTAACAGGGCCGAACCACATACAAAAAATAGTCTCTCACTCTCTCTCTCTCTCCTTAAACTGCTCTATTTACTCTTACCAATTTTTGGCATCATCAATATCTATTAGCAACAACCACACGTAAATTAGAGGTGAGTATTAATTAATAATGGGTAATGCTATTGTCAGAGCAGCAATGGCTAATATCAGAGTAAAAAATGTCGCTAAAAATTTTAGCGACTAAAAAAAATTGTCACTAAAATTTTTAAGAATACTTTTATATCTAATATTAGCAATTACTGCTCTGACAATAGAGCTAGCCATTAATAATAAGACAGCTAAATATAACTTGTGAAATAGGCTAAAAGAGGCTTTAAGAACCTGAGGGGAAATTAAAAATGCAACAACTCGCATGGTCCCAACTCTGCTACACTCCCAAGTGGTCCAACTGACTATTGTGGCCTAGGCCCATAATGGAAGTTCTCACTGTCTTCTTATCTATCCCAATTGTGAATCACTTTAATAATTAGAGCACCAATCTATTCATCTATGATCAGAGGTTTTTTTTTTTTCATTATTTTTTATTTTAGCCAACACAAATTCCTTCCATCTGTCTGTCTTCCGTGACCCTGTGATTAATATCCAGTTTCATTTTTTATTGGAGTAAGATAAAGAGGCAAATACCGAACATGTGTACCGTCTCACAATACACGTATCAAATAAATCAATAGGCAAATGAACAATAAGATTCACATCCATTAAATTTTCCTTACAAGTTACAATTAGGCTAGTGTTAATGTCAAAACAAAAAATACTAATACTAAAACAGAAAATGTTATTAAAAATTTTAGCGACACTTAAGCTAGTACTAATGTCAAAGTAGAAAGTGTCGTTAAAAATTTTAAAATATCGCTAAAACTTTTTTTTAACGACACTTTATACTTTGACATTTTATACTTTGACATTAACACTTTCTGACTTTGCTTTAGTATAGTATCACCATACAATTATTTGATGATGAGAGTTTATTTTAGAAGACTTTGGTCAAAGGAATTCCCCCACTTTTCTGACATACTTCGAGGAGGATTTTATAGGATCCTTGGCACGTGACTGAGGAGGTGGACCCCAAAAACTTGATCTCCCCAACATGGGGCTCTGTTAAAACCTCAGAAGGGAAAGCGAGAATGGGCCCAAGTGGGTCATCCAAACAAGGACAGTATTGGACCCTGCCTGTACTGAGGATGCTGGGTTTAAGAGGCCTTAATTAATTGTGACACGTGTACGATGAGAGGCTCCAATACTAGTATCAATCACGAATATTTTTTTTTGCTCATTTCATTTTTACTTATCATCTAGCCCTCTACTAGATGTGCTACTAGATAACATGTGTTATATTTTATTTTATATATATATATATATATATATTTTTATATTATTAATTTAATTACTAAAATATAACACATGTCACTCAATTAATAGAGACCTCAGTAAAAAATTAAAAAAAAAAAAAAATAGTGATAACAAATGTTGGCAATCAATCACAGCTTTGGCGTGGACGGTGGAAAAGGTGTAAGCGACAGATCATGAGGTGGGTACATTACGGATTTGCGTTGATGGTCGGTCTGAGATTGACATGATCGATCATTACATAATTTCAATGTCATGAATCACATATTGTCATTGACATGATATTCATCAATTCATTTATGGATGCGTACACTACACCGGTGTGTAGAATTCTTGAGGAATATTAATGATTCTTAAATTTGTATCTCAAATATAGTTTTTAATATGTGTAAATTTATAACTTATTTGATTTTTATTGAAGGATTTTGAAGTGATTCGATTATTATAGAATATCACGTGTTGAAAATTACATTTGAGATACAAAATTTAGAAAGTATCGTGTATTCATTTTTTAATCACTATATACTTTTTTGACACAGGAAAAAAAAAAAAAAAAAAAAAAAAACCAAAACAAAAAGATGGTGGTTGTAACATTTCTAAAGCTAGTGCATGAAACTATTTTGGCAGATGAGTTTTCTTTGATTAATTGGTAAAAAAGAAAAAATAAAAGTTGAAAAAAGTGAGTTAATCACTAAAGTTTTAGAGGGCCAAAAGCAATTTTTATGGAAAATAATTTTCGACAATTGAATCGAAAAAGCAAAAATTGTGCGGGCCCTTAGAGCATCTTCAATAGTGTTAAATTCATAAGACAACTTAAGTTTTTACTTTACACTCACACAATAGTGTGGGTAGTAGTAGAACTTATATAGTTGTATGGTAGTGAAACTTAAGTTTATTACTACGTATTTCGCTAAATTCACTTACTATACAACCCAAACGGCAAAGTTAATGTCGTTTCATGCTTAGCTGACAAAGATAACGTCGTTCCGCAGTGGCCTGCAAAGTCTTTGCCGTTCAGTTATTCTTGTCTTTTTTAAATAATAAAAGAGCCCAATCGGCAATTGTTTTTTTTTTCTTAGTTAAATTTAAGATTTTATTAAAAAATAATATTAAAAAGGGACCAAACAGAAAATAAAATACCTGCCCATTAGAGATGCTCTTAGTGGATGACTAATTGCTCATTCCATTAATGTTATCTTTATTCTAGATTCTTAATTCTTAATTCTTCTCCCCTCTTTTGGGGTCGTTTGGGGAAAACCAATATAGGGATTTGCAATCACAAGTTTGCCATTTGGAATCTTCATAAGTAGAGCCAAACGGGCTATATGTATCATTATTTTAACACTCAATTGTGGTTTGTGAAAGTGCGGAACTAAATGTCTTTTGCAATATCCAAGGGATTATTCTACACCGGTATTCTATTGCTCTAATTTTATGTTACTTAAAGACCACGCCCCGACTGAATCACCTTCCTCCTCTTCGTCTTGCTCCTTGTTTAGGTCCGATTCGGATCACACTATGCATATAATATTATAAATAAAGAATAATTTTTTTAAGGGAATTGTTACTCGCACTCCAAAAATTACTAAATACACCCCATGGTACCACTCCATAGCATGTGGTATCATCATTATCATACACTTTATGGAGTACATTTAGTAATCCATAGAGTACGAATGTACAAAAGCTCTTTTGCGTATGCAATCCACGTAGAGTTTGAAATAGGTAGGTAACCATTTCACAAATGGAGAAATAATTAGATTGTGAACAAACACCACAATGAAGCATAATTGGTATATTTAAACTTGAAATGATGAACAATCTTTTATTTGTATTCATGGTTGTTGCCGTAAGGAAACTACTTCAATAGTAATGTTATGTTTATTTCTATTATCTATTAGTCATATTATTAACTTTAGTGAAGTCAATTAATTGGTAATAGTTCCGGCCCATTAAATAGTAACAGCACAAAATTATCATGTCCTATTTATTTATTTATTTTTATACGGGAATTGTTATGTATACCAATGTATTTGCTATGTAGAAATATTAGTTTTAGACCTTCAATATGCATTTATTGTAGATTTGGTACCGTTGATATTGGATGTATATAAATAGATACCTCATTTAATACTTAATTTAGAAATTAGTCCTTTCCCCAATGGTTGTGTAATATTTTTTGACTTATATACCCTTTGATTTATACTATCAATTGATTTATTTAAATTATTGATACTATAATCATTTATAGATGGGGTGTGATATTAGGGATGTGATTTATCCCAGGATAACTCCCTAAATTATAGGGTAGTGGAGTAAATTAGCAATATGGTTTCTCTTTCATTGACATTCCTTCTTGCTGATTGAAAGAAAACGATGGACTTGGATTGAGATTGTGATAGAGAGTGAGATAATGAGAGAGAGAGAAACGGATTGAGAATAGACAAGAAAGGCTGCCGACGATTGGTTTGTGAGACGACTAAGAGGTAGAGGAAGACGATGTAGAAGATCGGGCGTTAAGATTGAAATCGTGAGAGTTGTGTGAATTGATCAGCGTCGAGCACACACTGCTCGGAGGGCTCGCGTATAGCGCTATCGTCAGGACCACCATGGATTCCGATAACACAAAAAGACCTCAGAGCTCGATTTTTCTGATCAAAAATTTTTCTGCAAGAGTAATCCCCAACAACTCTCTCTCTCTCTCTATATATATATATATATATCTCTCTATCTAGTCTCTGTTTTTTTTTTTTTTGGGTTTTATCTCAGAAGTCAAGTCTACTATGGATAGAGAGAAGAGTGGGTCTAGTCTAGGTTCATGATTTTTGTTAGTAGGTATTTTGGAAAATAGTGGGGTCATCTTGATAAATTTGTAGTCCTTTTTGTTAGTAGTCTTTTTTTGGTGAGAAATTTGCATCATTAAACTTCCATCAAAATTCTAGAACTGAGAATTTCTCACCAAATCCATGTGTGTTGTTGCTGCATTTTATTATTTAGACAGTTTGTGTGAATTTTCAACAGTGTGAGAAATTTCTCACAACGTGTGGATTTTTACTTTTAAGTTTTGAAAGTGAGAAATTTGTTTTAATTTGGTTAGAAAAAAAAGTGAGAAATTTCTCACTGTAATAGAGAAAAATGGTGAGAAATTTGTTTTATTTGGTGAAAAATTTCTTTGGTAATTCTCTCTCTCACTCTCTCTCTCTCTATATATATATATGTGTGTACAACAAATCATGGTTTTTAATCAGGTTTTTGCAATTAAAAGCCATGATTTATGGCAGTTTTGGGGTAATTATTAAATTTTCTCTTTTAATTCTCTCTCTCTCTCTCTCTCTCTCTCTCTCTCTATATATATATATATATATATAATTTGAGTTTTGAATTTCAAAACCTGATTTATGGGAGTAGGGGTATTTTGTTCCTCAAAATAGGTGAGAGACTAATTTTTAAGTTGACTTATAGAATGGATCAATTTCTAGATACTGATACAATAAAGGACTGAAGTCTAAAGGACCCTTTGCTATGTACACCCAAATTCATTTTTTCTAATCATTTTTCTTTTAAAAATTCTCACTTTTTATGAAGATGAGTGATGTACATAGCAATTCCCCTTTTCACAACTTATTGTATTTCTTTGACACAATTACTTCGATCTTTATAGGCGGAAGCAACTTCTAAACCGTCCAAACGTTGTTCTCTAAAACTCATTGTGAATGCATACCATTGCAACAGAAGGTGAACATTAATAATGGTGTCCTATAATAAATGACAATGAAACGTTAATTTTTTTTTTTTTTTTTTTTATGCTAATGATACATATTAATTATTACTCGTAACTTTTTTCTCTACACGTATATTATGCATTGAATGTAACATTTTATATTAAACATGTAGGTGTAATAAATAGTTTGGCGGACATATTTAGCATCTCCCATTTCTCCTGAGTTAGCTGCCTCTCTCTCCACATGATAAATCATAGCCACCCTCTCATAATAATTATGTCCCTCATCAACTCAAAAAGGACTACTTGTACAAAACTAATCAATACATACAAGGAAAGCTAAATGAAATCCAATCTGCGTGTAAAACATGCTTTTGTCAACCGAAACCAAATCTAATTCCAGCCAATTGTCAACACATATCTTTTCTTAAAGTTAAGTAATTAAACATCAGATCAGAAATTATAAAAATACAAATAAAAAAGTCAAAATTTGAAGCCTATCAATCTCATGGTTAGCTTTAGAGACCTAGCTATAATCACATCAAGGTATTTAATCATAATGGACATAGTGAGCTTTATCCTCTTTCGGGTGGCTCTCTATTGCCAAAGCACCTTTTGCTTCTTCCAGAGCAATCAATTCACAAGATATTTGTACCTTGGTGTTAATTGGAATGCATGTTTAGTGAGCTGCTGTAATTACAACTGTTCAATTAATTATCTTTACCTTCACCTTGTGCATTTGAGGAGTACATGCTGCATTTAATGTTGTACATGTGGGGTGTAAAGAAAATTTTGGTACATATATTTATTAAGTGGATCTCGAATGTGTATTTTGCCCTACTTATTCGCTATATTACTCCCTCTCGGATCTCCCCGATGTCAAAGCAGTGACTAAATAGTGTCGCAATAGGGCGCTTTTAATGGTTTTCATAAAATTGAGTGAGCTTTAAAATGGATAATGATACACCCACACCCTCATTTACACCCCCAACCACATTCAACACATCCTGATATTTGATTGTCCTTAGTTTCGGTGGGTCCAATATGGATTCCACATAGAATCCACTAGAATCAAGGGTCAGGATGTACTAAATGTGATTAGAGGTGTGGATGAGGTGTGAGTATATCATTATCGCTTTAAAATTACTTCACAAAGAGCCAAAAGTTAGTTTACTTTATTACTAATAGTTGTAGTATATCTTTGCAACCTCATTTTATGAAATTGATAAATATTACTCCCTCCGTCCCATTTTGAGAGTCCATCTTTGGGAACTCAACTTATTAAGGGGACAAAAAGAATCTACACCTACTTTCCACAATTACCCCTAATCATTACAACAACTTTTTTAGTTTTGTCTTGGTGTATATTTCAAGGAGGGATAATTTTGGAAAGTAAGTAAAAATTGTACATCAATTTCAGGAAAGTGGACACTATTTTGGGACATCTCAAAATGGAATAATGGACTCTCAAAATGGGACGGAGGGAGTACTAAAATCCTTTTAAGAAAGAAAAGAATGCAATTGGCGGGCCAATCCGTGCCTAACTCGGGCCCGCGGTACTTTCATTATGGGCGAGTTTGAGCAGAAAAATGCAAGTACGAATTCAATTTGGGCCGGGTTTGGACAGAATTTTGCTAACTCGTGTAACCCGAGCCTGAATTCTATTAGTGCATTATTTTTGACATTAGATTAGAGTATTTTTTTAGTGACAAGAATACACTATTAGATATTATTCAAGTACTAAATTAATAGATGAATGTTTTTTTTTCCCAAATCTAAAAAAAAAAAAAAAAAAAAAAAAATTAGATTTGATACTATACATATTATTATTTACATACTAAAAATCGTTTTGCACAAAAAAAAAAAAAAAATTCCAATTCGGGCTCAAGTTTTAATACTAAATCACAATCGGGCTCGGGTTGAAAAGTTTGGGTTTATGTCTGACTCGAACTTGGACAAACTATTTGAATTCGGACTCGGATCTAAACAGAGCCAAACTCTTTGAATCTCTCCCGAATTGCACCCCTAATTAGCTACTTCTGCCAGGTAGCTAGTAAGACAGCAAAGTAATGTGTGTGTGTATGTACACACATGCTTAAGAAAGTGAGAGATTTCAAAATGATCAATATCTCTAAAAGTCATTTAGGGAACTATGATAGCCAAATATGACAAGTGACAACTACCAGGCCATCAATTTCACTTTGAATTGTTTTAGGGCCTTTTAAGCCCAACTGCGATAAAAAAAAATTAAATAAAAAAATAAATAAAATTTTGCACACAACTTCCAGCTTCCAGCTAAGAACATTTATAACAACCATGACCTTTATTCTACAATAATTCACCATATTTTTTAATTCATGAAATATTGACTTTAACAATAATGCTAGGTATACACACTTTTTGACACACTATGTTTTAAATATATATACTTTATGCTATTTGAATTTTTACACTTTTTTGTGCACCATTTATATAACACATGGTACATGTATTTAAAGTTGAGTGTCAAAAAGTGTGTGACTATAGTAGTGATATGACTTTAATCAAAGCATTTTATAAATTTTGAAGATTGTATGCATAACCATTTTCAACTTCACTTGCTTTAACAGTAACTCACTCATTAAATGCTGAGGATTGATTGTTTGTTATGTAACAGGATATAGGAATTTCACTTGCTTTAACACTAGTCTCACTCATTTAATGTTAAGGATTGACTGTTTAGAATTAGTACGTATGTAATATGATATATGAACGAGAAGCTTTTTCATTAGTCCGTTACATGTGTGACAGATTTATGGTAATCGTTAGATTTGTGGATCTCATGTAGGCTCCACAGTAGTTCAACGGGTTATAGAAACGACTTATTCTACAACCTAGGATGCACTCCCCCCCCCCCCCCCCCCCCCCCCCCCCCTCTCTCTCTCTCTCTCTCTCTCTATTAGGGATGTACATGTAATTCAAGTGTGTTCAACTTTACTTTAGGTCTCTCCAAACTCGATTCAAGCTTTAGCAACATCTGCCAAAAGTCCACTTGTACACGACCATCCAGCTCAGGTGTAATCTAATTTAAATTTATCTCACATGCACAGTGTACATATAACACATATTACGTGTGCTCGAGAATAAATTGTTACTCTGTACTTCATACATTTGCCAAAAACACACTAGAAAACAAAGTAATATTTGGTTCATGTATTTAGTAAGAGAAAATAAAAGATTTGAGGAATTTTTTTTTCTTTGGATAATAAGGAAAATCAAGAAGGAACACAAAAATGCGTTGAGAAATAACTTAATCATTTGGAATATTGTTTTAGCTAAATTTTGGAAAGTTTTCATTTTTAATGCTATTTAAGCATGAAGAAAAATACAAGGAAACATATCTTCTTCATGTTTTCTTTTTCTTCTCTAAATTTACGACAACTAAACAGAGCGTGTGTGCACAACTTGTGATTATTAGTCCAAACTAGTAATAGAAAAGAGAAATGATATGCTTTTCAAATTTATTTACCAAAAATAACTCGCAATAGATGAAGGAATGAACTCATTTGATTTTTATTGTAGGATGTTGAAACGATTCCACATTTTTTTTTAAGTGGTACACTACCACATGTGTCACGTTTGTTTGGGATACAAAAAAATAGAAAAATATTACAGCATAGTTCCTAGAAACCACACGTCTTGTTCATCTCACATGAGAAACAATTATTTTAGGGACAAAACTATAAGACATAATTTTTAATCTAAAATCACTATTTCTGGTGTGAAAAGAACAGAACGGACAGTTCCTAAAAAAAAAAAAGTGCTGAGGACTCCTCCCAAAAATGATGGAAAATGAAGACTTAAATGGAGCCACTAATGTTGGAAACGCAATTCCCATAATGGATAAGCTGGATGTCAATATCAGAATCATTAGTTGCGGCTGGTCCAAGTTTGACGACATAATCTGGGAAAAATCAAAATACAGGGTCCTACTCTGTATCTAACAACCGTATTGCTTTCAATCTGTTTAACATTATTTATTGATTCCCAATTGAAGCAGGACCAGTGACCACCCTGTTGTCAATCATGAAACAATAATGATAAATCTATTCTATCAACCACACCCGCAACTACATTTATGAAATTTTGTCCCTTGATTTAATGGGTCTTATGTGAAATTCATGTGAAACCTACCAAAATTAAGGGCAATCAATGATTAAAATGTGCTAAATGTAGTTTGGGGGTATGGTTGAGAGAGTGTTGTATCATTACTCATCATGAAAGTGGTCAGGAGCCAATCAACTCAACGGTAAATTTCCATTGTAGTTGATGCTCATTTGTCATTTCACACACTCCAACACAACCAATGTTTTTTTCAAAAAATTTTCAGTGAGTCCTCATACCGCTTTATCACCGTAAAATAATGTGATACTCTAATTATGTAGGGTTATGTGACCACTAAAATTAAATAACATGATAATTACTTGTTGATTTTAAGCAAGTTATGTCCCCTCAATTTTCAAGGACACATATCCTTCCTTACTTGTGAGGTCTCTTAATTTTTCCTGCCACATGACCACATGGTGTCACACAATGCTCACTAAACTAATTAAATTCTCCAATATTTGGAGGATGTGGTTGATTTAGCAAGACATGTCATCAGTTCTAAAGTACTGTTTAGAATTGCGACCCTAAGTCTAAATGCGCAAAACACATATATGTAATTATGAACTCAAAGGGTGTTTTGGTAACAACTTTTTAGAGTCAATAAGTGATTATGAACTCTAAAATAAAGTAAAAATATTTGACAAACCGGATACTACTGTTCAATCGCAAAAAATTGCGATTGACCAAAACATGGGCGGAACTAAATGGTACCTATATGTAATTATGAAGTTTCTAAATTATTTTATAAATTGAACCCCCCAAGTTTTTTTTACTTTTACAAGATACTCATCCTATATAAGTCAGTTTACATAGAAAACCTAATTGAAATTAGATCTCACGGTCTCTCTTGATTTCTCGAGTCATTTTTCACTCAATCGTTGCACACTGTTTGCCACAGCCGCCGTCGTCGGACTGTCATTTTGTTTGGTACCACCTCTAATTTCTAATTGATTGATCTCCTACTATTATCTAGTTCATGGATGAAATTTGTAGTTTGATTGCTTAGTGATTTTCACATATCCATTTGTTTGATGAGTGATATGAATTTATCTAGGAGTATTATCTATTTATTTGATCAGTAATATTCATTTTGAGGACTTAGGATTCTTTGCTATTTTATTTGATTTAATGATAAGTGATTTTCATTGAAGGTCATTACTTCATTAATTATGAGCAATAACTGAAATATTCATATTGACAGAGAATTTTGACTATGATATTCATAAGTATTTAAGATTTTTTATTAGCATTTGATCTGTGATATTCAATTATTCATTCAAGTTCCTTTGCCTCATTAGGAAATTTCTTTAATAACCAAAAATTTTTAGGTTCTAATTTGTTGACCTAAAAAATTAATAAAATACTACTTCGGTGTAAACTTGGTGTCATTGAGTAGTAAATATGTTAGGATGCCATTGGAAAGTACAATTAATTGCAACACTCATTATCATAAACCACAAAGCAAAGAATTACAAATACGTAATAACGATCACAAATACCAACCTTCCCAACTCTCAAAATATGGCAAAAACACCTCACATAATAAACCTAATATTCTTTCTAACACAAAACACACACAACAATATATATATATATATATATATCTACTCTATATAATAAGAACACAGCCACATTTAGTAAGCACGTCAAAAAATATGAACTTCCTCTTTTGCCCTTCACTATATTATAATTACTCATATATCTATCTATATATCGTAAGGATATATTGATTTGTGTGAGGGTATATCGGTCATTTTGGACAAATAATTACATTCAAGTCAGCTCTTGAAATTTTATTTAATATAATAATGAGGTTTTAATCAACAATCTTGTGTCTAATTACATTTGGGTCAACAATTTTTGGGAGATTTATTATTGACTTCAAAAAAAGTCAACAAAAGTGGCTATTTTGGTGGCTATTTAGAAATTGATCACTAATATTTACAATTTGGTCAACTTCTTCTCTCAAATGAGGTTTCAATCAACAATTTGTGTCTAATTACATTTGGATCAATAATTTTTGGGATATTTATTATTCACTTCATAAAAAGAAAAAAAAAGTGGCTATTTTAGTGGTTATTTAGGAATTGTTCACTAATATTTCCAATTTGCTCAACTTCTTCTCTCAAATTTAGGATTCATATATTGTAAAATGTGTAATTACATTTAGGTCAGCAAGTTTTGGGATATTTATTATTCACTTTAAAAAAAAAAGTGGCTATTTAGGAATTGGTCACTAATTTCACATTTTGGTCAACTTCTTCTCTCAAAATTAAGTTTGGTATATCTAAAATGTCAAATAAAGTGGCTATTTTAGTAGCTATTATGAATTGATCACTAATATTTATATTTTGGTCAACTTCTTCCCTCAAATTCAGGATTTATAGATTGTATTCGAATATCAATTAAGGCCTACAAACACATTCATGCCATTTTTTTTAGAGGAAATACCCTACTTGTATCATACATTTTTAATGGCGCTTTACTAGTTACCTTTACTACTCATTTATAAGATAGTCATAATTATCAACTTCTTCCGTCAGAAGAGTTTTAGATTAAATAGTTACATTTACAAATTCCTATTTAACTGTTTTAACATCTTATGTTGATTTTTACAAGTTGACCTTATTTTGAAATATATATATAAAAAAAAAAGGAAACGTGACACTTATTTTAAAAATATCCAAAAAAATAAAACGTTGATACTTATTTTAGAACGGAATGAGTAATTATACCTCTCGAAAGACCTCTAATGTCAAGATTAATACACAATATATCTAGGAATACAACTATCCGACGGGCACGTGCCTTGCACGTGCACCCTCACTAGTATATATATATATATATATATATATGAATATAGTCCAAAAATAATTATCCGGGTAGTGTGGCTTGATGGATGGCTAACTAGTAACTAAGTTCCTCAAAGAGTGCAAAATCTTGGTCCTACCAAAAGCTAATTTGAGAAAGTAGCTTTTGGCCAAAAACATTTCTATGTATGAATCACAGAAGCGAATGTGGGACAAACACCATCCCAATTGTAATTTTGGAAGTGTTTGGGAAACTGCAATTGTTTTTCAATTGCAAAAATTGAGCAATTCTGCATAATCTACTAGTAAGATAGCAGATGTGTTGGCAAACAGACCCTAACACTTGCAACATCAAGTACACTTAGGGTATGTTTGATAACCCAATTAAGTGCTGAAAATGAAAAGGTTCAGCACTTATTCCTTTTCAGTGCGTTTGATAACATACCACTTAATTGAAAAAGCAGCCAAAAAATCACTGAAAACTTTAAGTGAAAAATTTCTACTGAAAATATTCAGTGAATGCATTCTATTTCAGTAGTAGAAGCACTGTTTTCAGTATTACAAATTCAGTCACTTAAAATTTTCAATACTTAAAATTCAGCATTTAATTTTCAGCACTTAATTTTCAGTTTTATCAAACGCACCCTTAGGGCCTAAGAAGCATTGATATGGATACCACGACACACATGACGCGGAGACAAAACCTACAAAAAAAAATAAAATACAACATGATACGTTGACAACACAAATATTAATTATTTATTTTGTTATATGTAACGAATTAACCATCAAATTTAAAAACACAACAATAATTTAAAAATAACTAAGAATTTGCATGTAAAATAAATCACCTCCAAACAACAAACAATACAACGAGAACAAAGGATAAAAACACAACCAACTCTACCATTTAGCATTAATAACAAAACAATAATAATCCATAAGGCAACAAGATCCATATACAAGGGCGTATGTGGGGCCAGGCTAGCCCCAACTGCAGCCCAGTGTAAATTTTTAGGGAAAAAAAAATTATATTGTGTTTTAACCCAATTTATAGATTCAGCCCAGTAAATTTAGGCAACTCTATAGGCCATATGCCACTCCTTAGTCTAACCTACTCCTTAAATATGTGTAAATAAACCCAAAATTTTATTTAACTACATATGTAGTATAATACTTTTACTAAACCTAAATATGTAGTACAAAATTCATTAATAGACTCAAAAAAATAGTAAATATACATCAATAGACCAAAAAAAAATTAAAAAAAAAAATATTCGGGGGCGCTGCCTCCCGAACCCCATGGCCCTACCACTATTTGCATTTCCTGCCCACTTCAAGGCAACATCCTGGATACGCCCTTGTCCTTATAAATGTCTCAACTTCTTTTAATAAAAAATAATCTTTGCATCTTAGTTTAGCATATTAAGAGGTTCACCTAAATAATTTAAGATTTTCTCTAAGTGGGGGAAAAAAAAATCCCTATATCGTGCGAGGAAAGAATCAATTCCTTGTCGAATCTGAGAGAAACAAAGAAAAAAATTAGATACGCATGACGGAGGTTTGTCGAATACAGATACGACACTCAACTAAATTGTAAGTACTTCCTAGCTAAGAAAAATCAGACATATGTGTCTGAGGTGTGTCGAACACGGATAAGACACTCATCTAAAATGTAATTACTTCCTAGCTTAGAAAAATTAGACATGCGTGTCGGAGGTGTGTCGGACATACATACGACACTCATCTAAAGTGTGAGTATTTCCTAACTTAGGACAACACATAGTACATACTGTTGGTCCATATATCCATATACACCACTTACATTAAAAAAAAATATATATATATATATATATATATACAATACCTTACCTAAGCTTATTCCAATAACTTATTGGCTAGGATATTTTGGCACAATGGAATTGGGACGACTTGAAAGTCAAGATTTTAAAGTTCAAAGTTCAAGAACACCAATGAAAGTATATACAGAGCTCTTTATGAGAAGACGAAACAGAGAAAAATGTACACTTAGCATGAAACTTTACAAAGCTGAAATAGAGCAGATTTTATGCCCGACTCAAGATCAACAAGGATTGACCAAAAGTACTACCATAACCATATGGTTCTAAGCTACAGCCCTTTTTTTTTTTTTTTTTGGGTACAATAACCCAAAGCCAATGGTTTCAACCCAATTAAACTAATATTTACATGAATGGACGGTAATCCCAGCACCAACAACCAAGTTTACCCAATGAATTGCTCAGGATTATGATTTTGTTAAACCCAAGTTGTAAAGGAACTTCTCGGATCTTGTTCGAAAGAGATTACCCAAAGAGAATCGCCCCGTGTTCTGAGGTGGCGAATCGGAGAAAGCATCGTCCTTCACGCAGAGGATTGTGAAGCCAATCTCTTTCCGAACTGCCTCGATTGTTTCGCTCTTAACCGGATATCCCGATGCATCAGTCACGTAGAAAACGTTTACAGCTTGGGAACCCCTGGTTGTGACTTCAGCCCGAGTTACCGAGAGACCATTCTCCCTAAATATGCGCGTCACGTCAGATAGAAGCCCAACCCTGTCTTCACTACACAGTTCTAGTCTTACGCCCTGTTAAAAAAATCATATAGAAATCAGTCAGCGCATAGAATTTGAAAAGGGTAATGTAAATTTATATTCATATCTCTACCTCAGAAATTCGCCTCTTGATTGCGGCCTCTAAGCAATGAATTACGCGCTGCATCTCTGCTTCAGAACTAATGGGGCTCCCATCCATATGTCTGATATAATATTCCTGTATTAAACATAGAAGAACATACAATACTATGAGATTCTATATAAGATTTCTCGAATATACATAGATGTCTCCCTCAATGACAAGTATTCTCATATTCTTCCTTCTTTTAGTTTCTTCTTTAGAAAACAAAAATAGTAAGTGGTCCATTACCACAATTCCAGTAAGGATCACGGATTCAATTACGATTAAATACCTCTAGCGTATATCAGCATTAAAATCCCAGAAACTTGGCTTTTACCTAAAAAGTTCAGGATCTTCGACTCTACTTGATGCAGATTACCAATCATCACTAGAAAATAAAAGGAGATGATGGTTCCAAAATTTGCATCTCAAACTCGGTTCCCAACTGCTGCGGTAGTGGGAACACCCACAGGCCAAAACAGCTTCCGATTAAATTAGGTGGTCCCACTATTATTTAATGAACTCCCATTGCCGCATCAGTTGCAAACTAAATTCGGGAATCACACCATTATTCATATTCAAATTCAAATTCAAATAAAAGACAATCGCGACGGTAATGGCATAAGGAGCACCTGATAAGCCTCGGGTCCTTCAGCAATAATGGTAGCATGAAACACCACGTACTGCATATCTGTCAATGTACAGACTGTATCGAAGAGTAGCTTAGGCCGGTCAGGACACTTCAAGTTCACCACGGTGTACCCTTTATGTACACAATTCTCTACCGTTACCATGGACTTGCCCTGATCACTTGAGGACCCACAATCCGTACTACGGGTATCATAATCACGATCAGCGTACATCATTTGATGAAGCCTCCTTTCGGTGTGAGTGGAAACCATGGAAACCGCAGTGTTGGCACCACGCTTGTCTCTATCCCCTTTCAGCACATACAGGAGAAGCTGCTTGATCTTAGCAAGACGATCAGGATTGTCGATTGGCAATCCATTTGATTCATCGGTGATGTAAATCACCGATGCCACTCTTGAATTGTGGGTCCAGACCTCAGCAGCTACAACATTGCATTTGAGGTCTGTAAGTACGGCAAAAACATCGGAAAGCAAGCCCGGTCGGTCTTTACCGGTCAATTCAATGGTTGTGTGTTCCATGGCAGATTGAAAACCCACAGATCTCTTCAAAGACCGGAAGCTTCGTCCCATCGGTCCCAGTGACTGTTGTACAGACATGTATATGTAACCATAAGTTGACTTGAAATCTTACATTGTTCCACACAAAATGTTGGAACATAAATAAAGGACAAATAAAACAGCAACCACTTAGTTTTGTCTAGTATACTCTCATCTGTCATCAACAAATTCTTTTGGGGGGTAGTGGAACTAAAAGTGGCCATCCTTGTGGACTTCCATTAAGTCCTTTACCAAAATAGAGAACATCAGCTTCAGCTCAAGCTGCTATGAAACTATTGATTATAACTCTCATAATCTCATTCATTGGAGACAATTTAATTACTTTCTGAAATTTAAGAGATTCTCTAGCTTTCCATTGAAAAAGTTAATTTAAATATCGTTTTCGAATTCTACCCAAAATGCCGTATGTGAATAGCACACTTCTTCTACCATTCATTTTCTTTCTCAAAAAGCGGAACGCCTTTTACTTAAATTTAGCTTCTAGGATACTTATCCATAATAATTATGTGTAAACTTAAATCTACGCGGGACAAGAATATATAAAACTGATCAGGAATTCAATAAAGCAAAGGCCAAAAAATTAGTAAAATACTATGTAAATCTCAGATTAATGAATGAAAACTGTAATTGCAGATGTACCTGTTGAATGCGTTCAGCAACATTATCTTCAGATACCTTATTTCCATTTTGATCAGTAACATGAAACACTGCATCAAAACCATAAAATATATTAAAAAAAAAAAAAAAAAACATTTTCAAATCACAAAATTAATTAAGGCCATTAATCTAAGGATACAAAAACTGACCATCCATGAACCATTCTCCATCTGAAGAAATGTATGCTCGACGAATTATTAGATTCAAATCAGTCAAAACCTGAACCACCTCTAGTAAGCTTCCTCGTTTATTTGCACTATCAACCTGAAAAAAATTCAAATTAATTAGTAACATGTTTCTCAGAAATCCTGTTGAATCAATTCAATGGAGAGAACCCATAAAATTCAAGTACCTTGATCAAGGTGGCCTTTCTGTCAGAGTCATTATCAATTGTAACCCTATCAATTCAACATCCAAAGAAAGAATTTAATTAATCAAAAGGACCCAACTGTCAAAACCTTAAAAATTCGAGCGTTTTAGCTCGAGAAGAGGACAATTCAAGATAAAACCAAACATCCCATTTCAATTCAACAGAATTGAATTTGAACATCAATTCAAATTGTAACCCATTTCAATTTAATTAATCAAAACTAAACCAAACAAACCTACCAATTCAACATCATAAGAAAGAATTTAATTAATCAAAAGGACCCAATTGTCAAAACCTTCAAATTCGACCGTTTCAGCTCGAGAAGATGACAATTCAAGTGAAAACCAAACAACCCATTTCAATTCAACAGAATTTACAAACAATTCACTTCATAAATGAAGAACCCAATTGCAGAAAAATACAAAATTGAAGTACCTTGGTGGGTTCATACGAAGAACAAGCTTCTCAAATTCATCATCCAGGTTGATAGAAGAAGACCAGTAATCCATTCTAAAGTTGGGATGTAGAGAGAGAAGAGCAAAGATGAAAGATGTGCTGTTGTGGGTTCCTCTCTCTCTCTCTCTCTCTCAGGCTTTTAACTTTGTTGTCTAGCAATGGATTCCAGTTGGGGAAGGTATTGGTAAAACATGGCAAGTGTGTGTAAGGTATGGGTTGGCTTTTGAGTTGGACCAAGAGCTTCTTTGGAGGGACACACACAAGTTTAGAGAAAAAGAGAAATGAAGTGCTCGTGTTATATGTAGGGGACTACTAAGTAACCGGCCTTGTCGCTGGTCAAGTGGGCCCCACACTCCCAAAACCCACATCCACATCACACCTCACCCCCACCCCCTCTGCCCTGATTCCCTGAACCTTTGGTCTCCTCTCTCTTTAGGGTTTTCTCTGTAACTTATTAAGGCGGCTCTATGGTTTTTTTTTTACTTGCTCATGCAAATCATTTTTTTAAGGACCTGTTTGGGAAATTTTTCATCAATTTGCCAAACGGGTCTTAGCAGTCTTTTGGGTTTGGGGCTCTCTTATACGGGTACAAGACATGTTTCTCACTTTTGGGACACCTAACATGGTGTACACCAGAAATTTTATTAATAAAGTAATAAGTTTTGAGACCAGCCTGGCTTTTAACAAAAATAAGGGTTCCCTAATTAGGTGTCTGAAAAATCTAGTAAGATTTTGCCTGGCTTTTTAGGGAGTCCTTTTGGGTTAAGGGCATCTACCCTATATATATATGTATATATATATATATATCTCACACATTCATATAGAGATCATAGACTGATATACACTCTCCTTCACATTAATTGATTTCCCAAATCTACCAGGATTCTACTAATTCTGAAAGGATTTTCTTTGGTCTCAGTGAGCTCTTATTGACTTTGTTGTAAACTGTATAGTCTTATTCAAACCAAGTCCCTTGTGGTCGAGTGGTAAGTTTTTTGGGTGTACTATCCAAGAGGTTTAGTATTCGAGTCATGGGGAGAGTGGCCACTGGAGTATTCACCCGGCGCCTCCAGACCTCGGGGGATTAGTCGAGGTGCGCGCAAGCTGACCCGGACACCCCCCGATTAACAAAAAAAAAAGGAAAATGCTTCAGTGCAGTTAGCACAGTGCAGTTCGCACTGTGCTACTCACAGTTTGCACAGTAAAACTGCCCAGTTTTCAAAAATTGCTTTTGCAAAAGCAGTTTTACTGTACAAACTGTGAGTAGCACAGTGCGAACTGCACTGTGCTAACTGCACTGAATCTTTTTCCAAAAAAAAAATGTATAGGCTTATTCAGAGTGCTCTCTCCAAAATTGATCTGCATTACCCACTTGTGCATATAGAATCTCACGCATTACCCACTTGTTCATAGGGAATCTCACGCGCTCTATCTTCAACAAACCCCAACCATGTATTACTCCTCCCACATTAAATGATACTTTACCATGTTTCTATTTTTATTATTTTTATTTTGAGAATTACTTTTAGCACTCCAAAAATTAATTAATGCATTTCATGGTATCACTCTGACAATCTGTCATACCATGCATTTAATGCAGTCCACAGAGTGCGAATAGCTAGCATTGTCATTTAATTATTTTTATTTTTATTTTATAGAAACTCGCTTTTTAACCCGTGCAATGCACATGAGACATTTTTTAAGATGATTTGAAAATTGAATTGAGTGGTGTTATAATTGATAAGGAGAAAAAATGTGTAACGGACCTAATTAATGGTGTAATTAAGAAGAAATGAAAGGTATAGAATAAATTTGTGAATTCTTAATATAGATTTGTCTTGTTGTCCATTAATTTAACACGTGACACTTTAAGGCTTCTATATTATAATAATATAATAAAATGTACGTATACAAGGAATCATTTACAATTACTAGAGAATAGAGACCAAAGACTCCAGATTCTTATCATTTCACATAGATTAATGCTATGGGTCCAATTTGGTCTCCAAACATTTTTCCAGTAGTACCATATGCTATGATAGTAGCTCACAGACCACTGCATGTGGTATCAGTCTAAGGGGATATTCTAAGTTTGAGAACCATAGCATATTAGCATTTCTCTTTTCGGATGTCAATTGCGTGGTTGTGTGTAATCCTTGTATGATTTGATTTAAGGATAAATTATATAGACACCGCTTTATGTATTATCATTTTTTACTAACACCCTATAAACTAAAAATTCAATAAGTTGACTTGCTCGGGTTCAACTATTATTTTTCTCCTCAAGTTGACTCTCTCAAATACCCCCCTCACAAATAGTTGAGGTGATCAGTTTATAGAGATTGTTGTTTATTTTATTTCATTATTATTATTATTTAATTTAATTTAGGGTGTCAGTGAAAAAGTAGAACACATGAGAGAATGTCCATACAATTTACTGTTGATTTAATCGACACAGGATGATTATTCAATGAGTATTAGGATCAATGCTCTTTAATTCACCTTTGTGTGACATATAATATGTACATATAGACACTTGGATACATGTATGTGGATCTTAATTTAAACTTTCTTTGAATATAATAATATGAATGAATATGGAGATCCCTCTCACGCCCACTCTTCACATTGCCTGGAATCTGAATATTATATAAAGAGTGGGTGAGGTGTGCATTCTAGTAATTATTCACATATAATATCAAACATGTGAGATGGGAGTCAGAAACAAACAAGAACTCATGGGTTTATTAAAAATAAAAATAAAAAATGGGATATAGTTGTTTGTACTTTTCTATCAAAATTTTTAGACCGTTGGATCAGTTCTGGGTGAGAACTAAGAATGTATGCCAATTTGAGTGGAAAATCTTTAACTACCCACCCAGGGCGGAACCACCTTATAGCCGTAGGGTGCCATTGTACCTCCTATTTATTGGGAAAATTTTACCCTCCTATGCATTTATATGTATGACTTCATAGTTTTTATTTATATTTTGTGTTTTGGCACCCCCAAACAAAAAAAACATGCTACTCTCTTAGTCACCTTAATTCATTTTATTGCTTTCCTTGAACTCTAAACTTCAAACATATGTGTTTGAGAATCATTTGGCATACAAGATTTTGGTAGAATAACATTACTCTGTACAATTAGATCACTCATTGTGATAAACTCAATCCCCAACAACTCTCAAATAGTGCAAAATAACCCCACATAGTAAATTTGTAGTGTTACTGATAAAAATAATAATAATAATAATAATAATAAGAAGAAGAAGAAGAAAATAAAATAAAATAAAATATATACTCGTGTATAAATAGAACCAAAAAAATCATTTCGGGGACGTTGTCTCCGAACCCCCGTGTGTCATTATTAAATAGTCTACGTAGTAACTCGGCACCCCCAAAAACAACCTCCTGGTTTCGCCCCTGTGTAACCCACCACTATTATATATCTATATAGTGCAGAAGTGGAAATGTAGGTGTTGCTAATATTAGTCAAACAAAATAAATGAACAACATAAATTGGAACAGAGAAAATGAAGAATATCATGAGGAGCAGAGACATTTGCTGCAAAAATTAATGCCACTTGCCCACCTGCATCTTCTGCGCATGAGAGAGAGAGAGAGAGAGGTTTTGCCTCTTTGGTTGATTGTATAGGCATTTTGGGCATGTGGGTATTCAGATATTATTTATGGACCTTGGTAGTTTGTATAGAATTGCATATAAAATGAGTTCATATGCCTAGTGAGATTTTACAAAGGCATCCCAACATTAAACTTTCTTCAAAGGTTCAGTGTATAACAAATGTCCGCTTGAGATAAAACTGTAAACTCAGACATCTTAAGTTTGACTCCTTGTGTATGTCCTGTATTTTGTGGGTGGTTGCCAGTAACCGGGAGTTTACAGACTAGCTAGGTCTGCAATGGAGGGGTCAAATTATTCAATTTAACGCTTTTGAATCCAAAGTATTCCAATAACAAGCACTGCATGTTGAGGATTGTATCATGTACAAAGTTTGGACTTTGGAGGTATCTAAGTTTTAACCCTAATTTGTTTATGATAAAGTGGAAATTTCTTGGCTCTCATTGTGGACTTAGGCAAAAAGCCGAACCAAGTTAAATCTCTGTGTTATTTAATCTTTCTGTTAATTTCTATTATTGGAGGTTGTGCTTCGTTACAACATTTACTACATGACAAGGGTATGATTCAAACACATTAATCAAATGCTTGGTACTTGGTAGCTAGTATAGAATTGGGTCCTTGGTATTACAATTGAAAAAGAATTGAATTAACTTTGTCCAACTTCAGCATCAAGACATCAATTTCATGCAAATATCACTGTCAAGTTTGGTATGCATTCTGAAATTATATGACACTTCAATGCAAATTAGGCCCACTGCATCTGGACCAACCCAATCAAGTGACAGCCTTTTACAGACCCTTCAAATCTTCACATGAATAGTATGGTTACCAAAATATTTGGATCCACCATAAAATAGGTTCACATATAAATAATAAGCTATACCAAACATTATGTGGGGCATGTGTCTATGTGATTCAGCACCATGTCTTATCAAATTTCAGTTGTAATAAAATGCTGTGATTTGTCTTTTGCAAAAGGGCATGCAGTTTAACTAAACTAAAGTGAGGAATTTTAGACAAAAATTTTTAAAATAGATTTTTTTTAGTATTAGGTTTAATCTATTTTTTTTTTTAAATTTTACTGAAAAGTCCACTCTAGTCTAGGCTGATTACAGTTTACCATAGTCTCTTTTGATGTAATGAGTGTACAATTTACTTGATGTGAAAAGAGATCCATCTGACCTGGAAAGTGAGAACTTGATCTTTGAAATTGTTAATCACATGAATAATACTATGTTTTTCCTAGAATAACTTTTAATGATATTTAGTTGGTCCCACTGCAATCAAATGTGATCTCAATATCCGCATCAGGTGGGAACCATAGTATTACTCCAATCAAAGAACACCACTTTAGGCTTAGTTTGGCCCCTACGTGGTACTTCTCTTTTTTTAAAGTACAATTTCATGTTAATTCATTTGATAACTAGTTTATGAGCTTTATAAAAATTGAACTTAGGGCTTTTTTGAAGGGAGCTTTTAAAAGCTCTAGAATGGAGCTTTTAAAAGCTCAATATTGCTTTTTGGTTTCATGATGTTTTTTTGAAGAATAATGTGTCACTTGTATAAAATTATTAAAGAACTTAGTAATAAATTTTATAAATTCCTTTTAAAAAGTCACATGGGGGCCAAACTAAGCCTTAGTCGAGGCTGATTATTGCTTTTGTTGGAGAGGAAAGCTCACTTTGCCATGGCAAAATTTCTCTAAAAAGAAATTTTATACGAACTGCTGAAAATAATGTGCCCTCCAGTTGGCGGAAATTCTTCAAAAGGTCACTGAATAGATCTTCAAAGCGTGTACTAGATGTGAATATATTAAATAATCAAGAAAACAACAAAGGGAAAGAGAAAAGAGAGCTAGAGTTTTTCATAACACTAAAACTGAATGAATGAATACAATGGAAAAGAAGAGGCAATAATAATAGAATATTTAGGTATACAGTATTACCCTAATATAAAAGAAAAAACTAAACTACCCTAAAGCTAATAAAACTAATTCTAACACCCCTCATCAAACTCACAATGGTGCAGCTAAAAGCATAGAGAGTTTGCCAACTAAAAAATGAAAACGCTGAATCGGATGTGACTTTGTAAACAAATCAGCAATCTGTGCGGAAGAAGAAACAAAAGGCAAAGTGATAGCTCCATGCTTAAGGTGATGACGAGTAATGTGACAATCAATCTCTATATGCTTGGTCCTCTCATGGAAAACGGAATTGTGAGCAATCTGAATAGCACTCTTATTATCACAATACATAGGTGAAGGGCGAGGAAGGGAGACACCCATATCTGTAAGTAGTCGGCGTAACCAAATAAGCTCACGGGTAGTCGAAGCCATAGCACGATACTCAGCTTCTGTGGAAGACACAGCAACAACATCTTGCTTCTTGCTCTTCTAAGAAATGAGAGAATCACCCAAAAATATGCAAAACCCAGTAACAGACTTGCGATCTGTAGGATCACCGGCCCAATCAGCATCAGAGTACGCACACAACTCCAAGGAAGATGATGAAGAAAGTAAAAGACTTTGAAACCTAGTGCCCCTCAAGTACCTCAAAAATACGATGAACAGCAGCCCAATGAACTGTAGTAGGGGAAGTAACAAACTAACTAACAACATGAACATCATGAGCAATATCCGGACGAGTAATAGTAAGATAAACCAAGCTACCAACAATAGTGCGATATAAGGTAGGATCAGGCAAAGGAACGCCATCAGAAGGGGAAAGACGAACATTAAGCTCCAAAGAGGTATCAACAATCTTATTATCAGTGAGGCGAGCACGCTCAAGAATGTCACCTGTATACTTAGACTGAGAAAGAAGATAACCTTTTGGAGAATAGGCTACTTCAATCCCCAAAAAATAACGTAGTGGACCTAAGTCCTTCATTTCAAAACAACGAGCTAATTCAGACTTCAACACTGCAATCCCATCAACATCATCACCAGTAATAATCATATCATCAACATACAAAGCAAGCATAATACGACCAGCAGTGGTACACCTAATAAAGAGAGCTGAATCATACTCACTCGAGGAAAACCCAAATGAGGTAATCACTGTGGAAAACTTCTCAAACCAAGCTCGAGGAGCTTGTTTAAGACCATATAAGGCTTTTTTAAGCCTGCAAACTTCACCAGGACCATGAGGAACACCCAGAGGAGGAACCATATAAACCTCCTCTTGGAGGTCTCCATTCAAGAAAGCATTTTTAACATCCATCTGAGTTATATGCCACTGACGAATAGAAGCAACTGCAATAAGAGTACGAACAGTAGTCATTTTAGCAATAGGAGCAAAAGTCTCCTCGTAATCCATACCATACTGCTGGGAAAAACCCTTGGCAACCAATCTTGCTTTGTACCGCTCAACAGACCCATCTGACTTGGTTTTGATTTTATAAACCCAACGAGAACCAATAGCGCTCTTACCAGAAGGTAAGGGAACCAAACTCCAAGTGTCTGTCTTATACAATGCTGAGATTTCCTCTGCCATAGCCTGCTGCCAAAGAGGATCAAGAGCTGCCTCTTTATAGGACAGAGGCTCAGACAGATCATGAACTGAAGCTAAAAATGAAGCAAAAGAATCCGAATAACAAGAATAAACAAAATCAGGTGATTGAGTAGACTTACGAGTGTGAGCAGGATAGCGAGGAGGTTCCACAGTCTCAGTAGGTGCTTGGGTGGCCTCTGGAAGGGAGGTAGTATCAAGCGGCAAGGTACCAGTATCAGCAGAAGTAGAACCATGAGGTGAGACAATACCAGTGGTGCATGGGGCTTGAGAGGGCACACTATCGGTATCATCAGAGAATGGGTCAAGATGGATGAGATCAGATTTAGTCAACTCATGATGATTATCAGGAATAGAAAAGAAGGGTATGTACTCGAGAAACACAACATGACGAGAGACATATAGTTTTTTAGTAAATGGGTTAAAGCAACGATATCCCTTCTGACCCTCACCATAACCTAGAAAAACACAAATAGCAGACTTAGGTGACAATTTGGTACGCTCTACATGAGGTCGAAGGACAAAACAAGAACAACCAAACACGTTTAAGGAAGAATAATCAGGAGCATGCCCATACAATTATTCAAAAGGTGACAGACCTGAGCAGTGAGAGGACGGAATTTTATTAATTAGATTGACAGCAGTAAGGACAGCCTCTCCCCAAAAATCACTAGGGACATATGCAGATAATAAAAAAGAGCGAGCAGTTTCAACAATATGCCGATGTTTCCTTTCAGCAACACCATTTTGCTCAGGAGTGTCTGTACAAGAGGACTGGTGAATAGTTTCATCTAAAGCAAGCAACTCACGAAATTTATGATAGGTATACTCTCTACCTAAATCAAATCTAAAACATTTGATGACAGTAGAATGTTGAGTTTTAACAAAAGCACGAAAGGTATTGTAAATATCAAAGAAGTCTGAACGGCGTTTCATAAGATAAACCCAACAGTAACGAGTGCAATCATCAATAAATGATACATAATATCGAAACCCCCCCTCTTGTAGTAACAGGAGAGGGTCCCCACACATCAGAATGAACTAAATCAAATGGTGCAAGAGAATAAGAAATACTTCTATTAAATGGTAAAGCGAAAAATTTTGCCAGTTTACAACCACTACAATCAGAAATGTCATGAGTTTGTAAATCTCCTAATTTTCCTGTAGAAGCTAAATATTTTAAACGAGAGGCTGAAACATGACTAAGGCGAGAATGCCATAAATAAAAACTAGACGAAGATGAACTCAAACGAAAGGATGACAAGTCAACACTAGAAGCTGCAACCACTGGTACATTGAGCTTGTCCAAGATGTATAATCCCCCTTGCCTACGGCCTATCCCAATCAGCGTCTGAGACTGCGGATCCTGCACATGACAAAAAGTAGAAGAAAAAGAGACTAAATAACCTGCATCACAAAGCTGACCAACAAAAACAAGATTCATAGTAAGTTTAGGAATGTGGTAAACACTAGGGAGAGATACATGAGGTGTGACAACAGACCCAACACCTACTAATGGCATGGGAGTACCATCAGCAGTCATAACAGGCAAAGAGGAAGCAGGACATAAGGAAGCAAAAGACGACAAGTCAGGCGACATATGATTAGAAGCTCCAGAGTCTAAAACCCAAATACCTGAGGATATACCTGAAGACATACCTGAAGACATACCTAGTGAAGAGGTGGCCATAGCATGTGGCTGTGTGACAAGGAACTTCTGAAATTGCTCAACAAGGGAGGTCATGGACGGAGTGGATGGGGAAGGGGAACCGGGTCCAAATGAGTCTGATGGTGGTACAACTGCTGCAGTGTTAGGCTGTGGAGGCCTATATGAACGCTGCTGAGATTGGTTGTCAGATTTCCAATGAGAAGATTGAGGTTGCTGTTGTTGTGGTGGTCGACCATTTGAGGGCTGGTTGCTGCTATTGGGCTGGTTTGCACGACCCAACCTAGGACACTGAGCCTTCCAATGACCCTTCTCCTTACAGTAGCTGCATACATCACTACCAACTCTCGAGTAAGGCTTATTCTGATTATTGGACTGTGGTCGAAAAGGGGCTGCTAAAACAGACGGAGTAGAGTCGGGGAGAATTCCCTTTCCAGACTGTGTCTTGAGACGTATTTCCTCGGCTACTAACTCATGGACAACAGAATCAACGGACGAAAGTGGGCTACGATGGAGAATAGACCCACGAAGGCCCCAAAATCTTCACGTAGAGCCATCAAAAACTGAACCAGACGTTGTTCCTCCCTACTAGCAATATATGGTGCAAAGGCCCGCAATTCGGGTGACTCCATGAGAGCTAACTGATCCCAAAGATCTGTCATTGTAGAATAGAACTCCTGAATACTCAAATTTTTTTGTTCAAGGGCACGATTATCACACTCTAATTGGTACCTTTTCGTAAAATTGGACTGTGTAAATAATTTAGCCAAATGATCCCACACCTCCTTTGCATATTCAAACTTTGCCAACTGCATACCTATTGAGGGAGCAACGGAGTTGTTGATCCAAGTAATGATTTTCGAATTATTTGTGTCCCAAACATCTAGCAACTCTGCAAATTTATCAGCATTTTCATTCGTAGGTTTACTAAAATCCCCATTGATATAACCCCACATCTTCTTCCCCTTAAATTTTTTTTTCATCACATAATTCCAATATGCAAAATTCTTGCCATCGAGTTTAACACTAATCGCTTGAAGCGAATCATCACGTTCAGTAGCCATTATGAAAACGAAGCAATTAAATAACACAAAACAAGCGAACCCAAAATCAAAGACAGATCCAAAAACACAAAACAAACGAACCAGAATCAGTGACAGACAGATCCAAAAACGAGCGCAAAGCAGTGCGAGATCTAAATACGAATCTGAATCCGAATCAGCGAGAAATCCAACAACGAACCAGTTGGATCTGCGAAAATCGTGGATGAGATTCGAACCTGCTCTGATACCATGTGAATATATTAAATAATCAAGAAAACAACAAAAATAAAGAGAAAAGAGAGCTAGAGTTTTTCATAACACTAAAACTGAATGAATGAATACAATGGAAAAGAAGAGGCAATAATAATAGAATATCTAGGTATACAGTATTACCCTAATATAAAAGAAAAGACTAAACTACCCTAAAGCTAATAAAACTAATTCTAACACTAGACACTTTTCTAAATAAAATATTTGCCCTTACCAAATATTATAATCGGTGTGCAACTGGGTATTCCGCGAACTTGTATTCCAGATACAATAAAGCAATCACAGTCTGCAAAATACACTAATTGAAGACAACCCTAGAATTAATATTAATATTTTTCAACCAAATCTGTATTTTATTACTACAGTTTAATAGAATACAGAATAATGTAACTTTACAAAATGAAAAGGACAGAGAGAAATTAAAAGCATAATGCTTGTTCTGTAGAGAGAGAGAAAAAGACTGTTAAAATTTCCATTCATTAGTTTAGTCTGGTAGTGTGAGTTCCATTATATAGAGATTGAGAGACACCTAGCGCCGATTCTAAGGACCCAAAACAATGGCACCGAAATTGACATTAATCTGCCAATGGCATCTAACCGTTCAATTGGTGCCTTTCCATTATATATATATATATTGAACATATATCAAACCTTTTGAAAACGTCAATGGGTGCTTCATCACCTCTTTCTAATGGGTGTTTCAATTCAATCTGTACATGTAAATATATATACATATGAGAGAAATTATCCAATGCTTCTCACACACAATAAATAACTAATTCATCCCCTTATAATCTCGATTGTACAGCTATAAAACAAGTTTCCAATCTCAACTCCTCTTTTGCCCTTTATTTTTAAAAATTCTCCACCGATCCCCTACCATTTTTTAAATAAATTTTGAAAATGTGGTTGTAAGATTTATGTATCAGTAGAGCTCCTCTTACGACTTGAAGCATTTACCTTGTGAAGACTCATCAAAGTTGATCAGGAGAGCTTAGTAGACAAGTCTTTGAACTGACAATCTATATTGATCAACCAGATTTATCTCCACACACAAATCTTTACATCAGTGAATATTCATTTAAGCCGACACATGAATTAGGCCATGTGTCTGTAGCTTGATTTCGTGAGTACTTTAGAGTCAAGTGGCACCACTTCCACACTCGTATAGGTAGACCTATCAGCAGTGTCTCCGTAACTAAAACATTTCACACGGTTGTTATAAGTCTATTAAGAGCTTAGTAGCTCACCCTCCTCCTTATCAGTGGTGGACCCAGGATTTCGTGCTGGGGGGAGGGGGTAAGTTCTGTCCCCCGAGAAATTTTTTTTGGGTTATTTATACATATCTTTTATTTTTAAGTGAGACATAAAGTCGAACGAGTAGTTATTGCAAATTAGATTTAGACATTGTTTATCTCCTGAGTTGAATAAGGGGATATTACTCTCCCCCTTCACTATTAATAGGGACTTTTAATGTCACACGGTCACACTAGTGGATATTTATATTAATCCTGCAATGTTATTATTCCCAAATTTTTTTATCCTCAAATGTGATTCCTCACACATCACCATTTCAACATAATGAAAGTCAAGTGGGCACTATGTGTTAAGAACCTCTACATATAAAGTCACAACTTTGGGGGGGGGGGGGGGGGGGGGGGGGGGGGGCACTATGTAAAATTTTTTCAAATCTTCAAAATTCTATATAGACCATCAAAAATTTCAATTTTTTTGCAGGGGCCGTGCCCCCCCGGTCTCTCTTTGGGTCCGCCCATGCTCCTTATTACATTACAGGTACCAAGCACTTATCATTGGAATGATTTATATATATATACACACACACATATATATAGTGAGGATCAGGTGCAGGTGTTAAGGGGCGGACTTTGGGGGCGGACTACTTTTAGCGACGAAAATGTCGCTTTTAGCGACAAAATTTTTCGTCGCTAAAAATCATTGTTTTAGCGACGAAACGCTAAAAGCGACATTTTCGTCGCTAAAAGTGGTCCATCCCAAAGTCCGTCTTTTGACACCCGCTTAAGATCCGGACTGTATATATATATATATATTATATTTAAAGTGCTTGAAATCACGACATATGATGTACTTTACTCATTGAACCTGAGAATTTGAAATGTCAAGTGTCAGGTTGAGTTTCCATCAAGAGTGACCATGTTTGATGGGCTTTAGACTTATCCCTATCGATGTCTTAGATACCAGATTACTTGCAAGTCCTTTTGTGAAGGATCTGCCAAATTTTGGCAAGACCTCATATAATCTACAGTTATTATACCATCCGTGAATAATTATCTCACATAACTGTGTCCAAGTTCAATGTGTCTGGACTTACCATTATACACTTTACTATAGGCCCTAGAAAGTGTAGATTCACTATCACAAAGGATAGATAAAGGAGGCATAGGTTTGGGCCAAACTGGAATTTCTAAAAGTAAATTCCTTAACCATTCTGCCTCATTGCCATTTGCAGCTAATGCTACAAATTCAGCTATACAAGTTTTTTTCTTGGATCCCCAAGGGCCAAGAGACATCTCCCCCACCAAGAGTGAATATTCATCCACTCGTTGATGAATGATCTTCCCGCTCAGAAATCCAACTACCGTCTGAATATCCTTCTAAAACTGAAGGACAACCACAATAAGATATTCCATAACTTATGGTTCCTTTTACTTGTAAGGTCCAACCCAGGTGTTAAGGAGAGGGGAACTAAAGCCTTATAAACCGCACAGAGGGGCCATAAATGGGCGATGTGGGACAACATTCCAATACACCCCTTGGACCACAGCAGCCAGACACTCGACACGCCGGACCACAGCAGCCGGACACTGGGCACGCCGGAAGACCAGCCCAACCTAGATTTGATACTACTTGTAAGGTCCAGCCCATTTAACTCCTTAAAAGGGTTAGATGCTCCAATTAAACATGGTATCAGAGCAGGTTATTTTTGGGCCCAATTTGTCCATATGTGCTCTACGTCACCCTATCTCAGTAATATATGTATTCGGCTCTCAGTCATGCCACACGTGAGAAGGCGTGTTGAGATTGTCCCACATCAGGGACTTATAACTTAGTTACTCAATATATAAATTCAAAGGGCTACTCCACCCATTGCCAATTGGTTTTGGGTTGGATGCTCCAATTAAACACTTTTTAATACTTTAAAATTCTATATACTACATGCCAGTGTAGCTGACTAGACATACTAGTATATCTACTAAGTTTAACTATAGCATAACTGTTGGGTTTGTGCCCTCAAATCATTACTTTATGTGTGAGACATTGACTTTTTAATATATGGATATCAGCTTTACATTTCATTATGTATGTTTCTTTCATGAGATGATTGTTTATCCTTAAGTATCATAGTAAGTAATTCGTGTATGTATGAGATACATACAAGTGAGATACGAATTACTATTCTTTGTTACTTAGAATGTGTCATAGTGGATGATGAAACTGGATATCTCATCAGGTTTACACTGTAGCATGATTAACTACCATTGGATGGAGTGATTAATCTCAATCACTAGAGTTTAACTCTTAGTTAACATGCTAGTGCTTATAGTGCATTGACGGACCTGAGCTTTCCTATTGACACTCAAGGCTGTCAATCAGTCGATAGGAACTCATAACTTGTATAAGGTACGTGTTCTTAATCTTGAGACGTTTATGAACACAGACTGTGGATATGGCTGCTTTGATTTACCAATCAGTGAGGTCTATAGAAGATCAACACCTGGGTATCTTGGGTATGTCATATTCATAGGGTTGTGAACATAAATTGTCAAGACAGAATCTACCCTCTGTTTCAGAGTAAGCATTCCCTTGAGAATGTCACCAAGTCGATTACTGAGTACTGCAGTCTTGTTGATAAGAGTTATCAACATGTTTGGTAATCATGAGAGGTGAATGGGACTCAAGGAATACAAGAAGTAATCATGATTCAGGTTGACAGTAACAGTTATCCGACTACCTGAATATGATTACGAATGCTAACGGTAGAGGGACATTAGTACACCATACAAGTCTAGTTATCGCTTCAGATATGTTCTTTTGCGTTGGAGTTCAGTTATCGTTTTATAGTGGAGTAAACGTTAATTGATCAGTCGATTAATTTGCTGATCAAAGAGTTTGGTCATGGGAATTAATCAACTGATCTGAGCCAAAAACAAAGAGCCTAGGAGGTCCCACTCTTAGCTCTACCAGGATACTTGGAAAGACACTTGAGGAAGCTGTCAAGACAAGTTCGATCAATTGAAGTATTTTCGATCGATTGAAGTCATGGCAGGTTCGATCGATCGAGAATGGTTTGATCGATCGAAGGTTCGATCGATCGAAGGTTCGATCGATCAAAGTCACTTCGATCGGTCGAAGTCTAGGTCGGTTCTGGGAATCTATAAATAGGGCAGCTGCGTTCTGGAAAAGAAGTTCGTCGTTTTGAACGTCAGAAGCTGCAGAAACTGTTTTAGAGTACCAAACCTTCTCCTTCCTCTCCATTAGGGTTCCCACCAATCCTAGTCCTTCCTGCGAGCATCCATAGGAGTCATAAGAGTGAAGGCCATCTAGTGGAGGCTGCTGGAAGTTGAAGATTTCAGAATTGGGTTCAAGACACTAAGGTATAAATTCTTGTCTCCTCTTGTACGCATCTATGGAGTTGACGAATAGTAGATCCTGGGCTACCATTAAGTTTTTATAACTTGACTTTTCAGCTACGTGTTTAAAACTTTTAACTTAAACCGGTTTTTCCATCATAACTATATCCGACCTAGTATAAGTCATGGCATACATTAACCTACAAATAATCTGAGCATAATCCAATTGTGAACTGCTCTACCAGTGTTAGGAAATAATCTTATTTGTGATTCAAAAGGTGTGCTAATAGATGTACAATCAAACTGATTAAACTTCTTTAAAATCTTTTCATTATAGTATGATTGTATGAGAATTGTATTACTATTATGTCATATTATTCTCATGCCTAAAATGATATCAGCAGCACTCATATCTTTCATTTCAAATTTAGATGACAAGAAACGTTTAGTATCATTAATACTATCTAAATCAGTACCAAGAATAAACATGTCATCCACATACAAGCATATAATAATACCTCTACCATTATTAAACTTTCTATAAACACATTTATCAGATTCATGAATTTTGAAACTATTAAATACAACAACTATATCGAATTTTTCATGCCATTGATTAGGTACTTGTTTCAGACCATAAAATGATTTAACTAATTTATATACTTTCTCTTCTTGTTCAGTCACAACAAAACCTTAGGTTGTTCCATGTAAATTTCATCTTCCAAATAAGCATTTTAAAAAAGCAATATTTGCATCCATTTGGTGGATTTCAAAATTGTGAATGGAAGCTAATGCAATCAAAACTTGAATAGTAGATGTTCTAGCTACTAGTGCATATGTGTCAAAATAATCTATTCGTTCTTTTTGTGCAAAATTTTTAGCTACTAACCTTACTTTGAATTTATCAATAGTATCAGCTTTTTTTATTTTCTTTTCGAAAATCCATTTACACTTAATATGTTTTGAATCTAGCGGTAAATCTGCCAACACCCAAGTGTTATTACCCATTATTGAATCCATCTCATTATTAATAGCCTCTTTCCAAAATGCAGAATCTTGAGACTTCATAGCCTCTTCAAAAGTTTGAGGCTCCGATCAATAGTTAAAGAAAGAGCAATTTGTTCACAATGTGGTTCTTTAGTGCCCTCGACGAAGTATACTACAAAGTTGGGGCCAAATGACTTCTTCTTTCTAGCTCTTTTACTTCTCCTAGGTTTCTCTTATTCTTTATTTTCAGTTTCCTTGGAATGTGAAGATTCTCCTATTTCATTTGTATCATGCAATTTAGGAATAGTACTAAATCTGTTTTCATAAAATATGGCATCTCTATATTCAATAGTAGTACAATATTTATTTCAACAGATTCATTTGGTTCACAAACTAGAAATCTATATGCCTTACTATGTTGTGCATATCCCAAGAAAATACATTCAATCTTTTTTCACCTAATTTTTTCCTTTTAGGTTTAGGCAATCTAACAATAGCTCTACAACCCCAAACTTTCAAATAATTTAAATTAGGTTTCCATTAATTCCAAAATTCATAAGGTGATTTTTTTAAGAAGGAATTCTATGCAAAATATAACATGCAGTTAACATAGCTTTACTCCAAAAACCCTTGCCTAAACCAGAATAAGAAAGCATAGCATTAACCATTTCAGTCAATGTCCTATTTTTCCTTTCTGCTACTCCATTCTGTTGTGGTGTGTAAGGTGCAAAGAATTCATAAACATCCTCACAAAATTTAGGAAATTGATATTCACCTCCCCTATCAGATATAAGACATTTTATTCTAGTATCACATTGATTTACTACTTCATTGTTATAAATTATAAATTTTCTAGAACTTTATCCTTAGTATTCATAAGATAAACATGACAATATTTTGAAAAGTCGTAACGAAGTACTTTGTACCACCTCTAGTAGGAGTACTATGCCTATCACATACGTCACTATGTACTAATTGCAACAAAGAAGAAGATCTTTCAATTTTTGGAAATGGAATATTGGTTATTTTGGTTTGCATGCATACTTTACATTTTTCAGTCATTTCATTTTCATATCTAGGAATTAACCTTTGCCTACAAAGGTACCACTCTTAGACAAAATAAATTTGTTTGCCACAAATACAAGTTTGAAACCATGATTATTAAGCACGCTTCTAGAAACTAAGTTCTTTCTCACTTCAGGGACATAATAGACATTGGTGAAGCTAAGGACTTTTCCGGAAGTGAATTCTAGATCCACTGTCCCTTTGCCTTTAACCACTACAGTAGAGGAGTTTCCCATGTAGAGAGCGGTTCTATCTTCGACAGATGCATAGGCAAAAAAATAGCTCTGTCCTTGCACACGTGCATTGTGGCACCCAAGTCTATCCACCAAGCGCCATTGTCTTTGAAGAGATTAACCTCGGATATTATCGCTACAAATTTTTCTTTCGATCTCGGTGCTCCTTGTTGCTTCTTTTTGAATAAGCGACAGTCCGTCTTGAAATGGTCCGACTTATTACAATAGTAATAGATACCCTTGTTAGCCTTGAATTTATTTAAGGCATTATTTATGTTTATTTTGATGATGACAAATCTAGTGATAATTGCATGTTCTTAATGATTCTACTCCAATCAATTCTCAAGTCATTTTCATTGTGCTAATCTCTTGATTTATGCATTTAGATATTCTAACTTTGTTTGAGATCATGAGATAGCATATGGTGAAGTCCAAGAGTGATGGAACTCAATAAGGATCAAGCTTGAAGACTTGAAGTTCTTTTTATCCTTGGTTGAAAACTATGATTTACATATAAGCATTTTGATCAATCACTCATAGGGGATCAAGTAACTTTAATTATACCTTAGAATCCTTCTTCTCATACTTTAAAATACTTTCAAGGACCCAAACATACTTAGACCACTCAATTAAATTCATTTCACAAAAGCTTTCAAGTGGCTAAGTCAAAACAAAGACCTTTGTGTAGATAGGTCAACTTTAAAGGCAAACCTGATCCAATTGGTAAGGAATTAGATGTTGAGTTTTATATGGTTGGAAAGGTATTTGAATCTAGTTTCCGAATCTTCAAACGGATTACAAAAATGAGTTTCGTAGAGGGAGTTATGACCGTTTTAGTACAGAGTTGTTAGTCTGCCAATAGTCTGCCCAAATAGCCGATTCAGTCGACTGGACCCTAAAACAATCGACTGAAGGGTTCAAATTTCAGTCTACTGGACCATAAATCAGTCAACTGATTTATGTTTTTATTAGCATCTTCTGCTACATTCATCCGGTCGACTGGATCACTCATTCAGTCGACTGAATTGCGCATTACAGCATAACGGCTAGATTTCTAAACTCTCCAAACATTGTTTTTACACCCCCCAACCACTCCCAACGGCTATAATCTTTAAAATGCTATGTATAGGGATGTTTTTAAAGGTTATAAACAAGAGGGAAATCAAGGAAAATCATTCAAACAACTTGTTTAATCATCATTCCCATTTGAGCCCTAGTTTGAGTGAAAAATCAATTTGCTCTAGATTTCAATTGTAATTCTTGAGAGAACAAATTGTAGTGAGCTTTCATTGGTATTACTTACTCACTAAGGAGTTGTTGTGTGAGCTTTAAATTGTATTATCCACTCTAGAGAGAGAGAGTTCAATTTGTATTCAAGTCATTTATAAAGAGTGAGGGTAGTAACCCTTGTGTGCAAAGAAGAGGTGTTCTTCTTTGGAATAGATTGAAGGCTCTTGTAATGGTTTGGTCTACACCCATGAAGTAGATCGAGTAAAGAAATCCTCAAGAGGTGTTCTTGAGGGGTGGACATAGGCCGCGGAGTGTGGATTGCCGAACCACTTGAAAACTCGATTTGCAAGTGTCTCTTCCCTTCTCTCTTTACTTTATTGTTTGTAATTGTGTTTAATTTGCTATTAAGTTTTTAAAAAGGTTAATTTTCCGCTAAAGCCTTATTCACCCCCTCTAAGGTTTCCATATTTGGGCCAACAACCATTTTTCTTCTTGTTTTGAGAGTCATTAAAATTAATTTTCCTCTTATTGTTATTTCTCCCTTGGTGAGCATTATGATGGGGCTGTTTTTGCTCCTTTTCATCCACCACATGGACCTTAGAAGCATTAATTCATATCTTGCTGTCACGCCCCGACATAGCAAAGTAGGAAAAAAAATTAAATTTCCACCTTTGGACTCGTAGATACGTGACTGGTTGAGATCACCTGATTGTCCAACAGTATATAATAACAGGAGTATAATAACAATATCAATGGTGGGCCTAAGCATCAGAATATAAAACATCCATGGTCATGAGTTTGAATTATTACAAAATACCATCTCGTCTCATCATACGTCATCAGAGTTATAGAGATAAAAATAGAAATAGGCAGCACTGCCTCGAATAGATACTGGGCATCACGTGTCCCAAAAGACAAGGATCTGAGTTAAACACAAGACTGGATCTTCATCTCCACTTCACTCTCCTAGGCTTGCGGAGCCAAAGCCTTCATCCTCATGCACCTCCTTGCCTACACGTACTGCTTCTGTAAAATCTGGACGTTTGATTGTCCAGGACATAAAAGTCGTCAGCTTTACTACAAGCTGAGTGAGTAAAGTTACTGCACTTAAACAGGATCAGAAAACATCATTTGTTAAGCTATCAAGAAAGTAAAACATTCCTCCTTGTGCTTTGAAAACATCATCTGTAAATTTTGTCTAATCTCAAACTCGGTGAATTACGTTCATTAGTAAACATTCAACGACTTACTTTGACTTGGGAAACTCAACAGGCATCGACCGATGAATCCCTTTTGACTATCTATCCACTCTTATAAACTCGACTTATTACTTTGAACCATGGGTTCAATCTTTACAACCTCGACCTACTTTGGATAATAGATCCAATCTTTACCAACACGAGTTTACTTTGGACCACATGCCTAATCTTTATCGATTTGACCCTTTGCATGCAATCCAGCATAAACGTCGTTGGCTTTGAGTATCATTGCCCTCCAGCCGAGAAGTTAACTTTTGTCAACGTCACCCCAACTAGCCGAAACTTGACATTATCGTCCCCAACTGGCCTCGTAACCCCCTTTTTTATTCATAACAGCCTTGGTTAATTTGTCATCGTCGCCTTATGGCCTTCTCTTGACATCGTCGCCACACGATCTATTAACCATCTCACAACCGACTACACACGACTGTGGCTAATTTGTCATCACCGCCTTACAACCTATTAACCATCTCATCCCTAATTTTGTCAGTACCAACAAGGTATACTACTACTACGCTTACCATTATGGCATCCACAATAAATGGTACTAACTTAGTACAACTGGTTTGGCCGCCCTTGCCTGCATGACCACGGTGACATATCAATGACATTACAGATCTCATTACTCTTTATGAACGAAACCTAATAACCAGACTGATGGAATACGATCATCATATTTATAGCTTTCATCCTCACTATCTAGTTATTGATCTCATTATCACCGATATCATGAATATCTTGCAACCAACCGACGCACGTGGTATAAGTCATTAAAGCACATTATCGATGAAATTGTGTACTTAAGTACATCATATTGTTGTTCTCGTAAGTCGCACGAAAAAGCGTTACAGTTCGTCACATAAACATGTTAACTAAGCATATCCTTTGGTAAAATATTGAGCTTGAGCGCTCACCTTTGTAAATATTAGAATTCCTTCTCTTTTTCTTTATAAAAGATCCACATTTCTAAAGCACTGCTAGATTAACATAAGGTACAACAGCTCTTGCAAGCGTATATGTGAAGCTCAACTCAAGGTATAAGTATTGCAGCTCATAGTACCACTATACATAGCATAATTATATTAAACTTAACATGCAACAACCCATCCTTACAATTACTGTCAGACTTTAGCACCCCGGCCTCTTGAGCGCTCCCACCTGACCTATTCGTTGGGCTCGAGCGCTCGTGCCTAGTCTGAGCGCTCGAGTTTAGCATAACAAAATAGTGACAGTTTTAGCAGCTTAATATAAGCTTTATAATTCTCAATGCATGTCATATATATGAGTCTAGATTATGAATTAAACTTAAGAAAACATGATTTTGAGTGAACAAGTATACTCATAAGAATAGATGATCAAATTGGTGCTAGATGATGAAAATGAAGCCAATGTGTATGTGTGTGTGATCTTGAGCTCCAATACCACTACAAGCAGGCTCTAAGACCTCCAACTCCCTCATATGCACTTTGATCTTCAACTCTTCAACTCAAGGACCTCTCTTACCAGCATGTAGGTGTGCTCATGAGTAAAAGAGAGGGTGTGTATGGTGTTTAGGAAGCCATGAAACAACATATATGAGTGTGTGTGTGTGTGTGTATATGTGTGCATGAGAGCATATAAACTCACAAAACTCTCTCTCAAAGCAAGCTCTCTGAAAACCCTAAGTTTCTACGCCCAAAAATGTTGAGAAATGCTAGTATTTATAGACTTTTTAAGACCCAGGGGCAAAATAGTCATTTTACCCCCTTTTTAAGCTCGAGCGCTTGTGCCTCGAGCGCTCTGGCCTCCTGCTTCAACAATCCTTCTAATGATTCAAGGATTCAAAGGTTAAAGAAATAAACATCCATACTAACTATCATTCAAGTTCCAACACATACGGTCGTAACTTATATATACAGATCCGAAAGTACAGAGATACATCCAAATATAGATAAATATAGATAAAAGGTCTGGTGTTACACTTGCCCCTCATTACCATCTCGAATTCAATACTCTTGTTCAATTTTGAGATGAGTCTCTAATTCCTCAAGTGATATGTACTCATTTTTGTGTTTAAGACTTTTCTTATAGTCTTTCCATGATGGAGGAAGTTTTTCAACTATTGCAGAAACTATGACATCTTCATCCATATTTAATTTCTTAAGTTTGCAATGGTTGAGAGTACATTGAATCTCATGAAATTGATCAATGATCAACTAATTATCAGCCATTTATAATTAAAAAATTGACCAATTAAAATTTCTTACTTGTCGCGTCTTCCACGAGATATTTTACCTCCAATTTGTCCCATAGTTCCTTTGCAGTGCCCACATTTTGGTACAGGTCAAAAGAGAGTTAGACATAGCATTTAGAATGTGACCGCAGCAAAGGTAGTCATCCATCTCCCATTTAGCGCGTTCCCTTACTTGAGCCACTGTCTCATTTTCTCGTTCCGTGGGTTTGTTCTCTTTGAGAACATACAATATCTTCGAAGTGGTGACTAGAAAGTGCAATTTCCTTTGCCAGCAAAGAAAATTACCACCATCAAAATGGTCTAATTTCATGAAGCTTTCGGTCATTTGGCGAAATGACTTTGTTGAAGAAGTGTCTGCCATGAGTAAATATTGTATTTAGATTCCGATTGGCAGAAATTCTTCAAAAGGTCACTGAATAGATCTTTAAAGCGTGTACTAGACACTTTCTTAAATATAATATTTGCCCCCACCAAATATTATAATCGGTATGCAATTGGGTATTCCGCGAACTTGTATTCAAGATACAATGAAGCAATCACTGTCTGCAAAATACATTTGTTAGCCTTAAGGTATATTAAGGCATATTTAATTATGTTTTGATGATGTCAAATATGCTATGATAATTACATGATTCATATTGATTCATTCTTTGTTATTATCATAGTCATTTTTATGCTCATATATAATCTCATGTATTAATATTGTATCAATGTTTTAACATCTTTGTGTGCATGAGATTTAATAGATGTAGATCAAGATTACAAAGAGCTCAACAAGGATCATGCTTGAAGACTTGAAGATATTTCATCCTTAGTTGAAGTCTAGGACCATCATTGTAAGGCATCTTGATCTCACACTCTTAGGGGCTCAAACAAATGCTAAAAGTTAAAGTTTTGGAAACAAATTTTAAATGGGTCATCTTTAAAGCAATGCCTCAACCAATTGGAAAATAATTAGATGTTGAGTTTTATACGGTTGGAAAGGTATTTGAATCTAGTTTCCAAAACATCAAACGGATCGAAAACCCGAGTTTTGTAGAGGGAGTTATGGCCTTTTTAGTGAAGATGTGTCAGTCTGCCAAACAGGGAGGGGCAGTCGACTGAAGGCCCGATGCAGTCGACCAAACTGAGCAGAATACAAACATAACCCTCTGTAAACACATTTTAGTCGACTGCTTCAAGGACCAGTCGACTGCTTCATGTTCCAGTCGACTGAAGCGACCTGAAAAGGCATAACGGCTAGTTTTAAAGGGGCTTTTAATTACCAAACTTGCCACCAACGGCTATAATCTTTCTTGGCCTATAAATACATGTTTTCCCACACCATTTTATGTTGATCAATCAATTGGAAAACATCTATTTCAATCACACAACTTGTTGATTCTAAATCATTCACAATTGAGCCCTAGTTGTGTGAGTTTATCAATTTGCTCTAGCCTTCAATTGTAATCTTTGAGAGAGTGAATTGTAGTGAGCTTTAAATTGTATTATCCACTCTATAAAGAGAGTTCAATTTGTATTCAATCAATTTGTAAAGGATGAGGGTTAGTAACCCTTGTGTGCAAAGAAGAGGCGTTCTTCTTTGGGAGAGATCATAGGCTCTTGTAATGGTTTGGTGCACACCCGTAAGTGCTCCAGGAACGGTTTGGTCTACACCCGTAAGTAGATCGGATTAAGGAATCCTCAAGAGGTGTTCTTGAGGGGTGGACGTAGGTCGCGGGGTGCGCTTGCCGAACCACTTGAAAAATCGGTTTGCAAGTTTCTCTTCCCTTCTCTATTTACATAATTGCTTGTGATTGTGTTTAATTTAATATTAAGTTTTTCAAAAGGTTAATTTTCGCTAAAACCTTATTCACCCCCCCTCTAAGGTTTCCACTTTTGGGCCAACAATTGGTATCAGAGCCTCGACTCTTCTCTTTTCAAAAGTCTTTGAAAAATTTTGAGTTAAGATCCATGGAAACTACATATTTTGGGGTAAATTCTAAACCAACCTCAATTATTCAATCTCATGATTATGATGAACTTCAAAGTGCATTTGAAGAATTACACGAGGAGTTGAAAAATTTGGGAATCAAATATATAACTCTTAAAAAGAATTTTTCCAAACTTTCAAATGAGTTAAATATTTTGAAATCCCAAAATGAATCTTTGAAGATTGAAAATGAAAAACATGTTTTAAAAGCACAATCTTCAAATGAGCTTGAAAAAGAAAATTTGGAGTTGAAAAAGCAATTAGATGAGTTAAAATCTCAAAATGAAATTTTGAGAAAAGAAAAGCTTGTTTCAACCAATCAACCTTCAAGTGAACTTATTGAAAAGGAAAAGGTTGAATTAAGAAAGGAGGTGGATGATTTGACAAAAACTTTGGCCAAGTTTACCCAAGGTGAACAAAATTTGAATATGCTTTTGGGTAAACAAAAATGTGTTTTTGATAAGGCCGGTTTGGGATTTAATCCCACATTCAAGGAAAAGAAGTACAAAAACTTCTTTGTAAAGTCCACATCCTCTACTTCAAATTCTCAAAATGCTCACAAGAATTTCTTTGCTAAAGCATCAATCTCAAATGAGACCCTTCCCCATGTAACATGTCATTATTGTATGAAAAAGGGGCATGTTAATTTTAAATATTCATTTCGAAATAAAATTAACATGGTTTGGGTTGTGAAGGGAGCCTCTCCTACTACCTCGGCAAATGGAGCATCCAAGAAATGCTTGGACAAAGGTTAAGTATTGATTTGGTAATGGTAGGTAAGTAAGTAATTTTGTTTTGATTTGTTTTCATCATCCTACTTAATTTTGTTTTAATTGATTTCATATCATACACTTATTTGTTTCAAATCATCATGCTCTTGATATTGCTTATTTGAAAAATGATGATATATTTTTGTTTGATTAGACAAAGTTTTTAGAATGATTAAACAAAATGATGTTTTGTGAATCATTCAAATTTTTGCTGCTGAACTGTCATTTTTATGAACTGCTGAACAAAGCAGTCGACTGATACCCCGACACAGTCGACTGATTTAGCTATGAGGCTTTGAATTTTTTTATTCTGCATTGTTAAGTCGACTGTGACATCGACAGTTTCTCCTTTATTTTTCCTTCTGCCCTCTTCCGTCGACTGAGGCGTCGACTGAGCCTCTGTTAGCCCCAAATTTTTGAGCCCTAATTAGTTCTTCAATTTACTGGTCCGACTAAATTGTTTGTCTATCTTAATTTTTTAGTTCTCCAACTTTATTATTGGTATCTTTTGGGAGAATATGCTCTCTATTCATATCTTTTAGTATCCTTTATCATTGCACATTCTTAGGGGGAGCACTCTCATGTATTCATTTTCTCACATATGGTTATATTTGTTTATTTTTGGTATCATTTTTTGATTTGTATGCCTATTGTGAGGGGGAGCTTTGCATTTTATCCCCAAAATCTTTTTGACAATGTCAAAGGGGGAGAAATATGAGAAGTATTGGGGATAAGTATTTGGGTAGTTATCATTCATGTTCTTCAACATTTGATATCCATTATGAATGATAATATGATGACCAAAACGTGCTTATTTTGGCATATCCTTCATTGGTTGTTTGCCATCATCAAAAAGGGGGAGATTGTTAGCCTTAAGGTATATTAAGGCATATTTAATTATGTTTTGATGATGTCAAATATGCTATGATAATTACATGATTCATATTGATTCATTCTTTGTTATTATCATAGTCATTTTTATGCTCATATATAATCTCATGTATTAATATTGTATCAATGTTTTAACATCTTTGTGTGCATGAGATTTAATAGATGTAGATCAAGATTACAAAGAGCTCAACAAGGATCATGCTTGAAGACTTGAAGATATTTCATCCTTAGTTGAAGTCTAGGACCATCATTGTAAGGCATCTTGATCTCACACTCTTAGGGGCTCAAACAAATGCTAAAAGTTAAAGTTTTGGAAACAAATTTTAAATGGGTCATCTTTAAAGCAATGCCTCAACCAATTGGAAAATAATTAGATGTTGAGTTTTATATGGTTGGAAAGGTATTTGAATCTAGTTTCCAAAACATCAAACGGATCGAAAACCCGAGTTTTGTAGAGGGAGTTATGGCCTTTTTAGTGAAGATGTGTCAGTCTGCCAAACAGGGAGGGGCAGTCGACTGAAGGCCCGATGCAGTCGACCGAACTGAGCAGAATACAAACATAACCCTCTGTAAACACATTTTAGTCGACTGCTTCAAGGACCAGTCGACTGCTTCATGTTCCAGTCGACTGAAGCGACCTGAAAAGGCATAACGGCTAGTTTTAAAGGGGCTTTTAATTACCAAACTTGCCACCAACGGCTATAATCTTTCTTGGCCTATAAATACATGTTTTCCCACACCATTTTATGTTGATCAATCAATTGGAAAACATCTATTTCAATCACACAACTTGTTGATTCTAAATCATTCACAATTGAGCCCTAGTTGTGTGAGTTTATCAATTTGCTCTAGCCTTCAATTGTAATCTTTGAGAGAGTGAATTGTAGTGAGCTTTAAATTGTATTATCCACTCTATAAAGAGAGTTCAATTTGTATTCAATCAATTTGTAAAGGTTGAGGGTTAGTAACCCTTGTGTGCAAAGAAGAGGCGTTCTTCTTTGGGAGAGATCATAGGCTCTTGTAACGGTTTGGTGCACACCCGTAAGTGCTCCGGGAACGGTTTGGTCTACACCCGTAAGTAGATCAGATTAAGGAATCCTCAAGAGGTGTTCTTGAGGGGTGGAGGTAGGCCGTGGGGTGCGATTGCCGAACCACTTGAAAAATCGGTTTGCAAGTTTCTCTTCCCTTCTCTATTTACATAATTGCTTGTGATTGTGTTTAATTTAATATTAAGTTTTTCAAAAGGTTAATTTCCGCTAAAACCTTATTCACCCCCCCTCTAAGGTTTCCACTTTTGGGCCAACAACATTATTAAAGATAGCCCTAGAATTATCACTAATATTTTTCAACCAAATCTGTTTTTTATTACTACAGTTCAATAGAATACAGAATAATGCAACTTTGCAAAACAAAACAGACATAGAGGAATTAAAAGCAAAATGCTTGTTCTGTGGAGAGAGAAAAAGACTGTTAAAGTTTCCTTTCATTAGTTTAAGGACTACACCCTTTTATAGACTTTAAAGACTACAAGTCCTTATCAAAGTGGTTGGATGACATTATTACATTATGACCATTATAGTATGACTAATACAGTAGTTGCCTATAATTGTTTTACAATTGTGGAGTGGGTTTGTCCAAGTGTCCTCTTCCCCGTGTTTGAAAAGTGACCCTGTCTGGATTACTTTTTCTTCATATTGCTGAAATCTTCACGTGTCCTAGATAAGGTTGGAGTCGTTCCAGAGTCTTCTACAATAATTTACCCTTGGTTGAGTCCCACTATGCTTCCATTGCTTACCAGATTTTGGTATGCTTCATCATCAAAGTCATGGTGGCTTTCGTCATCTGGGTCCTGGCTGAACTGTTGTGAATGAAATTACTCCATGTCATCTACTGTCATAGACATATCTAGAGGAAGATCTAGTTGATCTCTCTTCTTTAGTCTTAGTAGCAACTCTTCTAGTTCTTTGACTTGTTCATCTGTCTTCATATAGGTTATAGGTTGGTAAATAACAAATAATATTTTACCATCTGTTACCATATATGGGAGGGTTACTGATCCGTTAATATCTGAAGCATTTGATGAGATAGACAAAAGACTATCTATCCAATATTGCACCGGATCTAGTTTTCTGACCACATCTGATGAGTCAGGTTTTATTAACTCATTTTCAAATTCCCATTTTTCTGTGGGTTTAAGATACCAGATCTAATATGGTTTAAAGAATTTTTCTCTTTCTCTCCATCCAACAGTGCTTGCGATCCAAAAAGTGAAGTATTTGCTCCACATATAGTTTTTACTATATAGGAAAACATGAACTTAATCATTGCTAGGAAATGAATCCAACTATGTGATTCAAGGATCTGGAAAAATAACTTGATTAGCTATTCCCCCATTGAATATCTTCATAATATCATTCTTCGTGATTTACAAAGATGGTTATTTTAGGAATCCCATCATGAAAATTAATTTTTTTTCATGGGATCGAAAAAGTAATGCAAGAATCATATCTTGATGGTCTTTCACTTTTTCTTGAATTTGAATAAAAATATCTCTTCGAAGAATATGTCTTGCTTTTTCAAAGAGACAATTTCTTTTAATTTTTTCAAAAATTGGATATGAAAATTCATTGCTTATGATGTCAGATAATTGAAGAAAATTGTTTATTTTTTCAAAATTAAAATCTTCTGCCCAATTCATTTGTTTAATGATTTTGAAGACTAGATAATTTAGCTGTTTTCTTAGCTAGTCTAGCTGTTTGCTCAGCTATTTTATCTGCCAAAGCACTCATATGCTTTCGAAATTTAGATCTTTCATTGGCATAGTGGGTATTCCATGCACCATTGAGTTCATCACAAATTTCTAATCCAGGATTATTGCTAGAATATGACTGCTTTGACAAAATTCTAGCCAAATTTGCCCTTCTTTTAAAAATAAATTTGTGCGGCTTTGTAGGTGATAGTAATTTGCAAGAAAGATGCAAATTATATTCTTACTAAGATAGAATTATGTAATATATGTCTTTATGAAGACTATGTTACAACCTTTGAAAAGTATTATTATCAACTTGATCCATCAGCTACAACATATTGGCTAGATTAGTTTTTTCACAAACTCCTTAATCCATCGGACGAGTTAGCTATTAAAGGTTACCCATACTTTCTTAAGAAAATAGGAAAGGAAGATTTAGATAACTTAGGTTTTCGCATACAATATGTTCTTCAGTTGATAACCCATCACTGTTTAGAACTAAAAGCGAAAAAAATAGGTAAAAAACCATATTCCCAATAACAAGTGTGGTTAGCAATGTTGCGACAAAATTTTAAGGGAAAATCTAAAAATAGGATGTTCAACTCTATCCTATAGGAAAATGAAAGGATTTAAGAAAAGAAAGTTCAAGTGGAGACCATGGAATCAAAATAAAAATAAAAAATTTTCCAAAAAGAAAAAAATATATTCGTAGGAAAAAGCAAAAAAATACATGTACTTTCAAAAAGAAAACTTGTAGATGCTTCATATGTAATGAAGAAGGTCATTATGCACTTGATTGCCCTAAAAAAAAGGGAAGAGTGCAAAGAAAATGATCAAAGTTCTTGAAAAAAAGAATATGAAGTACTCTTCGGAGAAGAAATTTCAGATGAAGAAGAAATTCTTTATGAAATTTCTAGTGAAGACTACAGTATACATAACACCTTTGGAGAGCTAATTTTGGGGTTAATTGCCTATATGGGTGTGGATATCGCAATTTTCTTACCCACGGCTTATCTTTTAAAATCTTTTCTAAATTTTAAATTCAAAACAAATGAGTCGCCACTTAATTTTTAAAAGGAAAATTAAGAAACCATTTAAAGCAACTGATCTTTTGCGAAACCAAAGATTAAACTAGGTCCGGGGATTATGGAATGAGAAGGGAAGGAGCCCATCGGACTAAAACACCCCTTCTCATCCTATCTCGCGATAGGCCTCTACTCAACATCCTTATAATCGAATTAATTATCTAAGCATGTCCTCAACTAATACATATATATAGATATACGTCACAAAAGCATGTCTAAAAGGGTGCAAGATTGCTAACGATAAAATATCATTCAAAATCAAGTAGTTCAATTAGCAAGCAATATGATATGCAATAGGGAACAAGAGAACTTACCCGGGGCCCAGCAACAATATTAAACGTGCAATACATACAAAAATGAAGATCCTAATGAAAGGTCTCTAATCACATATACACATAAGGCGAAACCTAATTCTAAGGTGTCGCGCATTAAGTCGAAAAATCGATAAAATCAAGAAATTAAAATAAACTAAAGAGGAGTTCAAGAAATCATACCTTAATAGCACTACAAAACAAAGGGTTAGTTCACATGGTGTACAAGATATGAAGTTAGAAATAACAATCCTAAATTTCTAGCTTAAATCTATCAAATGTAATTAAATCTAAAGCAACTAAGTCCTAATTACAAGTGTCAAGCCATATGGATGAATATGTACATGAACAAGAATAAATTATGAAATGCTCGGTGATTTAGATCACTTAAACTTTGAATTCAAGCTCAACTAATCATTATTGAAACATGGTTTGGACCTTAACTCATGAAAATATCATCTAAGCCATTATTCATAAGATTGATTAAAACTATTGCAGAATTCTGGAAATTGCTGAGAGCAGATCATAACTTTAAAGAAATAAAAATCATGGTTCCCGTGGTTTGATTTTGATGAATTTTGGACACAAGATGACTCTGTGTGTCTAGTTTTTAACCCAAAAAAGAAATCAAAGTTTCAACGGTTGGATCTCCGGGAATTGGACAAAAACCAGACATCACTCATCATTCTAAAACCTTCTGTCCAGAGTTCTTGCACGATTTTCTAAAAATAGAAAAAAGATCAGAAATGCTTTGTTCTTTTTAGAGTGACTTCCTAACACATTAATCTACTTAGAAAAAAATATTTTGGGTCACAAATACCTTATTAAGGTTCTGATTTACTTATTTCAAAAGAGTGTTATTGTTCTGAAACTCTGGACAGATTGTAGTGACTTCACAAAACTCATGACCAAACCACTTTAAACATGAAATCTCCTTAAAACAAAAATTACAGTGGTGAAACATTGTGTTATTGACACTTTCCCGTTGGTTTCATTCAGTTTCAACGATCTGATTTTGAACTAAAAATCTTTGATAAAAACCGGTTTATGAACCCACTGTTTCATTGTCAAGTTCAACTTTTATTTGTTAACCCCAACTATTAAACCATGAAGTTGGACTTAAACTAAACCATTTTCTCCTACCATTTGATGGTCATTGGAGGCTAAAGACCTTTATATTTGTAGATTTCAAATGAAGTATGAATAGACTTCATGAAATCTCAAGATAATGAATCTAAACCATGGAGATGGGCTTAGACTCAAACTACTTTCTCCTACCACTTGATGGTCATTGGAGATGAAGATATGACTAATACTCATGAGCCTTCAAGAATCTCAAGAGAGAAGTACAAACAAACATAGCTAATACCCATAGATTTTCAAGGAATATGGAAGGGGATTCCATGAAACCTTAAGTTAAAGAATCTCAAACCATGGTGGGGGTTTAGATTCATTTACTTGCTCTTATATAAAGGATGATCAACCTTGACTCTCATGGGGGAGCACAAGCTCACATGGAATCAAGGGATCCAACTCATGAGATTCAAGTGAAGTATGGAAGACTTCCAAGAATCTCATGAGAGAAGTATAAACAAAGAGGAAGAAGAGAAGGAACTAAAAGAAAAAGGCAATTAAAGTTTGCAAGTTCCCTAATAAAACTTCTAAAAAGGGTTAATCAAAAGACCAAGTAGTTTTAAGATTAGAAGTTCAAAAGAATGAAGAGAAAAGAAAACAACTTGTGGTTAGAGGATCACCTCTAAACTATCCTCAAAGCTTCTCTCCTTTGAAGATCTTCCAAGCTTTTCTCTCTAGTTTTCCAAAACTCTCTCTTTTCTTTCTCAAATATGTGTTAGTGTAGTGGTAGTTATTTCTTGTGTGTGCTCCCAAGGAAGATCCTCCTTCTTTTATAGACAAAATTACCAAGTATTCTCAGTGAATTCGGAGTAAAAGACAGGTGTAAATATCTCATTTGGTGGTACACTACGTACTTCCTGAAAACAAACAGACTGCTGCAGATCGAAGGCGACAGTTAAAAGCATTTGCGGCAGTCAGTGGACGCCGCTGCGGCACTCCGTAACAACCGCAACGGCAGTCAATGACTGCCGCGCGGCATCCAGTGAGAGCCGTTTAAAAATACTGATTGCTGCGTCTTAGTCAAAATTGCTTTTCTGTTTTTTTTTTTTTGTTTTATCCGCATACATGTACGTATTGTACCACAAAATACAGACTGTTAAAGCAAACGGCAGTCAGAAATTGTCGGCAGCACTCAGTAAGTGCCGGTCCGGCATTCTGTGACTGCCGTACGACACTCATTGAGTGCCGCAAAAAGTGCCGTGTGCCGGCTTCTGTTAAATTTCCCCTTTTAGGTCTTTTCTTTGCTCCCTTTTCTTTTAAAAAAACTTATTTTCGGGGATCTTTGCCAAACGTGATGTTTTCACTCCTGAATTCTCCTGAATACCCGGTATTTCTTTTTCTGTGAAAATTTTATCGCGTTTGGAGAACTTTCTGAAGAGCTTGGAATGCTTTAAATCTTTCGGTCCTTATCATCATCGGATATGGAGGTGACACTCTCCTTAATTCGATGTTTGGTCAAAATCGGGGTGTCTACAATGGGGTTATTTTTTACACTTAAACTCTCATATGTAGGGCTAAATTTAACACTTAATCCCCATGTGGGGGTTATTTTGAGAGAAATCTTAGAAGTTTCATTTTAGTCCAAAACCACAAGGGAGTTAAGTGTCTACTTTTGAACCACAATTGGGTAAAGTGTTAATGGGCCTAACGAAAGAGGGGGGGGGGGGGGGGGGGGGGGGGGGGTGATGAATGGGGGATTTTGAGGAAAAAAAAAGTAATTGTTTTGTAAAATGAAAGTGTTTGTGTTAACTTAAGATTTTAGCACTTAAACAAACTAGGTGAAAAATTAAGCTGAAAAAAAAATTTATTTTTCAAACAATCGAATAATTTTACGTTTAAGTTGTTAAAAGACAAAGATCCCTAAAAACAAAAGGAATATAAACATATTGTCATTTTTGGTGATTTTATAAAAACAATCACTTTTTTTTAGCTTGTTTACCAAACTACAAAATAATTCCTTTCTTTCCTCAGTTATTTGCCCAATCTAAATACTGACATTCAACCAATAACAAACTCAATGTGCCTTCGACACTTCCAGTAAATTATTTTACCCAACCAAACCAAACCAAACAACGTGCATTCGGCATTTCTCAATCAACTGAAAGCTATAGTGCCTAAAGGGACTATGTAATTATTCAAACTATACTGGCATTCAACCAATAACAAACTCAACATGCCTTCGGCACTTCTTCGTAAATTATCTTACCAATTAACGTGCCTTCGGCACTTCTCAATCAACTAATAGCTATAGTGGTTTTTTCTTTTAAATTTGAGATGAAGACAAATGTCACATCAGGCTGCTACTCAAGCGCCTACGACACTTCTAAGTATATTACCTCACCAAATCAAACCAAATCAAGCTAGAGAGTTATGGTGCCAGCGTGAGGTTTGAGAGTGAGAGTGAGAGTGAGAGACTGAGAGATAGGTTGAAAGTGAAAATAGTGAAAGGGAGAAAATAGAAACGAGACACATATAGAGAGATAGGAGTGTCATTTTGAATTCTGGAAAGACAAAATAGGAAAGAGAGAGATATAAAAAGAGAAAGAGAGGTATAGAGAGAGTTAGGGGGTGTCATTTTAAATTCTGAAAAAACAAAATAGGAAAGAGAGATATAGAGAAAGAGGGGGTGTCATTTTAAATTTTGCAAACGGACAAACGTCCCATAGCAATCTATATAATAAATCATGATTTATTATAAAGATTGCAATGGGTCATATATACCTCCCACCTATACTTGGTCAATCTCTCAATCACCTCCACATTTTTGCTGATATTTCTTTCAAATGATATATAGACTCCATAAACAAAATATATATATATATATATACTTCGTTAAAGTTTTGGTCAAACAGATCATTAAAATTTCCAATTCTTCGACTAGCACAATTGATTACCTATAGTAACATTCTTACACTATGTTGTTAGTTGAAAGAATTTCATGGTGATACAGTTCAACTACATTTTCTTGCCTCTGCTTTCATTCAAACTTTCTTCTCTCACACTGTAAAAGCATTCCCTCTCCCAATAGTTTGCCTGTGTGTGTGTGTGTGTGTGTGTACAATGAATTAAGTAAAATTTTAGCACACTAGAAAATCATCTTGTCACTAACCATTTGTTATTGGAATTGTTTTCCTCACATAAGTAGTTGACAGGAATTATGTTTTCCTCACATAACTTGTTGACAGGAACTATATAACATAGCAGAAGTTATCTATAACCACAAAAATCTATTAAGTTGTCACTTCCTAAGAGTGTATTTACGTACCACAAAACTTGGGAAGACTTAAATGTTGGGAGGCTCACAGTGGCGACACGAACATAGTATAAGGAGCTTAAGAAAACTTTAACTTTGTGGTACACGTCAAAGTTTGGCTAATGTACGGGGAAACGATTGACACTAACCCGTTCAATGATCAAACAGCAAAAAGAAAGCCATCGGAGTTCATACGGCTGACACTCGACCGTTTTGGTCCCTAACGGCATAGTGTTAGGTGTGACTATAGATGATCTCAGCTTTGTCGTTTGATTCTCAAATAGCTTTAATTTCTCTCAGCTGTTTGATTCTCTAACGGCTTAGTCTATGCCGTTTCCAATCCCAACGGTCACCTCTTTGCCGTTTGGGATTTAGCCGTTCCTCACTCCACCGTTTCCCTAGCTACACCACTGTGAACACCCCAAATCCCATACCAAAACTTAGCTTCAGTTTAAGTTAATTTCTCTACCACTGTGGATGCTCTAGGCTACAAGCGTGTTCCACCTGAAGCTAATATCCAAAAACTTGTTATCAAACTAATCTAAATTTTGTACCAAAACACAAAGGTTAAGAGCTATACAACAGAATCATGTGGAATGTGCAATTGATCTAAAATATCTCCCACTTGGAGAGGCAGATGGTGAAAATAATTAGTCGCATACCGTACATGATGTAGGATCTAGTTGGGTGTAAGAGAAGATTACATGTTTTCATTATGAAATTCCATCTAGATATCAAGTATATTACCCCCCACACACATAAATACACATATACTAGAAATATCATCTTGAATATGAGTATAAAGATTGTGAGTTTGTTTTTAGCAGACTACTACTACTACTACTACTACATTCAGATATAAAAAGAACAAGCATTAAAATTTGCCTATATTGCACTACATGTTTTGACACACCTCAGAAATAGAAGAAATCACAATCGACACCCTCAAAGCCACTTAGCTCTTCATAGTCCAACCTGCAGAGAAAACCCAAAAAAAAAATAAAAATAAATAATTAACAGATCACAATGAAGGACATGAAAATTATAAACTATAAACTAGAGAAGATTGTACCTCTTTCCAGAGTTTGGGGGAAATTTTGCAGCATAAGAGAGGGGCAATCATGGTAGCCAAATCATTCATTTGATCCATCATCAATCAAACTCACATATCATCAAAATCATCCTCATAAGAAACTCCTCTTTTTTTTTTTAATCTCAAATTCATTTTAGCTGCTAAAAATTATCATTTGGAAATTACTGTTCTGACCCTTGAGAGTGATCCTTATCAGGATCTTGCTGCTGATGAATCATTGAATCACCTCTGCCTCTACTCTGCCCCATCTGCTGGTAAAACTGGTTCAGTGCTTGAGAGTTCAAAACCCCAATATGATCCTGTGAAAGCCCGAGCTCCAAACCCGGAAGGATCTGCTGGCTTGCACCGCTCAAAATTGTAGAAAAGCTCATATTTGGAAATTCAAACCCATGGAATCCAAATTTAGGCACTAAATTCGAAACTTCACTCCCCGAATTTGTCGTTGAAATACCAGATCCAAATCCACCCATAGAAGGCCACAACCCGGTTCCTACATGTGATCTACCCAAAGTACCACTCATCATAGCCCAATTGTTTCTAATTCCCACACCTTGTCCAAATTCATCAAACTTAGAGTATAACCCACTTGAAACAGAGTTCCCCTGTTCTGAAACAGAGGACTCTGCCCCTACAAGAGCCGAAGCCGGAATAGTACCCGATCCGGTTGCACCGATGATCGATGGCTCGGCCTGTTGTAATAGCCATTGAATAGTCTCGCCATCTGATTTGTGACCCAACTCTCTTGTCAATTGAAAAATCCTAGCTGCACATAGAGCTGGCATTCTTATTCTTCTACCTCTACCATCAACTTTTTTGTGTCTGTCCTTGTTGGAGCTTCTTTTTGGTGCTAATTGCTTCTTTGTATCATCTCTTTTTGAACCCACAATTTGGATTTCTTTGATTTGTTCTGGTTGATTGTCTTCCATGTCCGGTGGTCCGGGGAGGCTCAAGAAGGTGGGCATTTCTTTTGGTTGGTGCTTTGAGCCTTTGGATTCCATGTGAAATAAGGTGAGAATATGGGGCCTCTTTGATTGATGAAGGGGACTTGAAAAAGGCCAAGACTTTCATGACATATCACTGTAATTGTCAAGGACTCAGCTTCTTGTTCAAATTTCTCAATGCCATGATTTTTAATGTTGAAAGTTCCTTGTGTTATTTACAGCTGGAGTGAAAAAGGTACGAAGAGGGCCCCTTTCTATGAATTCTACTATTGTTTTTCCTTACCCTTAATCAATGAAGCACGGACACGGATACACGGACACGACATAACACGTGCATGTTGACACAACCCAACTCTTACAGTGGCTTGCGCGCCTCAAATGGGTAAAACTCAGCCGGTGGGCTTTTTCACACCCATGACGAGCTGTCGAGGTCACAATGAAATAACCTTATCGTTACCTAGGTTACATTACTATTAGCCAGAATTTATTGTATCGCTTACCTCTTTATCACTTTTCTTATTAATTTGAGATGGCAAACAAATTCTAGTTGGGGCATCGCACTGTAAAAATGTTAGGGAAAGGTGGAAACAACATTCAGAAATTGATATTTGAGAGAGCTAGAATCAACTTCTTGAATGGAGAGCCTCCAAGAGGACATTGCTAATGAACATTAATTGTACATGCAAATTATAACACATTTAAAACTAGTTTGTTTTAATGTGCTCTATTTCACTCAGGATCAAAACACGTACATTAATTTGTCCATTTCATTTGCCTGTTTAAAGTTTCAAGCTATTATTCTAAGTGGGTCCCCGAATAATGGAGTTCCTCACATTTGATCCTTATGGGTCATGATCAATAGTTGTCTCCTTGTTTGGAGTTTTGGAGAGGCAATCAAGAAACATGGTAGTCTGGATAGTCCCATCTTCATGGCAACTGAAGATTGTTGAACATGTTATAAAATGAAACAGGTATCATATCATTGATGAGAGAGAGAAAGCAGAGGCAATTTGAGAAAGCAAAGAATCGGTTTTCTGATTCACAGGTGAACCTGTTTCACACATTTAGGCGTTTGGTAAGTGCAAATTTCTTATATGGAAGTTTGTATCCAGTCTAATGCTCCATATGTCTCATTTTATGTGAGTTCATATATAGAACTTTTTAAAGAAAACATTGCATGGCTGTAAATAAATATATATATATATATATTTTTTTTTTCATTCTTCCAAATCGGCCATTTTGGATAAACCTCACAACAAATTTATTTCCCTTTCATTAAGTACTCTAAGTTTCAAAATAGGAAGGGCAATATTGGAAAGTGAATAAAATATATGCATTTGAAAGCTATAGTGATCACTAATTTTGGGACGACTAATTAAAAAAGGAAAAGTAATCACATAAAGCGGGAAGGAGGAACTGGGGGAGTAACTCTCTTGAATGTTAAAACTGGTTCTTTGTCAAACTAATTACATTGATTTCCAAAAAAAGCATAAAAAAAAAAAAAAGAAAGTGAGACTTTGATTTAACCTGGTTCAGTTTTAGACTTTTCCGAAGCAAATACTACAACATAATGCAACTTTCTGTGGTTGCCCAATGAATTCATCTTTCTATTGGAGTTGACGTGAAAGAAAGAAAGAAAGAAAAATAAACGCACGCTCAATTATTTGATGTTCCTTTTTCCACAAAATTCACTCCAATCTTTCAATCCCTGTTGGAATAGCTGCAAATGCATGCTCAAACAATCAATTGCTCTGTTGCAGCAGATACTTAATTAAAAGAGGTAATCGATAACTTAAAATGGTCTTTTTTGAAATTGACCTTTAAACTAAGCTCATTATAAAAAAGATTAAACATAAAGTGATTTAAATCGAACTTTAGTATATTTTACCTTCTGGTAGACCCTTTAGGTTTTGTTTGGTTAGTGGGTTCATTGAAAGAAAAGAGAAATGAAAGGAAAACAGGAAGGAAAAGTAGTTGCATTGTGCTTTTCTTTGTGATTTTCTCCATGCTTAAATAACACTAAAAGTTATAAAATTTCAAATTATAATTGTAACTTTAAGAAAAAAGTGTGAAAAATGACTCACAAGCTTCGATTTTTTTAAATTTATTTCTTCGTACATTTTATTTTTCTTCATAGTTTCCTCACTATATTTCATAGTCACCAAACAAAGGAAAATGCTTTTCTTAGTACTTTTCTTAATGTCAAGGAACCCTCCCCCCCCCCCCCCCCCCCCCTCTCGAAAACCTCCTCCTTTTTTTTTCCCCTCACTAAATTTATATATGAACCAAACAACATCTTAAGCAATTGAGTTTAGCATAAGGACCAATAATTAAGTTGAAAAGTAGATGTTAACAATCATCTATTCCAAAAAGTTTGAGCTGTTAGAGAGAGATGTAATTTAATTATCCATTTCAATAGTCCCCTCACGTGTGAGCCCCTTGTGAGTGGACTCGTCTACGTGAAGCTTCCCTTACGTGGCCCGTCCACGTAAATACGTTGTATTTATTTATAAATGGGAGGAGTCAGTGATTTGAACACGGAACCTTTTGGCTCAAATACCATGTTAACCTCCATCAACTCTAAAAGCTTAAGTTGTAAGAGATGTGTAATTTAATTGTGAATAGTAGAGCAAGACTTCCAAGAAGATAAAATAATTCCTGTACCTTTATCCATCTAATTATAGCCAATTGCAAAGACAAATACAATTCATTGAACCTCAGTCTTTATTTAAGTCAATATTTTCTTTTCCCTTGTTAAGAGATGTGAGAATGAACTTTCTCTCTCTTGTGAGTCTTGTCTATACAGGTTTTGGTTTGGTTTCTTGGTGAGAAGAGCAAAATAGCAGTTCATTGGTATAGATAGGAATTGGTTGGTGTGGCTATGAGATTTGGTTCTCCTATTGCTTGTGATACTATGTTGCCCATAGTGGAGACATATGGGGGACCTTTGAAAAGCTAGTTGTTGACATATCAACTAGACGTATCACCTGAATTCAAAGTTTGTTCCATTAGGACATCTCATTTAGTAGGCTATCTAGACAAATTTTCTAAAAAGCAATAAAGCTGAATCAATGCTCTTGATTTAGTTAATTTTGTCTCCAAAGTCATAAAACTATTCTTTTTCAAACGCTTTGTCTTTTCCCATTAGAATGGAAAGCAGGGTAGTTTCCTACCTAATAAAATTACGAAAATTCTAATTCGATTCGCACAATCTCAACCATACTAGAGTCCGTTAGGGAGAGCTTTTACTTCTATGCAGGGGTGTATACGAGCCGATCCTGCTCGTGAGTTTTTCATGAATGTGCCGAGCTTTTAAGTGTTTGTGAGCTTTTTTGCGCGTTGTCTTAAACTATATAATTTAACAATAAAACAATCCTTTATCAAGCTTATTTATGAGATATGTCATATTTTCTTTAAAATTTTGTAGTTTTATAATAAATATAAATATCAAAGTCACTATACAAGCTCTTTATCAAACCTACTAACAAGCTTTTTCACAAGCCTAAATTGATCGTGTTCATGAGTTCAAATGAGCGAGGCGAGCCTAGCCTTTATCGAGCCGAGCGTTGAGGCTTGTTGAGCAACTCAGCTTGTTTACACCCCTACTTCTATAATACCATAGCAAAAAAAAAAAAGTTCTTTTGGCGATGAATTGTAAATTTTTACGATTGACTCATTCTTGTTTTTTTATTTTAATCAAAGAATCTGATTTGCCAAATAATTTCACCTTAGCTTTTGAAGTTCCACAATCACTTACGAACTCCAAAGTTGTTGCAAAACACCCCTGTACATAGTATTGTTCTATTCTCTCACGGAAATAATTTTTTTTCTATCAATGTTGACATCGTTAGATATAAAGAGAGGGAAATAAAAACAAAAAAAAAAAAAAAGAGAAGTGAAGTTGAAGAAAGAAATTAAAACCATTGTAGAGTGAGAGTTATTTTTTGTAGAAGTTTCAAAAACTCCCAACTCATGTGCTCGTATACAAAATGCATCCAACTTAAAAGTAAAAGCAAATAAGACCTAATTGTTGCTGGTGTAAATGTATTTTAAACACACCCTACGATCATAAAGTTGCTCATTCCATAGCTCCTTTCCGCGCAAAACATTTTCTCCTTAAAATCATTTCTAAGCATTTTCTGTGTTTCGTAGCTGCATGAGCCAATGGTATTTTAACGTAGAGATCTATTGTTAAATGTGGGCATAATTTACACAATGACTGAGATGCCCTGTGGGTCTAAAAGTCCAGGCATCAGCAGCCTGCTTAATTAAACAAAAAAAGTTTCCTCCTTAACAAATCCACAGTTATGTAGCCTACATACACGTGTATATGTATGTGTGTGTGTATATATATATATATATGTCAACCTTTATTCCCCTCTTAATGGTAATCTAATAAAATTTCATGTTCCAGCCAAGTACCTTCATGTATATGATAACACACAGCTGAGTGCTCAACTATTCATAGCACAGCTGGTTTGTAATTTTTCTTCAATTGTTCTGAAAGACTGAGGAAAGCTATATTAACCCAAAAGACATGTTCTCAGAGGCATCATCTCTAGCTCTTATCAACCCTTTAAACAAAAGAAATATAAAATAAACTAGTTGTCACAAATTTCCCACTTTTCCTTTTAGGTTCTGTTTGCTTACAATGCTATTTTCCACCCTCAAATCTCTTCATTTGATCCGCCTCTCCATTCCAAAATTCCAATAGTACCAATTAGGTACTACCCAATAAGCAAATCAAAACCAACGAGACATTTCAACTCAGAATTCTGCAAATCTCCTTTAGAGAATATACCCAAAATTCACTGCTCTACTTGACCAAGATCGGCCCATCGAACTTTGTATTTGGCTGCGAGATAGTGAGCACCAACAGGTCCACGACTCCCATAAGGATAGTACTCGGGGATAATTTTCTTATCTTCTAGCTCTTTCAACACAGGTGTGAAAAGCGCCCAAGCAGCATCAAGCTCGTCACTTCGGATGAATAGTCGCCTTTCCCCTTCAATGGCATCTAGAAGAAGCCTCTCATATGCATCAGGAATCTCCTTGGAGTATCTAAAAAAGAAAAGACCAATTAAAGAGGGAATTCATTTATATATATATAAAGAAACGCATATAGTTTGGTACGAAAATTCTCCAGAGCGTGCGCCATCTCTTTATTAAAGAGAGGGCTTGTGTTTTGACCGTCGGATCGTGTTTAAGAGCTGAATCTGACGGTCAAAACAGAGGCCCTCTCTTTAATAAAGAGAGGGAGCCCTCTTTAGAGCATGACTGTAGTTTGGTAAGTTGGGAATTATTTACATATTTCCCAATCACATATCAAAATGGTTTGCAATTGATAACAGGCAAAATAATCCCACAATCAAGCATGTCCAAATCATGTGGTAAGGTTCACAATATTTACACTAGTTTGGTATAACGCAGAGAGAGAGAGAGAGAGAGAGAGAGAGAGAGAGAGAGAGAGAGAGAGAGAGAGAGAGAGAGAGAGAGAGAGGACATATTATCCATTTGAACTTTTAAGCTAACCTGAAATTGATGACAATGTGTGCCTTAGCATGTTCTAAACAGCAATAAGACACCAAGCCGGAGTATGCCACGTTAATTGTAAGCCACAACTGAGACCTCTAGGTGACCAACATTGTGGGACTTACAGTTCATTTTCCATTAACTATACCCATATTTTGGATTTCCTGTCAACTAACTAAATGGTCACTACATATTCAACGCATGCACAATTTGACTTGACAATACACATTTTATATTTTTTACCGTTAAAAGTTATGATACTGATACTTTAATCCTAGTTTAATAATATCAATAAAAAAAATCAAATGTAATTCTGAACCAGTAGAAAACTATCAGACCCTAACGAGTCGCGATCCCCGTTTTGGTACGATCGTTCCGAAACGAGGTACACTAGCAAATTGGAACGCCAATTTGGGCGTTCCCGCTTTAAATCACCTAATATTGTAATAACACCACCAAAATTCCAGTGAACTTATAACACTACAAAATTCACATCAATCATATTATCTCATTTAGAACTTTACTTGACAATAAAATGATAAAAAATCGTTTCACGTTTTAATCTATCATACTACTTTCCCTCTTAAGATCGGAAGAAGTATACCCCCACCGTACCACATTTTATAGCACGTGGCGATCCGCGTACCCGAACCCATCCCTCATACCGAATCGATCCATGATCCAGGCAAGTGTAATGTAGAATGATATTATAGTTGCTTCTACCTCGTAATGCAAAGAAATATCGGTTCTTTACATATTTCAGTTTCCTAGAGTAGAGTAAAGTATAATGCATCTTTTTCACTTCTCTCTGCATTTATCTTAAAAACTAACTTAAGAGATCTAGGCATCTACTTTTTGTTCTCTCTCTGTTTTTTTTATTATTCAAAACTACCTTATGACACACAAAACAGCAGAATAGACAGTGCCAAAATAGATAATAGCATTAGTTGAAATGACACCCAAATGGCAACAGGATAATCTTTTGAATAATACCCCTTCTTGCAATTGAAGATTAAGATTGCCACCCACACTACCCAGAACATGTGCGATATGCATGCATAAAAATGAACTTTTTCATCAATAATCTACCAATAAAGCTTTATAATACCTTGCTGCATAGTGAAGATTCAGATTACTCCGATCTAATCGCATCCCCAAACCAGGGACCTTGTTATTGATCTTCAAATAAATACCTTCGTCGGGCTGCACGCGGATAACAAGCTCATTTGTTGCTCGGTCGAGATCTGTCCCAAAGTTCCGCTTATATAAATTACCAGGCACATGCCTGAATTGTACCCTTATCTCTGCCCTGGAGGAAAATGTGTAAAAGGAAAAAAATTTAAAATTAAAATGAAAAAATATTTTGTGTAAAAAAATAAAATAATTTACCCCTTACAGGTAAATGCCAAAGGATACAATTCATCACAAGCAAATTATGACCTACAATCTATTACTTAGGGGTTGTTTGGTAAGGCAAAGAGCTGATTCTATGATACATAAGTGAGCCATTTATGTAAATTCAGGTGTTTGGCGAATGTCCATTTCTTGCACAAGTCTATGCCCGGTCTATTATCTCGCTTGAAGCTGGTTCTTTATCAAGCCAACACAACCTTGCTTCACAAAAGAACTGGATAGAAACTAGAAAGTAAGACTAGGACTGAACCAGATCCTATATTAACAAACAGGCACTTAGCTTCACAGACCTCTTAGTATGTAATGCTTTCCCGGCTTTCATTAGAAAAGGTACTCCATCCCATCTTGCATTATCAATAAACATGGCAGCTGCAGCAAATGTGGGAGTAAGGCTGCTTTTCGGTACAGTCTTGTCATCAGTATAAGCTGGGTAAGTAACACCTCCTTTTGTATGGCTCTTATATTGTCCTACGACTACATCTTCAAGTTGTAATGGCCTCATTGAACGTAAAACTTTGACCTGCCAACCCAATCACTAATTCAATTAAAAAATACGGGGGAGAGAGACACAAAAATTATACATATAGAGAGAGAGAAACCTTTTCATTTCTAATATCTTCCGCGTCCAAACTGACAGGGGTTTCCATGGCAAAGAGGGCAAGTATTTGAAGCAGATGGTTTTGCATTATGTCTCTAATTATGCCATAATTGTCAAAGTATCTGTAACAAGCCATAAAGATATAAGAAACATAAGCTATTACAATATACTATATCTGGGACAAATCATACTCCCAGTTAAGAAAAACCTACCCTCCCCGTCCTTCGGTGCCAAAATCTTCAGAGAATAAAAACTGCACGCTCCTTATATACTGCCTTGACCACAAAGGCTCAAAGATGAGATTGGAGAAGCGAAGGACAGACAGATTCTCCACTAGCTCCTTCCCCAGATAGTGATCTATCCTGCAAAAAAAAATAAAAAATTCCCTCTGATCAGATTATTGCTCATTCTTTCCCTAATAAATTATTATCCCAAGCTAAGGCTATGCTTGGTTCATGGACTTGGTCAAAAAAAAGAAAAGAAAACATCGAGGAAAACACTTCTCTTTGTTTAGTTAATTAGCAAAATATTGGCGAAATCAAGAAGGGAATGAAACTAGAGTGCAAAATAGATTAAAAAAATTGCATTTTGCAAGTCACTTCTCTAAAGTCTATTTAAGAATGAAGTAAAACATTAGGGAAAATACTATGGGAATAGTTTTTCTACTCATTTTCCTCATTTTCTTTTTGTTCTCGAAATTCTCAGACAAACAAAGCCTAAGAAAACACCACCTGAAAATTTGATCCTCTTCTAAGAACTGCTTGAGAGATCTTGTCAAAGCAGCTGAAGATTCAGAATCCCTACCAAAGGGCTTCTCCACAATTACCCTTGTCCAGCCATTGGCAGAGGAAGCACAGAGGCTTGCACCTCGTACCGCATCTACGAATATATTTGGCGGGATTGATAAATAGAATAGGCGATTAGAAACCCTTCCACCCTACACATTAAGTTATAATTGTCAAACTAGACGGAGATATGCTGTTAAAAATGAAACATTTACTGATTTTCATGCCCAAAAAAAAAAAAAAAAAAACCGTTTGAGAATAAGTCTAAATTGAATCCCATTTAAGGAATTACTCCAAAACTATAAAGCAAAACAAGAATACCCAGAAATTTATATAACATGTTTCTTTATCTGAAAATTTTATGTGCAGATATTCTGCTAATGTTTTCTTCTAGCGAAAATAAGTCCTTTACTTATATAAGACTCTTTCATTATTTGGTTGAACAAAATCATGACACCAGCCTAGAAGAACTTGAAAATCGCTTCCATCATTAGTAAATTGCTTAAGATTCTTACTCCATACACCATTTGTAATTTCTTAACACAGATATCATATGAGTATCACTGAATGTCAAATTAACATCACAATTATAGAAACTCATGGATGGGGAATATAACAGTATATGAGAAACTTTTCCTGTAGTCGAAATAGCCATTATAGGTACGATATCCTTATTGTTACAGAAATCATAAATTGTCCAACTAATATGCAGGTCTGAGGATTACATATCGCAAGCAACATTGACAAATTGTGTCCATAATGTTCACTGCAGTTCAACTACTGAATAAAACCGGAAAAGTTGCTATTCAATCAGCAGGCTGAAAAATGTCTTTCAAGATTTGGCGCGAAATGGTAGATCGCTACAAATATAAGCTAGTTTCTAATTAAAATATCCAAGAAACTCCAGTATCAGAACGTAACTAAACCTAATAACGATCGCATACCTCATGTTCCTTCAGTTTCTTGTCAAGCTGTGCAAAGTCTTCCTGAGAATCATATTGACCAGAATGGTAGAAACAACTTTGCAGGAAGTTTTCCATCTTTTCATCGCAGTTCTCCCTGAAAAATCAAACGAAACCATAGATTACAAATGGACATAGAATGCGATAAAATTGCCAGCAATAGGTTCCATAGAAAAGGAAGACAAAAAAAATCAGACTACATAGCAATACAACAGTTAAGACATTAATTCTTGAACAAAAACGAAGAGTTAGGTTCACCTCTTATCAATTCTGCATGTAAGAGTCCTGCTAACCATGTTTCTAAGTTCAGCATCAGTCATCTTACTCCGAGCATAACCAAATATGCTGAAGTGCTGTGAGTAAAAAAGTCCATTCATTAAATATGTCCATGAATGTATGTTGCTGTATAGTTCTAGCCAAGGAGGCACTGACACTTGTAAAGAAGGTAACGTGTCGCTTGTCATATTATGTTAGACACACGGACACGTCACTTCAAGGACACTTTTCCTGCAGTGTTGATGTGCAATTTTTTAGGATTTTGTCGTGTCGACGTGCCGGTGTCGTGTCGGAGTGTTCGTGCTTCGTAGGTTCTAGTTGATCCAAGTTACAGCACTTCAAAGTAAGAGGATAAGAAGAAGATAACAGAACATGGAATACCAACCTCAGGGAGGCAACCCTCATAATACAGTGCAAAAAGTGCAGGAAATATCTTTTTCTTAGCAAGGTCCCCTGAGGCTCCAACCACTGTAATACTAACTGTGGATAAGTCTTTATTGATATCGAAACCAGCAACATTGCTAAGTTCCTCTGGAGATGTAACTGACAACAATCCATTTTTCAATATCTTCAAAGGACTTTCATTTTCGATAGGTGTAACGGTCGCGGAAACAGCACCTATACCCATTTCCATTCATACAAGAATTAGAAGAAATACAGAAACCTAAGTCCCCAAGGAAAATAAAATAAAAAAACTACCCAAAATGTGATGTCGAAGGAATTGTGCAATCAGATTGAGCAACCAAAAAGAGAGATTCAGAAATAACCAACAACGTGAGAACCCTTCATTTGGTTGCGCACAAAATTGAGGAAGAAAATAAAGATTTAAAAGTGTTATGGCAGTTTTTAGATATTTAAAAAAAAAAAAAAAAAAATTTGAATAATTGAAATGGATCGGTGGGTTGAGGAAAAAGGATAATTTTTACACAATTCCATGGTAAACCAAACAGAACAGAAATTATACCACAATGAAGTTCACCCAATCATTCATCAAAATTTAACAGATACACAAAAACACAAATAAATAAATAAATATAAAATACAAATTAAACATCAAAACAGAAAATCCATTACATAATCAAAACCCACCAATTCATCCCTCAATTCTTGAATAAACCAATGATTAGCATATAAAATGAATGAGGTGTTAATTAACAAAAGCGAGACTAAATAGCTGAAAAAAAAAAAAAAATACAAATTACAAAATACAGAAAAAAGGACTAACCATCTTGCATGCGAATCACATTCGAATACGGGTTTCGAACAGATTGAACAGAAGCCTTTTTCAGGACCCATCGTTTCGGTTTCGAACAAATCGAAGAATCGCTCATCCGCTGATGATGATTTCCAGAAATGGATGAAAAATTCGAATAAGATGCCGATGAAGAACAGTGTGAGCGACAATGCGGCGATGAAGAAAGGGTCGACATTTCTCTCTCTTCTTTCTCTCTCTATAAATCTGTTTATATAACGAATTGAACAAAGAGAGAGAGAGAGAGAGGTCAAGAGCACTTCGGATACATCGAGAGGTTAGTCCCTTGAGATCTCCGAAAGGCTGCTTAAAGCCTTAAACAATGACAATCTAGAGAGAGAAAGAAAGAGAGAGAGAGTGGGAAGAGAGGGATTAGTTTTTAAATTTAGGTTAATACATAGGGTTTAACAAGTAATAATAATAATAATAATAATAATAGTATGAAATTTTGGAACTAAAACGCTAAAAATCAATCTCAGAGAGAGGTGGACCGACCTGATGATTCCTTTCAATTGAAAGGTAGAATAAAATACACGAACGTGACACATGCAGTTCGTTCAATTTTGATGTCTGTTTGGCTGCCGAGAAGTCCATTTTTGCCTATTAATATTAGGTTAATTACAGAAATATCTCATGCGGTTAGACCTTTTATCACTTACACCTTGTACTTTAAATTCTGAACTAAAGTGACATCGTCATTTTTTCTCTTAAAGTTAACGAAATATGGGTAAAAGTACAAAATTACTCATATTACATGCTAATGAGAACACCCTTATATGCTTAAATGAGAACACCGTCGGATTGTGTTTAAAAACTGTGAAGTGACAAAACTGCCATTAATGAAAATACGATCTGAAGGTCAAAACAGATGTCCTCTATTTATTAAAGAGAGGACGCCCTCTCCATAACCTAACTGTATCATACATTATTATATTGTTTTGATATTATATTTGTTGCTAGAGACCATTCTGTGGTTACTTTGGATACATTTCTGATAGCGAATTTGACACATGCACAGGGTTTTAGTGATAATTCATTTTTTTTTTTAGATCTTAATACATCATCACTACACTGAATTTTACTGTGTCTGGCCAAGCGTAGGTCCAAAAAAAAAGAAGCTAAATAGGGTTGTTCATTTTTTTCGTGAACCCGCCAAACCCGACCTGCCCAACCCGAAGCTATTGGGTCGGTTTGGTGGATTCGCGGAGCGAGTGACGGTTATTGTTTTTGTATTCTGTCGTTTTGGTTTGAGTCACAGGTGGACTCCCCTCATTGCGCGGATCACCCGACTCGACCCGACCAGATTACACATATGACATATATATATATATATATTATATACACAAGAAAAGAAAAGAAAACCCTAACAAACACCCCAACACACCCCCCCCCCCCCCCCTCTCTTCATCGCCGTAGCCCCCATCCCGATCTCACTCTGTCTCTCCTTGCTCTCTCTCTTTCTCTGCCACATCCTCTCTCTCTCTCTCTCTATGTATATATATCTGCATATATATATATATATATATATGCTTTGGAATGCTTATGGAGGGTGAAGGAGATGTTGAATCACCAGAGCAAGGCCAAGGAAAATGGGTCAACGGAGGAAGCTCGGGACGACGGAGCTCGTGTGATGATCGCCACTCCTCTTTCTCTCTCTATATGTATATATATATATATATATATATCTATAGATCAATATATTTACATGGACGGGTATGTATGTGTATATCAATGAATTTTTTTTACATTGATCAAATTGTTGGGTACTCTTTTCTTGGGGGATTTTTACCTCTTTCTTTTGGCAATCAAGATTTCTTATTTTTATGTTTGTAATTTTCATGCTCAATTCATTTATTAGTTCAAAATCTTCAGATCTACTAATATTCAGTTCATGATGTTCATCCATGGCTGCCTCTTTTCTACCTTCAGATGTACATGTCGGGTTTCACCCGAGACTCGACCGACCCAAACCAACCCAAACAGTGTCAGTTTGTATGGTAATGGTTCGGTAACGAGTGAGAATTCTCAGACCCGAGTCTTGTTGGGTCGGGTGACCAGGTGAGGATCAAAATCGACCCACCCGACCCGTGAACACCCCTAAAGCTAAAATATCACCAAGATTGTGTGTGTGTCCAAGGGTAGATAAATAAAATAAAATAAAATAAAACACTATATCACCAAGACTGTGTGTGTGTGTCCAAAGGTAGATCAAAAATAAAAATAAAAAAATTAAATAAATTCGCTCTCATGAAGGTAACTCAAAGTGACCACAAAATGGTCTCTAGCAACAAATTTCATATCAAAACAATATAATAATATACCGCATATGCCTAAATAAACATTTAAGCATATAATGTTGTTCTCATTAGCATGTAATATGAGTAATTTTGATTTTCCGTTAACTTCAACGGAAAAAGTGACTGTTTTACTTTAGTCCAGACCATATGGGTAATAGTGATACAATTTAAAGCACAGAGGGTAACTGATAAAAGACCTAACCACATGGGGTGTTTCTATAATTAACCCTTAAGATTATGCTCTAAATTTTTTCAAGAAAATTTTATGATATATCCATGTGGTTTAGAATGTATCATACACTCTAGTGATTATGAATTTGACGCTAAAATGTGGTACCATTTGGGAAGAAAACAAGTGCTTTTAAAAAGTAAGGTGATTTTTTTTAAAAAAATATTAAGTGGTTTTCAAAGTTACATGTGACTTCAAGTTAGTAATTAAATACTTGTTGATAGAGCTCTAACAAAGGGGTTGTTCAAACTTAACAAAGGTCTCGAGTTCGAGTCTTAGGTATGCAGCTGCGATTAAATACTTGTTGGGAGAGTTTTGTCGTCCTAACGGGTCCTACCTGGCTCGATCCGGATTAGTCGGAGCCCAATGTGGTTCCGGATATCGAAAGTCTAGACAAAAAAAAAGAAATATTTTGGCAACAAAAGTGGTTCCAAAGTTTTGTAACTTAGATGATAATAACATCCTAAACAACTACACTCAGATATATCATAAAAAAATCCCAATTTTGTAACACCAAGTATTATCCAATAGAATGAGCCATACCAACCGCGTGTTTGAATTCAATGAGACTCTCCTGATCTTAATAATGTGTGCAAGTCACGGAAGTTTGTAAATAGAGTACACCTTGTCAAAATCGGTCCTTAGGTCAAGTAACCTGTCACGTCCTGGGTAGCAAATTATACAATAAAAAATAGAAAAAAAATTAAAAAAAAAATCAATTTTGGACCCGTAGATATGTGACTGGTTGAGATCATCTAATTGTCCATCAATATATAATAACAGTAATATAATAAACAATATCCATGGTGGATCTAAGCTTAAAATTAAAACATTCACGATCATAAGTTTGAATTATTACAAAATATCATCCTCGTCTTAACAGACGTCATCAGAGTTTAGAAATAGAAACATAAATAGAAATAGTCATAGGCAAAATTGCCTTACAAAATGATATTGGATATCACGTGTCCTCAAAATACAAAAGATCTGAAATAATGAAAAGACTGGGCCTTCTCTTCCGCTCCACTCTCCTCAGGTTGCAAAATCGTGGCCTTCATCCTCGTGCACCTCCTCGCCTGCAAGTCCTTCTTCTGTAAAATCTAGACGTTTGATTGTCCAGCCATAAAATGCCGTCAGCTTGAATACAAGCTAAGTGAATGCATCTACACACTTACACAGTCTCAAGTTAAACGTTAGCTGGGTTAAAACAATAATTATTCTGAAAAACATCATTTATTTCTTATTCTCATTATCCACATATCTCATACAGATCGAAATGCTTACTATTTCAAGATCTTATTAACTCGGGGATCCACATCCCAATCCTCTACATGCGTACAACTATATTTTCATAACCGGACTCAACTTTATATTGGAACTTCGGCCCAATCTATCCACTTAAACATCCCTTGACTTGATCAAACATACTCGAACATGACTTCACTTTGGACTTTCAGTCTAATCTTTCCAACTATTAACACTTTTGAACTCAATCCGGTGTACACACTGTTGGCTTTTGAATATCATTGCCCTCTGGCCGATAGATTAACTTTTGCCATTATCGCCCTCTGGCCGAAAATGACATTGTCTCCCCAATGGCCTCGTAACCCCCTTCTTATTCATAATAACCTTGATTAATTTTTCATCGTCGCCCCAATGGCCGAAACATGACATCATCGTCCCCATGGCCGATTAACCATCCACACGACTACCACTTACAACAACAGTACCAACAAGGTACTTCACTTGCCATCATTGCTCTAATGGCCTCATTGGCATCCAAAACACCTGACTACAAACTCATACCACATACGGTACTGACCGTTCCAACTCATACATGTAACCGAACTAACCGCTATGATCTATCCGTCTACAGAAGCATTCTACGGTCCTTTCAAATACTAACGTCTCGAAAGCACATAATTTATAGGGTACGACACCTAGACATGATCCAGTATCTTATAAAATATCTCAGTTACAAAACTCGTAAGCATAACTTACACCAACATAATAAAAACAAAGGAAAACGATAATCTTCTATACACTGTCAAGCTCGAGCACTCCAGTCAGCTCAGCTCGAGTGCTCCCCTGCTCAACCGCTTGGATTGTCTCAAGTGTTCAACATTACAGATTTACTACTCTAGCTTTAAAAACATCAATATACATGGAAAGTACAACTATCGATGCTTCAAGTACACATGCAAAAGCAAAAGCTTATACATACTATACAACACGTATTACAACTATTCAAGCCATGAGTACAATAATCAAAGCACATAGTACCACAGATTAACATGCAAATTAAGTACCAAAATTATGGAAAATAGCGAGTCCGAGCGCTCTTGACGCGACCGCTCGCACTTGTTCGAGCGCTCAGGAGACTCGTTTCAGCAATCAGTTTGACAGTTTGTTTGTAAAACAGTTTGGATTTCATTTTGAGCTCCATGCATGTCCCTTTTTACTTCCAAAAACATATTTTCTTGTTGTATAAAATGAGTAGAAAAATTCACCTTAGATGATGATAGATGATGCAGATGATGATGAAAATGATGAATGTATGTGTTGGTCTTCAAGAAACTCCTAGTGAAAGCTCAAAATGTTGATCCTCCTTACTATCTTCTTCTTGATCTTCTTGTACTTTAATCCCAGAACCTCAATGTAGATGCATGGGTGTCTGTATGTGTGCAAGAGTGTATAGATGCGATGGATGAAGCCATGCAAGGTGTGTATGTGTATGAATGCACAAGAATTTCAAGAACTAACATACTCTCTCTATATCCTTGTATATTTGTTTTTCCAACGAAAACAAATGAGCATAAATGCTAGGTATTTATAGAGTTTGAAGACCCAGGGGCAAAATAGTCATTTAACATAAATAACAGCTCGAACTCTCGTGATGGCTCGAGTGCTCAAGTCTTAACTGCTCGGAAGGACTGGAATGCTCGGGACTCCTAATTCACAAATCCTTCTAAGGGTTTAAGGTTTCAAAGGTTCAAGAAACTAGAAGGCCATAAGGGTTAAGAACATAATTCAATATATACAAATCAATACTTATAAATACGAATACAGATTATGCAAAATACAACAACTAATTAGGTAAAAATAAAAGAAAAGGCTGGTATTACATCTTTCCACCACCCAACAAAAGATTTCCTCCTCAAAATTAGAGCAAAGACGTACTAAACAATTTTGAGTACTTCTCTCGTATGGCAGATTCCATCTCCTATGATGCATCGCGTTCGTCATGATGCTCTTACCGAACTTTCACCAACTGAATCTCCTGGTCTCTTGGTTTCTTGATTTCTTTGTCCAAGATCAGTACCAGTTTCTCAGTGTAGGATCTCTACTGTCCACTTTGATATCCTTGAAGTCGATCTCATGTGTTGCACATATTTTCTCAACATACTCATGTGGAACACATTGTGCACTCTAGATATTTTCGGTGGTAGTGCTAATCTGTAAGCAACTTTACCCACGCAGTCCAGTATTTCTAAAGGTTCGATGTATCGAGGCAAGAGCTTTCTTCTCTACTATCCGAATCTCAGGATACCTCATACTAGAGAAACTTTCAGAAGAACATGGTCACCAACACGAAGTTCCAAGTCCTTGCAACGTTTGTTGGCATAACTCTTCTATCTGCTCTGTACTGCTCTCATATTCATTTTCACAACTTGAACCTCTTCGTTGACCTCCTGAGCAAGGTCAAGTCCAAGGAATTCTTCATCTTCGATCTTTGCTTGATGTACTGATGATTTCTTCTGTATAGAACTTCGAATGATGTCATGCTTATACTTGACTCCGTTGTAGTAGGTGATCGTCGATCAACATTACTTGAGTTCCCAAGTGCTTGTACTTTTACTATGCCATGAGCCTTCGTAGTTGATGACGTAAGCTTCTCTATGTGCTCTCCTTTTGCTAAATTTACACGTCTAGGTTAGTCATTACCAACTTTCCACAAGTTTTGAGGATATTATGTTAATTATCCTTCCTGCCCAACTCTTGATTATTTGGGATGATTCGGGCGTTATAGAAGTTGGGAAGATCCTCAAATGTCTCACGCACATCTCAAAACATCATATGTCACATCTACTCTAATCTCACTATCCTCCATTTCCAGGTCTCGGGTTATGAGTCCACTCAATTAACATGTGGCTCAGTGCATTGAGGAAATCCTATTATTAATCTCTTCTGGATCCTTAAGTTATTGCTAACTGTACTAAGAGCAGACGACTAGTCTTGTAATAGCTAACAAATTTTCTGAGGCAGATCTTGAAGATAGAAGGAAATGCAAAAACTGATCAAACATCATAAGTTTCTCAGGGTAAGAAATACGAATTAATTACTTCATGAGTGAAATAATCCAAGTGAGGCCTTACTGATAAAAGAATGAAGTACGAGAAGAAACAAGGAAATAATAGAAGTCAATTTTTGCTTATAAAGTGTGCAATTTGTTTGAGTTCCTGGTGTGAACAAGGACGAAGAACTCATTTAGAATCACTTCAAAGATAATGAACATTCAAGAATTTGTTCAATGAATAGTAAGTCAAAAAGAATAACTTACAATACTTAGCAATCAAACTCAATTCTAAATGAATTCATCACGAATTAGGATGATCAAGTATATACTCAAAAATGAAGACTGGAGGGAATATCCAAAGTTTGAAGGAAACTGAACTTTTCATGAGAGATGGTATTACAATAACCATTAGCGGTATCATGGAACACTTTGCTAAATACAGAAATGCATTCTTTACAAGAAATGGAGAAGGCATAGATTTTCTTGTAAAGAGTGGAATTAGGATAAGGGATACGATTACTCGATACGGTCCTCGTCCACGATTTCCATAGTAAGGTTCGTTCCTACCTTATCGTTTACAGGGACTCCTTGCTGACTCTATTTCTAACGGATCTACCTACGGATGCTAGACAATCTACGTATGGTTTGCAAAATATACCAGCTTGAATCAATTGACTTAACATTAGTACTAACTCATGAATCTAAATCAAAGGTTCAAAAGTTTGATGCATTCTAGTACATTTACTAATTCTAGGATTAGAGGACAGTCCTAAAGATGATACTGCTCTAAGCGTTGTCATAAGTGTTCAAGGTGCTAAACACAGATTACACACAATCTAAATAACAATAAAATAATGGAATGCCCTAACATCGAATAAAGTTCTAACTTAACAGTGAGATGACGCGATGTACCTCCTAGATTATGTTGCTTTCTCGCGTCGAAGCCAACTTCTTCTGGAATGATAGCATTAAGTTGAGCTTGTTCAGACTGAGTCTGATCAGTCACTCCATAGTACCCTCCACGTGGCGCTTGGCAAGGCTGGATCTTTGCTCATGTGTCCAACCTTGCCACAGTTGTAGCAAACCACAGTAGCTCAGCTATTCCTTTTCGGGAGTCTACAGTCTTTAGCGATATGCCCAGGAATTCTGCATTGAAATAGGCTTTGTTGTTATTCCCTACAGCGTTGTTCGGTCCTTGAGGAGTGGTTGGTTAAAGGTGGGGCACATCTGGTTGGGTCTTCCTTTCTCTATTCCAAGTCATCTTGTTCCCTTAGGGATGAACTAGGAGTCTTTGTCCATAACTACTACTCTGAGGGGGTTAGGTCTTTGGCTGCTTAGGGCCTTGACAACCATCCTCTTCTAGTCTGGATGCGAGTGGAACCAATGCCTCAAAGCTCTGGTTGAGGTGTCCCAAGGTCAGGTGCTGGAGATGAGGGTTGAGTCCTCGATGATACTTCTTAATTTTCTTCTGAGGGGTGTCAACTTGATGTTGGGCAAAATGAGATAGCCTCTTAAACTGGGTGGTGTACTCCTTACCGTCATAATGCCTTGGGTAAAATCCATGAATTTTTTCTCTCTGATCCTTTTTCTCCTCCGAAAAGTACTTTTCCGAGAATCTTTCTTGGAAAGCTGACCAAGTCATCCTCTTGGTCGCCTCTTCTCCCATAGCGGCCTTCTCTGATTCCCACTAGTCATCTACAACACAGGTGAGCTGGAAGGTAGCTAGACGACACTTCTCCTTGTCATTGCATATCATCCTCTCGAATAATGATCATTATTGCATAACCACTTCTTTGCTTGCCATGCTTCAGCCATTCCATCAAATGTGTTGGGGCGAAAGCTCAGAATCTCGTGAGTATCTTGTCACCAGTGAGTGGTGGCGGCGGCGACGGTAGCGGTGGTGTTGCCTGGTGGTTAGCACGGTTGTTGTTGTGGTTGCCACAGTGATCGTCGCCGATATGTTCCAAGCGTTGAAGAAAAGCTTCAAACGCTCTTGTGGGATCCATATTATTAGGGACAGGGGCCCTCTCTAATCGGTTTCTCGCATTCCTGGTTCTATCATCCATCAAAACCTATACGACCATCTCAACGTTGCTCACCAACTCTCGAAGCAACATACAATATATATACAGACAAGATAAAGAATCGAACATCCGAAGCAATAAACATATATAGCAGTTAAAAGTAAATACTCCAACGATATTAACCAAAAGTCATACTTCTATATTCATATATCAAGTACAATCGTCACTCATAGAATGTTGTACAGCTTGCTCTTGTATCTTCTGTCAGCAGAACATTGTGTCGATGCTCTTCAGCTACACTCAGGATGATCTCTAGATCCACGCCTACTCGTCCAAGCAAGACGTCCTAGTGTCAATTCCAATGCTAGGGACCTTAAGGTTCACGACTTATGTGTGGGATAATAAGTGAGCACATCTAAACCTAGACTCTGATACCAAAAATCTCTGTCATGCCTCAGAGTAGTAAAATAAGGAAAAATAAATTTCCAATTTTTGACGACCCATAGATGCGTGATTGGTTGAGATCACCTAATTGTCCAACAATAGATAACAACAGTAATATAATAAACAATATCCATGGTGGGTCTAAGCATAAAATTAAAACATTCACAGTCATAAGTTTGAATTATTACAAAATATCATCCTCGTCTTAACAGATGTCATCAGAGTTTTGAAATAGAAATAGAAATAGAAATAGTCATAGGTACCATTGCCTTACAAAATGATAATGGACATCATGTGTCCTAAAAATACAAAAGATCTGAAATAATAAAAAGATTAGGCCTTCACTTCTGCTCTACTCTCCTTAGCTTGCGAAACCATGGCCTTCATCCTCGTGCACCACCTCGTCTGCGTGTCCTACTTCTGTAAAATCTGGGTGTTTGATTGTTCAGGCATAAAACGTCATCAGCTTGAATACAAGCCTAGTGAATGCCTCTGCACACTCACACAGTCTCAAGTAAAATATTAGCAGGGGTTAAAATAATAATTATTTAGAAAACATCATTTCTTTCTTATTCTCATTATCCACGTATCTCATATAGATCGAAATGCTTATCATCTCAAGGTCTTCTTAACCAGGGGACCCACATCCCAATCCTCTACATACACACAACTATATCTTCATAACCGAACTCAACTTTACTTTGGACCTTCGGCCCAATCTATCCACATAAACATCCCTGGACTTGATCCAACATACTCGAACTTGACTTCACTTTGGACTTTTGGTCCAGTCTTTCCAACTCTAACACCTTTAAACTCAATCTGATGTAGACACCGTTGGCTTTTGAATATTGTCGCCCTTTGGTTGATAGGTTAACTTTTTCCATCATCACCCTCTAGCCGAAAATGACATCGTCGACCTATTTGCCTCGTAACCCCCCTTCTTATTCATTACAACCTTGGTTAATTTGTCATCGTTGCCCCCATGGTCGATTAACCATCCACACGACTACCGCTTACAACAACTGTACCAACAAGGTACTTCAATTACCATCATCGCCTTAATGGCCTCATTGGCATCCAAAACATCTGACTCCAAACTCATACCACATACATAACTAACTATTCTAACTTATACGTGTAACCAAACTAACCGCTATGATCTATCTGGCTATATAAGCATTCTACAATCCTTTCATTTACTAATGTCTCAAAAGTATATAATTTCTAGGGAACAACATGTAGACATGATCCATTATCTTATAGAATATCTCAGTTACATAACTCGTAAGCATAGCTTACACCAACATAATAAAATCAAAGGAAAACTATCAACTTCCATACACTCGAGCGCTCCCCTACTCGACTGCTCGGGTTGTCTCAAGCACTCAACCTTAACACTCTTACTTTAAAAACATCAATATACATGGAAAGGTACATCTATCTATGTTTCAAGTACACGTGTAAAAGCTTATACATACTATACAACACGCATTACAACTATTCAAGCCACGGGTACAATCATCAAGGCACACAATACTACATATTAACATACAAAGTACCAAAACTATGGAAAATAGCAAGTCCAAGCACTTACGCTAGGCCAAGCACTCCAGACGCAACTACTTGCACTTGCTCGAGCGCTCGGGAGACTCATTTCAACAATCAGTTTGACAGTTTGTATGTAAAATAGTTTTGATTTCATTTTGAGCTCCATGCATATCCCTTTTTACTTCCAAAAACATATTTTCTTATGGTATACAATGAGTAAAAACACTCACCTTGAGTTAGATGATGATAGATGATGCAGATGATGATGAAAATGATGAATGTATGTGTTGATCTTCAAGAAACTCCTAGTGCAAGCTCCAAATGTTGGTCCTCTTCTATAATCTTCTTCTTGATCTTCTTGCACTTCAATCCCAGAACCTCAAATATAGATGTATGAGTGTCTATATGTGTGCAAGAGTGTATAGATGTGATGGATGAAGCCATGCAAGGCGTGAATATGTATGAATGCACAAGAATTTCAAGCACTTACATACTCTCTCTATATGAACCCTCTATGTATCTTTGTTTTTCCAACAAAAACAAATGAGCATAAATGGAAGGTATTTATAGAGTTTGAAGACCCAGGGGCAAACTAGTCATTACACATAAATAACAGCTCGAGCACTCGCAATGGCTTGAGCGCTCAAGTCTCGACCGCTTGAAAGGACTTGAGTGCTCGGGGCTCCTAATTCACAAATCCTTCTAAGGGTTAAAAGGTTCAAAGGTTCAAGAAACAAGAAGGCCATAAGGGTCAAGAACATAATTCAATATATGCGAATCAATACTTATAAATATGAATACAGATTACGCAAAATACAACAGCTAATTATGTAAAAATTCAAGAGAAGACCGATGTTACACAACCCAAGCAGTGGCTTTGGGACCCTTCCAATAGGACCCCATTTTTACTATTAGGCTACTTTGTATATATATATATATACTAGTAATCAGGGGCGGAGCCAGGATTTCAAATCAGCTGGGGCATACACTTACATGAGTTCGGGGGCAGCACCCCCAAGCCTTTTTTTCCATGGTACAAAAACTATAATTTTGGATATTTAGCATTTAAAAATTGTGTGGTCGTCCCCTGGATTTGACGTATAGTATGTTAGGTTAAAGCATGATTATTCAAATAGAAATTAATATCTCCACAACTCTTTTGAAAGAAAGTGCTTTCATATGCTTAATTTTCTTTTTTTTTTCTCCGCTAATTTTACATACAAAATAAAGAACACCATAATTTGTTAAAATGGATATCTATAAGGCTTTAAACAATGAGACTAATCAAGTAAGTAAGTTGTTTATTAGGGTAAAAATTATTAAAATTTGAAGGACCAAAATGAGAATTATGAGTTTAGAAGGGATAAAATAAAAAAAAATTAAGAGGGGCACAAATGCATAGAATCTAAAATACATAGGGTAAAAAACTAATTATCAAAACTTGGGGGGTGACCCCTTTTGGCCTCATGTGACTGCACCCCTGCAAGTATTTGCCTGTGCCAAAAAAAAAAAGAAAAGAAAGAAAGATATTACGGTAATTGAAAAATTTGAGTGCCTTCGGCTCTAATATTCAAACAGCCCTTAAGCCAAAAAATAATTTATTATTTATTTTTTGAAAAGACCAAAAGTTTATTTTTTTCAAAGAGGATATATAGATAAGTCCAATAATTAAATCAAATAGGACCATTCGATTAAAGACTTGGGCTGGATTTGTTTGGATTGGGCTGAGTGTGTTTGGGCCATTGTTGAGAGAGATAGGAGAGCCTCGAGTGATTGTCAACCGTTGAATTAAGATCCAAGGGCTGAAAATGCTACCCCATAAAGGCATTCCTCCTTTATTAGATATATATAGGTCATATATGGTTATAAAAATAAATAAATAAATAAATAAAACCCAAACACTAATAGTAGTACTACGTTTCCAAATTTTATTCTAAAAGTAATTATCAAATGATGTGCCTTAAGATTCTATGCAATGCAATGAGACTAAATGAATTTGTATTAGTTGTTTTAAGTAACCATGTCATTTTGATAATCACTTTTGGGATATAAATTTGGGAATCATAGCTTTATCCGGACAACAATAAAAAATAAGTAATGCTGCTATCAAAAAAAAAAAAAAAAGGAGTAATGCGAAGTTTAAATCTTGAATTTGATTCCCAAATGCTTTGACAGTTGTACCATATTTAATTACTAGTACGTACCTGTGCCCGTGGGCACGGGTGAAAAAAAATGCAGAGTATAATGACTTCAAGATAATTAGGCTGTAAATTTGTTTGCAAAAAAAAAAAAAAAAAAATAGGCTGTAAATATGTATTATATTACTTCAAGCAGAGGGACATTTCATGATCCATGAAGAAAATAAGTTACGGAGTAATAATTTTTACTTTCAAAATGATTGCCCCCAAAAGTTGGTTGATGTGTGATTATATTTCCAAAAATATATACAAAAAACAAAAAAGAAAAGAAAAGAAAGAGAACAATCTTCCTAAATCCCAATAAGAAAGCTATAGTGTTTGTACTTCATGTGCATTTAAGTGAAGACATTAGTTCCACGGGCACAATTATATATTTTCAATTCATTGATTTTGATTTTGAAATTAATTTGAGATATGGTTGGCATTTGATATGGTTGGAATTTTTACAACAGATTCATAGATATCACAACAAAGACAAAAATGCAGTAAGAATTTTACAACTCATAAAACGGCAAAGATTTAATTCATTAAAGACTCTCTCGATCTTTCACAAATAACCGCAAAAAATATACAAAAATGATATAAGACTATAACGACAACAAAATATGAATTCCAAAACTGATTAATTGAAGTCTATAGAAGTAGAAGCACTCTCTTGATTATATTCCAAGCAGATTTATGTAACTAACAAAATTACAGTGGCTGTCAACTTCAAGATATGTTTAAAAAGATCTAAACTTATACCAAATTGAGTACTCCAACATTAAATTCATTCATTAAAACTATATCAACATATACAAAAATGAGTACTGCAACCTTTAATTAAAATATCATTTGTTAAATTTTCTTGTGAGTTTTCTTCATCAATTTATAAAACGTATAAGTGTCAATCTTGATATGCTTAGCCCAGCCCGGTGAATGCACAACAATCTGAAAAGTAAAAAAAAAAGAAAAAAAGAATTGTATTAGTTACATTGACATGGAAAACAATACAGTGTGCGTTGAAAACATAAGTTAGATACAAATGGTATATCGTTATGGATTACCTTGTTGATTCCCCATCTTTTCAAATTACGGGCTTTTATTATCTCAAAATCATTTGATGCAAATTCAAAGTCCCATGCAACATCTCTAAACCATTTCTACAAAATTATAGTTTGGGGTCAATAACAGTAGTAAGTGCAGACCAAATACCAAATTTAATAAAACACAAATAAAACATACAAATGAATTTTTTTTTAATTGTTGATCTTATTTTTCACCAAACTGATTTAGTTGGTTCTTCTACGTTTGTTGCGTGGGGAGTCTTTTTGTGGCCTTTCAAAATTCTTTAAGTGTCATTGTTTCTGTTGGGATCCAGGGCCAGCTTAGTTAAGTATATCTTATGAATTTTATAAGCATGGATAACTATTTTGGCAATGAATGTATGTAATAGGCATTCTTTAGGTTTTGGTAAGGAAAACTCATTCTGGCTTAAGTAGAAATAGTCATTCCAAAACAAAAGGTCATTCCATTGTAGGTAGCCACATCAAACAAAGAAATGGAATAAACCCGACTCATTCCTATCTACCATAGGTGCCCTAAATTCACAAAACACAAAAAGAAAAGTAATCGTAGCATAATCATAATATAAAGAACTTACATTTTCTTTGCCCTTTTTCTTTCTTATATCGGCAATTAGTCTGTCACTCTCTATTGCTTGCTCCTTCATTTTACGGTTGCGTTCAGCATACCCCTTAAAACAATGGTAGAAAAGTAAACTATCAAACACACATGTATTAAAAATTGACAGGATTGGAAAATATTAAATCACGGACCAATAGTTGAGACACTCACCTCATGAAGTATCCCTCTGTTTAATTCGTGCTCGTCATGAATTATGAGACCAACATTGTTTTCCCTTAAAATTTGTGCCTATTGTAGAAAATATGTTAAATTTCAATTCATGTTGACATAAAAGCAAAGAATAAAAATGGATATACTCACTGCTTTCTCCAGGTCTTTATCCATCTTTTAAAAGTTTAAAAGTATTAGTACAACACATGAAAAGAATAATTTCATATGTATAACAAAACCATAAATCTTACTTGACCGTATATTGTCATCTCAGTCATCATAAAAAATTCTGGAATTACAATAAAATGTATTTAAAATTAGCAAGAAAAATTTATTCTTGATTTTATAAATCACATAATCATTGAATCAGATGGAAGTGAAAGCAAACAGTTTCTCCACACAAAAGAAACCAGTCAAAATTAGTTGATTTGTGGTTAGTTTCTTGAAATTGTGTAATCGAGATGGTGTTGTAGTATGTAAATTGGGTTGTCAATATTGGGTTTTCTACACCCGTAATCTACATTACATTCACCTGGGCTAGATTTAGTATTGCATGTTCTCTCTTTAGTTGTTGGAAAGTCCTCTTGCATCTGTTTGAGGCCATGGAAATTAGACCATTAAAATTATTAACAAAAATGGTTTCCCAAGATTAAATGTACGCATGGAAATAGGTTGTTTTTTTTTTTTAATTACCATGTTTACTGCAAAATTAGACAAAAAGAAGAAAAAGATTCCTAGTATTAATGGCATGTGGTTCTAGACTTCTAGTGGTCTCTAGAGTTCATATGAATTTATCAAAGTGGATTTTAGAGCTCCCACAAATGAAAGACGGATGTAAAACGAAAATTTGGTACCATGTATGTATGTATATCACACACTTACACACGCTGGTCATATACACACATGCACAGTAGGGTGATACTTGGGCTTGATTTAAACTTTAGGGGCATCTCAGTGGATGAAAATTGGTAAATAAATTAACATGTAAAATTGTACATACAATAGAGGTTGTTTGGCAAACACACAAATCAATAAATTTATAATTGGAAGAATATAAAATACATATGTAAATTAGATGGTCGGACATACTTAAAACAATGTAAAATGGAAAAAAAAATTAAAAATATAGATTCACTATTAGTTGCAAATAAAGCACTTTTTTTTAACAAACACTAATCCATCTCTCTCTCTCTCTCTAAAAAATTAACTATTGGGTACCAAAGTTACCTTGGCCTTTTATTTTAATGTGTCTTGCACCCAAATCAATAAATTTATAATTGGAAGAATAAAAAATACATATAAAAAACATTTTTAAATTAGTTGGCCGGACATACTTAAAACAAAGTAAAATGAAAAAAAAAAAATACCAATTCACTCAACATGAAAAACAAAAACGAAAAAGGGTACACACTGACACACGTAACTCTTACTCTCCATAAACACACAAACATGAAAGAGAGAGAGACTATACCTTGAAATTGATGAGGCAGTGTTGTGGAAAGAGGGTGAGATGGAGAAAGAGGGAGAGGCTGAAGTTGTTTGAAATCAGTAGCAGTTTTTGGGATTGGAGAGAGAGAGAGAGAGAGAGAGAGAGAGAGAGAGAGTTTTTAAGATTGGAGAGAGAGAGAGAGACAGAGAGAGTTGGTCAGTTTATGTGTTGTTGTATGTGTGTGAGAGAGAAGGAGAGACGTGGGGGTAGAGGGAGAGAATTGGGGTGAGTGTTCATATGGTGTGTGAGGTGTGCAAATATATTAGTGCTGTGACCTTTGGATTAAGTTGATCCAAAGGTGGAAAATAGATCTAGAGAAATAAAGGTGCAGATCTTAAACCATTGGATCACTCTTTTTAAGCCATTGAATCACTCTTTTTTGGGTCCAACACCATTGCCCAATATTAATATAGATAGTGGAGACTATTGAATTTTCATTAGAAGTTGTTTTAGGTGGTACAAATTATAGAATATTTGGGATTCAAATTTTGAGAATCATAATATTATTCAATAAAAGGGAATTAGCGTTTAGTCATCGCCACCCATCTAAAGTGGATAAAGTCCAACATTTATACTTGATATAACAATTTGTCCCTGAGTGCATATTGTTAAGAGTAATGCCATGCTTTCCCACTACACCATATTGGCCGAATTGTCACTCTTAATTTCGTGTCCTTTGTCACCGTTATGAACCGTGACAATTATGTTGTTACTGCATTGAACAGTGACAAATTTAGTCACGGTTAGGAGTAGTGACAAAAAATTATATTGTCAATGTTTTGAACGGTGAAAATTTGGTCATTATTATAAGCAGTGACAAATAATGTTCTAAGGAGTGAAAAATAAAAGTGATAAATTTTTAAAGATTCAAACCCTAATCTGCTTACTCTGTCTCTCACACCCCAAATTTATTTCTCTCAACTCTCTGTCACTCTCTCTCTCTCTCAAGACAGCCTGCCAAAATCACTATCCCCCACTCCCCCCCTCCTCGGCCCTATGCGACACTAGTCCCTCTCTCTCTCTCTCAACTCTCTCTCACACATTCTCTCTCATTCTAGCTCATCATTGAAGAAGATCAGGCTCCACGAGGATGGCGAAGGTGTCCCTCCTACCACTGTTCATGATTGCCTCCTTGTTCTAGAGATCCCTATATCATCAGGATTTGCTCGGCTCAGATTCTTTGTTCTTCTAAGGTACATGATCTTGTCAAAATCAAGATATAAAAGTATGCTTAACTTATGCTTTACTTTCAAAAGATTTGCAGTGTGGAAGTAAAGGTCGAACCCACAGAGATTGAATACTACACACTTTAATTTTTAAAACCTAAATTTAGTTACTTAAGAAAAATGGATTTTGGATTTAATTTGAATAAAACTAATAACAATAAAAGTAAATCTAAATTTTGAAAGCAATTAAATATTTATTTTTATAATAAGTTTAAGGAACCTAGGATTGCAAATCCACCACTAGCTTCATAATAAAGGTATTTACGAATTACTTTAGCTTATTAAGTTGGATGATAATGGGGAATTGTAGCTACAAGCCCAATTCCTCCTTCAAGAAAATAATTATGGTTCAAGCACCAACATAATCCATCTTTGGTTAGCACGAATTGTCCCACACTAAACTAGGGTTGTGGTATAATCCGTCTAATCTAGGCATGGACTATTCGGATACTTGATAGCACAATTCAATTTAAGCACCATTATATGTAAATAATCTAAACAAGCACAGCAAATATAGATCATTGAGCACATCACAGTCAAAATAGACCTAAGACAAGAATAAACTTTGAAAGTAATGATTTAATCAATAAAAGCATGATTTATTTATAAGAATCCTCGGAACATGTAACTATCATCCATACATAATAAAACTAAAATAAAAACATAAGATACACCCTATTACTTGGCTAGGGTTTCATTGAAACCCTAGATCTTGAGTTTAGTTAGCCATAGAATCGATGAACGACAAGTAGTTGATGGAGGAGGCCATGGAAATCCTTGGTCTTCTTCTTCTTCTCCTTGCTTCCCTCCCTTCAATGGCTAAAGTTTTAGTTGTATATTGTGTGTATAATAATTGCCAACCCAAGAATTGAATTATAATTGAGTGTTTATAGATTTGGAGCAAGTTTTGGAAGCTTTCCTAACCCAATTCGCACTAAAACTACTGTATTTAGCTTTCCAGACGTAATTAGGCAGTTTCGTTTGTGTAGGAGTCTTCAAAATACTGAAATACCCGTATTTGGTTTTTACACAGGTAGCGTGAGCGATTTCCTGGGTTTCGCGTGAGCGGGCCGCGCGCGCGAGGTGGCTTTTTCTGCTACTTTTCTTCTGCTTTTTCACTCCATTTAACTTGGAATCCTTACTTTTCTCCAAATCCTGACAGAAAATAGAAAACGAAGTAAAAATGTACAAAAATAGGATAAAAAAAGTACTAACAAATGTGAATTAAGGCATATAATTAGGATTTGTTCTCTCCCGATCAGTACATATATATGTACATGTGTGTGTGTGTGCATATATATATTTAGCCCTAGTTCTCCCTCTCCCTCTATTTCTCTATGTATATATGTGTGTGTGTGCGCGCGCATTTAGTTGGACCACTTCAACATCATTAAATTAAAATTTAGTGGGCCCACTGCCACATCATTTGGGATAGAAATTTTGGTCCTTCTACCCAAATTTTGGCCTTCCACCACCACCAGCAACCCCTCTCTTCTACAACTGTGTTGCCTTCCATGGGTTAGCTTTTGCTACCATGGAAGCGTTTCTAGCAACTTTGGTTGCCCCATTTGGTGAAGTTTCTTCACATGTTTGGGCTTGGCTCTTTGACATCCTCTTTCTTTGGGTGATCTCTTTACAAGGTGGAAGTTGTCTTGGGTTCCAGATCTCTTCTCGCGGCACTCCTTGCAGCGTGGTAGTGGCTTTCTTTTGTAGCTAGTGGAGTATTTTTGTCACGATCGATATGCACAGAAATCGGACACGTGGCACGCCACCAAGGCTCAACCAATTCCATTAAAGTAAAAAATAGCAGCGGAAAACATATGTAAAAACTTTTAAAATCTGAGTTATAAAACGTTTTGCCCAATTGAAATTGTTTCGAAAAGAATTCAGTTTTAGAAACAGGGGTCCAGTCGACTGATCGGGGGTCAATTCGACTGAAGACCTGAAGCAGAAGGTTTAAAAGTTCAACAGCCATATCCAGTCGACTGTGACTGGGGTCCAGTCGACTAGGGCCTCAAATTTTTAGTCGACTGGTACATTGTCCAGTCGACTGGTCACTATGCATGCAGAAAGTGGTGTTTTGTGTAGGAAACAGTCGACTGAAAACCATCCAGTCGCCTGGATCCTTTGAAAACTGAAAGAATTTCTCTGGAACACAGGGGGGTCCAGTCGACTAAACTAGGGGCCAGTCGACTGTTTCTTAGCAGAAATGCCCAATTCTGCAGCATTTCAAACCAAGGATCTCCAAATCAATTCCCAACAACAACATGATTATAAACCATGATTTAACACAATTATACAAAAGTGTTAACTAGGGATTACAAGTACTAATCCAACCCATAACAAGATTCGATTAAAACATACTACAATTACAAATTCTTATTACAAGTTGGAAAGAAAACAAAAGTATAAACAAGGTGATTTCCCCGACATTCCTCGGCCTTACTCCTCACGCTTCTTCTTTCCTCGCCTCTTATCACCAGCAATGGAGTAAATCTCCAATGCTCAGCTATATGCTGAGTGAACAATTCTAAATGTATGCTTATATGACAATTCATGGTTTAAGTATCTAAAACACATAAAAATAGTCTCTAGGGTGAGTGGTACGCATTCATCCAGTAATGAAACCGATGTTGTGGAAGGCACACCTCTCCCACTCATCCCGTACACTGGTTGGGCCTTCCTCCATACCAGGTACCATGTCCTGGTTAGGCCTTCTTCCATACCAGACACAACCATAACCAAATCTCTCAAATCCTCAAGATTCGAGGAGCTTACAACTCTGGATGAAATTGCACCAAACTCCCCTTTAACCCAAGTAGACACATAACATACTCACGTAAATAGTTATACATGCTTCTCATATAATTTCACATACGTAATTAACGGGCCTAATTAATACATGAATTTCAGCTGATCCAAAATAGCAAAGTCGATAGTCAAAACATGGAAATCTCATATATTTCATAGATCTAGAATTCATACCTCGTGCGATCTCTCTGAAACTTTGAAGGATGAACTAGAGGCCCGAATAAACGTCGGATCTCAGATTATACGTGATTCCTACAAGTTTTTCTGGATTTTTCCCGATTTCCTAGAAATTGGATTTTTGAAAAGGTTAGCCAAACGCGGCCTAAGAGGTATCAAAACGAAGGTCTTACCTCGACGAGTTCAAATCGCAAATCTGGAGAAAATCTGACGGACGAACGGTCGTCGATCGACGTCGCAAAGTCCGTAGCAACTAAATCTCCTTTTCTTTCTCCTCCTCTAGATATTAATAGAAAGTGGTGAGGAATGAAATCTCATCCTTTATATCTATAGACACAACTTTTGTAAATTATGTCTACCTCCCCCACGAGTTTCCAAAACTTTCGTAAATTATTTCTACCTATATACGTCTACTTTATTATTTCACGCGTGAAAGCTTACATTTATGAAAGTTTCCGACTAAGTTCCGTTTGGGTCCAAAATAAGGATCCAAAACTAAATTCCGTGGAATCTCTACACCACCTACCTTTTAAAGCAACATAACACTCACGTTCTCACCACAGTTCTCAAAATGATATAATTCAATATCGAAATTACCAGAAATTATACGACACAGGTAATTCACTATTCAACAAAATACCAGATATCTCAAATAACATTTAAATCATATAAATGTCATTTAATCAAGTCAATGCAATATAAAGGTCCAAGTTCCCGTGTCCTCACTGACACCTCACCGTCAACTCCAGCTCAAATTACTAATAGACATTAATAATTTCACAAAACCTCACATCATGCATTTTGAAACTATGAGATGCTGGAACGGGTGACAATTTTCTTGGGCCTCTTATGCATCCCTATCTATTGTTCCTTTTGTTGTTGTACGTGCCTTTTTTATTTTTGTTTGTTGTTTGTGTTGATTTCTCTGTAATGTTTGGTTAATTTTAATGAACTTTTGTTTGAGCAAAAATAAAAAGAAGGTAGAATTAGCAAAGCATTTAGAAAATTTGGAATTCAAATTTAAAAAGCATAGCATTATTCTTATAAATATGATCATGACTTCACTTGCCATAGTAGATCAAATGTCCAATTCCTCGCCACCAAACAAAAAAAAAATCCTAATTGTTATTTTAAAATATATTATATATCTATATACAATATACTAATCTTGGGACCAAAGGGCTCTCCTCAGCCCTCCACCTCAGTACCTAGGTGACGTCTTTAAATGAAAGATAAATCACTATGTGGAAATTTAAAGGTAACCCTGCAGTGAATATAAACATGACATGTGTCCCCTCTCTCTAGGGCTTTTTCCTATGTGTCTATGTGTATGTTTTCTTGTGTGTGTGTGTGTGTTTTTTTTTTAAATTGCACAACGTGCCTCTTTCTCTCCCTCTCGAGAATCTGCCTCTTTCTCTCTCAAAATGGACATATGTGACCCTCTGTGTTCTTTGAATATTGAAACGCCTTCATGTCTCTCTCTCAATCTCTCATATTTTGTTCCATATTCTCCCCCTACCACTACCAACATCAACACCAATCAATACACTTATCGCATCTACACAATCACGCATTCCACCATGCAGGCATTTGATAGATTATAGTTCAAGTTGTCCAACTATCGCATCTGCACAATCATTCGCATGGCTTGCACTGATAAGGAGCTGTTGGCCGTGAACTTGGGGTAAGTTTCTGTCTCTTATCTATTTATTCTTCGCTGATATTATGATCCAGTAGTAATGAAATTGAACTGTTCTACTATTCAAGACTCACTTTTTACTTCGGTCAATTACTCAATTAATGTGACAACCTATCATTTTATTTTGTTGTAGTTGAACACATAGATTGGTGACCCTAAGCGGATCCTTGAATTCAGTGGTGACTCTTGTCTTGTGGTGCCCATACAAAGAGAGTTGGTACTGATTATCTAGCTCACAATTTAGCAATGTCATTACTTCTTTGCGGGAAGAAATTATGTGGCTTGATAACTTTCCAGCTGTGAGGGTTCTTGACGGAGCCAATTGTGATATGGCTACTTATGTGCCTTGATTGATTATCAATATATCTTTCTATAAGGATTGATATACTTGTGTATGGAAAATTTCCAACTATTGAAGCAATTTGTTGTTTAATGGGCTTTTGAGCTATATATAGCATAAAATGTATGCATATGTATGATGGTTTGATTGGTTTCCTATTTGTAATGTTTCAAACATGAAATTGCGCTATATAACACAGAAAATATGTCTATTTGATGTTTTCTATTTCATCCTTTTACATCATATGTGAATATTAATTTAATTATTTTGGTCTCTGGTTTCGAATAGGTACTTGTTCTGGTGTTGTTAAGGCACGTGTCTTTTCTGTTGGTAGGGTTCTCTCTCGAGGTATCTGGGTATTCATATTTGGTACAGTATATCTGTTCTTACATTCTTTTGTATTGCCCAAGTAATCATCATTGGTTTTACCTAAATTGATTTATGGGCTTGGGATTCATCTTTGTAGTGATATATATAATCATGTGCTATTGGATTTTTTCTTCTGATTTGATACATCTTGGAAAAATGGAAAAAAAAAAAAAAAAAAAATGCTTGCTCCATTTGTGGTCCTGTGCCGCTTATTCCTATCATTACCGATGCCGGTAATTTGCAAGATTTTGTTTTTGTTTATTTTATTCTAAAATATGTTTGCTTCCTTGACATTGGAGATTTAATCAGTAAAAAAAAAAATTTATCAAACAATGGTCAACCGTTGGGGTCTAGACTAAGCTATGAAACTTGATCTCTTTTGAAACAATGGTCAAACGAGTAAATATTGTGCACTTTATTTGACCATTGGGGTCTAGATTAAGCTATGAAACTTGATCTCTTTTGTTTTCACAAACAATGGTCAACCGTCTAACAAAAAATTAAGGTAGTGACTTTATACAGTTGGTCTATTGAATAACCACTTATGTGATTTTTTGTGTAAGGGGTTCATGTATTTCTCATTTGGGAACTTGCCCAGGAAGAGTAAGTCAGCCTTGCTATATTAAAGCAACCTTCAATTTAGTTTGGACCATAGTTGATTCATTTATTGTTGTTGATCTTGGAGGCAGCCTGGATTTTTGAATTGTCACTATTTTAAACAAGAATGCTGAGAAAGAATGAAACTGATATTTGCATATTCGATGATATTGTATGTTCATTTCTCATAATTTGTGAAGGATATTAAATTTCAATTGTGGATTTTGATATTAGACCTACCATCATAGTAGCATTGCATCCAACTATCGAAAAATGGAACGAACTCCTTTGGTCAATGAAACTCCATTTGAGGTCAGGGATGATAAGAGTAGTAGAGGACTACACATGACAAATGTTCACTTTGCTACCTCCATTTTGTTCTTATCAAGTAATTTTGGTATGTATCTTAAAAAGTATGTAGATAATTATTTCAAATCATAGGTGTTCCCATGATTATTGTTTCTTCCCACCTATGGAAATTTCTTCTTTGTGTTCATTCTTTAATCAAATATTCCCCTTAAATTGTAAACACACTTTAATAATACCTTTGGAATCTTTGAGCATAGCTTAAGTCCTTACGCTGAAAGAAAACGTGAATTAACTCGAACCTCTTTATATCTTATGTAACTATGTTTGAAGCCTCATTACCCATCCCCCCTCTCAAACATAGCCCCTAAAGAGGCCCAGAAAAGATCAAAAACCCAGCAGAAGCCAAACAAGCCTTAAGCTCTCTAGGCATAATCTGAAAAGCCAGTCAAACAAGACCCAAATCACATCCTTCACTCTCACCGTTGGTCCGCCGCTACCATAGGCTTCCCGCTGCCAAGACGAAGCCAACACAACCGCCCATGTCCGCAAAGCACACACACAGTGGGCCCACGAGCTACTCAAATTCCTCAAGCGTCGTTGCTGGCTTCTGTTTCCCTCCAATTGCCAACCCAGCCATAGTTGTCGGCAACCACCACCATCAGCTATATTATCTAGCTGAGACGATCCAGATGCCGGCGGTCCTACCTCCGAAGGTCACCGAAACAACCGCCGTGGGACTCACACGCCACTGATGGATCGTATCGTGCCCACACGCGGCCATCACAGTCAGCGCTAACTTAGCAGTTGACCAACGAATTAGACACTGCCATGTGGCAACGACTAGCCCCGTCAGCAAGCTAGGTCATGGTTGACCAACCAATCAGAGACTACTATATGGCATTAACTGCCACGTCATCTACCGTGTGGATAGCACATCATCTGCCATGTCAGTGCTGAGCCAGTGTTAACCAACCAATCAAGAACTACCATGTGGCATTGACTGTTATGTCATCATGCCATGTTGCATGACACATGTACTGCCACATCAACACACAGTTAGCTTTGAATGACCAATTACAGCTCACCACTTGGCCTTTGACTGTATAGTCAGCTGTACAGTCAACATACCAAGTCAGCACAACAACTAGTACCTATCAGCTTTGACCAGCCATTCACAGCGTGCCACGTGACGTTGACCATCCAATCAGTTGCTGACATGGCATTTATGAAGTCCAATTTTACTTTTTACCAATTTTTTGCCATTGCGGTCCCTTTTCGACGAATGGACACATGTTCCTAGCTAATTTGGCCATTCCGTACGTACTAGTGAACTCAAATTTGGCCAAATCCAACTTTTAAGGCCAATTTGGGATTTTTATGTCCATTTTAGGTTATCCTGACTAGTTTTCAACCCCCACGGGTCCCGTCTAGCTCAACCTAGGCCCACTCCAAGCCAACTCATAATCTTTTTTACTAAATTGGTCGTTCCAGATGCGCCAGTGAGCTCAGAATCGCAAGAAACCAACTTTTCAGTGCTTTTCTTCTTTCTATAAGGAGATTTCTAGCTCTCCCGGCCAGTTCTAACCCCAATGTGTCCCACTCAGCAGGTCGGACCCATTCTGGCCCGACTTATAGGCTTTACGACTTTTCTGGCCTCTCTGAACCCAACCATAATGTTCGTTCAAGTCAATTTCATGTCGAAATTTGACTTGGGCCTTCCTGGGACATTTCTACGATGTTTCTCGATTAAGATTCTTTTGAACTCAGAATTCTTTCATTCATTATCAATAAACACTGATTGAGCTCCAATAGCCACCTCTACACTCAGAACTTACAGGTAACATCTTCAACTCATACTTTTGGTGGTGTGGTCTCCCTATAAATCGACCTGGTCGGTCTATCCGCCTTTACTGCTTTACTTTTATTCTTGGTGGTACAGCCTCCCTATAAATCCACCTGGTTGGTCTATCTGCCTTTACTGCTTTCCACCATCGTGAATTGGCTTTGTCTGAGATCACTTGGTTTTTTGGTCAGCCGGACTAGAACTGTTAGATTTATTTTACGTCTTTACAGTTTTCCCTAACTTTATTAACTCATTACTTTACTAACTCGTGACTTTACTAACTCGTTTCTTTACTAACTCATGTTACGTTACTAGCTCCAAACTAAACTTTACTCGTTACTTTCACGAACACTTTCTCTTTCTAATTACTTGGGCACCGACCTATACTTCTGGTAAAAACCTTTTTAAACTACTGGGCACCGACACTTACTTCTGGTACATTTTTCAACTACTGGGCGCCAACCCTTACTTCCAGTAAACTTCCAAACAACTAGGCACCGACCCATGCTTCCGGTAAATGTTTCAAACTACGCGGGCACTGACCCTTACTTCCGGCACTTTTTAAACTGCTGGGCACCGACCCTTACTTCCGGCACAAAAACAAAAGGACAAAAAAAACCATGAAATAAAATTAAAAAATATACTTTTTCACTTACCCCGAAAGGGTCTTTTCCATCAAGTTAACTGATAGCTTGACGAAAGGAAATTCGGGCCCAGTATTCACTCATCGCACGGTCGATCTACTCCGGCTTTTTCTCAAAACATTTTTTTTAAACTTGCGACTCTTTCAAAGGTTAAAGCCTAGGACTACACCATATAGGTTAAAGTTCCTAGCTACACTGACTTTACTCAAAACACCATTTGACCTACTTTTCAAAATACTTGTACACACTCATAGTTATACGAAGCACAAAACTACGTACGACCTGATTCTCGAGTCGAGATATGTGTGCAACCCTTACTAGTGTATGGCCATAACCATTCTTTACTTATACTTCCTCACATTCTAAATATCTTTTACTGATCTCGAGTCAAGATACGTATATCCTGTATATTCTCATGTTATGTTAGCTTCAACTTATTCCCCCATCACCGTGAAAACCACTAAAATCGGCAACCGCGTGTCATGGATGCTTGAGTCCATTTCTCGTACACTCTCATATTTCAATACCTTTCACTTATATTGAGTCAAGATATATGTATCCTTTATATTCTCACATTTTATTATCTCTTACTTATGACCCATTACTATGAAATCTCTAAAACTGGCATCTATGTCACGGATACTCGAGGGTGCTTAACACCTTCCCTCAACATAATCGAGTCCCTGAACCCATTTCAAAAACTCTAGTTTTTGCATGGCTATTTAGAGTCACACTTTTAAACGGACCCTACTTTTCTCAAAACTATTTTCAAAGGGCAAAGATGATTACTTTAATCATCTTTGTAGGGATCCTAACTCCCGTTAATGTTAGGTGGCGACTCTGAAACTTTTACTTGCCCTGCTCCCACTTTCACGTACTTTCACACCTCTTTACGCATTTCAACATAAATAGTCGCGATCCTCGAAGGGACCGCCTCCCACTTTCAAGACGAGCGCTACAAGTACTTAATATCTTTTTAAGTTTATATTTGTCAAACTTTATATAATTCTAATTCCATTGCCTCAATTCAGTGCATCAAAAATGACCTTACCTTTTACCAAGTGTTAAGATCGAATCTTCTTAATTGTTATGGAATTCACGTACATGCACATATTGTATCAAAATTAATGTTTGCTTATTTGGGTATAAAATAATTTCCATTAAACAAACATAGGGTGAAGAGGTAATAGATGAAAACAATTCGAGAATTCTATGATATGAACTAGTGGTTTGGTCTACAAACATATTTTGAGAGTTGGGTATAATTTTTTGAGTAACTCTTTGGGTGCAAAAGAATTACACAAAAGCAAAACACATAAAGAATATTGTGTCTATCTCTTTCTTCAGGGGACCCCACAGTGTCAGTGGACCCACTGTTGATGTTTGTTTAATAGCCTGCAAAGACTACTAGTTTGATAGTCAAACCCATTTATAAAAACCTGTAAAGGCTTCTGCTACTTTGATGGACAAAACCTATAAAGATAATTTAATTATTAGTCAAAAGCCTAGAAAGTCTATTGACCATGAACAATCTGTTGCCATATTAAATGTTGGGTTCCTAAGAGGTTTCATATGGTGCAGTTGGGTTCATGAGAAAGTAACTTTTCAGGGATTTTTGGCTTGCACCCACGTGATTTAATCGGCTCAATAAGTTTGGACAGCCTGATCAACTGTCACAAATTAATTGATTATTTTATTGAAACCTTTAGTTTAATTTTTTAGGAGTTGTGTCTTTACACAGTAGGGTGCTATTCACACTGGGTGTGACTGTTGAGAATAAGTACTGCTTTGTAAAGAAACGTGACCATTTATGTAGTAGTTTTCGTGTTTTATAAATTTTGAAAGACTCCCACAGAATTAAAAAAAATATATATACACATATACGCAAGTTCTCTTTTTATCTCTCAAATAAGAAAAATACAGATTCACAAAGATTTCGCTTTGGAAGAATATCTGATTTGCCTGCGGCTGTTCTTCACACCCAAAAGGCTTTGATTAATCCTGGGAACGATTTTGTCAGCAATCCAGTAGCAAACTCTATCGAGTGGGGGCAAATTACGTTCTAAAGACAGTGTCATTAGATGCGTTTGGAGCCTGTTTAATTTTCTATTTTTCATTTAGAGTCTCAGTTTTCCCAACAATTTTAGAACGTAATTTTTTTGTAATCGCAATGGAGGCAGAAACCACCAAGTGTTCTACCAAGATAACGAATCAGGAAATTATCAAACTCAATCATTTCAATGGAAGCAATTTCGGGTGTTGGAAAGATAAGATGATTTTCTTTCTCACTGCCATGAAGTTGTATTACATTCTGGATCCGACTCTTCCGCCTCTTCCAGAACCTACAAGGGAAGACACACAGAGTCAAAAGGACACAAGGCTGAAGCGCGCTGAAGATTCACTCCTCTGTCGTGGGCATATTCTGAACGCACTGTCTGATCGTTTATACAATTTTTACAAGGAAACAAATTCTGCTACAGAGATATGGAATGCACTGGACTTCAAGTATAAAATTCAAGAGGAAGGTATGAATAAATTTCTAATCTCTGAATACTTCAATTTTTGTATGGTTGATAACAAGTCTGCACTCGATCAGATTCATGAGTTACAGAGCATTGCTAATAAATTCACTGTTATGAACATTAAGCTTCCTAATCTTTCCAAGTTGGGGCAATTATTGCAAACCTTCCACTGTCTTGGAAAGATTATAGGAAGAAACTTCTGCATAAGGTAGAAGATTTCTATTTAGAACAACTTCAGAAACATCTTCGAATTGAAGAGGAGACTCATAAATGAGACGATAAAGGAGAAATCGCTAAGACTAATGTTCATATTGTGGAGGGCCATACAAAGAAGGAACATGATCAGTCAACCAAAAACTGTGCTTCTAACAAGAGAAAGAGGAACAAAAAGAATGACAAATGTTATAAATGCGGAATCTTGGGACATCATGCCAAAGAGTGTAGTTCGAATAAGAAACAGAAAAGTTTTGCAAATATGGTTGAAGAGAACCTTGTGGCCATGGTGACTGAAATCAACATGGCAGACACCTCTTCTGGATGGTGGTTCGACTTTGGGACTACTGTTCATGTGTGCAAGGATAAGTCTCTATTCAAGGCTTATGAGATGGTCGATGGGCAAGAGGTTCAAATGGGAAATCAAGACCGCGCTAAAGTTGCTGGACAAGGCAGTGTTGAATTAAACTTTACATCTAGGAAGACTCTAACTCTTCTGAATGTTCTTCATGTTCCTGATATGAGAAAGAATTTAGTTTCTGTTGATCTTGTGTGTAAAAGAGGATTTCGAGTTGTTTTTGAATCCGATAAATTAATCATAACTAAGAATGGGATGTTTATTGGAAAGGGTTATGGTTGTAATGGTATGTTCAAATTGAGTATTAATAATAATAATAACAGTGCTTCTTTTTATATTGTTGAGTCTTTTTCTTTATGGCATAGTAGATTAGCACATTTGAATTATAGATCAATAAAAAATATAAGCAAATTTGGTTTAATTAAGTATCATGATTCAAACTGTGACAAGTGTGTAGTGTGTGCAGAATCTAAATTGACTAAAAAACCTTTTCCTAGTGTTAAAAGAAATTTGGAAATTCTTGATTTAATTCACACGGATATATGTGAATTAAATGGTGTTTTAACTCGTGGTGGGAAAGGATATTTTGCCACATTTATTGATGATTCATCTAAATATACATATGTTTATCTTTTAAAGACCAAAGATGAAGCTTTTGGAAAATTCCAATTTTATAAAGCTGAAGTCGAAAATCAGTTAAATGAGAAAATTAAAGTTTTGAGGAGCGATAAAGGAGGAGAATGTTTTCCAAATGAATTTGATGATTTTTGTGAAAATCGTGGTATTGTTCATGAAAGTTCTGCACCTTACACACCACAGCAAAATGGAGTGGCTGAAAGGAAAAATCGCTCTTTAACAGAAATGGTAAATTGTATGATAATGCATGCCAAGTTACCTATGTACTTGTGGGGAGAAGCATTATACACCGCATGTCACTTACATAACAGAATTGTTTCTAGGAAAACAAATGTATGTCCTTACGAGATATGGAAGGATAGAAAGCCTAATTTAGGATACCTCAAAGTGTGGGGGTGTTTGGCATACTACAGGGTCCCTGATCCTAAGAGGACTAAGTTAGGTCCTAGAGCACAAAAAAGTGTATTCGTTGGGTATGCTGAACATAGCAAAGCTTATAAACTTCTTGATCTAGAGTCTAACACAATTGTAGAGTCTCGTGATGTAGAATTTTTTGAAGATAAATTTTATGCAGACTCTAAAGTTGTAGAGACCCAAACTTCTGATCTTGACTCTATTCAGAGATTAGAACCTCCAAATAAAGTCAAAGATCGTGTGTTTTCCAAAGAGGAACCTAGAAGAAGTAAGAGACCAAGGAAAGAGAAAAGTTTGCATCCAGATTTTGTCTCAACCGACTTTATAATCTTTCTAGTAGAAGGAGATAGAGACAAAGTGACAAATAAAATGCCTTTAGTGTTAAATGTTGAGGCTGATCCTAAGACATTCTCAGAAGCCATTTGTTTCAGAGATTCTGCATTATGGAGAGAAGCCATTAATGATGAGATGGATTCACTCGTTGGAAATGGCACTTGGACATTAGTAGATTTACCCCCCAGGTTCTAAACCTATTGGCTGTAAATGGATTTTCAAAAGAAAATATGGCACTGATCACAAAGTGCAAGCCTTTAAGGCGAGATTAGTAGCCAAGGGTTATAGGCAAAAGGAGGGCATTGACTACTTTGAAACATATGCACCCGTGGCCAGAATTTCTTCTATTAGAGTTCTTATGGCATTATCTTCTATTTATCACTTGCAGATCCATCAAATAGATGTTAAAACTGATGGAAAAAACCGGTTTAAAATTAAAAGTTTAAACGCGCAGCGGAAAAGATTCAGTTATAATAACTGATTGGTATCCCAGGATCTACTACTCGCTAATTTTATAGATGCGTACAAGAGGGGGCAAGATTATACCTTTTGTCTTGAACCCAATTCTGATATCTTCAACCTTGGTGATACAGCAACCTCCACTAGGTTATCTTCACCCTTATGTCTCCTACGGATGCCTGCCGGAAAGACTAGAGATGGTGGGATCTCTAATATAGAGGATAGGAAGGTTTAGGAAGACTAAAATAGTTTCTACAGCGTCTGGTTAATAACAACGACGAACTTCTTTTCCAGAACGCAGCTGCCCTATTTATAGATTTCCAGAACCGACCTAGACTTCGAGCGATCGAAGATATTTGATCGATCGAACCTTCGATCGATCGAACCATTCTCGATCGATCGAACCTTCCATGACTTCAATCGATCGAACATACTTCAATCGATCGAACTTGTCTTGATAGCTTCCTCAAGTGTCTTTCCAAGCATCCTTGCGGAGCTAAGAGTGGGACCTCCTAGGCTCTTTATTGTTGGCTCAGACCAGTTTGTTAATTACCATGACCAAACTCTTTGATCACCAAACTAACCAACTGGTCAGTTATAGTTTACTCCACTATAAAACGATAACTGAACTCCAACGCTAAAGAACATATCCGAAGCGATAACTAGACTTATATGGTGTACTAATGTCCCTCTACCGTCAACATTCGTAATCATATTAAGATAGTCGGATAATAGTTACTGTCAACCTGAATCATGATTACTTCTTATGTTCCTTGAGTCCCATTCACCTCTCATGATTACCAAACATGTTGATAACTCTTATCAACAAGATTGCAGTACTTAGTAATCGACTTGGTGACATTCTCAAGGGAATGCTTACTCTGAATCAGAGGGTAGATTCTATCTTGACAATATATGTTCACAACCCTATGAATATGACATACCCAAGATACCCAGGTGTTGATCTTCTGTAGACCTCACTGATTGGTAAATCAAAGCAGCCATATCCACAGTCTGTGTTCATAATCGTCTCAAGATTGAGAACACGTACCTTATACAAGTTATGAGCTCCTATCGACTGATTGACAGTCTTGAGTGTTAATAAGAAAGCTCAGGTCCGTCAATGCACTATAAGCACTAGCATATTAACTAAGAGTTACACTCTAGTGATTGAGATTAATCACTCCATCCAATGGTAGTTAATCATGCTACAGTGTAAATATGATGAGATATCCAGTCTCATCATCCATTATGACACGTTCTAAGTATCAAAGAATAGTAATTCGTATCTCACTTGTGTGTATCTCATACACACACGAATTGCTTACTATGATACTTAAGGATAAACAATCATATCATGAAAGAAACATACACAATGAAATGTAAAGTTGATATCCATATATTATAATGTCAATGTCTCATATATAAAGTAATGGTTTTAGGGCACAAACCTAACAAACTCCCACTTGCACTCACAACCATACATGATTACATCTGAGACCTAGACTATCTAGATGACGATCAAAGACCTTCTGTAGCAAGGCCTTTGTAAACGGATCAGCAAGATTGTCAACGGTGGCAATCTTGGTGACAGTCACATCTCCACGTTGAACAATATCTCGGATAAGATGATATTTTCGCTCTACGTGCTTTCCCTTCCCGTGGTTCCTTGGCTCCTTGGACTGAGCCACTGCCCCACTATTATCACAATAAAGCGTAATAGGTGACAGCAACGCTGGTACCACCTCGAGCTCCATAAGGAACTTCTTGAGCCAAACAGCTTCCTTTGCGGCTTCACAAACAGCCACATACTCAGCTTCTGTAGTTGAGTCTGCAATGCATTTCTACTTAATGCTCCTCCAACTAACAGCACCACCTCCCAAGGTAAAGAGATGTCCGGATGTTGACTTCCTCAAATCTTTATCTGACATAAAGTCTGAGTCAGTATATCCTACTGGAATTAACTCACTACCGCCGTACATAAGCATGTAATCTTTCGTTCTTCTTAAGTACTTAAGAATGTGCTTAACGGCTGTCCAGTGCTTTGGACCCGGATTTGATTGATATCTGCTAACCATGCCAATGGCAAAGCAGATATCTGGTCTAGTGCATAACATCGCATACAAGAGACTTCCAACTGCCGAAGCATATGGAATTCCTGCCATGCAATTCCTCTCCTCCTGTGTCTTAGGACACTGGTCCTTGGAGAACGTTAAACCATGCCTGAAAGGTAACAAACCTTTCTTCAAATTATCTATAGAAAACCTAGTCAGTACCTTATCGATATAACCAGCTTGAGATAATCCCATTATCTTTCGCTTGCGATCCCGAAAGAGGTTTATCCCAAGAATATAGCTTGCCTCTCCTAGATCCTTCATATCGAATGTACCAGCTAGCCAAACCTTGACCATTGACAGCGCCGCTACATCATTCCTAATGAGTAGAATGTCGTCGATGTAAAGTACAAGAAAAGCCACCACTTTCCCTTCACATTTCTTGTATACACAAGGTTCATCCAGATTCTGTATGAAACCAAACGAATTGACCGCTTGGTCAAATCGGATGTTCCAACTTCTGGATGCCTGCTTAAGCCCATAAATGGACTTTTGCAACTTGCATACCAAGTTACCTTTCCGACCAGCTATGAACCCTTCTGGTTGTTGCATATAGATGTCCTCCTCAAGATTGCCATTCAAGAATGCAGTCTTGACGTCCATCTGCCAGATCTCATAATCTAGGCATACAGTAATGGATAAGAGTATTCTGATGGACTTAAGCATGGCTATCGGCGAGAAGGTTTCCTCATAGTCAATGCCCTCCCTTTGAGTATAACCTTTCGCTACAAACCTAGCCTTAAAGGTCTCAACCTTTCCATTAGATCCTCTTTTCCTCTTATAGACCCACTTACAGCCAATGGGTTTAATGTTGGCTGGAAGCTCTACAAGATCCCAGACCTGATTAAGATCCATAGATTCCAATTCAGCCTTCATAGCTTTAACCCAATGATCTTAATCAACATCAGCTATTGCCTCTTCGTATGTGGCAGGATCAGATTTAGGTTCTATGGAGACAGCTTCAAGAACTTCTCCTAAGAACATGTATCTATCAGGCTGGCTGATAATCCTCCCACTACGACGAGGTATCGGTACAAAAATGGATGAAGAAGTGGTATTTTCTTAATTTTCATCGTTATTAACTGCGGGTTGGACTGAGGGCTCTCCTTCTATCTCTCTAAGATCTATCCTTCCCTTAGGTTTATGGTTCATGATATAATCATCCTCTAAGAAAATAGCATTTGTACTAACAAACACTTTCTGTTCTCTTGGATCATAAAAATACCATCCATAAGTACCCTTTGGATACCCTACGAAATAACATACTTCTGATCTAGAATCCAACTTGCTCATCTTTCCTTTCAGCACATGTGCTGGACACCCCCATATCCGGAGATGTTGCAAAGAAGGCTTGCGCCCAAACCACATCTCTCGTGGTGTCCTGGGAATGGATTTGCTTGGTACTAGATTTAGTATGTATGCAGCGGTTTCCAAAGCATAACCCCAAAGGAATAATGGCAACTCTGAATAACTCATCATTGACCTAGTCATGTGTAAAAGAGTCCGGTTCCTTCTCTCCGCTACACCACTCTGCTGAGGCGTGCCAGGTACAGTCAACTGTGACAGAATCCCATTCTGTACGAGGTTATCAATAAACTCATTAGAGAGGTACTCGCCACCTCGATCAGATCAAATGGCCTTGATATGTGAGCCCAATTGCTTCTCCACTTCAGCCGTAAACTCTTTGAACTTTTCAAAGGCTTTAGACTTGTGCTGCATTAGGTACACATATCCATACCTAGAGTGGTCATCGGTAAATGTTATGAAATACTCATAACCACCCCTTGCTATAATATTTATTGGTTCATACACATCAGTATGAACTAATTCTAACAATGCATTGGTCCTGTTGCCTTTTGCTGGAAAAGGGCCTTTTGGTCATCTTACCCTCTAAACAAGACTCACAGACTTCCATTGGTTTGAGAACCAAATCGCCTAAGATCCCTTCTTTGACTAGTCTGCCAATCCTATTTAGATTGATATGGCCAAGCCTTATATGCCAAAGCCTTGTTGGATTAGTGGAAGGTTCTTTTCTTTTAGATGGTATAGTTACCACTGAGTTATTAAGTTCCAAGCAAGAATCTTTAGAAATATTGGGAGTTATCACATACAAACCATTTGATTTAACACCAGAACATATAAAAGAACTATTTCTTTTAATAACAACTTCAGTTCCAAAATGAAAGGAACAACCATTATTCGATAAATTAGAAATTGAAATTAAATTACGTCTCATCGAAGGGACATAAAGCACATCTGATAAAATCAAAACTTTATTGTCTAGAAATTCTAAAACTACGACTCCTATAGCAACCACAGATAATACGATGTCAAGATTATGTTTCCATTCAGTGTAGTTATTTCCAGTTAACTTGTTTTGAGTGAGTATGGTGGCAAGTGGACTAAATGTAGATCCAGACATTATAATTTACTGTAAAAATCAAAAGACAAAATATACATGGATATCAGATTTTGACAGTTTGAAATAAAAGAATCCTTAAAACTCTTATTTTAAAAACAAAGTCGCCAGAATATCGAAACAAAAGAATAAAGCCTCCGTGTGGTGGTCAATTTTTGATTTTTCGATTAATCAAGACTTGTCCGCTATGCACCTCTTGCAAAACAAGTTATGACTCCCGATCCCTTTTGATCTCTAAGTTTCTGAATAATGCCCCGTGTGGGATCCCTTATCCATAGCTTAGCTAGTGTGTACCATTAACTAGGATCCAATCACAACCATCTTAAGTAGCGCCTCCTTGTGGTGGTCACCCTCTAACACGTCTGATTGATCCTATCAAAGGAAGTTCACATCTAGTAACCAATGAGTAATGCACCCTCCGTATGGAATGCTCACCCCTGGCGAGGTGACACAGAATGCACCACTCATCTTACAGTGAACCATTAATGAAAGATCGTGGATATTTATTAATAAGACCCTCTCCCACTAGATTTAGTAAATAAGGATTTTGCTTTTGAAAAATGTTTCCACACATTACCCATAAACATCCAATGTTTACTAATGCGTTGAAATGGTTTTTGAATTTTATTTTAGAAAACTTGTTTTACGTGCATGTAAGAAGTAACAATATAATTAAATGCCAATCACAAAACAAGCACATAAAACAAAAAACTAAAATGAAAATAAAGACATCCAAACGATGCCTCTATCTCCCATGGCTCTATCTCCATAGAACCTCCTCTTGGTTTGGTCGCCTCCAGCTCCATCTTCATGGATAACGGCTTGCTCTTCCATCTTCATGGATTTTCTAATTCTATTACATTGGTCATATGCTTCTTTCGAAGCTTTTAATTTATCTAGAAATAGAAATAACTACAGCAACAATAAAATAATAAAAGGCTAGGGAAACCGGTGCGACTTTCCTTTTCGTAGGATTGAAGTCGCAGCGCCCTTTACATATGCCTTAAAACCAAACCAACAATTAAGATAAACATGCACCAATCTCAAAACATTCAAACAAAAATAAATGCTCTTGGTGCCACAGGAGATAGGGACTAAACTTGCTGCAAAAGGGTTAGTCGAACACACATCCATGCATATATAACAATTGGAACCGCTAATCATTCACACAGTACATAAATACTTTACGCAGTGAATTAGAACTTAAAACAACATCTCTCTTCTCTGTCACAGTTCGATCGATCGAAGACCGTTCGATCGCTCGAACCTTCGATCGATTGAACACTGTTCAATTGCTTGAACATTCGGTTTCACTGAATGATTTGAAAAATTTGCAGAATACTTTAAAATTAAAGTTTTTAATTTCAAAACACTTTAAAACTGTAAAATAGAGAACCTGACAAAGAATCTGTCTCGATCGATCGAATGCCATTCGATCGAACGAACGAACATATCCAATTCGATCGAACGAACATATCCAATTTTCGATCGATCGAAACATGTTCGATCGCTTGAGCACAGAGCATCTTCGATCGATCGAAACTTCTTCGATCGATCGAATCCAACATGCATCCAATGCAATCACAGATTTGTATTCTGCTACGATAACACTGTAGAAACAGATCTGTGACCATGCCATTTCGAAACAGTTCTAAAAATAACATGCAAATCAAAACTAGTGTTCCAAAACGCATCTATAGATCCACACAAGCGTGGCTCTGATACCAATTGATGGAAAAAACTGGTTTAAAATTAAAAGTTTAAATGCGCAGTGGAAAAGATTCAGTTATAATAACTGATTGGTATCCCAGGATCTACTACTCGCTAATTCTATAGATGCGCACAAGAGGGGGCAAGATTATACCTTTGTGTCTTGAACCCAATTCTGATATCTTCAACCTTGGTGATACAACAGCCTCTACTAGGTTATCTTCACCCTTATGTCTCCTGCGGATGCCCGTCGGAAAGACTAGAGATGGTGGGATCTCTAATATAGAGGATAGGAAGGTTTAGGAAGACTAAAACAGTTTCTACAATGACTGGTTAATAAAAACGACGAACTTCTATTCCAGAACGCAGCTGCCCTATTTATAGATTTGCAGAACCGACCTAGACTTCGAGCGATCGAAGATATTCGATCGATTGAACCATTCTCGATCGATCGAACCTGCCATGACTTCAATCGATCGAACATACTTCAATCGATCGAACTTGTCTTGACAGCTTCCTCAAGTGTCTTTCCAAGCATCCTTGCGGAGCTAAGAGTGGGACCTCCTAGGCTCTTTATTGTTGGCTCAGACCAGTTTGTTAATTACCATGACCAAACTCTTTGATCACCAAACTAACCAACTGGTCAGTTAACGTTTACTCCACTATAAAACGATAACTGAACTCCAATGCTAAAGAACATATCCAAAGCGATAACTAGACTTATATGGTGTACTAATGTCCCTCTACCGTCAGCATTCATAATCATATTCAGGTAGTCGGATAACAGTTACTGTCAACTTGAATCATGATTACTTCTTGTATTCCTTGAGTCCCATTCACCTCTCATGATTACCAAACATGTTGATAACTCTTATCAACAAGATTGCAGTACTTAGTAATCGACTTGGTGACATTCTCAAGGGAATGCTTACTCTGAATCAGAGGGTAGATTCTATCTTGACAATATATGTTCACAACCCTGTGAATATGACATACCCAAGATACCCAGGTGTTGATCTTCTATAGACCTCACTGATTGGTAAATCAAAGCAGCCATATCCACAGTCTGTGTTCATAATCGTCTCAAGATTGAGAACACGTACCTTATACAAGTTATTAGTTCGTATCGACTGATTGACAGTCTTGAGTGTCAATAGGAAAGCCCAGGTCCGTCAATGCACTATAAGCACTAGCATATTAACTAAGAGTTACACTCTAGTGATTGAGATTAATCACTCCATCCAATGGTAGTTAATCATGCTACAGTGTAAATCTGATGAGATATCCAGTCTCATCATCCACTGTGACACGTTCTAAGTATCAAAGAATAGTAATTCGTATCTCACTTGTATGTATCTCATACACACACGAATTGCTTACTATGATACTTAAGGATAAACAATCATCTCATGAAAGAAACATACACAATGAAATATAAAGCTGATATCCATATATTATAATGTCAATGTCTCATATATAAAGTAATGGTTTGAGGGCACAAACCTAACAAAAACTACATTTTTGAATGGTGATATGAATAAAGAAGTGTATATGGATCAACCTGAAGGGTTTGTCCTACCGGAAAATGAAAAGAAAGTGTGTAAGCTTATTAAATCATTATATGGTTTGAAGCAAGCACCTAATTAAACAGTGGCATCACAAATTTGACTCATGTATATTATCAAATGGCTTCATTCCAAATGGTGCAGATAAGTGCATTTATTCAAAGTTTACCAAAGAATATGGTGTGATAATATGCTTGTATGTAGTTGATATGTTGATCATAGGTACAAATATGTTTGGCATACTTGAAACAAAGAAGTATCTGACTTCTAATTTCAAAATGAAAGATCTTGGAGAAGTTGATACTATTTTAGGTATCAAGGTTAGAAAGCATAGTAGGGGTCATGCTTTGAACCAAACACATTATATAGAGAACATGCTTTCGAAATTCAAACACCTTAGTATTAAGGAATTTAATACCCCATTTGACTCAAGCATTAAGTTAAGTGACAATTCTGGTAGAGCAGTTGCACAACTTGAGTATGCTAGTGCAATTGGTAGTTTAATGTATCTTATGCATTGTACTAGACCAGATATTGCATTTTTTGTGTGTAAATTGAGTCAATTTAGGAGTAATCCTAGTGGAGAGCATTGGAAGGCAGTTTCTAGAGTCTTTGGTTATCTTAGGAGGTCCATAGGACTTGGGTTATTCTATAATGAATATCCTACTGTACTCGAAGGATATACTGATGCTAGTTGGATTACTAGCCAAGGACATAATAAGTCTACTTCAGGATGGGTGTTTATTCTTGGTGGGGGTGCTATTTCTTGGGCATCTAAAAAACAGACTTGTATATCTCATTCTACTATGTAATCAGAATTCATAGCATTAGCAGCGGCAGTCAAGGAGTCCGAGTGGCTCAGAAACTTATTGTTAGACATTAAGTTATGGCCTAATCAAATGCCGCCAATTTCTATTCACTGCGATAGTGAGCCTTCTGTCAAGAGCTTATAGCAGTACTTACAATGGAAAGTCTAGACACATAAGTCTGAGGCACGAGTTTGTAAGACAATTGATTCAGGACAGAGTAATTACATTTACATATGTGAAGTCAAGTAAGAACTTGGCTGACCCCTTTACCAAAAGCTTGCCTAGAGAAGTGGTAAGGGTGACATCTAATGAGATGGGGCTAAAACCGTTCACAATGATCGCCAACAATGGTAACCCAACCCAAAACTAGAAAACCTCTAGTGACGGGTTTAATGGGTAAAAACAAGTTGTTGATAAGTGATCGAGTAACACTGATTTGCTTTGTGAGCCCATTTTTGAGATTGTTTGAAAAAAATCAGTGTTGACCATTACATTAAAGAGGGTTGAATTAGTTTCTTAATGGAGTCAGACGTGTTTGAAGTAATGGGAACACAATGTGATTTCACCTATATGGACGTAGAAGTGGTGCCGCTTCTCAAGAGAGTTAGGTTTATTCTTTGATCGTTCATGAATCCAGGAGATATCACATGACCTTAATAGTTCTGAGCAGTTTAGAAATCTTTGCAAACAATATATTATTGTGTGTATGGTATGTCCGGTTTGTTCTTATAGAGTACTTGGTTTAAAGCTTAGCTACCAATGACTCTGATTAAACTTTGATGTACTTGTACTAATTGAAGGTTTAAGTTGTTAAACACCTTCTTGTATTCATAATGATATTTTGTGTTGTTCTGAGAGAGAAATTATAATCAGTTGTTTTTTACTATCAAAGTGGGGGATTGTTGATGTTTGTTTAATAGCCTGCAAAGACTACTAGTTTGATAGTCAAAACCCATTTATAAAAGCCTGTAAATGCTACTACTACTACTTTGATGGACAAAACCTATAAAGATAATTTAATTATTAGTCAAAAGCCTAGAGAGTCTATTGAGCGTGAACAATCTGTTGCCATATTAAATGTTGGGTTCCTAAGAGGTTTCATATGGTGCTGTTGGGTTCATGAGAAAGTAGCTTTTTAGGGATTTTGGGCTTGCACCCACGTGATTTAATCGGCTCAATAAGTTTGGACAGCCTGATCAACTGTCACAAATTAATTGATTATTTTATTGAAACCTTTATTTTAATTTTTTAGGAGTTGTGTCTTTACACAGTAGGGTGCTATTCACACTGGGTGTGACTGTTGAGAATAAGTACTGCTTTGGAAAGAGACGTGACCATTTATGCAGTAGTTTTCGTGTTTTATAAAATTTGAAAGACTCCCACAGAATTAAATATATATATATATACACATATATGCAAGTTCTCTTTTTCTCTCTCAGATAAGAAAAATACAGATTCACAAAGATTTCACTTTGGAAGAATATCTGATTTGCTTGCGGGTATTCTTCACACCCAAGAGGCTTTGATTAATCCTGGGAACGATTTTGTCAGCAATCCAGTAGCAAACTCTACCGAGTGGGGGCAAATTACGTTCTAAAGACAGTGTCATTAGATGCGTTTGGAGCCTGTTTAATTTTCTGTTTTTCATTTAAAGTCTCAGTTTTTCCAACACCCACAATTTCAGTAGACTCCACCAGGAGAGAGATAGACACAAACTTTTTATGTGTAAATTTTTTGTGCAATTCTTTTGTATCTAAAGAGCTACTCTAATTTTTTAGATCTACACAAATTAAATTACTGTAGATACAATGTTTTGTAACTTGTGTACGACTTTTGTGACCTTAGAACCACTTCTCCCGTGACTTTCTCTCAGTCACAAAATTAGCCATATAATATGACCAGACCATCTAGTTTGTATAATAAAATTCTCCTCAAGGTAGTTGTGATGATAAAGGGGCCAATATTCTTTGAAGGTCAAAATCAGCTGAGGCAACTGCTCAACATGTTGGAAGTGTTTAACTTGTAATTTTCTTTCTTGGTTTTCTCTGTGAAGTGTGAGGATTTGTTTTATTTTTGGAATTTTTGAAAATTATGGTTCTGTATATTCCATTGAGCCATGAGTCCACAATAAGCAATGCTATAAGTTTTAAATTTGAGAAAATTTAAATATTTTGGGAGTGGCACCACATACAGACTACTTTACAGTTGTCAAAGCATTTAGATACCAAATTTGAAATTCAAATTTAGAAACCATAACATTACTCGTTAAATTCAAATTTAAAAACTATAACATTACTCTTCCACAATTGCTTGCATTAGAGCCAAGTCTTCAACATCCTCAAGAATGAGTTTTGAAAATTAGGATTTGGGCTGTAATTGTAGATCATCACTTGAGGCGTCATGTCTAACCAATACAAATCTGCTGACATGCTGTCCCATTTTTCAGTTCTTTTTCAAAGAGCTAGCCTCTTAAGCTAATATTTAATTTTAGGATCAAATACATTTGGTTATTTTTACATTTAAAAAAAAAATTTAGTTTGGGCCGTCTATTATGAATTAAATCACCTAAGGTCCTAAAATTTTTAAAATTAATTGCTTTGTTAATGGATAGGACGTATGAGTGTCAAAAAGATTTGGCAACAATGTCCTCAATTGAAATGCACTTTTGGCACTCCAAGGCCTCAAATAATCCAATTCATAATAGAGGATCTAAAAAGAAGTCTTATCTATATATATATATATAATATATAGTTAGACTCTAGTGTGCATTTGGTGAGTGCAATGGATTTTTAAGCTTAAAAAAATAGCAGTCTGCTCCGTCCTACCGCCCTACTACCTGCTATTTTTTTAGGCTTAAAAACTCAGTGCGCTCACCCAGTATACTTACTCAATGCGCACTGAAACCTGACTCTCTATATATATGTCCAGCGAAATGTATGCTGAGAAGTGTATCTGACAACTAATCAGGAAAGAAAAGAAGTAATGCTACAACAAAATGTCATTTGAAAAAATGGACATTCTAGGCCCCAAAGAAGCATTCCTGAGAGTGTGTTTGGGATGCGTAAAACAAGATTCAGTTTAATCTTTCTCATTTCTCAATCTAATTTTATGAAGACGAGAATATATCTAATTAATTACCAAAAAAAAAGGAAGAAGAAGAAGATGACCATCTCATTAGTTTGAAGTAAACATGTTCTATCAGTCAAAAAAAAAAAAAAAAATTAAACATGTTCTAAGAGACACGAACTTCAGTAATAATAGAACTGATTTTAAGAATTTCCAAACCACCATGGTCAGACAAAGCAAAATGAAGAAATACCAATTTGCATAACCAATCTATTCTATTAACATATCTAAAAGCTGCACTAAAAAGCTGCTTCTCAGCTATGCCACGTGGAGCTTATGTGGCTTTTTTTCATTACAATATATTGCTTACATGGCATGTCCTTATTATTATTATTATTATTATTATTATTTTCCTTTCTTCTCTTTTTTTTTTTAAAATAAAAATTTTGGAAAAATAACCAAATTTGATGGTTCATGCATACAAGAAAGGTCTATCTAGAAGTTCATTGAATCTATTTATGCATTTGTTTATTCATAGATTAGATAAGTTCATTTATAAGTCTAAAAGTTGTCTTGCAACAATAATGATTTAAAATGTAATGCATACATGAACTTGGATAGATACGTTATTTTTTGGATCTTATAAATGGGCAAATCTATATAGTGAGCAGCTTCTCATATGAGAATACGAGTTTTAACCGTTGGATGAGAATCTATCAATAAATACATCTCCAGATTCTTGAGAATCTTATGGCTAGATTAATTCTCATCCAACGGTTCAAACATGTCTTCTCATACGAGAAGCTACTCACAATAGACTTACCCGGCCCTTATAAATACTCATGTAATCATGTTATTTGAAATCAAGCAAGGAATTGATAGAGAAGTATCAACGTGTAAATCTCTTTCTCATCTAGAAAGTGTGTATCTTAGTTATTTATTTATTTATAGATATTGCATAGATAAATAGAAGATTATAGTAAACTTGACATTTGCAACTGTTTCGGAAATTGAACGGACAGTCCATAACTATAAGTATGTATGGGAAAGAAGAGTGGCTTTTCAGACTCTTAAAAATATTTATTAAGGATTGAAAGATTTAAAGAGTCACAAAATCTTCTCTCTCCTTTTAATTCTCCAAACTACAAGTTTATTCCACTGAAAACTCCAAACGGCCGTTATCCAACTTGAGAGTGATGTATTTTTTATTTTTTGATAAAGAGAGAGTGATGTATTATTTGTTATATTTACACACAATACTACCATACAAAGACAAAGCTAGATAATTTACTATTCCAGTCGTTAAAAAACTCTCTTCTTCTCAAAGGAACAATGGGGCACAAACAACTTCTTTTTCCCTCTTGGTGTTAGTGGTATGTTTGGGTGTTTAAGTACTGAATCAAAATTTGCTTTTGAGGCTACTATATTCAACTTTGGTGATTCAAATTAAGGTACAAGGATTTTAATTTGAGCAGTTTTTCTACCCCCAAACGAGGCCTAACGGCTTGACATACAGAGGCCCATTTGATGGACTAATTATTTGAGGCTTATTCTTGATTTCCTTGGTAATCTTTGCTAACTTCACTGTTGAGTTTTATTTTCTTATGTCTTTTTTTTTTTTTTTTTTTTGGGTGTCTATTTTTTTTACACTACTTGTACACTTTTTGTTCAGGTAAAACCACACAGGCCTTGCCAAGAAGCTTACACCAGGAATTGTGGGCATCTGTTCTCTTGGTAATTGGCCCCATTTTTTATTTTATTTATTTACTTATGCTTTTTAGTTATTGCATATTAATTTGTTCTTTAATTACATGTTTGTTGCTAATGATCTATACAATATACAAAAGTCAATTCTTTTGTTTGCAATATTGTGACTGTTTGGACTAGCTTTTTCATAACTTTTGTAAAATTTGATTTTTTTTTTAAAGCTAAAAAAATCTTTTGTAAAAGAACTCTAATTTGTAGTTTTTTTGAAATATATTTTCTTTTAGAAAGTGATGAATATAAAAGCTAACACAAGAAGTCTCTCTAAGCAATAACACTTTGGCTGAATAGTACGCAAACATTTTCTTCTTCTTTTTTATTTATTTATTTATCATATTATATTATATTATATATAAACATCTTTATGACAAGCCATTTAACACAAATTGAAAACAATTGGTGCGTAACATGGTTTATCGCCTAGTTTACATAGTATCGTAACAAGGCTTTATCGTCAATTCTAATTATTATCAATCAAAACATTTGAGTTTAGGTGACAAAAGTTCAAGCTGTCATATTTATGTTTGGAAAAGTCTAAAACTAAATCAGGTTAACTCTGGTCTCATTTTCTGTCTCGCTTTTGTAATAATAAAGATAGGGTTCAATTCTAATTATTATCAATCAAAACATTTGAGTTTGAGTGACAAAAGTTCAAGTTGCCTTATTTATGTCTGAAAAAGTCTAAACTAGGTTAGGTTCAGTCTTGTCTTATTTTCTATCTGATTCTTGTGATAACAAAGATAGTGTTGATTTGACAACAACAAAAAAAAAAAAAAAAAATTTTTAAAAAATAAAATAATTCATCTTAAAGAGAGTTTTATTAAATTAGACACAAACTGTAATGCATACTAAATTTATTAAACCAGCTAATTCAGTACTTATGAACCATGTAACTAATTTTGTTGCTTTCAAAAAAGCCTCTCAATGTTTGGGGACCTAATTGACTGTGTTCTACAATTCTGTAATCAAATTGGAATCGAAAATGCTACATGCACTCTGTTTTGTACACCAAAATGTACAACTAAAGGCTTCTTAGCAATTTCTAAAGGTTTGGTGGGACCCACTAGTAAAAACTAAACACAAGACCTCTATTCTCCCAAATTGGGTTCAGATTTTGATTTTCCCCCCAAATTGAGATCCCTAACTTTGGAGACTCACAAGCTCCTGATACTCTCTCTCTCACTCGACCAGTCCGGCGACGACCCACAAAGGCCCAAAACTTTCTCTCTCTCTCTCTCTCTCTCTCTCTCTCTCTCTCTCTCTAGTTGATCGGCCCAGGAGTGAATTAGCGACGAAGGTACCCATCGGCGAGAGCTCACCCAGTCCAGGTATGGCTCTCTCTCTCTCTCTCTCTCTCTCTCTCTCTCTCTCTCTCTCTCCAGATGGGGGGGGGGGGGCATTAGTTTCTTGTTTATGTCCCTTGTTTATGTGGATACTATGGAAGCAGTTGGAACTGGTGGTAGGAAGTCCTAAGAAATTGCAACAATGGTTGAATGTCTCAGCATATTGTTATGTTATTTATGTTGATAATAAGAACATGTCTTCCATTCCTAAGTTGGTATTTTCTATTCTGCTACCATTGACTTGAGGAAGATTGTTTCCTACATGCTGTATAAGGAAAATAGAGTCAATAGACTACTAAAGTTCTTGCATAAAAGAAATTCTGCCACAATTCATGAAAATGAACCAAACCCAATCAAGAAAATAATCCTAATGCGGCCCCGCCAAGCATCCCTAGCATTATTGTTACTGAATAATGCAGATTGAGATGGTTTCCTAGCATTATTGTTACTGAATACACATGCTAATTATTGCCTCTTTTAAATATAGAAATAGAGACAAACAAACCTTTGATCTATCGCAAATGCTCAATATAATTAATTTTTAATGTAAATTGATTAGTTAAATAATAAATTAATAATAATTATAGTTGGGCTATCAAAATGATTTTGTGTATTTCTACTTGTTGATTGGCAACTAATTGTAAGCATCAGGTTGACTTGTCTGGTTATTTCTAATAGTTGTGGTCAATCATTGAATAAAATTCATTAATTTGTATGTCTTATATTTTGGACAGATGGAAGAAGAAGTATCAAGTGGTTATATAGGTGTTGATGAGATTGAACATGAGAATGATAATACTAATGAGATTGAAGATGAGAATGATAAAGTAACAGACTTAGAAAACAAATTAGAACCGCCAAAGGAGGGGATGGAGTGTGATTCTTTGGATCAACTAATGGCATTTTATACAAGATATGCCAAGGAAAAAGGCTTCGCCGTGGCTAAAAGAAGCTCTAAAAAAGTGGGAGGGATCTTGACATACGTAGTAGTGGAGTGTACTCGTGTTGGCATGAGAAAGATTACTTCAAGTAACCCATTGAATATGCGCCCAAACTCCAAACTCAAATGCCAAGCCAAGCTTACGACATTTTTTTTTCTCGTAGTGAAAAGCGGTGTGTGAAAGCAGCTGAACTTGCCCATAATCATGTAATGAGTCTAGGAAAATCCCGATATTTCAAATGCAATAAATTCTTGGAACCACATGTGAAAAGGAGACTTATGTTGAATGACAAAGCTGGAATCAGAATGAATAAGAGTTTCAATTCATTAGTGGTTGAGGCAGGGGGCATGAAAATTTGTCATTTGTAGAAAAATATGTCAGAAACTAAATCAACAAAGTTAGGTGTTTAGAACTTGGGGAAGGTGATGCTAATGCAATGTACAGCTACTTTTCAAAAATACAGTCTAACAATTCTAATTTCTTCTACCTGATGGATTTTGATGAAGAGGGGCACCTAAAGAATATTTTTTGGGCCGATGTAAGGAGTAGGGCAACATTCAAAGAATTTGGCCGATGCAAGCTTGGCAAGATATAAATGACGTCCGATCCGTATACCAAAGCTCAAATGATCTGCACTGAAGGTTTGAGTTTCTAGTATAAAACCAAAAACACATATATGAGATGAAAATATTTCAATTCAATCACCTTTTAAAGTAAAGTCCAATAAGAATTTAACTATAAGTATCTGGTGTACAAACTCAAACAATTGCCCACTAGATATATTTTGAGATGTAAAGTGGTTTAATGTAAGGAATGTGCATGAAGGGAGGACACACTGAAATTAATGATATCTTTAAGTTCTCCAACCATTATGTGGATTCCCAATCTATTTTGTGCAAGCCTGTCCATACTAGGTGGCTGAATATTGAAATCAAGACTCAAAAAATGCTCTATTGATGGTATAGTCATTCCAGCAAAATATTTCATGAATTAGATTTTGCAGCATTGTTGATAGAATGCTATAGCCAGTCAAAAAATGCATAGCCATTCCTGGTGACTATACAGTGCTATTTTTTTTCTTTTTAGCAAAAAATTTAGATATAATTTGCAGCAAATTATTTCATGAATTAGAAAGCCCAATACCTTGTAATTTTCAGTAGCTAAACTTGAATAAAGCAAAAAAAAAAAAAAAAAACCAACAAAAAAAGAGAGCAAATTGAAGATGAAACAAACAATAGAAATATACAATTTGGTCCCTAAATATGGCCATTAATAGGAATTGATCCTGACTTGATTTCGCGTCTAGAAATTAATCCTTAATTTTCAATAGAAATCAATTATTAGTCCCTATTCCTAAATGGTTAGTATAAATCCGGACCATTATACCCTTGACATACATATACACACATGTATATATATATATACATATATACAGTTATATAAATCTAGAGTTATGGGAAACATGTTTTTAGGAAATAATGGATAAGGGAGTTAATATCCCTAAAATCAAGGGATTTCGGTTTTTAACAGTGTAATGTGAGAATTTCTCACCTTTTTTTTTTTTTTTTTGTATATTCAAAAAACTTCCAAAATTGTGTTATATGCAGTTTTGGGAAACGTATTTTTAGGAGATCATGTATAAGGGAATTAATATCCCTAAAATCAAGGGATTTTTTATTTAACAGAATGATGTGGGAATTTCTCACTTTTTTTGTGCAAAATTTCCCAAAAATATTGTTCATAATCTAGCCTTTTTACACAAAAATTCACTAATAAGGTACTTGGATGATTGAATTATGTAGTTACTTGTAAAAAAAAAAACCAACATTGTCTGATTCCCACAAATCCACAATATGTTCTACATTAATACTATTTCAACATAAAACTTCTAGCAACTTTCATCGCTTCGTGGCCTTCCTTCGTGTATGAATGTCCTGGTGTGTTTAGGAAGTCATGAACCATAGCCGCTCGGAGTTCAATGGTATCACACACACCCATCATTGGGATGTGTTGAAATAGCCTTGCCTTCACTTCACATACAATAACTCTGCATTCGAGGGTACCCTGGAGTTGCTGGGTTGAACCAATAACATCCTCGACTTCAAAATCAAGGACTTGGGTGTTCATAGATTTCTGACAAAATTTACAACATGAACAAGTTGTGTGATTAATATGAGAAATTTTGTAGAGTTCTCTATTCACTAGTAAGCCTAACCCATATTCATACGGCAACAAACATGTTTTTTGTATTTGTATTTGTAGAAAATGTTAGAACTTCTTACAAAATCGATTTGGGAAATTTTCAACAATATGGATTGCATGGACGTACGGTAACCAGACATAGTTCCAACAATTTCAAAGGAAAAATCAGAATTTTTCACAAAATTCATAATATGAAAAAGGTGTGAGATCAGAAAAAATAATTAAAAAAAAAGAAAAAGCAAAAAGTTTGAAAAAATTGCACAAAGTTCCACAGTCCATTCAAGTGCTATAACTTCACACTAAATATAAAGTTCATCCACAATTTGAAAATTCAGTTACAAAAGTGTAAAACATTGCAAAGTTCAACAAATTACACAAAATGAGTTCGGATATCTAACGTATGGTACGTCTCAACGAGACTAAATAATTAGAAACTTTGATGTTTTCGATCCATTTACAATCAATTTGTTGGGAGTTTCTGAAAAAAAATACAGAAAAAGGGCCAAAATTGATATCATCGCCCAAAAAATTGTGAAATTTTTGGTTTTTCACCATCACCCTAAAAAAGTGAGAAATTTATATTACCGCTTTGATTGTTCGTCGACCTAGTCGTCATCATCGCCGGACCACCGTCGATTGAACTGGAATTAGTAAAGATTACCCTTTAGTGAAGGAAATCACCATAAGAGAGTGCAAAATTTGGCAAAAAAATGGGAAGAAAGTGGAAGAAACACTTACTGAAATGGTTTGATCGTCTTCTTCTTGATGAATGACTCAATAGGTGAGTTTTGGAGACCCTAGAAATTGCGTGAGTTTCCAAGTGATAAAAATGGATAGTTTTATAGGGAGTGTACTGAAGGAGAATTTTTCTCACAAATTTGGGGCCTTGAAATACGTGAGTGATGGAGTCTCATCCATTAGTTTAATTTTTTTGAACAACACTAGAATGTAGGAAGGTACATGATATGGGTGCTATATAGACTTTTGGGGGTGTTTTGTCATTTCCTGTCACTAGGGACCTATTTCTAGATTCTATTTAAAAAGGACCTTATTTTTAGGCTTAGTTTGGCCCCCCTTTTGGTGCTTCTCTTTTTTTAAAGCACAATTTCATGTTAATTCATTTGGTAACTAGTTTATGAGCTTTGCAAAAATTAAACTTAGGGCTTTTTTGGGGGAGCTTTTAAAAGCTCTAGAATGGAGCTTTTAAAAGCTCAAGGTGGCTTTTTGATTTCATGATATCTTTTTGAAGAGTAGTGTGTCACTTGTATAAAATTATCAAACAACTTAGTAGTAAATTTCATAAGCTCCTTTTAAAAAGCCACGTGGGGGCCAAACTAAGCCTTAGTTGTGTGTATAATTTAGGACTATATACTAATTTACCCAACAAACAAACTCCACAAATCAAATATCCATTGACAAAGAGAAAGAGAGAGAACACAGAGAGAGAGAGAGTTGAGCTCGTCGGCGGTGGAGAGCTCCTCGCCAGACTGGTTGAGTGAGAGAGAGAGTATCGGGGTTTTGTGGGTCTCCAAAGCTAGGGATTTCAAATTTTGGGGAAAAATCAACATCAATTTGGGGGAATAGACTTTTGTGTTTAGTTTTTAAAAATGGGACCCACAAAACTTTTATAAATTGCTAAAAAGCCCTCAATTTTAATGTACAAAACAGAGTGCATGTAGCCGGACTGAATTGGAATATCCTCCAATGCATTCTGACCAACCTTGTGGGTTACTTTTGCTGTTGCCCATTACATTTTGCTCTATTCTCCTTTCTTTTTTCCAATAAAATATAACTAAAAATAAAAACATGTCCAGTCTTCCATGTTAAGGAAGGAATAAGAGAAGTTCAGCCTCCTAGTGGTCCAAGGCCCACTAGTAGTATTATTCTTCTATACTTTAACTCGATCAGTTCATTCCAATCCTCCTGGAGGAAAAATTACAGTAAACCCAACCAACCATACACGTACACGGAAGTTTCACTCTAAGCTTGGAGCTCTCTTTTAAGAATTTTTTGGAAATGTATAAAATATGATTAAAATTAAACTATCCCTCGCTCATTTTTTTTTATTTAATTCTATGAATAAGGGTATAATGATAATTTAATAAAGAACCTGCATTAATATTTTCAGAGTACTTTCAGATACTGATATTCAGGCAAACCCACTATAGGGATGGGGGCCACTTTTCAAAATTATTTTTGTATATTAATGGTATATGTCGAATGTATTCTCGTTAATTATAAGTTCATTATCATCTTTATTTTCAACTTATTTATAAGATGTATTTTAATATATATTTTGTTCTTTAAAAAAAGTAAGTTTTTTTTGCTTCTGCTTTTAATTAAGTTAGATGAAGGTGTTTCGCATATAGGGATAAGAGTTGAGAATTGATGGAACCCCATACTCCTTCACTTCTATAACTAAGAACTATCACTCTGTAACGTTTCATCTTCATCTCTACCCGTCTTTTCTTTTTTTGTCCTCTCTATATCTAATGTATATAAAATATTACACATGTGGTATGAAAAAAAAAGTTACTTACATACCAAATGGAGCATATGTTTTAACATTAATTACTTGTACTTGTGCTCCTCCTAAAATTTGTAATTTACCCATTCTAATATCACAAATTAATTGCACTTCGGTCTTTACGTTTTTTTTTAATTTCAACCCCAATAAATATTTATTTACTTAATTAGCCTCAAGTAGTTAAGGACTTGGGTGTATAAATTTTTCTTTCGGAGATAATAATGATTCTTTGTTTTCCAAGTAAAACTAATAAAATATAAACAAATAATTAAGCATAGGGTAAATTGCAAATTACACCCCTATAGTTTGAGGGTTGTGACGGTTTGGTCCTTATGGTTTCAATTTCGGCAATTTACACCATGTAGTTTGAAAGTTGTGCAAAATTCACCCAATTACAAAAATAGCAAGGGCACAATGGAAATATCACAATATTTTCAGTGAAAAATGACCCCATGCGCAGGGGCAGACCCAAGAGTGTAATTCAGTGGGAGCAGAAGCTTATACAAGGGTTCTAGGGAATATCACTTCATTTATTTATTTATTTTTATGGAAATAGAATAATTCTATGTGGTTCTTTTGTACAAACTAATTTATCCCATAAATAACTTATAATCTTTTAAACAATTTGATACACTTAAAGCTTATAGTATGATAATATCTTATAGTCTATTAAACCATCTGATAATATCTTAGAGTCTTTAAACAATCTGATACATTTTAAACTGGACACGCACTGCCACACAAATATCAAAGTGATCAATATAAATAACCAATTATGCTTATAATACAAAACTTTTGTGAAAGAATTACGGGACAGAATAGTTTGTACCAAAAAATAAAAAAAAATACCTCATAGAATTATACTATTTCTAAAAAAATAAATAAAAATAAAAAATCGGGTCGGGGTGTTGCTCACGAACCCCCGTATAAGCTCCTGCTCTTACTGAACTATACTCTCAAGTCTACCCCTACACATGTGGTCATTTTTGACTGGAAATAATGTGACATTTCCATTGTGCCCTTTCTTTTTTTGTAGTTGGGTGGATTTTGCACAAATTTTAAACTATAGGGTGTAAATTGCCAAAATTGAAACCACAAAGACCAAATTGTCACAATCCTCAAACTATAGGGGTATAATTTACAATTTACCCTTAAGCATATGAACACAATTTGTCATGAAAGAATAATGGAAGAGATTATAAGTTTGTTTTTCAAACTTATGTTTTACCCCGACCCACTATTTATGAATTAACCCACGAATCACCCATGCATACAGTATTTAAAAACCTAGAAAGCTATAATTACACCAAAAATATTTGGGTCGGGTGGCTGGTTGCGCCATTGCTGCATGCAACAACAAAAAATATCTACTAAACACTTTGGGACAATTAATTAATCAGTTCACTCCCTACATATTTTGGAACAAGACCGGAACTAGCAAAGCGCTAAGGTGGGCTGGGCTCTAGCACTAAAACCCACCCATGCATGGCAATATAAAATTTTTCGTAATTTTAATCTAATTATACGTTCGAGTTTAGCACGTACTCCCAAACATATTGTCAATTTTATAATAACATTTTAGGATTATTTTGCCATATGCATGCTATGTTTACTTATTTATATTAATTACCGTTCTATTTTACAAGACATCAACAAAGTTCCATTCTTCATAAATTACCCATCTGAAACTTCCCATGATGAAGATGAATTTTTACAAATATCAAATCTGATTTTCATAGTAGCAATAATCTTAACTTTGTAACAGAAAACCAACTTTTACATTAACATATATGTCATACATCTCAATTAATGTCTATGAAGTTAATTACTCTAAGTACAGTTGAAATTCATCTCAGCCTTTGCTAATTACAACTACAGAAATTAACTTGTTCTACGTACTCATCCTCTACGGCCGCAAACTAGCAGCTAGTAGCTATAATTTAGCTTCAAGCCACCTTTGTCTATTAACCCTTGCAATAAAATCTTCTACTCTTTTATTTAACTCCTCAACAGCTTGTCCCTCATCCTCATTTATTTCTTCTCCTTCTTTTTCTTTCTCTATAATTATCATGTGAATGTCCTTTTCAACCAATCTGATCTCTCTCTCCTCAATTGGATTGATCACTTCCACTTTTCTTTCCTCTTTGATCTTCTCCTCATGAGTCACGGAAATTCCCCGAAGACTTCGACTCCTCTCAACATATTCGTCATGAATCTCAGTGACCGGAGATGAATATGAACCTCCAAGCATTGATTCTCCGACGAGGAAAGCAATTATAACATTGCCTACTATGAACAAGCACTTGGGGTTGAACAAGAAAGATTTCAAATTTGGGATAGAAACAAAGAGAAAATGGTTTATAGAAGACAATAGAGAGGAAAACCAAAAAGGGTAGGAAATAAATGAAGTAAAGATCAAAGCAGTGAGAGAGTAAATAATGAGATTGTTAAGAAACTGATTGTTCATGATGGCAAGAACTTTGTGTGCCTTGAGTGACTCCATTAATGTTAAAATATTGGGTATATATAGAGAAATTTATAACTAGCTAGTGGACCTCGTAGTGGGGTTTGGAGAGAGATCGATTTGGGAATATGTTAGAGATACATGCATTTATATATGGAGGCTAGAGGACTTGAGATTCTCAAATGACCATAGAGCTAGCCATGCTTAGGGTTATATATAGTGGAGTGAAAAGGGTGGATATTTTGTGATGTGATTCAATCAACCACATGGGGCTTTCTATTTATTTTTTTGTGGAGGGGTTTAACTTTAGGAAAAGCCATAGGAAGGCAGGTTGAGAATGTGTTCATTTGGGTGCCTTGGTTTTGGTCTCCTTTTGCTTTCCACTCTAGTTTCTAGTGCGCTCATGGTTTTGAATTTTCTCATATAGCAAAGAATAATGCTATAATTCATAAATTTCAGACATCCTTGTGTAAGTGGGGTTACCTCCAATTGTAGTGAGGCCGTGAAAATACCATTGAAAATTATTTGTCATGAATGGTCCGACTATCACATACCTCGGTGTGAGATTTTAATTCGAAAACTACGACATTATTCATTCTTTAAACTAAATTACAAAAATATGTATGATTGCAACCGAAATAATTTATTTATTTATTTATATCATAGTGGTCCATCAACTACATGGCATTAATTGAAAAATAGATCAGTAATAAAGATGCTAACCAATATAACCATTCTAAAAGCTTAAATTAATGTCACAGAGAGCTAGAGAGGTAACCTAATTACATAAGTATTCAGTAGAACGAAGCTATACTCAATTCAACTAATGATTTTTTTTTTCCCCTTCCACTTCTATCTAGACCATAACCTCACTAAAACATTTCTATTACTATTTTCACCCAAGTCAATTTTGTTATTAATTCCTTCTATCTCTAAGCATTATAGAGGGCTATAAATCCTCCCAAGTGATGTAGTAATTATGGGTCTACACCTATGAAGCACGGACTCTTCGAAAAGCGGTTGCACCTGTACTTAATTAGTGCGTACTTGTACTGGAGCACCGTGCACCATGAATTCTTTGAGTTCTTTTGGAGTGTGGCTGGGGTTTTTTTATAGTGTTCTTTTGAAAAAAAAAAACCACAAGTACTTCATAGAATTTTGAAAACTTTGGTGGTTTAAAAGGGAAGTACTAGCTAATAGCAATTATTTAGGATATACACTAATACACTAATAGCTGTAAAATAATTTGTATATACTATTATATAAAAAAAATATTTTTAATATTTTATCTAAGTACTCAGCACCCACACCCTCACTTTTTAAAAAATTGGCGAATCCCTCGCACCCGCATCCCCCACACCCACACCAGTGCTACCATGGTCTACACTATATATACATGTTGAATCCATCTAAATCAGATCTGAAATAAGTGCTACTTCTACCACTCAGAGGAATATTTCAAATTAATTACCTTCTTGTTTTATCATGCATCAATCTTAGCATACGTATTATTTTATTATTATTATTATGCACTAAACAAAAGATGTAGTGCTAGCTCTCTCAACTCATAAACTCCTTACTCCATGAGACTCAAACTGTAACCACCTGCATGTAAGATATAATCTTTTATTACTGGATCATCCCTTGGTCTGTTAGCATACGTATACTACAATAATCATTTTACTAACATCAGTTAGCGGAAAGGGGGAAAAGGTGCTATCATGCCTTAAATAGCTTACTTATTTTGGTTATAACTGCTAATCTAATAACTTTAATTTGGTTGATCGAGTATGGGCTTGAAACCTTGAACTCAATGTAAAAATACATAAATTTGCTATTTAGGATTATACTGCTTGCTTTCACTAAATAAGCAAGAGCACAAAAACATAATAATAATAATAATAATAATAAAAAAAAAATCAAGCTTCTTCGAAAAATCATGAGTTACCAACAATATACCTTAGCTGCTAAGATAGGTGATACCTTCAAACAATTTTGTGCTATTGTGTGTGTGTTTAAAACCTATATGACTTCAATTTCAATTCTTTTGTGGTTGCCATTGGATGAGGTCTAGTGATGTGAGGACGGTAGAAATGGGATCAAATTGGCATATTCATGCTTTTTGCTATGAATTTAGTGTGCCTTTTCCCCCTTATAATTGAAGTAGTAGGTGGAACGAATGTGTTGAATAGAGAAAAAGAATCAACTCCTTTATATAAAAGGGGTTATCCTCAATTGAAATTGTTTAATTTGGGTATTTTGAATTTGTTTGCAATGATAATTTTACCTTTTTTTTTTTTTTTTTTTTTTTTTTTTTTTTTTTTTTCCTGTTTTTACCTTTATTTTCTTATTTTTTTCAATTTTCATTTAATGATTACTTTGAGTTTGTCATTTTGTGAGGGTAGGTTGATCATTTCACCCACTAAAACAATCTTTATTACTATTAGGTCAACTTATAAAATTTAATTAATCTAGAAAGAATGATTCAATCAACTTTTCAAATAATAATCACAAATATTTACAATTTGGTTCAACTTTAAAATTAAATTAATCTATAAATGATGTTTCAGTCAACTTTTCAACGAATAAATACAAATATTTATAATTGGTTCAAAAAATCCAAAGGTCAACAATTGTAAGTTGTGCCTTGTTTGGTACAACCGCTTTTCGACTTTGTGATTTGCGTATTTTTTCGTTCTTCCCAAAATAAGTCACTAACTTGTTTGGTTTTGTTTTGTTTTGTTTGGTGTTGTTTTTATTTTTTTGGATTTTTACAAACAAACCACTAACACAAACAAGGCACAACACAACTTGAATTGGGCTTTGCCTTGTTTGGTTTGGTTTGTTTTGTTATTCTTTGTTCGGTTGTCACGACCTATCCTGCTACGTGTGAAAATAGGACACGTGGCTCGCCACCAAATCCAATTCCATTAAAGTATAAATAGAAGCGGAGTATAAATAGCAACGGAAAACATAAGTAAAATCTATGAAAATTTGAGTTATAAAAATTTTGGCGCATTTGAAAACTCTTAAAGAAACATCCTGTTTGAAAACAGCAATACAGTCGACTGATCAGGGTCTAGTCGACTAGAAATGTAAGATACAGAGTGCTAGAAAGTCCAGCAAATCGTCCAGTCGATTGTGTCGGGGACCAGTCGACTGTAGGGTAAATTTCTCAGTCGACTAGAATCTTTCTGTCGATTGAACTAGAATTTTCCCTTTTAAACAAAACAATCCAGTCGACTGTGGTCTGTGGTCTCCCACCCAATCGACTGTTTCTTTCACAGAATCAAAAACATTATTTTACTAGTAATCCAGTCAACTGTGTCGGGAACCCAATCAACTGTTTTTTAGTACTCCAGGTGATTCGAGGTGAAATGTGCACCTCGAGGTGATTCGAGGTGCATATTTATAGCGTATTACATGATCTTTTATGCATACTTTTATCCCAAAGTCCCTATATTTAGGTGCATTCTAATGACAATGTTTTTTTTTATTGTGTTAATGCAAAAATATATGTTTTTGCATTGTTTTATAGGTATTAGGATGTAAATCAATGAAGTGGAGCTAAAGAAAAGTGATTCTGGTGGATAGAACAACAGAAGCAGCTGAGAAAATGCCAATTTTGACAATGAAGACTTCAGATTTGGAAGATTTTCCCAGAGATATAAAATGTAGATCTTTGAGTTACGGTCATGTGGCCACAAACGGGAGGTCAATCCGAGGTCCGAGTAAGAAGTTATGGCCATTCTGCCATCGGTGCGCAGAGCTGTCAAAATCAGAGAGTTCATGCGATTGAGGAAGAGTTCAATCGATCGAACCTTCGATCGATCGAACTAAGCTCGATCGATTGAACTTTATATTCACCTAAAAGTTGCGTAAACTCTGCGAGAACCCTATATATAAGTCGTTTTGACGCCAGACGAAGGGAGGACGCTCCAGAACGCAGAAAACAGTAGTTTAGGGTTAGATTAGGAGTAGGTTAGGTTAGATTCATGTTATTTTTCCTCTTTTCCATTGATTTATTGAAGATTAGTGAAGATTAAAGTTTATTTCAAGATTATTACAAGTTTATTTCAGATGATTTCCAGGTTTTTCCTTTCCTTTATCTTATTTGATTGTTTATGAATCTAGTAGTTATGATTGTTATGTTTTACTGTTTCTGCACTAGTTTATTTATGTTTTCGTAGTTTAGACGTTGGGAATATGTGATGAAACATTGATTTCCAACCTCTGCCATGCAATCTTTAGAAACCTTGGTCTCGATCGATCGAATGTATTTCGATCGATCGAACCAGGGCCATAGTCAAGCGATCGAAGGCATTTCGATCGATTGAAGGATGATGATGTCCGATCGATCGAGAGCGCTTCGATCGATCGAACTTGTTGATTCCTGAGATGATTCTTTTAAGTATTCCATGACTTTCTGTTTTAGAAATATGTTATCAAATTATCCCAATAAGCTCAGTTTTTAGAACTTAAAGCCTTAAGGCTGTTTTCTTCAATGACTTTTGAAAACCACTTTGAATGCTAATACCATTTAGAGTGCAAGAAATAACCATTGTTTTAAACCGTCTTCCAAGTATTTTAAATCAACTGTGATGATGTAGTCCCGGTCATGAAAGGGCTATTGATTCTATATCTTTAGAAAAATACGGAATGCTGAAAAGGAATGAACTCCATAGAACATTAATGAATATGCATGGTAGATGGTTAGGATCAATGTGGATTCTCGTATTTCCATCACTTTTAATTTATCTGTTTAATTAGTTATGTTTCTATAAGCTTTAGTTTATTATTTAGTTTAATTTAATTAATTAGGATTTAGTCACTACTACAATTAAACTTTTCTTTTTCTTTAGGTTGTAATTTAGTATATATTCTTCCTATTCCTTCCCTGTGGGATCGACCTGGACTTATCCAGTATTACTTGCACGATCACCTACACTTGGGTGTTGCACAAGAGCGCACAACTTTTTAGTCGTGTCAAGTTTTTGGCGCCGTTGCCGGGGAAGGCAACTAGGTTAGGATTTTACTAGGTTATTTCCAAGTTATTATTATTATTTTTTTACTTTGCAACAAAATTAAAAAAAAAACCTTGGACTTTTTCTCTCACAAGTACAAAAAAATAAATAAATCAAATTTTATTGTTTAAAATTTTTGGATAAATATGTCTTATCCATATTACCCTCCATACAACACAAGCACCAATAATGGGTACACACTTGAAAATCAAAATAGTTATCCCCCAAGTTAGCAAGCACCCACATATGACGTAGATTATCAACCTGAGTGCTACCAACCACCACAATGGGAAAACAATAGTTGTAGTCTCCCATATTATCAAACATATCAAGAACCTCCATATGAAGAGTTCTCTCAACCGCAATGGGGATATAACCAAAATGATAATGTAGGATATAGTAGTAGTTCCCACGATTACCAAACGTACCAAGACTTTTCCTTTGGCGAGTCTTGTCCACAAACTCAATGGGAAGGGGACTATTTGTCACGCCCCGGATCCATACATATGAATCTAGGTTACGTGGCACGCCATCAAGGCTTACCAACGATGATTAAAGTTCCCAAAATAACCTTAATAAAAGTTTTTGCTCAAAAATAACCAACTTCCAATTAGTTTTTCAAAGGTTATATTAAACACGTGTCCAAACACGCCTTAACGAGTTTCGTTTTCAAAAGTAACAGTTTCATAGGTCAAAGGGTCCCCAAAGGTACCCCCATGCCTAGTTAGAAGTTGTTCCGAACATTGGGAGAAGGAGTTAAAGAATTCTTGCAGGGGGTATTTCGACCGGTCGAACGACCCCCTTCGACCGGTCGAATGACCCTTTAGCAGAATCCTGGCCAAAGCTGCAGAATTTTGCTAAGGCATCACCCAACCTTCACCCGATGCAACCCTTCAGACATGTTCCAATTCTTAGCAAACTTTACCAATGTTATAAGGACAAGTATAACAACTTGCCTAAGTTTGGAAAACGTTAACTAATTAAGTTGAGGGTTCGTTTGGATCAAAATCTCATAAGTGATTCAACAATTTATAAAACACGAAATTCAACTTGTTAAACATCAAGACGCGAACTCAAGATTCCAAATCGCTTCCAACCAACTTAAAAAGGCTTTCAAAAGAATATTACATCAATCCAAAAATAATACAGAGCTTCTATAATTCGGTTACAAAAATGTTCTATACACCAATTCCTCCGATTGATCCCCAACGGCCTCATTCCTCGCATTCCATCTTTCCTTTCTTCGTACCTGCAATGGAGTAAATCTCCATTGCTCAGCTATATGCTGAGTGCACAATTTCTAACATATGCATATATGACAAATCATGCTTTAATCTCATCATAACACATAACTATTGGTCTCTAGGGAATAAGTGCACCTTCACCGATCCAAAGTCTTTCGACTCAACCATGACCCATGCCCCTTCGACATGTCACGTAATGCCTTTATCGGCAAGTGACCGTCGTCACTGCTAATCCTCCCCCTTCGAGAGGACGCCTCACGGTGAATTAGCACAAATCCCCCTTTAACCCACATAGGCACATAAACATACTCATTTAACACATATACGTGCTCGCGTAAAATTTAACATGCTTTTCACATTTAAGCGCGTGCATAATTAACGGGCCTAAGATTAACACATGGATTTTGCCCGGATCTCGATTTCGTCGCCGAAATATAAAACATGTATTTCACCTATATAACATAGGCTAGAAATTCATACCTCGAGCTATCGTCGTATAACTTTGAGGGAACTACTAGAAGCCCGATTAAACACCAAATCTCCGATCCTACGCGAAACCTACAAGTTTACACGTGTTTTCCCCAAATTCCTAGATTTAGAAATTTATAAAAACTTAGCCAAACGTGGCCTAAAGACTATCAAAACGTAGCCCTTACCTTGGGGAGTTCAAATATGAAGTTTGGTGAAATTCAGTCGGACGAAAGGTCGTCGATCGTCGTCGCAAGGCTCGGAGAACTAAATCTCCCTTTTCTCTCTCCTCTCCCAAGATATTATATGAGTTTGCAACTAATGCAAACTCACCCCCAACTATATATAGACAATCTTTTCAAAAAACGTTTTTACCACCCCGCGAGTTCTCAAAACTCCTCATTATTCCTCGAAACGTCTTACACGTCCATTTTATGCCTTTACGAGTGAAAATTATAAATCCCAAAAGTTTTCGATTAAGTCCCGTTTGGATCCAAAATTATGTCCGAAAACCAAATTCTGTAGAATCTCTACACATCCTACCTTTTTATACAACGGTTCCCTCACGTTCTCACCACAGTTCTCAAACGATCTAAAACTAGATCAAAACTATCAGAAATTATACTACACAGGTATAATTACTATTCATGAAAATACCAAATAAGTCAATAACATTTAAATCACATAAATGTCATTTAGTTATGCCAATGCAACATGATTTTCCATGTTCCCGTGTCCTCTCTTGACACCTTCCAAACTGCCTTTAAGGCCAAATACTGGGTTCTCAAAAGACACCCTCCAACAGCTAGTGAGTCATCACTCACTTCACACATACTAATTAACACAACCGTAAGCATGCTATGCATGCTAAAATGCTATAAATAAATACCGCAGGAGCGGGTATGACATCCTCTCCCCCTTAAAAGAAGTTTGTCCCCAAACTTATGCCATTTCATCAAGCCACAAGACTTCTCACAAGTACTTCCAACGTTGGTCTCATTACAACCTATACATCTCCTCCAAGATATTACAATCTCACGAGGAAAATAAATCCTCAGGCTCTTAAGGAAAATAAATCCTTGAAGCCCTCGTCTCAACCCGATTGAAGATTCTCTTCGAATACTAACAACACAGAAACATCTCGATACATAAGAACATCAATGCTTGAGTAAAACATAATTTGTAATAACCTGCATTTTCCTGCATGATCATAATTAAAATTTATTTTCATTATCATTTGCATTATCATATTTAAAATTTAATATATATATATTGTCTGTTTATATGTTAATTTCAATTCTTATGTATTTTTTTGACTAATATCATAATTGAAATTACTTTTGGGGTCAAAATGCAATTTTCATAAAAACTTGCTATACCTGTGTTAAATTTCAAAATTGTATTTCAAAACGGTGGAATTATTTCTTTTAAACTCAAACTGTATTTTTATAAAATCAGAAAACTATTTCTAACGTTAAAATGAATTCTCTGTATTTTTGTGATAAACACCGTGTCACGAAAATACCAGTGTAGGTTTAAAACTGTCCGCGCAGTGTTAAACTTCCACAGAATTTTGGAAGTAAATGATTGAACAAATTTATTTATACCCAAATTATTATGCTGATGCTTTTCCCTTAGGTCTTGTTTGGCAAATGTTGTAGTATGTGTGTTGTCCTTATGCCATAAGCTAGATTACCCAAACACACTTTGACCCACCTCATCTCCACCTACCTCTTACTTTCAGCAGTGGAGAATAAAGGGCAGTGTATACACATCATATCTGCACATTCATTGTATTTAATGGAAGTTAATGGAGATTGAGTGAGAGGTTAGGCCAATGTTTTCTTAGTGGGAATTTGATTATTTATACACCCAACCACACTACACATTCTGCACTTCCATCACAGCATAATTCAGTATACACAGAGAGTTTAGAGAGTGCAGAGAAGTTCTTCAATTTCGTAGAGAGAGAGAAGAGCTCAATCCTCCATAGCCAAAGCTTGGAATTTTGGGAATTTCGTAATTATATTTCTTTCTCAACAATTTCTTCAATCTATATCACAGTGAGTATTCTAAACTCACTTGGAATGTAATTTCATATTTATTTGCTGATAGTTTAGTCTAATTTGCAGAACACCATTTTCAATTTACGTATGAAAGCTTGAAACTCAAAAATGGTGATTTTTCAAACTTAACCAAAATCGATTTTGTGAATTGAAAATGAAAGATCTTAGTCCCAATAAGCCATGGTTCGAATACTACGGCTTAATTCATCCGTATCACGACGTACCGTTGATTTAAAGTTTTGTCACCTCTCGGTTTTACGTGAAATCCGAGAGCTACGATTGAAATTAGTTAAAACCGATCACGTATTCGTAATCCTTGCGGAAAAACGAAGAAATCCATATATTACATGTCTTGGTTGAAGCAGAATTCAGAAATGGGTCAATTTGGACCCTTAAATTGAAAACAGGGGATAATCAGTGAAGAAGACGAAGCTACTGCACAGAGAATTAACGGCGTTTGTCCTGAAGCGCCGGGAAATTAACGGCGTTTGTCCTGAAGCGCCGGGAAATTAACGGCGTTTGTCCTGAAGCGCCGGGAATTAACGGCATTTATTCAAAAGCGCCGGGAATGATTCTGGCAGTTTCTAATTCTTGCTTGTTTCGTGTTTTAGGGGCTGTTTGGGTAGTATTTACGAACTGTTAAAGCCCTGGTTGGGAAATTTATTAAAACAGAATCTTAATTGGTTGTGATGGGACGAGTAGAACGATGTATTAAGACTTATAAAACCCCGTACGTACGTTGTGCCTTTAATTCAGTATTTTGCTTTATGTTTAAGTTCATGACATTCATGTGGAGTCAGTTGTACATGCATGGTGAGTGTTGGTAGTGTGTAAAAGAGTAATGGTAGGGTGGAAAAGAGTATTGTTAGTGTGGAAAGTGTATGAGTTTGAGTTGTGATTGTGGTTGTGAGTTGTGATTGTGGTTGTGGTTGTGGTTGTGGTTGTGGTTGTGGTTGTGATTGTGGTTGTGGTTGTAGTTGAAAAAGAGGATGAGGGTGTCTTTGAAATGCGAAGGTGGCAAAAATGGACACTCCCTGACGCCCATGGAAGCGTTAAAGTGTGTGAAGCCGAACTTGGACACTCACTGGCACCCATGGAAGTGCTAAAGTGTGGCCTATGGACACTCCCTGATAACTCGAGTCTGGATACCTGTGTGGGGGTTGCCCCGGTATTTGCATGGCGGTTAGGGTCTTCAAAGTGTGAGGCATTGGACACTCCCTGGTACCCCGGACCAAAGTGTGAGGCAAACTGGACACTCCCTGGCGCCCCGTTGCTAAAGTGTGGCTATCTTAGTATTTCAAAGATACCAGGAGTAGGATAGAGGGTTGTTGGGTTTTTGTCGAGAGAAAAGAGTCGGTTAGATGAGATGGTGCATTGTCCTCATACATGGTTACATATGTGTGAAATTATCTTTTAAATAATGTTGTGGTTGTTTTTCTATCAAGCTCTTTATCTTTAAATATAAACTTGTGGTATTTAAATGGTAATGGGAAAAAGGTAAATGAGTATGTTTTTACATTCAAAGCTATGTTTTTAATACTCACCAGCTTCTTGAAGCTGACGGCGTTGATGCGTCCTGGACATTCGTGTCCAGGCTTTGCAGGTAATAATCAAGATGAACCGTATGACTATGCTAATTGAGATCAGTTGCTGAGAAGAGAATTTACTTTTATACGCTTTATGTATTTTAAGATATGATTTGGTTTTGTAATAAGGATGACTGTAATAGACTGTAAGATATTGTTTTATTTCAAGGCGGTCTGTGCCTTAGTAAACCCCGTACTATAGGATGTAATAAGTTAGAAAATTTTTTTTATAAGCCCAGGTTGCCCTACTCTGATTAATAGTTTTTATGTTGTTCGACGTTTGGGACGGAATCGATCCTTCAAACTGTCGCGACCTACGGGTCCATAAAGGAAATTAAACGCTTTCCATATTTATGCTACGTCGGGGCGTGACAGGATTTGGTGGTATCAGAGCCATAGGTTTTCTAGATTGACCAGGCTCAGTTATTCACGCCATAGATTAGTGACATAGGTTACCCTTAAGTTTTACTAAGCTATACAACCAAGTTCTAGTGTTAGTTTAGTACGGTTTACCCTTAGTTCAGAAACTAAAATTCTAAGTTGGTTTTATCATAGAAATGATTACCCGTTTGTCTTGTCACATCGACAAAAATGATAGCAATTTCCATATACCTTCAGACATATCCATTTAGGATTAGTCGAGATAACCATAACTTATGATACCCCTACAGAAAGATAGTAGCCGAGTTTCTAAGGAGTTAAAGCATACCATAGCCCTCATTAATAGCTTAGGCACTGACGAATTTCCTGAGTCAAATCTTGGAATAGTCAGTATGGCCCACAACCAGAGTCTAGAGGATAAGAATACAACCTCTTTGCTATTAGACAGCCCTAGTTCGAATACGTGTTATATGTACTTAATATATATTTTATTGTATGCTTATGTGATAATACGAGTATGTGATATAGTGATATATACTATTTTGAAAATTTTTGTCATAGTACTGTTGCATGCATGTTTCTCATTCTACTACCCCTATCATGCATAGAATGGCTGGAAGACCAAGGAGGAACAGAAATCTGATTGAAGGAGCGCCCGAGGCTGCCGACCCCACGGGAATATTTGAAGCTTTTATTAGACGTCTCGAGAGGGTTAGTAATGCGAATGAAAACCAACGAGACCGCCAGACGGGAGATAAGCTGCTGGAAAGATTCCGTGCGCTCAGGCCCGAGCAATTTGCGGGTACCACGGATCCCTGGAAGGCGGAGCAATGGTTAAGACACATGGACCGCATGTTCGAAGCTGTCCAATGCAACGAGATGGACAAAAGGAGATTGGCTACTTTTCAACTGACCGACGCCGCTGCAGATTGGTGGGACTCGGTCATAGCCACTATCGGAAACACCGCTGCTATGGGGATGACGTGGACGTCGTTCAAAGGGAGATTTCTGGAGAAGTACTTTCCGGCTACGGAGAGGCACAGAAGAGAGAAGGAATTTATGGATCTGACGCAAGGAACCAAGACGGTGCAAGAGTATACCACACAGTTTGAGAGGCTGTCACGGTTTGCCCCGCACATGGTTGATACTGAGGAGAAGAAGATCCGGAAGTATAATCAAGGGTTGGCACCGCAGATTCGTCGCTTGACTCTCGGCCACCTAGACAAATCATTTGAAGGACTAGTCGGCCTGGCTACCGACCTGGAAGAAGATGCTCGAGTATATCGCAAACAATTGGAATTCCGACCGCCTCAGAGGGGTAATTTTGGAAATAGACCACCAATGAACCGTACCCAAGGGCAGAAGAGGAACTTTGATGGGAGCAAGAAGGCACAAGCTATTACCCATCCGACTCAACCCCGAGTAGGAGAAGGAAGTAGTGGTGTAAAGTGCTTCAACTGTGGCAACTCTGGACATGTGGCTCGGGACTGCAGGGCACCAAGGCGTGCTGCTCAGCCAGGAATAGTCTGCTTCAACTGTGGTGAACCAGGTCACATCAGCAGGTTCTGCACTGCTCCTAAGCAAGCAACTTATGGACAACAGGGTCAGACCCGCTTGAATGCTGTTATTCCTGATGCCGCTGGATATGATGGAGCTGTATATGAAGAAGGAGATCTTGGAGAAGTTCAACCTGATCAGCAAGCAGTGGAAGGTACATTGACTCTATTTAACTCCCATGTTAGAGTATTATTTGATACGGGTGCTGCTCTTTCATTCATATCTGTTAATACAATTCGGAGATTGGGTATCTTACCTCATCGCTTAGAGAAAGCTTTGAAGGCTACATCACCAATAGGAGCTGCGGTCAGTTTAGGACATGTGTGCAAGGATTGTCCCTTAAGATTAGGAGACCGAGAAATCCCTGCAAGGTTGATCGTCCTATCGATGAAGGAGTTTGACATAATCCTAGGAATGGATTGGCTGTCTCAGAATCAAGTGAAGTTGGATTGTGCGAGGAAGAGAATTACATTCTCCGACAATGAGAATCAACCCTTTGATTTTCAATGTAACCCTTCGGGAGATATGTTCCTCACAAGATGTTTAGCCAACATCGAAGTCGTCAGTACAGAGGTGACAGCGTCATCTATACCTGTAGTCAAGGACTTCGAAGAAGTATTTCAAGACATTTCTGGATTACCGCCCGAGAGAAGTATAGAGTTCTGTATTGAGCTTATACCGGGTACCGTACCAATTACCAAGGTTCCCTACAGAATGGCCCCCACAGAACTACTAGAATTGAAGGGACAAGTTCAAGAGCTCGAGAACCTAGGTTTCATACGTCCTAGTACATCGCCTTGGGGAGCACCGGTGTTATTTGTGAAGAAGAAAGACGGGACGCTCAGGCTGTGTATCGACTACAGAGAATTGAATCGAGTGACGATCAAGAACAAGTATCCTTTGCCTCGGATTGACGATTTATTTGATCAACTACAAGGAGCTACGATATTTTCCAAGATAGACCTTAGGTCGGGATATCATCAGTTGAGGGTACGGAAGGAAGACATACCTAAGACTGCTTTCAGAACCCGATATGGTCATTATGAATTTCTGGTGATGCCGTTTGGATTGACGAACGCCCCGGCAGTGTTTATGGATCTGATGAACAGAGTGTTCAAGCCTTATTTAGATCAGTTTGTCATCGTCTTTATTGATGATATTTTGATCTATTCTAAGTCAAGAGAAGAACACGAGCAACATCTTCGGATTACGATGCAGACGCTTAAGGACCACCACTTGTATGCCAAGTTCAGTAAGTGTGAGTTCTGGTTGCAAGAAGTGAAATTTTTGGGACACAAGGTGTCATCTCAAGGAATTTCTGTGGATTCGTCCAAGACCGATGCTGTATCCAACTGGGTTAGACCAAGCAACCCTACAGAAGTTCGGAGTTTTCTTGGACTCGCAGGCTATTACAGGAGATTTGTTGAGGAATTCTCTAAAATAGCCGCACCATTGACTGGATTGACGAAGAAGAATTTGAAATTTGAATGGACAGAGAAGCATGAGCGAGCCTTTCTAGAGTTGAAAGAGAGACTCACTACCGCACCAGTACTAGCAATACCCAAGCCTGGTGAGAAGTTCACTATCTTTAGTGACGCATCATATCAAGGACTAGGGTGTGTACTTATGCAAGATGGCAGAGTTATAGCCTATGGATCCAGGCAGCTGAAGCCGAATGAGTTGAACTATCCTATTCATGATTTGGAGTTGGCAGCAGTGGTTTTTGCACTCAAGATTTGGAGACATTATCTCTACGGTGAGAAGTTTGATTTGTTCTCCGATCACAAGAGTCTGAAGTATTTGTTCACACAGAAAGAGTTGAACATGAGACAACGCAGATGGATGGAGTTGATCAAAGATTACGACTTCACGTTGGAATACCACCCTGGTAAAGCTAATGTGGTCGCTGATGCTTTGAGTCGGCAGACTCGTGAGACGATCGCCTCCTTAATGGTTAGAGAATGGCGAGCATTGGAGACGTTGGCGGAGTTCGATGTACAGAGTGCTGAAAGAGGAGAAGGACAACTTTTTGGATGTCTTATCCTACAGCCTGTTCTCATTGATCGCATTATTGGAGCTCAGAAAGAAGATGAGAAGTTTCAATCATGGTTCAAGAAGATGTCAGAGAAGGACTCGACAGAATGGAAAGTGGGAGTCGATGGAGGGTATCGGTGCAGGAATAGATTATGTGTGCCGGATGTTGGAGAGCTTAGGAAGGATATCCTGGAAGAAGCACATAAGTCAAGATATACAGTTCACCCGGGAGGAACGAAGATGTATAAAGATTTAAAGAGAAATTTCTGGTGGGAAGGCATGAAGAAGGATGTGGCCGAGTTTGTATCCAAGTGTTTGACGTGTCAGCAAGTCAAGGCCGAACATCAGAGACCGTCAGGATTGTTGCAACCGCTACCTATTCCTGGTTGGAAGTGGGAACACATAACGATGGATTTTGTAGTAGGATTGCCTCGATCACAGCAGAATCATGACGCTATTTGGGTAATTGTGGATCGATTGACGAAGTCAGCTCATTTTATTGCTTATAGTATGACATACCCGGTGGAAAAGATGAGCCGGATGTACATACAACAAGTTGTGCGACTTCACGGTGCACCTGTGACGATTGTGTCAGACCGTGACGCACGTTTTACTTCTGGATTTTGGGAAAGTCTGCAAGAAGCTATGGGAACTTCACTCAAGATGAGTACTGCTTTTCACCCTCAGACAGATGGGCAAACTGAGCGTGTTAATCAGATCATGGAGGATATGCTTAGGGCTTGTGTGATCGATTTTGAAGAATCTTGGGAGACATACTTGCCGTTGGTTGAATTTGCCTATAACAATAGTTATCATACGAGTATCGGTATGGCTCCGTTCGAAGCACTGTATGGACGACCATGTCGTTCTCCATTGTGTTGGGCAGAGGTTGGGGACACAGAATTGTTGGGACCAGATTTGGTTAGAGAAACCAACGAAAAGATTTCCCTGGTCAAGGAAAGGATGAGAACCGCTCAAAGTCGGTATAAGAGTTATGCTGATCGACGCCGAAAAGATTTGGAATTCAGTGTTGGAGATCACGTACTTCTTAAGGTTTCACCAACACGAGGAGTAGTACGCTTTGGTCTCAAGAGAGGGAAGTTAGCTCCACGATTTATCGGACCGTTTGAGATTTTGGAACGTATCGGGAAAGTGGCCTATCAACTGGCGTTACCACCAAAGATGTCTGGGGTTCACAACGTGTTTCACGTGAGTATGTTGAGGAAATACATACGAGATCCCTCGCATGTGGTTAGTTATGACGACATTGAGACGAGTCATAGCGTTTCTTACAAGGAGAGACCTGCGAAGATTTTGGATCAGAGTATCAAGAAGCTGAGGAATAAGGATATTCCGTTGGTGAAGGTTCAGTGGAATCACCATGACGAGAATGAAGCCTCGTGGGAAGTTGAAGCTGATATGAGGAAGAAGTACCCGGAGTTGTTTCATGACTAGTTAGTCTTGATTTCGGGGACGAAATCTTGTTTAAGGGGGGAAGGGTGTAATAACCTGCATTTTCCTGCATGATCATAATTAAAATTTATTTTCATTATCATTTGCATTATCATATTTAAAATTTAATATATATATATTGTCTGTTTATATGTTAATTTCAATTCTTATGTATTTTTTTTGACTAATATCATAATTGAAATTACTTTTGGGGTCAAAATGCAATTTTCATAAAAACTTGCTATACCTGTGTTAAATTTCAAAATTGTATTTCAAAACGGTGGAATTATTTCTTTTAAACTCAAACTGTATTTTTATAAAATCAGAAAACTATTTCTAACGTTAAAATGAATTCTCTGTATTTTTGTGATAAACACCGTGTCACGAAAATACCAGTGTAGGTTTAAAACTGTCCGCGCAGTGTTAAACTTCCACAGAATTTTGGAAGTAAATGATTGAACAAATTTATTTATACCCAAATTATTATGCTGATGCTTTTCCCTTAGGTCTTGTTTGGCAAATGTTGTAGTATGTGTGTTGTCCTTATGCCATAAGCTAGATTACCCAAACACACTTTGACCCACCTCATCTCCACCTACCTCTTACTTTCAGCAGTGGAGAATAAAGGGCAGTGTATACACATCATATCTGCACATTCATTGTATTTAATGGAAGTTAATGGAGATTGAGTGAGAGGTTAGGCCAATGTTTTCTTAGTGGGAATTTGATTATTTATACACCCAACCACACTACACATTCTGCACTTCCATCACAGCATAATTCAGTATACACAGAGAGTTTAGAGAGTGCAGAGAAGTTCTTCAATTTCGTAGAGAGAGAGAAGAGCTCAATCCTCCATAGCCAAAGCTTGGAATTTTGGGAATTTCGTAATTATATTTCTTTCTCAACAATTTCTTCAATCTATATCACAGTGAGTATTCTAAACTCACTTGGAATGTAATTTCATATTTATTTGCTGATAGTTTAGTCTAATTTGCAGAACACCATTTTCAATTTACGTATGAAAGCTTGAAACTCAAAAATGGTGATTTTTCAAACTTAACCAAAATCGATTTTGTGAATTGAAAATGAAAGATCTTAGTCCCAATAAGCCATGGTTCGAATACTACGGCTTAATTCATCCGTATCACGACGTACCGTTGATTTAAAGTTTTGTCACCTCTCGGTTTTACGTGAAATCCGAGAGCTACGATTGAAATTAGTTAAAACCGATCACGTATTCGTAATCCTTGCGGAAAAACGAAGAAATCCATATATTACATGTCTTGGTTGAAGCAGAATTCAGAAATGGGTCAATTTGGACCCTTAAATTGAACACAGGGGATAATCAGTGAAGAAGACGAAGCTACTGCACAGAGAATTAACGGCGTTTGTCCTGAAGCGCCGGGAAATTAACGGCGTTTGTCCTGAAGCGCCGGGAATTAACGGCATTTATTCAAAAGCGCCGGGAATGATTCTGGCAGTTTCTAATTCTTGCTTGTTTCGTGTTTTCGGGGCTGTTTGGGTAGTATTTACGAACTGTTAAAGCCCTGGTTGGGAAATTTATTAAAACAGAATCTTAATTGGTTGTGATGGGACGAGTAGAACGATGTATTAAGACTTATAAAACCCCGTACGTACGTTGTGCCTTTAATTCAGTATTTTGCTTTATGTTTAAGTTCATGACATTCATGTGGAGTCAGTTGTACATGCATGGTGAGTGTTGGTAGTGTGTAAAAGAGTAATGGTAGGGTGGAAAAGAGTATTGTTAGTGTGGAAAGTGTATGAGTTTGAGTTGTGATTGTGGTTGTGAGTTGTGATTGTGGTTGTGGTTGTGGTTGTGGTTGTGGTTGTGGTTGTGATTGTGGTTGTGGTTGTAGTTGAAAAAGAGGATGAGGGTGTCTTTGAAATGCGAAGGTGGCAAAAATGGACACTCCCTGACGCCCATGGAAGCGTTAAAGTGTGTGAAGCCGAACTTGGACACTCACTGGCACCCATGGAAGTGCTAAAGTGTGGCCTATGGACACTCCCTGATAACTCGAGTCTGGATACCTGTGTGGGGGTTGCCCCGGTATTTGCATGGCGGTTAGGGTCTTCAAAGTGTGAGGCATTGGACACTCCCTGGTACCCCGGACCAAAGTGTGAGGCAAACTGGACACTCCCTGGCGCCCCGTTGCTAAAGTGTGGCTATCTTAGTATTTCAAAGATACCAGGAGTAGGATAGAGGGTTGTTGGGTTTTTGTCGAGAGAAAAGAGTCGGTTAGATGAGATGGTGCATTGTCCTCATACATGGTTACATATGTGTGAAATTATCTTTTAAATAATGTTGTGGTTGTTTTTCTATCAAGCTCTTTATCTTTAAATATAAACTTGTGGTATTTAAATGGTAATGGGAAAAAGGTAAATGAGTATGTTTTTACATTCAAAGCTATGTTTTTAATACTCACCAGCTTCTTGAAGCTGACGGCGTTGATGCGTCCTGGACATTCGTGTCCAGGCTTTGCAGGTAATAATCAAGATGAACCGTATGACTATGCTAATTGAGATCAGTTGCTGAGAAGAGAATTTACTTTTATACGCTTTATGTGTTTTAAGATATGATTTGGTTTTGTAATAAGGATGACTGTAATAGACTGTAAGATATTGTTTTATTTCAAGGCGGTCTGTGCCTTAGTAAACCCCGTACTATAGGATGTAATAAGTTAGAAATTTTTTTTTATAAGCCCAGGTTGCCCTACTCTGATTAATAGTTTTTATGTTGTTCGACGTTTGGGACGGAATCGATCCTTCAAACTGTCGCGACCTACGGGTCCATAAAGGAAATTAAACGCTTTCCATATTTATGCTACGTCGGGGCGTGACATAATTAATAGTCAATCTTGACATTATATCATATCACGACGTCACACGGCAACCCACACATACCTTCATTGTACTTGTCACATCTTTTTCGAACTTTAAAGTTCATCACAATAGCCAAAACAAAATAAATAACTCACCTCCCTTTCACCCATCTTTCTTTTTGACTAACAGTCGTTTCCAACATGTCTCAACTGGTTAGCAACCATACACAACTCTTCATCTCGAAGTAATCAAATCTAAGTACTATCATACATTCATACATTGTCGGTAAGTCAATGCTCCAACCAAATATTTCATATACCATAAATTCCATCTCTTTTCCTGTTAATCATGGAATACCCGTAGAACGATAACACGTTTTCAAACAACTCTCATTCCTTATCAAATTCCAGTTCGGTTTAATCCAATCTCGTATTTTAAGTCCAATCGTACATGATTTGTAAAACACCATTCATTTTCTCCATTAAAAATTTTACATCGTTTTACTTGTCTGAGGTTACCTACTATCCCGAACCACTCTCGGTGAGGTCAACACACTTGTCATTTATCTCCCACTTCTGTACTCGAACTGCCGTCGACTAACGTAGAAGATTTCACTTTACACCTTCAATTTAAAACTTTTAACAAAGTCAAATACATATTCTTCCTTTTCGTTTTTAAAACAAATCATTTTAAAATTTTTGCATAATACTTTCCCAACATAATAACCCCAATGTTCCTCGTAACCAATAACGTGGTTAACCCAAATTGACTTAGTCAATCATACATGTACCACAATGTCCATCATGATGCATTCCCATACTCAGACCATACCTTGTTCCTGTCCCAAATCTTTGACCCTTCACAATCTATTCTATTCATATAGTGTACACACACCCTGAGTCAATTACTTTTCTGTTGAAGATCACAACCCCATAAGTTTATGATATATCACTTTCACCTTTACACAAGCCCATACCAATCGTACTCATGTATCTCAACTCTTACTGAATTTCTGACGGCCCTTTACACTGAACATATATTCCTTGTATAACATCTCAAGGCTTCATATCTTATTTAATGATTTAATATTTCATAACTCCAGTCAACCTGACTTAACTCCAATTCAGATTTCTCTAATCCTTTATCTTTGCTATTCTGATCCCAAATTCATTATTCTCGAAGAACCTGTTTTTCAAGTATTCATACTATTCCTGTAACCATCCGAAGACAACTCAGTAATTCGATCTTCCCAATCAAGTACCATAGTCTCACTATGTTCAATAAATTCCCTATCAACTCCCAATTCACATACCTTTCATGTCCATACTCAAGATAACCCATTTATAACTATTGTCTTTAAGTGCTTCACACTTTACGAATCTCATCAAGTTCCTAAACGTTCCAAACTTCAAATCATTCATAACCTCGGGTTATTCAAATACTTAAACCAAGATCAAGTTCCCTTTTAGAAAATACTCAAGTCAACTCGATTAGTGGTACTACCTCCAACTTACTAAGTCCAAGTGTACAACATTTACTAATCCATTACTTTAGAATTTCCAACTTTATGACCTGCTCGTGTAGAACTCATTCATTTGACCCACACTATTGTGTCCCAAGCATTAAGCATGCTATATCTTTCCACGATACTCGTCCTCCAAAGTTTACTTGATACCTTATTACAAGTATATAATAAAATTTTCTTGCTCAACAAAAGTTTGATTTTTTTTTTTTTTTAAAACATTTTAAACACTTTAAAATTTTCCTTGGGATGAAACCTGACATTCTCAAAACTCTCCAACTTCGTTGGATCCCAGGACAACTGAGATAGCATTCCGTTGCATCCAGCATTGCCCTCTAACCAATTTACAGTTCTATTATCATATCTGATAATGTACTCAACGTACTCCCAAGTCTTCATCCCACTTCCACCGTTCTTGTTCACTTACCCATTGAAGCTTCATCTTCCCAATTTACATTTTCACTCTTGTGATCTGACTTACCCAAAGTCTCTTTACTCTATCCATTTCCACAGCTGCTCTTATTCAGTATCGTAATACTTCTCATACTCCAACCTCCCATTGACAACCACTCATTACAAATACTTAACGAGGTTTTACAATCATTAAAAGATTCTTCACTTTATTTGAAATACGATAATTAGCAAAGAAAGCATGAATTAGACCTTTTAAAAGAACTTTTCCGTGACAAAACAGCCCAAGGGCAAAATGGTCATTTATAAAGTATGGTTAAATTTTACACCAAAATATATCTCTTTGAATCCCGGTTCCAACGCAAGAAACGGCGCGCGAATCCGAATTTTCTACAAAGAGTTATGCCTGTTTCCGTAAAAGTCGACGGAAAAATGTTTTCGAAAACATTGTTTGGATCAGAGGGGTATTCGACCGGTCGAACTACCCCTTTCGACCGGTCCAGTGCCCCCTGGACCATATTTTTCTTCATTTCACACCCTTAGAAGTCCCCAAACTCACAAGGTCTATTGGGGCTACTTCCCAACCACTTTAGAACCACCCGTAAGTTCTCGAAAACATCAAAACGCATCGAATCACACAACCGTTGGACTCAGGTTCAGGTTTATTCTCATTACAACCCCTTGTAATAAAGACTTTTCTATAGGATTCCTTATCAAGATTCCCTTATCCTTATGATATCCAATATCCATTTGATTTCTCCGAATCTCCTATCACGTTCAATCATTCACACTTGTCTTTCACCCTAAGTCCGATAGTCTTACATCCTTTGTTCTACTTTCTTTGACAAACCACACCTCAAAACAACAAGAAACTCTTATTCATATCAATTTCCATTCCTTTAATCTCCATCAAGAAGTCCTAGCATTTCTCCTCCGACCTATGTCGTCCTTATCGTTACATTCATATGCACGTACTCATCAAGTCTAAGCAACCACTCACGAAGTCTGTCATTAACTAAACTTCTACTAACTGTAGTCTCAAACCGTCAAAGCATACTCTAGCATTCATGTCCTCAACCCCTCATCTTAGGTTAATCCTTGAATTCAATTTTCCACTTACCCAATCAATCCGGTACCTTTCGTTGCCAATCCTTATACTACATCTGAATCCCCTATGGTCACATGACCACTCGAAGCCAGGTTCAGTTTGAGAGATTCCTCAACAACCATGATACTCACAATCCATTGAGACCTCCCTCAACCCCCGATTCATACCACAAGATAGGTTGAGAGATTCCTCAACCATCCAATACATGCCATAAGATAGGTTGAGAGATTCCTCAACCATTCAAACACCTCAATACCATACAATAAGTTGAAAGATTCTTCAACTACTTAATATACACCGTTTATACCGAAGGTAATACCATATATAACCCCGTATGATCACACCGTAGGTTAACACTGTAAGATAAGGTGAGAGATTCCTCACCCATCCCAAACACGAGTGATACATGTTACTGGACCCTCTTTCTGTCATAGACCCCAACTATACCTCTCTATTCTCTGACGTCACGATATCTAACCCGTGTCTGAAGTAAAACTCTTACCAATCGATCTCAATCCCAAGACTCCACTACAAACAATCACTTTTCATTCTCTACGTGAACCATAAGGAATCTTTCTCCTGACACTCACTATTCAAACTCTGTTCTCGGTTAGATCCCCCAAAGGACACTTGTCACTATCGTTGAAAACATCCACCAATTCGATCAAAAATTATTTTATTTCCGTTTAGAAATTCAATGGTTCATCACCACCAAGATATCATCTATCTCTCGTGTCACCACACCAGGCCTATGATAGCTCATGGTAACCTTCATTTCATCACACAGTTCTACGTCCATATGATTCCACCAATTCATAGATGCATAAATAGTATGCATGTATGACAATAACATAATCATGTATGTATAACAATATACCATATGCATCAAACATCTCTATAATATGTGGATGCATTCTAGAATATGTGTCAATTCACTCAACACTCCACTCGACGTCGAACGTTCCCAAAGTTTTGTTACCTATTGCTCTGATACCACTAGATGTCACGCCCCGGATCCATACATATGAATCTAGGTTACGTGGCACGCCATCAAGGCTTACCAACGATGATTAAAGTTCCCAAAATAACCTTAATAAAAGTTTTTGCTCAAAAATAACCAACTTCCAATTAGTTTTTCAAAGGTTATATTAAACACGTGTCCAAACACGCCTTAACGAGTTTCGTTTTCAAAAGTAACAGTTTCATAGGTCAAAGGGTCCCCAAAGGTACCCCCATGCCTAGTTAGAAGTTGTTCCGAACATTGGGAGAAGGAGTTAAAGAATTCTTGCAGGGGGTATTTCGACCGGTCGAACGACCCCCTTCGACCGGTCGAATGACCCTTTAGCAGAATCCTGGCCAAAGCTGCAGAATTTTGCTAAGGCATCACCCAACCTTCACCCGATGCAACCCTTCAGACATGTTCCAATTCTTAGCAAACTTTACTAATGTTATAAGGACAAGTATAACAACTTGCCTAAGTTTGGAAAACGTTAACTAATTAAGTTGAGGGTTCGTTTGGATCAAAATCTCATAAGTGATTCAACAATTTATAAAACACGAAATTCAACTTGTTAAACATCAAGACGCGAACTCAAGATTCCAAATCGCTTCCAACCAACTTAAAAAGGCTTTCAAAAGAATATTACATCAATCCAAAAATAATACAGAGCTTCTATAATTCGGTTACAAAAATGTTCTATACACCAATTCCTCCGATTGATCCCAAACGGCCTCATTCCTCGCATTCCATCTTTCATTTCTTCGTACCTGCAATGGAGTAAATCTCCATTGCTCAGCTATATGCTGAGTGCACAATTTCTAACATATGCATATATGACAAATCATGCTTTAATCTCATCATAACACATAACTATTGGTCTCTAGGGAATAAGTGCACCTTCACCGATCCAAAGTCTTTCGACTCAACCATGACCCATGCCCCTTCGACATGTCACGTAATGCCTTTATCGGCAAGTGACCGTCGTCACTGCTAATCCTCCCCCTTCGAGAGGACGCCTCACGGTGAATTAGCACAAATCCCCCTTTAACCCACATAGGCACATAAACATACTCATTTAACACATATACGTGCTCGCGTAAAATTTAACATGCTTTTCACATTTAAGCGCGTGCATAATTAACGGGCCTAAGATTAACACATGGATTTTGCCCGGATCTCGATTTCGTCGCCGAAATATAAAACATGTATTTCACCTATATAACATAGGCTAGAAATTCATACCTCGAGCTATCGTCGTATAACTTTGAGGGAACTACTAGAAGCCCGATTAAACACCAAATCTCCGATCCTACGCGAAACCTACAAGTTTACACGTGTTTTCCCCAAATTCCTAGATTTAGAAATTTATAAAAACTTAGCCAAACGTGGCCTAAAGACTATCAAAATGTAGCCCTTACCTTGGGGAGTTCAAATATGAAGTTTGGTGAAATTCAGTCGGACGAAAGGTCGCCGATCGTCGTCGCAAGGCTCGGAGAACTAAATCTCCCTTTTCTCTCTCCTCTCCCAAGATATTATATGAGTTTGCAACTAATGCAAACTCACCCCCAACTATATATAGACAATCTTTTCAAAAAACGTTTTTACCACCCCACGAGTTCTCAAAACTCCTCATTATTCCTCGAAACGTCTTACACGTCCATTTTATGCCTTTACGAGTGAAAATTATAAATCCCAAAAGTTTTCGATTAAGTCCCGTTTGGATCCAAAATTATGTCCGAAAACCAAATTCTGTAGAATCTCTACACATCCTACCTTTTTATACAACGGTTCCCTCACGTTCTCACCACAGTTCTCAAACGATCTAAAACTAGATCAAAACTATCAGAAATTATACTACACAGGTATAATTACTATTCATGAAAATACCAAATAAGTCAATAACATTTAAATCACATAAATGTCATTTAGTTATGCCAATGCAACATGATTTTCCATGTTCCCGTGTCCTCTCTTGACACCTTCCAAACTGACTTTAAGGCCAAATACTGGGTTCTCAAAAGACACCCTCCAACAGCTAGTGAGTCATCACTCACTTCACACATACTAATTAACACAACCGTAAGCATGCTATGCATGCTAAAATGATATAAATAAATACCGCAGGAGCGGGTATGACACTATTATCCACAACGGGGCGAAACTTCATATAGTAATAATGAGGAGAATAACCAAGTTGAGGATAATGGTATGTTAAAATTGCTACTTAGTGAAATGAAAAGGTTAGATAGTGCACTTGATAAATTAGAAACTAGATATCAACAAGCATATGCTAGCCAACCTTTAGAAGACTATACCAATCCTTCAACACTACAACCTAAATTTCAAGACACTAACAATGGAATGGAATTAGAAGATAATGACAGGTTTATACCGAATGAGGCTAATAACTCACTAGAGAAAATGATAGCCCAACAAGAACTCCAAAACCAAACCATTAAGCATATAGTTGTAGAACCATCTTCTCCTCAATATACAACTCCAGACATTAACTCCTTCACTATCTGGATAAAGTTGCAGAATTCCTTTGTCCAAAGCACCTCAATAGATGACATATATAGTGAGGAGAGTTACATGGATGAGAATGAGGTTTTTACAGATAATAAGAGTTTAGGTGACTGCACGCAATTAGGAAAGGATGAGTCCCCTGTTGACTCTACCCCTACCTTTGATAGTGACCCCCAGGGAGGACGTTATTGAAAATTCTAAATTCGATTTAGATTCATGTGATATTCATGAACCCTCACCTCTTTCGGCCGAAGAGGTGGTGTCACCAAGTTGCCCATCACCTATCCTCGCTATCAATCAATGCTCTCATCCCAAGCTTGAAAATCATGTGTACCCTAATATTGAACAAATAGAATGTGTTGTGGAAGAGGATGGTAAGGATTCTAGCACATATTTTTCACAAAATTTTAACTTTCAAAATTCTTTGAGAGAGGACTTAGAAACTATTTGGCCCACATTAGATGATCTTAAACTTCAACAAGAAGCTAGTAATCTTCTAGACTGCTTGACCTTCTTGAATAATAATGGCATAGAGGCCCAAATAGATAGCTTTATCCAAGTCCAGTCCAAAACCATGTACATAGAGCAGAAATCCAATTCATATGATCACATCTCCATAGATTCTGTTCTAATACAAGAGGAGGGTAAAGAAGATTCATTAGAACATCACTTAGACCCTGCCCCTTGTATTGAACCATGGCCTCCGCCTGTTTTTGATAATAGAAAAATAGAGGCTGTTATAGAAAATATCAACACCAAAGATCGTTTCTTGCATATAATTCCTAAAAAGCGTGGTATACCTCCTATAATTGTCCTCAACAAATTCGGAAGCCATAGGTTTTGCATCATCTCCTCTGACCTTGAGCCTGACATTAGTTGAGGGGAGTTGCAATTTTGTGAGGATCCCTACGTTCTTCTCACTATTAAATTATTTCATTGGGAAGATCCTAAAAAATTTTGGTTATTACTTTATGATAAAAATCTTGATTAACCGAATTTATTTACTGAGTAGTTCTAGTATATTCTCTATTTTTCCTTGTTGCTACCAATAATTTTGCAGGTAACTTAAAAAAAAATTGGATATTAACGCCTCGAGGTAACATCCTTCCTTCTCTCGCTTTACTTTACATGTCCATGTGCTTAGTTTAGAACATTGGGGACAATGTTTAGTTTTAGTTGGGGGGAGTGAGCCATTGCATGCCTCATATCTTTTTGTTGTGCTTTAGTGTCATATACCTACTTAGCAACATGTAACTCAGTAAATTAAAATTTGTAAAATTTTTAAAATTTTTAATGTATATATATATTTTTAAATATAATAAAATGGCTCTTGTATGTCTCTCTTAGTTAATGTAGTTAGTTATGATGCATTATTGTTATTTTCTGTATGTTATTAGTATGTGATACACTATAATAGTTTGTTTACTATCTTAATTATAGTATATTTTATGCCTTTTAATCTTCAAGCAACTTTGAGCACGTTGTGACAACCTTGTACATAGCTAAAATGGATTAGTAAGCATAGCTTAGGTGTCTTGAGAGATTGTAGTGGAGACTAATGTCACGCCCCGGAACCACTCAGATGATCCTAGGACACGTGGCACGCCACCAAGGCTTAACCCCAATCATTAAAGTTCCAAAATAAGTTTAAAATAACTTAAACCAAAGAAGCTCAAGCAATAATAAAAAATAAAAAAAAACAAAAACCCCAATGCTGACGATTGCACGTTGAACATAATGGGCGACTCTCCCCACATAAGGAACTTCCCCTTTGGATTCCCGAGCTAGAAACAGAACCTCGTGAGAACGGCTTCTTAAAGAAAGCTTGTCCTTTACCTTTTCCCTGAGCTGGTCGCTTATTTTGTTGGCTCTGTTTGTACTTGTCAATATCTCTTTCTGCTATCAAGGCAACATCTTGTACATCGAAAACTTTTCGAAGTTGGTGTGTATCAACTCGGCTTCTAATGTTATCCCGTAGTCCCTCTTCAAATTTGCGTGCTCTATCCACTTCTCTTGGTACTGTTCGATGTGCAAATCGAAGTAAACTGTTGTACTTAGCTGCATACTCATTTACTGTCATATCCCCTTGTTGTAGATTAGCAAACTCTCGGCCCATCTGAGTCTTGACGGATGCTGAAAAGTACCGCTTGTAGAAGACCTTTACAAATCTATCCCATGTCTCTGGTGCCCCTTGTTCAATCACATTTACCCACCAGTTTTGAGCTTCACCCTTCAAAGTGTCAGTAGCACACATTATCTTCTCCCCATCTGTACACTCCACCGCCCGAAAGATACGTTCCATATCCATTACCCAATGATCAGCTTGTGATGGATCTGGGCCTCCATCAAATTGACTCGGTTTTCTTTTATAAAATTGCTCAATGACTCCCCGTTCGGCTCGTGGTTATGGGTTTGCAGGTCTATCACCACCCATTCGATCACTTACTGCCCTTACGAAATTGCTTACCACTTCCTCTAGATGGTCCATCCTCGAATGAGGTGAACGTTCCCGATTATGATCCATTCTTTACCTGTCAATCATTTGACATAAATATATTGCATGCTATGCCAATATGTTATATAACAACATAGCAACAATTAGTCATATGCATTCATGAAATGCATTTACATGCTCGTCATCTACGCGTACTCTCAATCGTCGTCTCTCGTACCCAAGGCTCTAAGCCTAATGCTCTGATACCACTAAATGTCACGCCCCGGAACCACTCAGATGATCCTAGGACACGTGGCACGCCACCAAGGCTTAACCCCAATCATTAAAGTCCCAAAATAAGTTTAAAATAACTTAAACCAAAGAAGCTCAAGCAATAATAAAAAAAAAAAAAAAACAAAAACAAAAACCCCGTCTTTGAAATTAGCCAAAAACCCCTGTGTTAACAATTAGTAAATTCTCATATAATACTACCAAATCACAAGTCAAAATCAACACTAATGCTTTAAACCATTTAAAGTCAACCAAAGTTATGAGCTTCCAAGTACAAGCAAGAGTTTTTAAATACTTTAAATAAAAAAATACTAAAAATAACCATTTAATTACAATCAACCGAACCCAATAAATAAATCTCCAAGTTCAAACGTCCCAATCTAACAACATTAGTCATAGTAACACTATGATCAAATAATCCCAACTAACACAGTCCAACCTTATATTACAGGAGTTAAGGTACAATCCGACTAAAGTATAAAATTTAACCAGAAATATTACATAAGCTTAAACCAACCAAAGTATGACCCGTACTATAATCTAGATTAAACTGATTAATTACAACTATATTGCAAGTTTTAACTAAAAAGCAGGTAACTATTAACAAAATTACAACAACTTCCCAAAATCTCGCCAAGCCACTCCCCAGCTCACTTCCCCGATTCCTCGCCACGATCACCTACGATGGTTATTCAATAACCATTACAATATATAAGCTATATGCTTAGTGTGTAATGCTAATCATGATTATGGATAATTGACATGCTCAATCCAACGTATTACACAAAACTATAGTCTCTGGCAACCACTAGTTCACTCCCACCACTACCGGCTAGCCCGCGGCTCCACTCCCCAAGCCCACGTGACTAGTCATGACCCACGCCCTCACACGTGCGGTCCCATAGGCGTCTGGCGGCCGTGGTCGTCACCACAAAGATTACCTCATGGTGGTATGGAACTAGCAATTTCCATTGACCCAAATAGGCAACTCAACATGCTCATTTAATCATTACACCGTGCAATCACAATCAAATTGGGCCTAATTTAACCACATGAATTTTGCCCAATAATAAACTAAGTAAACTAGGTTAAGCTAATTAGGCATGCTTTGGCATCACAATTGAACCTTACATGAAAATCATCCAAATATCAAAATTAACATCACTCACCTCTTGGGTTTCGCTCCTAATTGTGAAATAAAAGCCCTACTATGGACCTGGTACAAATCCTATAATAAATTACAAGTTATGAGCTAAAACCCTAAAATGGGTCGCGGAAAAACTATCACAGAACTCAATAAGATTAGTACCAATAGATTAGACTCACCCCCAGGAGTCCGAATATGTAGCCTGTTTCAAAAATCGACGTCGTTCGGCTCGTCAACCGTCGTCGAAAACGTCACCGTCAACGTCGCTGCAATTCTCGTCTTCTGTCTCTGTAATGTATTCTAATCCTAAACTAAAGTAACTAAGGATGAGAAGTCATCCTTTGATGTGGCTTGTTTATATAACTTTCTCATTTTCATTATGAAACCCCCACTAGTTTGCTAGTTTTGTAATTATGCCCCTACTAATTATTAAACTATATTAAAATTATCCCAAACCTAAATGGGTATTTGTCTATGTCTCGCATGGGTCCCATAAGTGGTCCCATATAATTATATGAAGTTGCTAATTAGCCTACTAATTATGGAACGTGTTCAATTCGTGCTCACAAAGGTACCCCTAATTGACCCAAAAGTGGTCACTACCTAATAACATGATATTATTAGCAATAAAATAATAAATCATTTAAGCCTTAATAAACATTTAGGCACATAGGGTGTTCCACATATTACTGTCCCATCTCAAGTAAGACCCATCAACACATATCCCAACTTGGGATTGCCATACTGGCCAAAACTGGGTTCCTAACTGGACGCCCAAAAACAACTTAGTGAGTTAAACCCACTTCCAATAAGTGTCACATAACACATCAATTAACATTAACTCATGATTATGCATGCTAAAGCAGTATTAAATATAAACCGCGGGAGCGGGTATCACATCTCTCCCCTCCTTAAAGAGGAGTTTGTCCCCAAACTCGTAGTACCTCACGTTTCAAACAAGAATGGATACTTCTCTTACATTTCATCTTCTCTTTCCCACGTGGCTTCCTCAACAGAGTGATTCTGCCACATCACCATAACCAAAGGAATAGTCTTTGTCCGCAAAACTTGCTCTTTCCTATCAAGAATCTTGATTGGCTGCTCGATATAAGTCAAGTCTTCCCTGACTTCCAACGGCTCCAGAATAATTACCTTCTTCGGATCTGATACACATCTTCTTAACATTGATATATGAAATACATCATGTACATTAGCCAACTCCGATGGCAACTCTAACCGATAGGCTACTGGTCCAACTCTGCTAATAATCTCAAATGACCCAACATACCTTGGATTCAACTTCCCACGTTTCCCAAATCTCGTAATACCCTTTGAAGGTGATACTTTCAAGAATACAAAATCCCCAACTTCAAACTCCATCGGTCTCCTTTTCAAGTCCGCATAGCTTTTATATCTACTTTGAGCTGTTTGAAGTCGTTGTTGTATTATCTTTATCTTTTCTGTGGTTTGCTGAACAATTTCAGGCCCTATCAATCTTCTCTCACCAACCTCAGTCCAACAAAGTGGAGAAAGACACTTATGCCCATATAAAGCCTCGAAAGGTGCCATTCCAATACTGGATTGATAACTATTATTATAAGCAAATTCAGCCAAGGGTAAGTGCTCTTCCCAATCACCTTTAAAATCCAAAAAACAAAGTCGAAGCATATCTTCAAGTATCTGAATTACACGTTCCAATTGGCCATCGGTTTGAGGATGAAAAGCTGTACTGAAATTCAATCTTGTAACCATCGCTCTCTGCATTCCTTGCCAAAATCTTGATGTAAATGCACTATCTCGATCAGAGACTATAGATACTGGAACTCCATGAAGTCTCACAATTTCTTGAACATATAATTCAGCTAACTTCTTCGGATCATTGGTCTTAATTGGTAGAAAATGTGCCGACTTGGTGAATCGATCAACAATTACCCATACACTGTCATTTGACTTCCTAGACCTTGGTAAACCTCCCACAAAATCTATTGTGATATTTTCCCATTTCCACTCTGGTATAGGTAATGGTTCCAATTTTCCCGCTGGTTTTTGATGTTCTACCTTCACTCTCTGATAAGCCACACACTTTGCCACATGTTCTGCCACTTCACGTTTCATCCCTGACCACCAATAGATCTCTCGCAAATCACGATACATCTTAGTACTACCCGGATGGATTGAGTACCTCGTATTGTGCGCCTCTTCCAAAATTACTTCCTTGAAATGTGCATATTTATAGCGTATTACATGATCTTTTATGCATACTTTTATCCCAAAGTCCCTATATTTAGGTGCATTCTAATGACAATGTTCTTTTTATTGTGTTAATGCTAAAATATATATTTTTGCATTGTTTTATAGGTATTAGGATGTAAATCAATGAAGTGGAGCTAAAGAAAAGTGATTCTGGTGGATAGAACAACAGAAGTAGCTGCGAAAACGCCAATTTTGACAATGAAGACTTCAGATTTGGAAGATTTTCCCAGAGATATAAAATGTAGATCTTTGAGTTACGGTCGCGTGGCCACAAACGGGAGGTCAATCCGAGGTCCGAGTAAGAAGTTATGGCCATTCTGCCATCTGTGCGCAGAGCTGTCAAAATCAGAGAGTTCATGCGATTGAGGAAGAGTTCAATCGATCGAACCTTCGATCGATCGAACTAAGCTCGATCGATTGAACTTTATATTCACCCAAAAGTTGCGTAAACTCTGCGAGAACCCTATATATAAGTCGTTTTGACGCCAGACGAAAGGAGGACGCTCCAGAACGCAGAAAACAGTAGTTTAGGGTTAGATTAGGAGTAGGTTAGGTTAGATTCATGTTATTTTTCCTCTTTTCCATTGATTTATTGAAGATTAGTGAAGATTAAAGTTTATTTCAAGATTATTACAAGTTTATTTCAGATGATTTCCAGGTTTTTCCTTTCCTTTATCTTATTTGATTGTTTATGAATCTAGTAGTTATGATTGTTTTGTTTTACTATTTCTGCACTAGTTTATTTATGTTTTCGTAGTTTAGACGTTGGGAATATGTGATGAAACATTGATTTCCAACCTCTGCCATGCAATCTTTAGAAACCTTGGTCTCGATCGATCGAATGTATTTCGATCGATCGAACCAGGGCCATAGTCAAGCGATCGAAGGCATTTCGATCGATTGAAGGATGATGATGTCCGATCGATCGAGAGCGCTTCGATCGATCGAACTTGTTGATTCCTGAGATGATTATTTTAAGTATTCCATGACTTTCTGTTTTAGAAATATGTTATCAAATTGTCCCAATAAGCTCAGTTTGTCACAACAGTTTTTAGAACTTAAAGCCTTAAGGCTATTTTCTTCAATGACTTTTGAAAACCACTTTGAATGCTAATACCATTTAGAGTGCAAGTAATAACCATTGTTTTAAACCATCTTCCAAGTATTTTAAATCAACTGTGATGATGTAGTCCCGGTCATGAAAGGGCTATTGATTCTATATCTTTAGAAAAATACGGAATGCTGAAAAGGAATGAACTCCATAGAACATTAATGGATATGCATGGTAGATGGTTAGGATCAATGTGGATTCTCGTATTTCCATCACTTTTAATTTATCTGTTTAATTAGTTATGTTTCTATAAACTTTAGTTTATTATTTAGTTTAATTTAATTAATTAGGATTTAGCCACTACTACAATTAAACTTTTCTTTTTCTTTAGGTTGTAATTTAGTATATATTCTTCCTATTCCTTCCCTGTGGGATCGACCTGGACTTATCCAGTATTACTTGCACGATCACCTACACTTGGGTGTTGCACAAGAGTGCACAACTTTTTAGTCGTATCACCAGGGTAGAGACTAGACCAAACAGGCATCCTGTCGACTGTTTCTATAAACCAATCGACTGTTTTACCTCAGATTGCAAGGCATTTTGTAGATTCTAACTATGAACATCCAAACACAACTGCTACTATGATTCAACGATCTCAAGCACAAAATACAACAATTTTACTACAAATTACAATACTACAATTCCTTTCCAAGATTCAATTACAACATATTACGATTCCCAAGGTTCTTACTACAATATATGAAAAGGAAAACAAAACAGTAAGAAGAGTAATCACGTCGTTCCATCAGTCTCACTCTTCGCGTTTCTTCTTTCATCTCTTCTTATGATCACCTGCAGTAGAGTAAAGCTCCATTGCTCAGCTATATGCTGAGTGCACAATTCTAAATATATGTTTATATGACAATTCATGCTTTAACATCTAAACACATCAAAATGTTCTCTTGGGAGAGTGGTACGCATCCATCCGGTAAATGAAATTGATGCCATGGAAGGCCTTCCTCTTCCACGCATCTCATGCTCTGGTTGGGTACCATGTACCATGTCCTAGTTGGGCCTTCCTTCATACCAGACACCACAACTATCTACAACAAAATCCTCAAACTTCGAGAAGCTCACCCCCGGATGGAATTGCACCAAACCCCCCTTTGACCCAAGTAGACACATAGCATGCTCACATAAACAGTTATACGTGCTTTTATCACATAGCATCCAAAATAACGTTGTTTAATGGGTTATTTTTATTCTTGTGGTTGGGCTACAAATTTGGGCCCAAATTGGGTTGTTTTTTGTTTTGTTTTTTTAAATAGCCTGATAGAGATAATTAAGATTCATGATTGTATCTAAAGCAATATATAATTGAATTCAATATAATGATATATACATAAATTCAATTTCAAAGTCTCAAAGCTTTTTTTTGAAACCCAAAGCAAATTAAGCAATACCCGTTGCTTTTTTTTCCGTCATATAGGCTGATAGACATAAATGAGATTGAGATATATACATAAATAATACAAAATCATGAAATCAAGGAAAAAAATATAACTAAAGTCTCAAACCAATGAAGTTATACAAAGCAATAATAAAGCCTACCAACCCAAAGTCTACAACCACTGAAATCACATCAAGCCTACCAAATACAATTATACAAGTCAAGCCTACAAAGGATTAATAATCAAGGAACATACAAGATTAGAAGTTATACAACCCAAAGTCTCAAACCAGTGAAACCACATCAAGCCTACCACATCACCAAATAAACATCCCAAGACAAAGCAATAATAAATCCAAGCTAAGCAAATACAAGTCTAGCATATTACATCAATAAAATCCTACTAATTAAGTAGTAACCACATCAAGTCCACTAAATTAAAAATACAAGTCTAGAATATTATATCATAAATAAAAATCCGACCATATCACCAACTTTCACAATACCTGAAGAAAAAAAAATACTATTGAAGGAAAAATTGAATTAGATCGAAAGTCAACAAGTAAAAAACAAATAGTAAAAAAAAAACTCAATTACCTCCATGATAAAGAAATACGCTTAGTCATCAACAACAATAGACTCCGGACAGGACCCTTCCATGTGGCCTAAGTAAAAAAAAATTCAAGTAGTCAGACTAGTTACGTTAAAAAAAAATAACTATTTTTAGATATAATATTACCTGTTTCAAGCATTTCAAAATGTTCTACTTCATCCATTGCATCACGAATACTAATGGAGTTGGAGGAAGATCGACCGCCACCAATCTTTTGTGCAAAAAAGTGCCTCTACCATGTTTGGTGTTAACGAACTACGAAATGGATCAAGTATCCGACCTCCCATGCTAAATGCAAACTCTGAGGCAACTGTTGACACATGAATAGCTAGTACATCTCGAGCTATTTGTGAAATAATGGGATATTTTGTGGAATTAATCCTCCACCAACCCAATAAATCAAAATTCGGAGAATTTATTTCATAACCCTCTACCAAGTATTTCTCCAAGTCATTCTCGGAGACCTTACTACTTTGTTGCTCCAAACGCCTCTTGAAGTCCAAATCAAAATTAGCCCTAGATGCTTCCTCGTCCATATCATCAACCATCACCTCATCCAAATCATTCAAAGGTGGTTGTACACTTGCTTTGGATCATTTTTCTCATACCACTCATATAGAATATTTAGTTTTTTTTTCATTCTCTCCATCAAAGCTCTCACCATGCTTTCGTCATACACTTTCTCAAAACAATATTCAACATAATCCAACTTATAACGTGGATCAACTACAATCGTAACATACATCAAAAAATTAACTTTTGAGAAACTTCCCCAATACTTTTCAAACTTAAGTCTCATGCCCTCGGCCATCAATCTCAAACTTATATCATCACTTCCACACAGCTTGTTTATTGCATTTTGGATATTAACAATCTTCATATAAAATGTATTGGAAGTGACAGACAAAGTCTCATGCCCTCGGCCATCAATCTCAAACTTATATAAAATGTTGAAAAATTCAAGGTTGCCTTGTGATAAAGTTTAAGAAACTTCACATACAACCTAGCTTTAACCCAATCCTCATTATCTGGAGCTCCTAACATATTCCTTCAACTAGCATCCCTAGATTCAAAACCATCATTGTTTCCATCACTTCTAAAGTGAAAAGAAAATGTTAGATCCTCATCCTGTAAACGTTCAAATGCCTTCTCAAATTGCACTGCCCTATCCAACATTAAATATGCTGAATTCCATCTAGTTGCCACATCTAAACAAACCGAGCTTTTACTTTCAATGCCCTATCTTTCCACACAAGACTTAAATTTTGCCAATCTAGATGGAGATGACCTTACATACCTCACGACATTACGAATCTTAACAATTGATTCATCAATTTCCTTCAACCCATCACTAACAATCAAGTTTAAAATGTGTGCCCCGCATCTTATGTGCAAGTTCTCATGCTCTAATATAGTCCCCTTTCTATTTTAGTCTTCTTCTTTAAATAATTAATGAGGCCATTATTAGAGCTTGCATTATCAAGAGTCATTGTTAAGAAATTTTCAATTCCCCAACCCAATAAGCACCCCTCAATTGTCTTACCAAGTGTATCACCTTTGTGATCGAAAACTAAACAAAATTTGAGAATTTTCTTGTGAAGTTTCCAATCGGCATCAATAAAATGCCCGGTTAGACACATGTAGTTTAAGTTTTGAACCGAGGTCCATGTATCGGTTGTAAGGCACATGCGTTGGCCTATAAGTTTATTTTTCAACTTTTTCTTCTCGGTTGCATAAACACCTAAAACATCTCTCGAAATCGTAACCCGAGAAGGGATCTTAAGCCATTTTGGTTGAACCGCGTGCATAAACTCTTTAAACCCCTCAGTCTCCACAAATCGAAATGGCAACTCATTCTTCACAACCACCTTCGCAAGAGCTTTTCTACACGCATCAACACTAAAAGTCATTGGCACAAGTTGGGAAACACTACCTTGTTCACCTATGGGCTTGTAACCCAATATCGTTTGGGACGTATCTTGTTTTCTGAATGGATTTGTTTTACATTGAAAGTTAAAGTGAGTTAACAAGGATTTAGTTTCATTAATCTTGGTATCACAAGCATATGGCGTGCCATAATAGTTACAAGTAGCCTTTGGTTTATCTCCATCCGCACAAGGTAGCCTCGTAAAATGTTCCCAAACAATCGACCTTTTCCTACCCCGACCCTCAGTAGTAGTATTCATAGAATTAGAAGGCTTTTGAGATGCACTAACCTCTGGTGTTGGCATATCTTGTCACACCCGTTCCAGAAATTTATGGTTTTGAACATGCATTATTTGAGATTTTGAAATATTGATGTTTATTAATATTGAGTTGAGGTTGACTGTGGGTCAACGGTGAAGTGTCAGTAAGGACACGAGGAAATTGGTAATTGAGATTTTCATTGGCACGAGTAAATGACATTTATATGATTTAAATGTTATTTGACTTATCTGGTATTCTATGAATAGTGAATTATACCTGTGTAGTATAATTTTTGATAGTTTCGATATTGTTATATATCATTTTGAGAACTGTGGTGAGAACGTGAGAGATACGTTAATTAAAAAGGTAGGTTGTGTAGAGATTTCACAGAATATAGTTTCGGACGTTATTTTGGACCCAAACAAAACTTAGTCGAAAACTTTTGGAATTTATAATTTTCACTCGTAAAGGCATATAATGGACGTGTGCGAAGTTTCATGGATTAATTAGAAGTTTGAGAAACTTGCGGGGAGGTAAGCGTAATTCCCCGAAAGTTTGCCTATATATAGATTGGGATGAGATTTCAATCTCATCCAAACACTCACAAATATCTAGAGAGAGGATAGAGAAGGGAGATTTGGAGCCAACGGGCTTTGAGACGCCGATCGACGACCGTTCGTCCGTAAGTTTTTCTCCAGATTTCAGATTTGAACTCGTGGAGGTAAGATCTACGTTTTGATACCACTTAGGTCATGTTTGGCCAATTTTTGTAAAAATATTAATTCTAGACTTTTGGGAAAAATCAGGTAAAACTCGTAGGAATTGCGTATAAATTGAAATCCGACGATTATTTAGCCCCCTAGACGATCCTTCAAAGTTTGAAGAGATTCGCACGAGGTATGAATTCTAGATCTATGAAATATATGGATTTTCATGTTTTGGACATCACTTTTGATATTCTTGGATCCGGGCAAAATTCATGTATTAGTTAGGCCCGTTAATTATGCCCGTGAAATTATGCTAAAAGCACGTATAATTGTTTATGTGAGCATGTTATGTGTCTACTTGGGTCAAATGGGAGTTTGGTGCAAATTCATCCGGGGTAAGCTCCTCGAACCTTGAGGATTGTGATTGTGATTGTGATTGTGATTGAAATGGAATTGGAATTGTGGTTGTGTCTAGATTGGAGGTGGGCCCAAATAGTACACGGTACCTGGTATGGAGGAAGGCCCAACCAGTGTACGAGATGCGTAGGAGAGGTGGGCCTCATACGGCATCGACCGGATGAATGCGTACCACTCACCCTAGAGACTATTTCTATGTGTTTTAGATGCTTAAACCATGAATTGTCATATAAGCATATATTTAGAATTGTACGCTCAGCATATAGCTGAGCAGTGGAGATGTACTCCATTGCAGGTAAGAAGAAAGACAAGAAGAAGCGCGATGAGTGAGGCCGATGAACGCCGGGGAAAACACTTGTATATGTTTTTGTTTTAAATCCTAAACTTGTGTAAGGATAGTAAGTTGTAAAATGTTGTAATAGAATCATGGATTAGTTTCACAGTATTGTAATCTTGTAATTGAACGCCTATGGTTATGTTTAATATGTTGAATCAGTTGTGGTTGTATTGGTGTTGGAATTTAGAAGCATGAGTTGTTAGTATTTTCAACACAGGGCTGCCAGCAGGGGAGCAGTCGACTGGACCCAGGGTCAGTCGACTGGACCCCGTGTGTTTGAGACACTATAATTGAACAATAGAAAAGCAGTCGACTGGACCCCCTTCATCAGTCGACTGAACCACTGTTGATTTTGGCTACTGCTTCTCAACATAGAAAAGCAGTCGACTGAGTCCCCATATCAGTCGACTGGACCCCTGAGTTATATACTGTATTTTGGGTTCTACTTAACCCAGTCGACTGAGCAGTCGACTGGACCTCTGTTGAGGATTTAGGGTTTTAGTTTCTGCCAGTTACAGTTGACTGGACCCTAGTACAGTCGATTGGGCAGTCGACTGAACTTCTATACTTTGAAATGGATTCTTGTGAACACTTTTGATTGAACAAAACTTTTTATAACTCTGATTTCAATGGATTTTATAAACTCAGAGAGTAATGTTCCCTAAGTTTTAATTACCTGTCACAGCCCGGTCCCACAATAGCGGAACCGGAGCCCGTTGCACGCCACCGAGGCTAAACCAATTCATTAACGTTCCCAAAAATTAGGTTTGAAGAACACACGCAGCGGAAAACAAAACACATTTTAAAACCAGAGGTTCAGTCGACTGCTCAGTCGACGGAGGCAGGCAGGGATTTTTATGTCAAATTTCAGTCGACTGAAACTGGAGATCCAGTCGACTGCTGAGGGGTCCAGTCGACTGCCCTGGGGTCCAGTCGACTGCTTTTGCTAAAAAAATGAAGCAGTGGCTAACAGGCCCAGGGGTTCAGTCGACTGCTCAGTCGACTGCTTCCCTGGCAGCAGCCCAAACTGCAGAAAATAAGTTTTAAAGCTTTTTAACTTCCATCCAAAGATCAACCCCTCAATTCAAACTCAGTCCAAAGTAATCTTAACTGCATTAAAGCATTACCCAAACATAATTACAACATGATATCGTCTAATACAACGTTCAAGATTCATTCTATCATACCAAGTTAAACATGGGTTAAAACAACCAAATTCTTAATACAACATTTCTAGGATTCCAAAACTACAAGATTAACATTCAAGCTGCCTCACAAGCGAACTCCCAACCCACGTACTCACTTCTGCGATTCCTCGCCAGCATTTACACCTGAAATGGTTATTTGAATAATCACACATATTTCGATTTGTTTAAGCTAAAGCTTAGTGAATAAATCAACATATGTACATGAATGATAAACATGTCCGCATTCACATCTCTACATTTCATACTAGTCGCTGGAGACTCACGTGCCCGTCCATACTCCCAATCCGCGACTCCTCGCCAATAAGTCCACGCGAAAGGGTAAGACCCACGATTCTTCAAACAATCGTGCGACCTTAATGCCACTCTATCGGCTCCACAAAATGGCACGGTGACCACGTGCTCCTTCTGACCCAAATAAGCAACTTAACATGCTCAAATACATATCACCATGCTCGCGGTAATTAAAACATATCACCGTGCTATTGAGCCTACTTATCAATATAAATGCCCAATATGAACTACACAATATATCTCTAAGAATTTATACATGCTATTCAAACATAACATGAATACATGCCAAGAAATCATTCCAAACATAGTTGAATCACTCACCTCTAAATAACGCTCCTATAATTCAATATGAAGAAAAACCGTGCACAAAGAACGTGCAGAAGTCCGCCTAGTACAATTCCTATGGATCAGAATTCCATTTATCAACTTTTATGAAAAATTCTAGAAAATAACTTTTCGGAAAACTTAGCCAAACAGGCCCTAACATATATCAAAACGAAGCTCTCACCTCAAGGAACTCGAATATGAAATCTGGGAGAAACCAGACTGACGGAGGGTCGTCGTTTGGCGTCGGAAAGCTCTAAGCTCCTAAATCTCCCTCTAGCCCCCTTTTTGGCCTCCTCTTGAAATTTAGGTTAAGAGTTATAAAAATCTAAGTTCATCTCTATCTATATATAGGCAACATTCTCGGGGAATTACGTTTACCTCCCCACGAGTTTTCAAAACTCCTAATCAGTCTCTGAAACTTTCTATACAGCTTATTCATAGCTTTACGAGTGAAACCTCAAAATTATAAAAGTTTTCGACTAAGTTTCGTTTGGTCGCTAAAACGCGAATTTCTATATGACGTTTCCGAAGTTGCTAATTAGCCTACCAAATTAATAGCGTGTTAATTCGTCCTCACCAGGATACTAAATCTAACAACAGAAATAAATTCTAAAACAGAAAATAATACAGATATTGAAATACACAGGTAAACATTTATTTTCAGATAAACATTTAAAGTGTTCCACAGTGACCGTCTCATACTCGGAGAGACGTCACAACAATAAATCCTCAATCACCACAGTTTCAGAGGGTTCTCTAATACAGACACCCAAATCAACTCGTGAGTCAAAACTCACTCAACCATGTGTCATAGGACACGCCACATCACATTATCATGCATGACAATATGATACAAATGCGATAACACAAATGTGGGTGTTATATTACCCAGGATTGTTTTATAGTTCTTTCCGCTGCGTATAGTAATATTGATGTTTGGTTAAGCCTTGGTGGCATGCCACGTGTCCTATTTCCACACGTAGTGGGATGGGTCGTGACATTTATTGGTATCAGAGCTAGAGGTAACAAAACTTTGGGAACGTTCGACGACGAGTGGAGTGTTGAGTGAATTGCCACATGTTTTAAATTACATTCATACATCTTAGAGATGTTTGATGCATATGGATGTTGTTTTACATACATGACATTGTTATTATTGTACATGCATAGTGTTTATGCATTGAGAACTACAGGATTGTAATCATGAGTGACGAAGAGCGAGAACTATCGCCACACACTCGACGTATGAATGAAATGGCAGAAATGAATGGGAATATGGGGGAAATGATACGGAATATATCGGAGCGACTGCCTCCCACGCCTCATATTGAAGTGAAACCAATAACTGTAGTACATACACTCGAAAATAGGGGTATGAGATCAATATCTGAATAGTTTACTCGAAAGAAACCAATGGAATTTCATGGGGTACCCGATACAACATTGGCAGAACATTGGGTCATGGACATGGAACGAATTTTTCGATCTATTCCGATGACAGATAGGGAGAAGATTGAGAACGCAAGTGATGTATTGAGAGGTGAAGCTCAGAACTGGTGGGTAAACGTGTTAGATCAAGGGGCATCGATTACTTGGGAAGGGTTTAAGGCAGAATTCAATCGCCGATTCTTTCCACGAGCCGCCTATAATGCGAAGAAGCGAGAATTTGATAACTTGAAGCAGGGAGATATGACTGTAACTGAATATACTTCCAAGTATAACGCGTTGTTGAGGTTTGGTAAGGGTTCTGTGCCAGAAGAGGAAGATAGGGCAAGAAAATTTGAAGAGGGTTTAAGGGATAATATCCGGTTGAGAGTAGAGACCTATGAGCATTCGACTATTGCAGCAGTACAGCAGACGGCACTTGTAGCCGAAAGTGGAATAGAGAGATCGAGACAAAATCACCAAGGAAAGCGAAGTCATGAGGGTGGTGACCGAAGTCAGGGGGGATCTTTTAAGAAATCATTTTCAAGAGGCTCTAGTTCTGGTTTTAATGATTCCAGGAGAATACCCAGTAACATACCGTTGTGTTCACTTTGCAACCGACCACACACCGGTCGATGTTTTCTGACCAACTTTCAGAACAGATCTACAGGGGGAAACAGTGTGAGTTCTACGACCTACCCGCAACTCAAGTGCTTTGATTGTGGTACCTTGGGACATCGAGCAAAGGATTGCCCAAGGAAGCGTTCTCAACAAGGGGCAAGTTCTATGGCTTCTAGTGGGTCGAAGCCTAAACAATCCAATGACGGAGGACAAAGGACTGAACAACGACAAGGAAGAGCGTATCAGATGAACCCAGGAGATATGACTGCTTCCGAGACAGTAGTCTCAGGTATGGTGCTTGTATGTTCGCACTTAGCACGCATACTTGTTGACTCGGGATCTACGCATTCATTTGTATCGCCTGCTTTTGTTGAACATTTGAATGTTAAATCGGCACCGTTAGGATATGAATTATCTATTGCTGTGCCACTTAGTAAAGCGATAATGACATCTACTATTTATAAGAACTGTGAGATCAAATTAGGTGAGAAGTTGATGACCGTAGACCTTATACCGATTGTGGTGAACCATTTCGATGTAATATTGGGAATGGATTGGTTAGCTCTTAACCAAGCCACAATAGACTGTGAACGGAAAGAGGTTAATTTTCGATCACCGGTACATGGGAACTTTTGTTTCCAAGAGAGCGGGGTTACACCGCCGCCGTATTTGATTTCAGCTATCCGAGCGGGAAAGTTATTGAAAAAGGGATGCCAAGGATTCCTATGTTCAGTGAACGATGTCTCAGCGACCGAATCAATATTAGAAGACATTCCGATAGTGCGAGAATATCCCGATGTATTTCCTGATGACCTACCAGATGTTCTTATTGAAAGAGAGGTTGAGTTCACTATTGAGGTTATGCCAGACTCAAGACCCGTATCAAAGGCACCGTATAGAATGGCACCAGTAGAATTGAAGGAACTAAAACTTCAACTACAAGAGTTACTTAACAAGGGTTTCATCAGACCAAGTGTATCGCTGTGGGGAGCTCCAGTGTTGTTCGTAAAGAAGAAAGATGGCTCAATGCGTATGTGCGTTGACTACCGAGAGTTGAATAAGTTAACAATCAAGAATAAGTATCCACTACCCAGAATTGATGACTTATTTGATCAACTTCGTGGGGCACAAGTATTCTCCAAGATAGATCTAAGATCAGGTTATCATCAGTTGAAAGTGAAGACCGAAGATGTTGAGAAAACAGCTTTCAGAACGCGTTATGGACACTATGAGTTCTTAGTTATGCCATTTGGGGTTACTAATGCACCAGCTGCGTTCATGGATCTTATGAATCGAGTGTTCAAAGATTATCTGGATGACTTTGTGATTGTATTCATTGACAATATCCTTATCTATTCACCGAGTGAAATAGAACACGAAAACCACTTGAGGTTGATACTTCAGAGATTGCGAGAGAAGCAATTATTTAGTAAATTCAAGAAATGTGAATTTTGGTTGTCTAGTATTACTTTTCTTGGTCACGTAATTGACAACAATGGAGTATCAGTTGATCCTCACAAACTAGAAGCTGTATCTAATTGGCAAAGACCGACTTCCGTATCTGAAATTCGAAGTTTCTTGGGATTAGCGGGATACTACCGCCGTTTTATTGAACATTTCTCAAAGATTTCTTTACCTATGACAAGGTTGATGAGGAAAGGAATTACATTTGAATAGAGTCAGGAATGTGAAGACAGTTTTCAAGAATTGAAAGCACGACTAACGAGAGCACCTATTCTGACAATACCATCCAGAACCGAAGGATTTATTATCTATAGTGATGCTTCACATAAAGGGTTGGGATGTGTGCTTATGCAAGGTGGTAAAGTGATTGCTTATGCTTCTAGGCAGTTGAAGACACATGAGGTTAATTATCCGACTCATAATCTTGAATTAGCCGCAGTAATTCATGCTTTGAAGATTTGGAGACACTATTTGTACGGGGAAAAGTGTGAGATATTCACGGACCACAAGAGTTTGAAATACATTTTCACCCAACGGGACTTGAATATGAGACAGCGAAGATGGTTGGAATTGATGAAGGATTATGATCTTTCGATTGAGTACCATCCGGGAAAGGCGAATGTAGTAGCCGATGCACTAAGCCGGAAGACGCCGAGGAATTTAGCCGACGAGATAACACACCAAAAAGAATTGATAAAAGAAATGGAACGTTTAGACTTGGATGTGATTCCAGAGACTAATGGTGGTTTAATGATGGCAATCATGGCACATCCAGATATTATTGATGAAATCAAAAGGGAACAGCTTCACAATGTTTATTTGTGCAAAATGAGGGATGAGATACCTTTGGGAAAGCGACCTGGTTTGGTATTGGAACAAGGGATTTTGAAGTTTGGGAATCGGTTATGTGTACCGAATGTGAAAGATATAAAGGAACGACTCTTAGAAGAAGCTCATAATACGAAATATTCAGTGCACCCGGGAAGTAATAAAATGTACAGAAACTTGAGGGAAAACTTCTGGTGGAAGGGTATGAAGCGTGAAGTTGCCAAGTTTGTATCCGAATGTTCGGCATGTCAACAGGTCAAGGCAGAGAGACAAGTACCCGCGGGGTTACTACAACCTTTGCCAGTGTCGGAATGGAAGTGGGACGAGATCACGATGGATTTTGTTTCTGGATTTCCACGATCATGCAATAAGAATGATAAGATTTGGATTATAGTTGACCGATTAACCAAGTCAGCTCATTTTCTACCGATCAAGACGACTAAATCGTCCAAGTTAGCGGGATTGTATGTAAAAGAGATTGTAAGACTACATGGAGTCCCAGCTGTGATTGTATCAGATCGTGATAGTAGTTTTACGTCAAGGTTTTGGGAAAGTTTACAAAACGCTATGGGTACGAAATTGAGTTTCAGTACTGCATTTCATCGTCAGACCGACGGACAGTCAGAGCGTATGATTCAAACCTTGGAAGATATGTTGAGATTGTGTGTATTAGATTTTGGGAATGACTGGGAGCACCACTTGCCGTTAATTGAATTTGCTTATAACAACGGGTTTCAGTCAAGTATTAGTATGGCACCATATGAAGCTCTGTATGGCCGTAAGTGTCGATCACCGATTTGTTGGACCGAGGTTGGAGAAAGGAAGTTATTAGGACTTGAGTTAATACAGGTGACTACTGAGAAGGTGAAATTGATTCAAGAGCGACTCAAGGTAGCTCAGAGCCGATATAAGAGTTATGCGGACTCTAAACGGCGACCGATGAATTTTGAAGTAGGAGATTTCGTATACTTGCGAGTATCGCCTTCAAAAGGCATTGTACGATTTGGAAAGAGGGGAAAGCTCAATCCAAGATTTATAGGACCTTTTGAGATCCTAGAGAGAGTAGGTCTAGTGGCTTATCGATTGGCCTTGTCATCAGAGTTGGAACATGTGCATAATGTATTTCACGTATCAATGTTGAGACGGTGTATGTCAGATACGAGTAAGATCATTGTACCTGAACCGCTGCAAATTCAGGGAGACTTAACTTATGTAGAACAACCGGTCGAGATTCTAGATCGAAAAGAACAAGTCTTAAGAACTAAGACGATTCCGATGGTGAAGGTATTATGGCATAGTCACACTGTTGAAGAGGCTACGTGGGAAAATGAGGAAGACATGCGGAATGAGTATCCGTACCTGTTCGACGTATGAGGTATAAGTTTGGGGACAAACTTCCTTTTTGGAGGGGAGAGTTGTCACACCCGTTCCAGAAATTTATGGTTTTGAACATGCATTATTTGAGATTTTGAAATATTAATGTTTATTAATATTGAGTTGAGGTTGACTGTGGGTCAACGGTGAAGTGTCAGTAAGGACACGAGGAAATTGGTAATTGAGATTTTCATTGGCACGAGTAAATGACATTTATATGATTTAAATGTTATTTGACTTATCTGGTATTCTATGAATAGTGAATTATACCTGTGTAGTATAATTTCTGATAGTTTCGATATTGTTATATATCATTTTGAGAACTATGGTGAGAACGTGAGAGATACGTTAATTAAAAAGGTAGGTTGTGTAGAGATTTCACAGAATATAGTTTCGGACGTTATTTTGGACCCAAACGAAACTTAGTCGAAAACTTTTGGAATTTATAATTTTCACTCGTAAAGGCATATAATGGACGTGTGCGAAGTTTCATGGATTAATTAGAAGTTTGAGAAACTTGCGGGGAGATAAGCGTAATTCCCCGAAAGTTTGCCTATATATAGATTGGGATGAGATTTCAATCTCATCCAAACACTCACAAATATCTAGAGAGAGGATAGAGAAGGGAGATTTGGAGCCAACGGGCTTTGCGACGCCGATCGACGACCGTTCGTCCGTCAGTTTTTCTCCAGATTTCAGATTTGAACTCGTGGAGGTAAGATCTACGTTTTGATACCACTTAGGTCATGTTTGGCCAATTTTTGTAAAAATATTAATTCTAGACTTTTGGAAAAAATCAGGTAAAACTCGTAGGAATCGCGTATAAATTGAAATCCGACGATTATTTAGCCCCCTAGACAATCCTTCAAAGTTTGAAGAGATTCGCACGAGGTATGAATTCTAGATCTATGAAATATATGGATTTTCATGTTTTGGACATCACTTTTGATATTCTTGGATCCGGGCAAAATTCATGTATTAGTTAGGCCCGTTAATTATGCACGTGAAATTATGCTAAAAGCACGTATAACTGTTTATGTGAGCATGTTATGTGTCTACTTGGGTCAAAGGGGAGTTTGGTGCAAATTCATCCGGGGTAAGCTCCTCGAACCTTGAGGATTGTGATTGTGATTGAAATGGAATTGGAATTGTGGTTGTGTCTGGATTGGAGGTGGGCCCAAACAGTACACGGTACCTGGTATGGAGGAAGGCCCAACCAGTGTACGAGATGCGTGGGAGAGGTGGGCCTCCTACGGCATCGACCGGATGAATGCGTACCACTCACCCTAGAGACTATTTCTATGTGTTTTAGATGCTTAAACCATGAATTGTCATATAAGCATACATTTAGAATTGTACGCTCAGCATATAGCTGAGCAGTGGAGATGTACTCCATTGCAGGTAAGAAGAAAGACAAGAAGAAGCGCGATGAGTGAGGCCGATGAACGCCGGGGAAAACACTTGTATATGTTTTTGTTTTAAATCCTAAACTTGTGTAAGGATAGTAAGTTGTAAAATGTTGTAATAGAATCATGGATTAGTTTCACAGTATTGTAATCTTGTAATTGAACGCCTATGGTTATGTTTAATATGTTGAATCAGTTGTGGTTGTATTGGTGTTGGAATTTAGAAGCATGAGTTGTTAGTATTTTCAACACAGGGCTGCCAGCAGGGGAGCAGTAGACTGGACCCAGGGTCAGTCGACTGGACCCCGTGTGTTTGAGACACTGTAATTGAATAATAGAAAAGCAGTCGACTGGACCCCTTCATCAGTCGACTGAACCACTGTTGATTTTGGCTACTGCTTCTCAACATAGAAAAGCAGTCGACTGAGTCCCCATATCAGTCGACTGGACCCCTGAGTTATATACTGTATTTTGGGTTCTGCTTAACCCAGTCGACTGAGCAGTCGACTGGGCAGTCGACTGAACTTCTATACTTTGAAATGGATTCTTGTGAACACTTTTGATTGAACAAAACTTTTTATAACTCTGATTTCAATGGATTTTATAAACTCAGAGAGTAATGTTCCCTAAGTTTTAATTACCCAGGATTGTTTTATAGTTCTTTCCGCTGCGTATAGTAATATTGATGTTTGGTTGAGCCTTGGTGGCGTGCCACGTGTCCTATTTCCACGCGTAGTGGGATGGGTCGTGACATATCTGTATGTGTAGGCGTAGGAGTAGGATTCGGAGTAAGAGTACCTTCTTGGGTAGAACTTTGATTGGCAGTTTCATTGCTACCAATTGCAGTGTTTGGAGTTTGATCGGCATTTTCATTATCACCCATCTAAAAATTAAAAACAAAAAAGGATGACATGTGTAATGTGTTATATCATGTATGAATTGAATACATAACGAATGCAAAGGCCAAATGGTAGTCCTTTCCTGTGTTATTGTTTTCTCATCCTTCCAACTAATTATCAAAGACAACCATTTGCTTCAACAGATAATAAGTCCAAACCTTTTCTCATCCATTTGATTAATCCTTTATTAATCAGTAGTTTAAAGAGGTATTGTCGACTAAGTAGGAAGTTTTTTCTACAATTATAATTGTAGTACTATTTTTTATTTTGTTTTATATATAGTTGATCGATCGTACGTGACAATTACTTTATAACCATAGTTTACATTTTACAATTTATAATATTCAATTTTCTAAACATGATTTAGATATAGTGACAGCTCAATCAAGCCGACGCCGAGAATTATGAACTCTTTTTAACCCATGTAAATTAATAACAAAGAATCAAAGATCCTAATCCTGTAACATACGAAATTGACAATAGTTAAGGTTGTAGAAGGGCACTAGATATTCGGGATTCCATTCTCATTTTCTCCATGAAAGTTTAAGCATCTATATGGAGATGATTTAAATAACACAAGCATAAAACAATAAGACGAAGAACTAGAATTGGATGTTTTATACATTAAGAAAATCAAATTCCGACAGTGTAAGAACATTTCAAGTGAAGTTTTGCTCATAATATATATATATGGCATATAAATTCAAAAACATAATTGAAAAAGTTGAAACATAATTTCAACTCAACAAATCCTCTGTAAAGGAAAAAAAAAGAGAAAAAATATTACCTTAAGTTCAGATCAAGGCTCTACTATCTCCAATCAGAGATCGAGCTTTTTTCTTCGATTTTCCTATGTTAAGAAATGAGAAAATCAGAAGATTCAGAAGAATCAGAAGTCAGAACACTTTGAGTTTAGAAAACAAAAAACAAAAAAAAACAAAAAAACAAAACAAAAAAATAGATTAATAAAAATAAAAAAATAAAAACAAAAAAAGAAAACAAATCTTCAACAGATGAATACTCGCCGGAATTTGTGGTGGTGGGCGACGATCGTTGTGGACTGGTGGTGGTGCCGGATGAGGGTGGTGAAGGGAGGAGGAGGAGGCGCTGATCTGGTGAAGGAAGGAGGAGGAGGCGCCGATCGTGGTCGTGGTGGACTAGTTGTGGAGCCATGGAGGACCGGAGGTGGTGGACTGGAGGTGAAGGGAGGAGGAGGGTGGTGAAGGGGGTCGGAGGAGTGAGGAGGAGGAGGGTGGTGAAGGGGGTTGGAGGAGTGAGGAGGAGGAGGCGCCGAGGGAGAGAAATGAAGAGGGAGGCTGCCTCTCTCTCGAGATGAAGGGTCAAAAATGACCAAACCCTAAAAACAAAGTATTTATATAATACCTTATTCGGTCGGGTTCGGTCGGGTTCGGGGTATGTATTCCATGTACCGCACACCATCGGTCCCTCACAATGTTCCAACCGACAACCGACCGAAAGCCCGATACACCGAATTTTTCGGACCGGGTCGGGTCGGGTTACCGGTTTGCTTGAACAGCTCTATTTCAGAGTAACAATTAGTCATGTTACTTGGTAACCAAGTTTCAAAGATATTAACAATTGGTGTATTCCTTTGAGAGCACGATTCACGGCATACTAATACTAAATACCTATATATATCTATCTATATCTATATCGATATAATATATATATATATAAGTGCACTGATGACTTTAAGTGTTTTGAACTTTTATCAATCGGTGCACTTTTGCTTAAGTTGTTTTTTTTAAAGTTTTATTAAATTTTGCATGCTATTTTTTTTGGTCCGTCCATAAGAGTCCTACAATTATACAATTTAATAACAACATTAAAGTTTTTTTTTCTTTTACAATTGCCACATGGTCAACTGTCAAAATTCATGATTTGCAATACATCATCAACCTCATTAAACTCTATTAGTTCTTTTACTATAGGATTAGAAGTTCACGTTTTTTTTTTTCAATAAATAAAAAAAAAAAAAAGTTCACATTTTTTTTCTCTAGGTTTTTTTTTTAATGTTGGTTCATACCAACTAAAGGCTTAATTACGTCCACCATTTAATTCCACGGCCATCATATATCCTACTGAAAAGTAATTTTTTTTTTTTTATTGTTCATAATTGTGCAGGACTCTCCTTTTATGAGTTCTCAATTACATTGGCTCTTCTTACAAATTGTGAAGGACTCCTTTTATAAGGTCTTGATTACATTGGCGCTTCTTACAATTTCTAAGACTCCTGATAAAAATCAACTTCTAATTGACTTCTAATTGTTGTTTTATTAATAGCTGCAAATTAAGAACTCTCAACTTATTAGGCTCAACTATATTGATCCATATTAGGAATCCTATAACGAAGTTTTAAACACTTATTGGGTGAGCATGTGGGGCCCATCACTTTTTATCTCTTGTAAGAACTTTTTTGCTTAGTGATATTTGTAAGAGTTTTAATAAGTTTGATATGCTATTTTTTTTTGTTCCGTCCACAATAGTACAATTTAATAACAACATTAAAGTTTTTTTTTTCCTTCACAATTGCTACATGGTAAGTGACTCTTAAAAGATGAAAAATTGGCTCACATTCAAGGGTGGAGTCACGATTTTTATTAGGGGGGCGGGGATTGAAAGGGTGTGCATACAATGACGAAGTTATATATACAGGGTTTCAGGGGCAGCTCCCCCTAGATGATTTTTTTGGGTATATTTATACATATTTATGGGTAATATATATTGACTTCATATTGCTATATTTTAATCATAGGAATTGATAGATTATTATAATTTGTTAACATTGACCGATGATAGAACAATTTGGGTTATGCTAAATTGAAAAGTGATAAAAAAAAAAAGGTAATGAGACAAATAACAAGGAGGGCTAACTTTTATTTGGGACAAATTATTACACATAAAAGTTCAATTTTCAAATTTTAGAGGGGGCTAATTACATACATTACATGTAATATATATCATACTGGCCCATGCTGCAAAAATAATAGCAATGCACAGTGTGTTCTGACAAATGAATTATAACTAAAGATATAAAGAACTTTAAGAGATATATTAGAGTGGTTGTAATCAAACTAAGAATAACAAAAGAACTTTAAGAATAACAAAAGTTGGTTGGCTGGTTCATTCATTCTATATAACTTAAGTTTTATTTCCTCATCACTCACAGACACATAATTATAGAAGTGGCATACATATTGATTGGTTATGAATTACATGTTATAGATATTGTACCAGGTGATGAATCTATTGACAAAAAATTGGCCCTAGGTCATGTCACATATCATTAAGAGAGCATTTTTGCTCACCAAAAAATGGTCATTCATTGCTCACTCATGCCTTCACTGGTGACATATGTCACATTTTAGTAATTATATTGATGATATAGGGGCAAAAACGGGAATGAAATGAGACTCATGTCACCCAACTAAGGCTTGGGTGAGCATTTTTGGGTGAGCAAAAAGGTTCTCTATCAATAATTAATATTGTCTTTTTGTTTTCTTTCCCCTATTTTGTATTTAATCTTTAGTACTTATAATATGAGTACCAGCCAGAAAATAAGTAAAAATGTCAACTATTATTTCTTAGATTTGGTTTGAATCAATATGTAAAGGCAAACATTTTCAGGTAGATCATAGATAGATGAGTGGGAGAAGTTATTCAGTGGTCGGGGACCATTGCCACGTGGTGGTCTCGGCCAATATGAGATTGCCATGTAGCAAAGTTATCTGCTTTATGGGATAAAAACTTTACACTTGGCCACTTATCAGCCCACCACTGGCCGGGACTACCACGTGGCATATTGTCTAGGACTATAGAATATATAATTTCTTGATGGGTAGTGAGCTATCCTATCAAAAGTTATACTAACGTACGTTAGTATCACAAATATACATGTAAAATAATAAATTTAAAACAAAGAACAAACTATATAAAACCACCATACTATACGAGTGCCGAAATATAAACCACTTATTTATATATGTACACCAACTAAAACAACGTTAGTTCAACACTCTTGATCTAACAATACAATCATACAAGGTTTTTGTATTTGCATTCTTATGATTATGATGATATGATTATATATTTCGTGCTTGCAAATAAATATTGTCTGAAGAATCACATTATATAGAAGTCTCATATTTATTTTCTTGATTTCTATAATCCATTTAAGTCTAACAATTACTAATTAGTCTTACTAAACAAGGTATAAAGAGCTTTTTTAATACTAAAGTGGTTGACATATTTACATAATTGGATTATATGAACTATAACTATTTTAACAATATGAATTGCTTTGAAAACCACAGTTTAATTTATTTTGACATAATTTTTGCAAATCCGCAGTTTTGTATTGACATAACTTTGTTTGAGTTTACTATTAATTTCCTATGTTTATGATGTTATATTATATTTGATTCAGAACATCAATATTAAGTGTCACTCTATATAGAAAAGTAATCTTTAATTATTTGTTTTTCTTCTAATATAGATACGAACATCCATTTGTAATTTGAGATTTAATACAAGAGTGCAATCATACAATTTTTAAGAATGTTTTATTATTTATTGAATAATTAAATATTCTGAGATGAAAATTTGGTACAGCTTGACTTACATAAAAGAGTTTAGATTGTTCTAATTTTTTTATTTAAAAAAAAAGAAGAAGTTAATTTCATATAATAGAAAGCTCATTGAACAATTTTATGAATTTTTTTTATACAAATTGATCACAAAAAATGATATCAATTACAAGAAATGTATTTTGCACTATATTTGGTAGTTAACTTTATTTGACCTGATATAAACGTATGCATTGGTTCTTAAAATAATATCAAATGTAAATTACCATATCTCTGATATCTAAACAGTATAGTTGACTTAAAATAGCAATCGATATTTATGTTATAAAATATTGACTTAAAAAATGATGTATTTATATGTTATATAGAATAATTATGCAACTCAACTAAAAGGTATAAAAACTTAATGAAAAATAAGCTCATCTATATGACCATATAATTAGCAAGAACGGAACATATTCAAAATTGTGAGAATTTTTTCTAACAAAATTAAGACATAATTAAAGCGAACAATTAAGAAGTGTTTTGAGTATCTCACATTACACTTGAAAGATATTTTATGATTTAAACAATTTAATATTAGACGTTTGATTTGATTCTTCTACATTTAAATATTTTTCAAAAAGATATTAAGAAGTTATTTGTACGAGCTGTCAAAGTGTTTAGCCAATTTGATCCTTCGAGGGATTTATTAATATCTACTCTCTTGCACACCAATCGCGTGCAAAGCACGTGTTTGTCTGACTAGTATATATACATATACAAAAATTCTTCAGAGAGGGCGCCCTCTCTTTATTAAAGAGAGGGCTTTTGTTTTGATCGCCAGATCGTGTTTAAAAATTGAATCTGACGGCTAAAACAGAAATCCTCTCTTTAATAAAGAGAAGAAGACCTCTTTAGAGCCTGATTGTATATATATAGACTAATGCTAATGCCAAAGCAGAAAGTGTCGCTAAAAGTTTTAGCGACAGTTATTTTTTGTCACTAAAACTTGTAGCGACACTTTCTGCTTTGACATTAGTAATTTCTACTTTGGCATTAGCATTTCCATATATATATATATATATATGCAGCGAGGTTATTAAGCGTAGCGACGAAAAATTACTTTTAGCGATGGAATTTTTCGTCACTGAAGGTACAATATTTTTAACGGCAAAAAAATGGTCGCTAAAGTGACTTTTCGCACTAAAAACCAGTCAGTTTACTTATTAGCCTAACTCTCTATATATATATATATATATATAGTTATATGCATACATATAGGACAATAGAAGTGATGAGGTAAGAGACCTTTTAGAAACTTTTGGATGTATGTAAGGGAAGGGTCTGCAAAAGAAAGCATAATGTGCTCGTGAGGTAATCAAGCATGCGTTGTGGAATGGGTTAGTGTGGATCAGTGGGCGTATATTTCTATTTCGTTTTGTGGTTGATAATTGAATGGTTTCAATATTTAAGTTTTTGGCGAGGATGTCTTTTTATTACCTGAATAATGCAATATTTTTCAAATTTTAACTCCCATTACGATTATGAATGCTTTGCTAACCATTCACGGTGGTACGTACCACTGATCACACATATGGTATAACTATTGAAGAATTTGAAAATCAAATTTGGTATTCAATTTTGATAAACACAGCAGTATTATTTTTATTAAATAGTAAATCATGTTTGATTTAAAAAACTCCAAGAACATGTAATTTGTCAAATGAACATAATGCTAATTTTTATAAAATTCAAATAAACAAATAAGAATGGGATTAAACTTAATCCTCCACCCGTCTCAAATTAAAGGATTTTTTTAAGAATTTCAACTATTTAAATAAGCTTGCTTTATTATGTTCAAAATCTTCAACTTTTAATTATTTTTCTTTTTTAGTTTAAAATTTCAGTGTTACATATACTATAAATTATAAAAGGTAAATTTGAAAAGTCTCTAACTAAATGACATTGAGCAACGGCTCAGCCTAGTTGGTAAAAAGGTTTTTCGTGTCACACTCATACCAATGTTCGAATCTCGCCTCCCTCTCTCGGACCCTGACACTTGTGTCCTCGCATGAGACCACTTTACTCCAATGATTAAAAAAAAAAACAAAAGTAATAATAGCTTTTAAAGACTACTCTTAATTTAGAACATCTTAATAAAGGACTCTTAGGGTCCGTTTGATAAAATTGAAAATTAAGTGTTAGATTTCAAGTACTGGAAATTTTAAGTGATTGAATTTACAATACGGAAAACAGTGTTTCAAGAACTGCAATATACTGCTTCCAATATAATTTTTTCACTTAAAGTTTTTAGCGAGTTTTTGGTAGCCTTTTCAATTAATTTGTACATTACCAGACGCATTAAAAAAAATTAAGTGTTGAAAATTTTCATTTTCACAAGTTAATTGAGTTATTAAACACATCCTTACATAGGGAAGGGAGTAGGATTTTATGCATTTCCAAATTTACCCATATCTGGTTTAGAGTAATGCGCGCCATGCTTTCCAAATTTCATATCTCAAATGATTCTCAAACACATGTGGCAGTAAGCCTACTTGATTTTTGATTGGAGAATGTAGGAGTTGTCTCACTACTATGGAAGATGGTCTCAGTGCCACATGTATTTGAAAATCATTAGGAAGAACATCATTACTCATCTTTATGTAGTAGTGAATTAGTTAACCTCTATAAATGTAAAGGTTCAATGAATTGGCATTTTTACTTTTGGAAAAGTACAAAATCTTCTGGAATGCCCTTTTAGAGGATCCTCCCTAGTAACTTTCTATTTCTTTTCATTTGTAAATACACCCACAAACCTTAGAACACCAACCCCCTTACTTTTTTATATAAAACTTGAGACAAGTTGATACCTGAAGAAGAGCATCAGAGTTATATGTGCTTGCTTTGAGAAGTGAAGCTTCATGGAAAAGAGCTCAAAAGGATTAGGGCGATTTACTATTATTTTTTAAAATATAAAAAATAAAAAATAAAAAAAGAACGAGAAAAGTAAGAGTTTTTTCATTGATAAAATATGTGATGTTGTTTCTTGGTATTTCTTTGAAGTATTTGGTTCAATTACCTTTTACCCAAAAGAAAAAAAAATTTTAAAAAAAAAATGTATTTGATAGTTAATCTAGTGTTCATGTCCAACATATTCCTTGAATGGCCAGGCGGAGGATATTGAGAAACTATGTTCATTTTTCATTACTGGACTATTTGATGTTGTGGATACGGACCCTACATGTTTTTTTTTACTTTTTCCTTTTTTAAAACAAATAGATTTGTCACTTAATTTTGAGGAAAATTAAGAAATCATTTTAAAAGTAAACTGATTTTTCAGAAATCAGAGATATCTAGGTCCAGGGATTATGGAATGAGAGGGGAAGAAGTCCGGCGGACTAAAACACCCTCTCATCTTATCTTGTGATTGACCTCTACTCAACATGCCTTTTAATCGAATTATTAACCTAAGCATGCCCTCAAATAATACATAAATATAGGTATATATATTTCAAAAGCATGTAAAAAGGTGCGTAAAATTGCTAACGATAAAACGGCATATAAAACCACATAATTCAATAATAAGCAAAATGACGTCCAAGTAGAGAACAAGAAAAATTACCCTAGATCCAGCTGCGATATATAAACGTGCAATGCATACGAAAAATAGAAAGTCTAAAAAAAGTCTCTAATTCACCTATTACACATAAGGCAGAATCCTAATCTAAGGTGTCACACATGGAGTCGAAAATCAATAAAATCAAAAAATAAAATAAACGAGAGAAAAGTCGAAAAATCATACCTCAATAGTACTATAAAACAATAGAAATTTAGTTATAAGTCCCTACCTACCCTAGTCATGCATCAATAGGGACTCCCCCTTTCTTAATGTATCAATATATCCCCACCCCCCAAACGAGTGTAGTAATAGGTCCCTAATATCATTTAAACAGTTTTTTTTTTACAAATCTACCCTTTTATACACCAAACCTTCTATATATGCGTACATATATATATGTATATAAATGTATATATGTATTTAAATGCATGCAAAACTGTTTTGAAACTAATTTGGAATGTTAATCAAAACAGATTTTATTCAATCCCATGATTTTAGCAACAATAAAACCTATAATTATTGTGACTAATATGTTCCATGAATCAAGGAATTTCTAATTTTGATTTTGCATGTTTATAGGATCATTTAGTGGATAGGATAAGCACGTGGTTTGTTATATAATTTATCTATTTATTCAAGACATTGCATTTAATCTCCCATTTCTGGTTCGTTATATACATGCTTATCTCTGGAATTATATAAACATGTGAAATTTCGTATTCATGAGCTATATGAAATTTCATTTTTAGCACCATGTGAAATTTCATTTTTATGAATATGAATATGAGTCTGGGATTAAGCTGGAACCATATGAATTTTTCAGTTGGAACTATGCATACAACTATGATAATGATGCTGAATTTGTACATTACAAAAGTAGAATCGGTCCATTTTACAAAACGTGATACATATTAATACATCCAAAATAAGCAGTTCACAGTTTGTAACATTCCAAAATTTAGATTACACTACATGAGTTTTTGTTCCCTAATTTTGTCCATTTTCCAGGACCTCTGATGCGTGTTCAGTAGATCGTGCACTAAGTCTTTACGAGCATGTGTGGCATTACACTCGGATGTCAATGCTTTGCGTTGGAAAATCATCTTCATCACATGGCAAACAATGACTTCACAATCAACAGTGCCATACACCGACTTTGTGCAATAGGCGGTACTGGCCATCTCGGTCTTTTGTTGCAGTAGCTTCAAAAAAAAGGATTTCCAAAATTAGCCACTCAATTATCCGTTAAGCAATGTGAAATTTATTGCTAATGCAAGGACACATATTACAACTCAAAACAAGATTATCGATGAATTTCTCGTATGTTATATCTGAATATGTGAATTTTCACAATGAATATGTGAATTTTATGATAATCACACGGTGTAGAATATGTGAATTTGTATGTTATATCTGAATACCTCAATCAACAGACTTAATTATGTTTTATTTTCTGAAACTTCCCATGTCCTTGAATAATAAGCAACTCATTATGCGCCACATCTGATCATTGAATTTTTGTTACATGTATTTTATACGAAAAAAATTGAAAGATCGATGGTACAACTGGGGTAAGAACCATGTGTAATTTCATATCACACAATGAATTTTATGATCACATGAAATTTCACAGTGAACATGGAAATCAAATTGTTCTTGTGAACAATGTGAAATTTCAGATACCTCAATCAACAAACTTAATTCTGTTTCATTTTCTGAAATTTTCCATGTCCTTGAATAATAAGAAACTCATTATGCGCCACATCTGATCAATGAAATTTTGTCACATGCATTTTATCAGAAAAATTGAAAGACCAATGGTACATCTGGGGTAAGAACCATGTGTAATTTCATATCACACCACGAATTTTTTTTGATCATATGAATTTTCACATTGCACATGGAATCAAATTGTTCTTATGAATAATATGAAATTTCATATTTTTCTGAAATTTTCCATGGGTGATTGACATTGCTGGTTTTCCATTTTTGAATATATCATTTTTTGAAATTTCTCATGGTTATACACGTGGGAAATTTCTCATGAAATTTCCCATGGGTGATTGACATTGCTGGTTTTCCATTTTTGAAATTTCCCATGGTGGGAGGAACGACAAGTGCATTGTTGCACTGTTTGCATACATTGGTTATACACATCAAAAACCCCCAAATCAGTTAGACATAATGATATTTAAGGGCAAATCCTAGTCAAAGGTTCGATATGTTTCCATGTGTTCATGACCCCATCTTTACATGTTAATTAGTAATTTCATGGAAAGCCCTAATTTTCTTAACCCAATAATACTGTATCGATGAACCCCCAATGAAATTTCATATGAGAATCCAAATCCAATATGAGAAGCCATATGTTTGTATGAAATTTCAAAATCTTGCACATACATTCAAAATCGAACCCACCATACTCGAATGTCAAAGTGATGTTTCAAAGCAAATTTTCTTTATAAAATCCCAAATTCCATAAACCCAAATCGGCACAAGCAAAGCCCCAAATTTTCATACGAAATGTATGGAAATCACAAAACCACTTACCTTTACAACCCATCAAGCCGTCGACAAAGTAGAAGTGAAATGATTCAATGGAGTTCATCACCCAACAAACATGAACAGCATGCGATTCTCGCTGTCGTTGCTGTGGAATCTGTATATTGATTTTTCTGATAAATGAGGAATGGTGAAGCTTCATTCATGTTTTAATTTTCAAATGCCTTCAATATAGCCTGTGATAGTGGCTGTTTGAACGAGATCTTAGGGACAGTTAATATTTGAGCGAGATTTTTGGACAGGTAACAGACATGCAAAATTTGGCAACATAAAGGCTCTTCTATTGAACATATTTAGCCATATTAATTAAGGGCAAATTCGTCTAAAGAAAATACAGGGGCCTATTGATGAGAAGATTATTGGACTAGCCTAATTGTTAAAAAAGGCTAGTAATTTGGTCTTTATACTAACTAACCCATAAAACAAAGGGTAGTCCACATGCTTTGAACACAATATAGTATCAAATCCTAAGTATTATACCAAATTTTAGCCTAATTCTAACAAAATGGAGAGGATGGCGAAATCATGAATTTCTTTTAATTTGTTGAAATCACAACATTCCTATAGATAATCAAGTCTCAACTAGGAGCCAATGTAATATCCATATAGAAATGATATGATCTCAACACGATTAAAAGAAATTCATGACTAATTTCAACCAATTCACGACTTACTTTAATACAAACTAATCAATGCCCTAAGATACAATTACCACTATCATACATGATTATTATGAATTCATGAGCATGAACAAGACATGAATTATTCCTTGATTTGAATCTTTTAGGCTCTGGATTTAAGTCTTATTACTCTCATTAAAGTCATGATTCAAGCCTTAAGGCATTAGAAGACCACTTGGATCATAATTGGTAAGATTTACCAAATCTATTTCAGAATTCCAGAATTTACAGAGAGCAGGCTCGATCTTAATGATTTTTGAACATAAGGTGCCTCTGTGATTCTAGTTTTGAACCCAAAAAGAAAATCAATGATCAAATGGTCCAATCTCCAAGAATTGGGCCAAGACTAGACATCACTTAGGATTTATCAACTCTCTATCTAGAGATTTAATATGATTTATTAAAAATAGTAAGTAAACTTTAATCCTTCTATTCTTTTTAGGGGATGTTATAAACTCATTAATATTTATAGAAAAATTTATTTGAACCTCAAAATATTTGTTTAAGGTTCTGATCTAAATAATTCAAAACTGACTTGCTATTCTGGAATTTTGAACAAAGAGTAGTTACTTTGCGAAACTCATGATCAAACCATGCTAACCATGAAATCTAGTCAAAACAAAAACTACAGTAGTAGGATTAAGTGTTATGCACATTCCAATTGGTCTCATTCAAATCCAATGGATCGTGATTTAATTAAAAATCTATGATCACATATGGTCTTTGAAATCACTGCACCATTGTTGTATTACCATCTATGAATTAAATCTAATTTGATCCAAAATTCTAGAGAGAATTTGGATCAAACAAGGATTATGACCATTAATACAATACTCAAGTTCATCAAAAAGAGGTTCATGAACTTAACCTTAATGAGGCTGCAATGAAGATTTTCAAGGATTTACCCAAACTCACGCATATACCTTGAATACTTGGGATTATTTGAACTTAACTTCCAAACCATGAAAGTTGGCTTGTTCAAAGTTCAACCCTTCTCTCAAGTTAATGGTCCTTGAGGGATTAAAACTCAACTTATTCATTCCTCCTCTCAAATTAATGGTCCTTGGAGATTGTAGACATTAAACCTCATAAATTTCAAGAAAACACGAGACAAGCTTCATGAAACTTTAATTTAATAGACCCAAGTCATGGATATGGACTTAGATACATTAATTACACAAAAACATGACCAATCAATTCCTAATTTTGATGTAAATCATAATTTTATAGAGAATTGAGAGATTAAACTCAAGGATTCCCAATGAGATATGAGAGATCTCATGGATTTTCAAAAGAAGATCACCAAACAAGAGATGAAATCCAAACTCGATTGATGATCCAAGCCTAATTTCTTTTAGAAAACTTGTTTCACATCAAACCCAAAGTTAATTAGATTCAAATCAACAAACATGAATGGAAATTCAATCATAATTCAAGTGGTGTGTGATGAAACAAGGTTAGAATAAACTTTTTGAAAATTGTGTAAAAGATCCTAAAGAATTTTATGAATTGTGATTGAAAGCAAGCTAAGATTAGAGGATTACTTCCATATATCCTCAGATTTTCTTGGTTGTTTTGAAGATCTTCAATATTCTTCAAGCTCTTCTTCAAGTTCTTCAATCTTCTTTAATGGCTTCTCTTCAATTCTCTCAATTATACTCTCAAGTGTATATGAAATCTCTAACATAGTGCCTAACCCCTCTCAATGGAAATAAACATCTCCTTATATAAACCAATTTCAGTTGCAATGACATCTTTGAGTGTTAAATACGTATTTTTATAAAAATAGACTATTACAGCGTGGCACTCAGTGAGTGTTGGCTCATCCCTATATATATACTTTTTTTTTTCTTTCAAATTTATTTTATTTCCTCCTTTTTCTTTTAAAAAAAATTCATTTTCTTTTCCTATTTCCTTTCAAATTTCTTTTCTTTTCTTTGTCTTAAAAAATTCATTTTCTTTTCCTCCAAATTTCTTTTCTTAAAAGAAACACACACACACACACACACACACACACATATTAATATTTTGAACACTACTTAGATTTTTACTAATTTTCCTCCCATACGGATTTTCACACTCGAAATTCCATAGCACTTGATTTATTTTCATCCTTTCTTGAATTCTGCAATTTTGAAGATTAAGGGACCTTTCGAAGAGTTTGGATTATCCTTGAAGACTTTCGATTTCCGTCGGACATTGTCGTCATTGGTTTTATAGATAATTGCCCCTGAATTCGACAGTTTGGTCAAAATTAGGGTGTCTACAGATGTTTCAAAACATATGTTGACAAGGTACCACAAAAATGTGGCATAGGTTTCTTGCTTCAATTAAGAGGACTTTCTATCGTGTAAAAGAAAAAAATGATTAAAAAAAGATGAGATAGAGATTTAAGAAGGAAAAGAAGACTTCTCTAAACTAGCACTATTATGGTTACTAAGGATGAAGATGAAAGAATTGCATTAAAGATAAACAAAGAACTTGAATTGGAACTAAACTAAACTAAAGTAAGTTAAAGCATTAAGGTAAAACTAAAAACTAAAGTAAAGTAAAGGAAATTAAAGTGGCCATGGTGGCGTAAAGAAAGGAAGAACAATATAAAGATGATATATTGATGTAGTTGGTGTTGGTCAAGTACAATTTACAAAAAGAACATTACATCTATTTAAAGATGAAGTCTACAACTAATAATAACTACCCATTGAATTTGATTATTTCCTCATATGTTATTAACTTCCAAGAGAAGCGCCCTTCAAATAACTTCCATTCTAGCATATGACCATTGATCTTCAAGTAACCACTTTTGATCTTCTCCTACGATGCCAAGTGTCCTACAAGTAAAGCTTCGAACATACTCTTTCTTGCATCATCCAAGTTGTAGGAAATAACCACCATTGGCCTTCTCTTGCATTGACAAGTGTCATGTAAGTAAACTTACAAATGGCTTCCATGGCAAGTAGGGGTGTTCACTTTTTCCGAAGTAGGGTGGTTCACTTTTTTTCAAATATTTAGTGATTTCAAAACCGACCATTCGATTTTGGTAGGTGGGTCGGTCAGTTTTGGGCGGTGTAGGTCGGTTTTATCTTGTGCACTAATTTAAAAAAATTGACCAATCGGTGTTTGGTCAGTTTGGTTTCGGTCGGTTTTCAATTTTTCAATTTTCTTGACCACCCTAATGGCAAGCCAAAATTAATTCATATAATAATATATAAAAATAATATTTAATGGTACAAACATACCCCTCGCAACTCGTTGAAAACAAAGTTTTTGAAGAGTTGGAAAACTATCACCCGAAAATAGTACAATTTAGCCGATCACTATTGGAATATCACTAATCAAATAAATTTTTGACTTAAACATGTCACCAATTAAAGAACAAACATAGTGTAAACATTGCCCCTAACTCTTTGAAGATGCAATCTGTGTAAATATTTGAAAACAAAAGTTTGTACCCTATTTAAACCAGTCATTCAAATCAGTCCACATTGTCCGATCCTCTCGGTCTTATGTGACTAATGATACTCTCAATTAATTTATGGAATTGGCCTCTTGGAACAAGAAACGAGATCCGAGATCCATGCTTTGTCCCAAATCCCAACGAGGTTCACACTTTGACTGATACAAACCAATCTGGTTTTTGAGAATGTTGAGGCCGCCGATCATTTGTTGTCAAACTTTGGCCCAAGTAACTAATGACTATGCCTTAGTAGCTTTGAGCCACAACACATATGAGTCACAAATTTCAACAAATAGGACCACCTATTTGACTTACTCCAAATACACTTTTCCAATGACAAACTCAGATATTTTTTCGGTCATAATTTTTTTCCCTTTTTTCATAATAATACTTCCAAAAGAAAAACCAAATGATCACAACCCATTTTCGATGAGCCCCACAAAGTCAAAGTGAGTATTGACCAACTAAAACCATTACATAGAGTGGCTTAAATAATTCATAAGTTTCAACACTTTGTATAATGTTAAAAACTCAAATCTGTGAACAAAAGTTTATTCATAATTCTCAACTACACTTGGTTAAATACACTCCCTGGGTATATTTTCCCCACAATTATTTGGTTGATTAACCAATATGGGTGATGCGAGTGTTGGTGATTTTTTTTTGTTTCCACCATTAAAGGACCATGACGATTCTTCCTAATCAATTTATTTTCATCCCTTGTCTCATCATTTTGAAGAAGTGTCGACACCCCCAAGCCATTGTATGAACTTTGGTTTCCAAACTAAAAGCTTGATCTCATAACTCTTCCAATAATGGAACAAAGTCATTGAACCATTTTTCATCACCATAATTTGGTGTTGGTGGTGGTAAAACATACAATCCCCTGAATTCATAACCAAATGTAGGATCATTACTCCAATATACTTGGTTTTCATAAAACCGTGTTCCATATTCTAAACCATTCACCATCGGTTTTTACACTTTGCGGCCCTTCCTCTAACGCCAAAAATCTGTTTGATGTTTCAAAATATATGTTCACAAGGTACCATAAAAATGTAGTACAAGCATCTTGCCTCAATTAAGAGGACTTTCAATCGCATAAAAGAAAAAAAAATGATAAACTCTGATGAGACAGAGATTTAAGAAAGAAAATTAAACTTCTCTACTAAGGAGAAGATGAAGGAATTTCATTAAAGACAAACAAAGAACTTGAATTGGAACTAAAGTAATTTAAGCATTAAGGTAAACCTAATTAAAAACTAAAGTAAAATAAAGTGGCCATGGTGGCCTAAAGAAGGGAAGGATAATAAAAAGATAATATATTGATCTAGTTGTGTAATATCTGTACGCGGAAAAATGGTTAATTGACATATTAATATGCATTCATTCATATGATTAGTGTAAATTATGGATTAAGGGGAGGCTTTATGTGGAAAAGTCCCCAGTGAGGTGGGATAGGTTATGAAGTGGGACCCGTTGAAGGGCCCGAATAAAGTAAATTGCATTTAAATGATTAGATGCATTTATACGAATAATTGGAGACATGTTTAATAGCTTTTGTATTGCATTGATTAATATGCTGGTTACTAAAATGGTAGTTTGGTTATTGTATATAAGGGCATAAATGAAAAAGTGCATAATTAGTAGGTGCAATAGCAACTTCGTAAAATATTTGGGACCACGTTTGGGACTCATACGAGACTTAGACAAACACTAATTTAGTAATTGGGTAGTTAATGGAATGTTTGGGATTTTCATAATAAGAACTTAGGAAAAACCAGGGGTATAAATGAAAGGACGGGAAAATAAGTGACAACTCAATGCATGTATATGCATAGGTGTCATTTGAGAGGGAGAGTTCTCAAGATTTACAGAAAATTAGACAGAAAAGAGGGAGCCGACGGGATTACAAGGCACCGACGTCCATTTCACGCCGATCAGTCGCCATCCGACATCAAATTCACGAACCGAAAGTCGTATTCGAACTCGTGGAGGTGACACGGTCGTTTCTATACCTTTTATTTATGTTTTAATTGCTAAATTTCAACAGCTCATTCTAATCAATGACATATCGTTGCCATAAAACTTGTAGGATTTACTCCGGAGTAGGATTTGGGCAAGAATTGTTAAGGACTTCAAGTTTTCTAAGCTTATTTGGAGGTAGAAATCATATAAGGTGAGTTTTCTAACCAGAAATTGATTGTGGTTTAACTTGTGGAATGATTCAAATATAAATAGAGATAGTAGATTCATGCTTAGAAGCCATAATAATGATATATTTGTGATAATCATGCCAATTACGTGAAAAGTTGCCATGCCTATGTGCTTATGTTGTGATCAAAGAACACTTGGGGAATGATTTGGGAGTAATAAGGTTGGAGAAGGAGAAGAATCCGTCGAGAACGAAAGCACAAGGAATAAAAGTAACCACGAGGCGAAGGGAAGGTCTTCGGGTCTGAATGAATCCCTGAACCGGTGGTTTGGTAATCATAGATTTGAGTTTTGTGTTTATTTGTAGCATTGCACATGTTAAGCATTCAATCATGCTTTGATTGAGAAGAAGTTTTTGGGGTAAAAGAAGTCTTACTATTTCACCCAATATTGATACACAATATATACAGGAGTAAAGAGACTGGAAAAGGAAATAAATCAATTAAAAGATTACATGGAAAGAAATCAAGAAAATAAAATCATAAACGATCCTAAGGATTATAACTAAATATTCCAACACTCCCCCTGAAGCTAGAGCGAAGATATCCAAGAGCCCAAGCTTGATCAGAGAAGTCTTTAATAGAGAAGGTCTAACTGGTGTAGTAAACATGTCAGCTGTCTGATCAGAAGAAGGAACAAATTGTGAAATGATGACCCCAGATCGAACTTTCTTACGAATGAAATGAACATCAACCTCAATGTGCTTAGCACACTCATGAAGAACAGAATAAGAAGCAAGCATTATCGCTGACTTGTTATCACAAAACAATGTTGTAACACCCGTACCCAGAAAAGAAGGTTAATGTAGTATTAATATGTATTAATTAACCATGATTAATGCATAAGATGATTTAAGGTGGGGTTATGAACCCACAGGTGAAAAGGTGTTCAGACGTGAACACATATGAATGTTTCAAGTTAAGTAAAACTTGTATAAAAGTGGGACCTGACAAAGGTGTACATGATGTGAATTGCATTTAGATGTAATTATATACTTAAATGAATACTTTTTTAAATGTTTAAAAAATATTATTATGTCTTATGATAGGTAAAGAGGACTAGTTTTGGTACCCATGTGAGGGCGTATTTGAATATGGCTCACAATTGGTAGGTTTTATAACAACCTCATAATTTATGTAGGACTATGTTTGAGACCCACGCGGTAGATAGTTTAAATCCCTATAGAGAATGTGGGTAATTAACATAATTACTTTGGGGGTGTCATAATAAACCAGTAGAAAAGTTTGGAGATGCAAATGAAAATTTGAGAAAAGAGATGTTTATCTCTTGTAAAGGCATGTGATGACTCATAAGAGTCATTGACAACAAATGAAAGTTAGAGAAACACGTAGAGAGAGAGGAAGAAGAAAGAACGAAGACGACGATGATTTTTCCGACGACGTTTGACGCCGTTTCTTCGTCGTTCGACTTTGGATTCACAATTCGAGACCATATTTGGACTCGTGGAGATAAGAGGATCATATGCGCATCCTTTATTTTCATTTTTAGCAAGGTATTTTCGGTGATCGTTCTTGATAGATAACTCTTAATATATAAAAACTATGAAGGATTATCACAGGTTAGAATTTGAGGTGGAATTAGAAAAAAGGTTGGGATTTCTAAGCTTAAATGGCTAAGAATCGAAGAGGTGACTGTTCTAATTCCAAAATTGGGTGTTTAGATATGTTCATATGATAATTGCTATCTTAAAATGCTTAATTCATGTTTGTGTAGCCACGTTTATGATGAATTTGGGTAAAAGCATGTCAATAATGTGAAATTACTATGCTTATATGTCAAGTTGCTTAAATGCTTATGTGGATCAAAGGGAAGTCAAGTAGTGGCCACCATTTATAGGTCCCATATGTAAGGGATAAAAAGGCCCTCAAGAGTGGGGCGTGGTGACGACCACAATGAAATGCCGGTGACACCTTTGGGGTCACAAAAGAGTGTGTGTTGCGCTATATGCGCCCAAAAGTGAGAAAGATCCGGGGTGAAAAGGACCTGGGGTTGGTGGCTGGAGTTACTTGAGTTTCCGAAGATCATTTTGTTGATATTTATAATGATTGTTGCATTTACATGTTAAACATTCCAATAGCATGATTAGTTCTCTCACTAAGAAAAATCTTAAATGAAATATTTGTTTTTCTATTATGGTTATTAAATAACCATCGCAGGTACCGAATGGAAGAATAAGAGGAAATGATCCGCACGACGGGTTAGGCGTGGGAGTTGTGTCTATGTGAATATGTTCATATGCCTAGATAGTTTATGTTTAAAATGTAACTTTTGTGTTGGGAATGTTTGAGCAACTCATGTTTTGGAAATCCTTGTAATATGTCAAGTGCAAGTTTAGTGTTGGATGTGTCTTTTGGTATGAGTTGCACTTATAAGTCACTAGTTAAACATGGTTGGGGAGGGACTTGGAGAACTAAGTAGTTTTTAAAATAATTTAACTAGGTTTCTCCTTGGATTGAAGGTTTATGCATATGTTGGGATATAAGTGTGGAGTTGATGCATATTTGAGCTCCTAGTTGGAACATTATAAGTTTTGTGTGTGCTAATAGCTAATCAGGTGGTTGGAAATGATTTTGAAAACTCTTATGATGTTTGGTTAAGGTTTGGAGACACTTGGGAAGGCTTTTAAAATGGTTTTGGATGTTTCCAAATGGTTTAGTTGGGTTTTGGAATCATGTTAGTGAGACTTGGTTCTTGTGTTCATGAGTCGTAAAGAAGAGTTTGCATTTGGTCCATGTGTATAGTTGTAAATTCTTAAATCTTTTATCAAACTTGTTTCCAAACTTTTCTAAGTCTTTCAAAATGTTTTGGGTATGTTTATATTTCAGTTAAAGTCATTTTGGGGGTGAATTGGAGTATGTTTGGGTTGTTTTTTTTTTTTTTTTTTTTGTATGTAAGAGTTATGTAGATTTTTAAGACTAAAATTCTATTCCAGAGCTCTGTCCGGTCGAGCGGATATTTTAAGGTCTCTGTTCGGTCATCTGGCCTAGTATGTTTTGTCAAATAGCTATTCATTGTGGCCATAACTTGGGCTAGGAAGCTCGAATTCGCAAGCCGTTTTCAGCGTTGGTTTTAAAATAGAGAATATTATATTTTGACATTGAGTATGACTAAAATTTCAAAATGACCATTTTACCCTTGGGATCAATTACATACAAATAAGCTTTATGAAGAGTTTAAGAAAGAGTTTAAACTTGTTCTATGTTATATGTATTAGGGGAGTGCCTTGGTGGCATTGTTACACATGTCCTAATCCACTCGAGGAGGATTAGGGTGTGACAATTTTTTGTATCAAAGCAATAGGCTAGAGCCTTGGGGATGAGTAGAGAATACATGTAAAAAGCATAAAAGGATGCGTAGCTATGAAGATCATGCATACACGTTTATTTAGCATGCTTAACTATTATTTAGCATGCATCACACGTTATTCATAGTAACGTGTACGTGAATCGGGAAAAGAACATACCTCATCATCAAGAGAGAAACATGTGAAAAGTGTTGTGGAGATAATACTAAGAACCGTGGAAGGGGCACAAGGAACTCCAAATCTAGAGGTAAGAATAGAATCGTCAATCACAGAAGTGCTTCCAACGAAGTTCCGACCACAACAAGAACGTAAGGGATTAGGAGAAAGTCAAGATAAGCTTAAACGAACAAATATGGGAAGTTCAGTGGTAAGTAGTGTTCCAAAGGTAAACAATTTGTGTTGTATAAAGTGTGAGAAGCGACATTGGTGTGTATGTTGCATGATCTGCTATGCTTATAGCCGTAGGCAACTTGGGCACCTTGAGAAGTCTTGTCCAAATAAGGGTACATGGTGTAGGGATAATTATTATGAATGTGGTGAACGGGACTACTGGGTATATCACTGTTTTAATAAATGATGAGAGGGTCTAAGATTTTCAACATCTAAAGATGACCTCGGGATCTATTAAACCGCCAATGAAGGGTAAACAACAAGAAGATAGGAGTTCTTAACTAATGCTTACGTCACCATAGACAACAGGTAATATGTAGGGTTATGTATATAATTATTTATAACCAGTGTCAATATTTTCAATTCTAAAATAACTATGTATTGATTGCTCGTAACGACTATTGATGATCAAGTGTATTGTTGGGGATCTTGAAAAGTTTACTTAATTAGTAGTATCATAATCGGGGTTATTCGCGATTGGTTATGGTATATCAGGGGTAAAAGATGTGAAGGTAAAACAAGACTGTTAGCATCGATTATAGTGTTGTTCTGCCAATGCATAACTAGGTATGAATGGGTCGCAAATCAAGAATTGTAGAGTTGACTGTGTAGTGATTGGGTACTGAGTCAAATGGAGTTTTACTTTCAAATAGTCAATATGTTGTTGATATTCAATATTGTGAAACCATTAGAGTTTGTCGGCTAACTGAGGGGAGGTTGTTAGAAGTTTCTACAAATAAAACATGCGTATCAAAAAAATGTAGTATAAGGGTAATATATATAATATTGTTAACCATAGAATGGTGTTGATAGCTACTCAACGTTTGAGGAAGCACTGGGTATGATATGATTGTCAATCAGGTAACTATATTATGATAGGTAGTATATAAGTGTTGAATTGAATAAGTTTATGTTCTGCGAAATTGACGCAATTTGATTATTTCATGTTGTGTCATCATTTAAGTTATTGTATAGCGAGGAGGAAAAGTCAGAAGTTTGTACCTATCAGAGTAAGAGAATACATTGAATTGAGTTGAGAATATTTTGACAGTGGGAGTTTTGCATATGCATATGGGCTATTTTGACAATGAGTGAAATCTTGAATGAATTATGAGAAGACTAATTGAACAACTTGTTTAGTAGAGGATAACTGAACTACAGAAAGGCTTGAACTTGAACTTGAACTATAATTAACACTTGGGATAGTGTATTGAAGGGGATATTGATATTACTATGAGAAGACAAATGGAACAATTAGATGGGGGAAGAATAGTGAAGTCAAGTGGTTGTAATGCTACTAGTCAGTGATTGATGAGGGAAGAATAGTGTGTGAATTGACTGTTCGAGAATAATTGGGAAGATTAGAATTGTTAGAAGCTGAAATTACTCTGCAAATTGGGAAAGTAAAGATAGCCATAATTTGGGTTCAACAGACAATACTGTGTCAGGTTATAAGAAGTTGACTTAAGAGTATGTGTTGTTTGTTGCTCCGTAAAAGAGATATAACAAGATGTTGAGGAAGAATGATCAAACTTCTCTTTATAGTAAGACGTGTTGAAGTGTAAAAGTTAAGTAGGTATTCTAAATGAAGATAGCTCAAGGAAAGAATTTTAGAAGAAATATTGAAGTCTTAAAGAAGATCGTGAAAAATAATTTATCAATGATTAAGTATGGAATGATAATGATCACATTTTATTGTATGTGATGACTTGATAATCAGTTACAAGGGGTACAAGTCTTCTTGAAGAGTGATTTGAAATCCGAGTACTATTAATTAAAATTTGAGATATTGTGACGATTGTTTTAGAAAGAACTGTAAAGCACTCTATGTGACATGTTGCTTATTGGAAAAAGTAAGGCAAACATATCGAAGGTTTGTGGAAATATTGCAAATGATATTGATGACCAATGAAAAAGAATGTGTGTCGTGATGAATTTCATGGTGGGATTGTCAAGTTGATATGATTTAGATGTTGATATATAAATGATTGTGAACAGGTTGACCGAGTCAGTAACGGTTATTGGTTAAAGCTACGGATTTGTAAGGGTTAATTGAATTGTATGTGAAAGAAAATTGTAAGATTGTGTAGGCATTAATACTCACCATTCTGGAATGACATATCTGAATGTATTGAATTCTGAAGTAGTACAAGAAAGAAAAAGAAATGATATTGAGTTATAGTAAAGCAATTTCCGCAAGCTGATGATTAGTAGGAAAACTGTATTACAGGTAATTGAGTTTCATTTTCAGAACGATTGAGGAAAAGCATCTATGGTGGGAAAGAAATTTTCCAAAATGTGTATCTTTGGTAAGTATTATTATTTGAAGGATGGAGAAAGGTTGCAAAACCAATTCATGGGGTTGTTTGAAGTATTGAAAGGAATGCGTACTGGTAACCTATCGATTAAGGTTGCAGTCAGAATCAACCAATGGGGTATGATATGTTTTAAGCCTTCGTGTTATAGTGTTAATTGTCAACTTTGAATCAAGATAATGCTTATGAACTATTAGAAGTTTGAGATGCAAATGTATATTTATTGATACTACGCGATGAGGAAAGTTTGGGGACAAACTTCTTAAAAGGGAGGGAGAAATGTAACACCCGTACCCAGAAAAGAAGGTTAATGTAGTGTTAATATGTATTAATTAACGATGATTAATGCATAAGATGGTTTAAGGTGGGGTTATGAACCCATAGGTGAAAAGGTGTTCAGACGTGAACACAGATGAAAGTTTTAAGTCAAGTGAAACTGGTATAAAAGTGGGACCTGACGAAGGTCTACATGATGTGAATTGCATTTAGATGTAATTATATGCTTAAATGAATACTTGTTTAAATGTTTAAAGATATTATTATGTCTTATGATAGGTAAAGGGGACTAGTTTGGGTACCCATATGAGGGCGTATTTGAATATGGCTCATAATTGGTAGGTTTTATAGCAACCTCATAATTTATGCAGGACTACATTTGAGACCCACGCGGTACATAGATTAAATCCCTATAGAGAATGTGGGTAATTAACATAGTTACTTTGGGGGTGTCATAATAAACCAGTAGAAAAGTTTGGGGATGCAAATAAAAATTTGAGAAAAGAGTTGTTTATCTGTTGTAAAGGCATGTGATGACTCATAAGAGTCATTGACAGCAAATGAAAGTTAGAGAAACATGTAGAGAGAGAGGAAGAAGAAAGAACGAAGACGACGGTGGTTTCTCCAACGATGTTTGACGCTGTTCCTTCGCCGTTCGACTTCAGATTCACGATCCGAGACCATATTTGGACTCGTGGAGGTAAAAGGATCTCATGCACGTCCTTTATTTTTATTTTAAGCAAGGTTTTTTTTTGGTGATCATTTTTGATAGATAACTCTTGATATATAAAAGCTATGTAGAATTATCACCGATTAGGATTTGAGGTGGAATTGGAAAAAAGTTTGGGATTTCTAAGCTTAATTGGCTAAGAATAGAAGAGGTGAGTGTTCTAATTCTAAAATTGGGTGTTTAGATATGTTCATGTGATAATTGCTATCTTAAAATGCTTAATTCATGTTTGTGTAGACACGTTTATGATGAATTTGGGTAAAAGTATGTCAATAATGTAAAATTGCTATGCTTATATGTCAAGTTGCTTAAATACTTGTGTGGATCAAAGGGAAGTCAAGTAGTGGCCACCATTTATAGGTCCCATATGTAAGGGATAAAAAGGCACTCAAGAGTGGGGTGTGGTGACGACCACAATGAAATGCCGGTGACACCTTCGGGATCACAAAAGAGTGCGTGTTGCGCTATATGCGCCCAAAAGTGAGAAAGATCTAGGGTGAGAAGGACCTGGGGGTGGTGGCTGGAGTTATTTGAGTTTCTGGAGATCATTTTGTTGATATTCATAAAAGTTGACAAGTGCTCTGTGCCTTAGCATGATACTCAACTTCAACGGAAGACCTCAAAACAATTGCTTATTTTTTGCTTTTCCAAGAAATAATGTGATTACATAAAACGTGAAAAAACCGAAAGTAGACCCTCTATCACTGTTGAACAACATAGCATAAGATGGTTATTCAAATGTTCATTAAGGCCCGTTAAGAGACGGGGTGAGTTGAGGGTGTTTTAGTCATGACTAAGGCTTCTTCCTCTCTCGTACCAAAATCCCGAGCCAAGTTCTTTGGTTATAAAGGGTCAGTACTCTTTATCTGTTTGGGTGAGTCAAAATTGGGTTTCTTAGTTCCCTAAAGACCAAGTGGCGACTCTATATTTGTTTTCACAAACTTCTTTTCTTCAAATGTTTCAAAGGAAAATCAATTCTGAAACCCAAAAAAGGGGTGGACCCGGAGGTCGCGTGTCCACAATCTGGCATCTCTGCTGGAGATTTTTATTTTAAAAATAAAATAATACAGAGGTTTGACTAATAAGAAAAATCCTTAAAATCATCTTTTTAATGTGTCTGGTTCACCGCATTGCACTTCTACATCTCCCCCTCTGACTGTGTCTAAAATGCAGCGCTGACATTGTTCAGGTCTTGCTGTGCCATGGCATAAGTCACCGTTGATACTATACCTTCCAAGGTATATCAAAAGAGTCAATACTTCCATACTATCTATCTGACGATATATTGGAACTCTCGTCAACGCTCCCTTTTTGTCTAAACCCAGCCTTTGCATGTAGATGCTTGTAGAACCTTTCATAGGACTATCAATTTATCTTTTCAGATAGGACAATGTGATATAACTGCTGTATGCCTTGACGTGATTACCTATGCAATGTAGACACTTATGTGGCATAGAACATAACCTACTTCTTATGATTCCCAAGGTAATCACTCACATGTTACCACATTGAGTCAACCTGCCTAGGTACCATGACAAGGATGTCTGCTCCATGTTTACAAAGATATACACCGCAAACCTTGTTTGTTGGTCCAAAGACATAGGAGTATAAAAACTTGCTAGACGGTATGATCACCATCATCACCTGCCCAGATAAACCAGTTTTTCCCAAAAGCTCTCTCTAAATTACTTAAAAATTCCAAGAATCCCTGTTTCTCCCTCAGAAACTCTGTCCAAATCACTCAGAAATACTTGTTTCTCTGTCCAAATCCCCCAAAAATCCCTATTTACATAGGAAATTCTCAAAAATTCTAGTTTCTCCTAGAAATTCCCTCGAATCTCCCAAATATCCTAGAAATTCCTTTTTCTCCCATGGTGATCACACTGGAAAGTAAAGTTACCACACTCTGTATGGCTAAGACCTTACTTGCTTAGCTGTTATCTGTTAGAAGTAGGAGCATCATATAGTTCATAGATCAAGGTTCGCAGTCACATGCTTGTCTCATCAGTCTACATACATTGTTTCAGTTAGTTTGTACACAAGTCAGTCAGTCTACACTTATCAACATCCATGTCATTGTCTATCCGATCGTCACTATCAAAATCTGATACACTTTTTCTCAAATCTGTAGGTCGGTATAGATTCCCAAATTCAGCAGCTGGGATCCTTGTCTTGGGTCAAAAGTTCCAACAGTCATTTGGTTAGAATCAGTTGCTGAGAAAATTCAACATGAATCAGGAACTTTGGAAGCCAAGGTCACCGAATTAATCAATCAACAGTCAAATCGGCTGACTCAAGTTCTGAAGTTTATGGAAGAGTTCCAACAACAGTAGCCACAATATCCACCAGGACTCGTACCACTACTGGGATTTGTGCCGCCACCCGTTGTCTCTCCTAAACATAGGAGAGACGGAGACTGGTTTAATGAGGTCTCGCTGTCTACAATGGATAAGAGAATTCAGGAGAAGCTTGACAAAGTAGATAAGCTGGAAAGTGTTCTGAGAAAGAGCAAAGGGGTTAGTGATTACATATTGGATATGGAAGGATTGTTCGAACTCTCCAAAGTTAAGCTACCAGAGAACTTCAAAATGCCTAACATTGACCGTTTTAACGGTACTGGAAATCCAAAGAGCCATGTAAAGTTGTGCATGAGCATCTTCCAATCTCTAGGATGTAGTCATGAGCACATCGCTATGCTATTCCCTCAGACCCTTACCAAGGCTGCTCTATCATGGTTTCTGACCTTGGAATTTTCTAAGGTACGGACTTGGGAAGATAGAGTCTAGGTTTTCGTAGATCATTACTCTTATAACCAAGAGCTTGATGTCACCATCCGGGATCTAGAGACTACCAGGCAGAACTTCAATGTGGCCTTCGCTGCGTTCTTGAATAGATGGAGGAATAAAGTGGCTCAAATGATCCACATACCTGCTGAGAAAGAGCAAGTACGTATGCTGGTCAAGAACATGTAACCAGTATACCACAACAAGCTATTCTACTAATCCATCTCCACATTCAAAGAGCAGTTTGAAAAAGGCACTAGAATAGAGGATGCCATTACAGAAGAAAAGTTCAAGAATGATGAACCCCATCACCAGTCCAAGAGTCCCAACTAATCCTTGGATTCCCTAGATATCAATCCGCTTAGCAACCAACCAATGGCCTACCCTCTCCATCTATACCAGTCTATTCTGCCAAATCGCCCCAAAGTTGTGAATTCTCCAAACTTGATATTCCCCTTTCCATAACTTTGGACCACCTACTCAAAAAGGGCCACCTACAGCTCCTCCCTCATAAACCGGATCCTATACCCTCCCACTACAACATGAGCCTATGATGTGCTTACCACCAAAATCTAGGCCAGGCCACCGAGCAATGGATTCACCTCTTCCGTGACATTCAGAATCTCATAGAGAATGTATCCCATCCTAATCCCATCTACTATCTTAGGTTAGACCAACCGCTTGAATGATCCCTTTTGCTGACGCCAATGAATGTTGAAGCTACATGGTAAAGTGATGGTGTCTGGACCTTCTACTATTAAAAAAAAGAAAAAAAAGGAATAAGCGAGTCACTGTGACACTTCACTTGAGACCAAGTCAAGTCAAATCCTTGTTCTATGTTTCGAGTCTATTTTGAGTTTAGTCTTGTGGCCAAGTTTGTCTATTTCCAAGTTTGGTCGAGGCTATACCAAGAAATGTAATCCTTCTCATTTGATGGAATGAAATCTCATTTTGCTTAATTTGATGTGTCTAATCATAATGCATGAATCAACTGAAATGTCACTTCTTCAAATTACCAAGGATATTACTCTACTAATAAATTTTTGCATAAAAAAGAATCCTGTAAAGGTCAAAGTCTATTTCGCGCTAACACCGAAAAAGAGCTAAGAGTTGAATAGTCTTACTTTAAAATTTTAAAGATGCTTTTACAAATCTCGAAAAGACATACTTGGGATTGATTTGGGGCTTGCCCAACACCCTTTTCCACCTTTTCAAAGCCTTTAGCCCAATCTAATTGAGAACCATGCAAATATGGCTGCTTGAAAGCATTACAAAGTTAGTCCTTAATGATAGCCAAACATTTTCAATGAGTTTTTTCTCCCCTTCAAAAAAAAAAAAACAAAACAAAACAAAAACAAAAGAAAAAGAAAAGAAAAAGAAAAGAAAAGAAAAGAAAAGCTTGCTAGGTTGAAAACCTGAAAAAGGTCACGTAGGCAAAATTTAGAGTTGAAAATGTATTAATTTCCAAAATCTGACCCTAGCCAATCAAATGATGAAGAAAAAGAAAGAGAAAGAAAATTTTGATGAGAGAAATTATATAATTGTACGCTTCAAGGTACATCATAAGAACGTGCCTAGATCATATTTCAAAAGGCTCGGAATGACCACAAACAAATTATGGGAGCTGACACGCACAATGTAAAATTTTGAGATTGTGATCAGAAGATCTCATATGAATCAACTATGTGAAAAGCGAAATTGACTAGCTAGGCGAAAGTGAAAATGATCAATACTAAAACAAAGAGGGAGATCGAAACTGAATCCTCTTATTCAAGGCTACCACAAGTGACCCAAGTTTGAACTTCTTTGACGATTGGCTTGAAAAACCCTCATACCTCGACCTTTCCAAAAACCTTAGCATTGAACTATGCCCAACTTGATTCCCACTCAGGGATACATAGGCAACTACACAGGTTCGGTCAACACCATCATAATCAACCCCACTTCTTTCAAAACCTTAGCCCAAACTACGTTGTACCTGATCCCCACTTAGGGTTACGTAGGCAGACTTTCAAAAAAGAAAAGAAGGATGCTTTGCTAGGTCAAAAATCCGAAGAGACGCCTAGGAAAAAATTAGAGCTAAATCCAAAGTGAGCAATAACAAAAGAGATAAAAGAGCTCGCTAGGTCACCTCACTGGTACCTAGGCAAAAGTTATGAGCATCTGAGTGATTAAAGTCGCGGTCCTTGCCTCAAGCCAGAAATCACCTTCTACACTAGGGGCAAACTTCGGCTACCCACCTCGTTTGCCTAAATTTTGCTAATACCCTTCATACAAGGGGCAAACTTTGGTCACCTACCTCATTTGCCCAGAACCTCCAATGAACCATCATCCAAACTAGGGACAAACTTAGGTCACCTACCTCGTTTTGCCTATGAATTCCACTTCCTACGCTTCAAACTAGGGGAAAACTTCGTTTGCCTAACAATCCTTTCACACCAAGGGCAAGTTTTCAAGTCGCCAAGTTGTTTTAATTAAAAATATTGAAACAGAGTATCTTTTATTCTCAAAGCTAGGCCGCTAATTCAAAGCATACTTTGGATAAGTAAATAATTGGCTAGACTTTATGGAGGAATTTTCAAAGCTTAGATTTATCAGCAGAGTAAAGCGATACATCATATATGACTAAGACACATTAAATTATGGCAATTTGGGTGCTTCGTGCCATTACTGTTGTTAAGTCAATCTTTCTTTGGTTGAGTCGGAAATAATCTGATCAAAAGTGTATCAGAGTTCAAGGTTTCATACAAACTAACCCAACTTTCCTTTTCATCATCATTCCTATCACGTCCATTCATCCTAATGGTCTCAAATGTGTGGGTTTAAAGTGATTCCACATTTAAAATTTGTGGATACAATTAGAAGTTCTAAGCACCATTACTGCACTTGCCAAGGTTGCAACATGATAAGTGTTCCAAGAATCTCGAGCGTTAGTGACACCCCCCCAATCATAGTCATTTATTTTCATAAGTCAGTCCGTAAGATCCACTAGCTATCTTCCTCCAGTTCCTCAGCAACCAAAACAAAATCGTGTCACAAATTTTCTTTATCCCCAGCTGATTTACTCCATTCCCAGTGCAACCATTCTCTCCCCAGTTGAATATTCTCATCCACAGTAAAGCCATTCCCAAAAGAGCTAGTTCATCTCCAAAAACATTCTTTGAACAAATATGGTGCATCTCAATCAAAACCACATCCTTTATAAATTCTCAAAAGAAACCATTTTCATCCCAAAAAGGGTCATTACCCTCCCCACATAATTAGTTCACTCTAGCAGGATTTTTCCTAGAAGAGGTGTTTTTTCTCCAACAAGTTCAATTTATCTTTAGCACAATCACTTGTTCCATTGGCAGAATCATCTTATCCCCAAAAGAGTCATTTCATCCCCAGCAGATTCAATTTATCCCCAGCAGGCTTATTGATTCATACATCATTAGCTCTTCTAATCACAGTTAGTCAAACCATCAATCCTTTTCATGACAATCATAGTAGTTCACTGTTGACTCGTCATCTCGATTAGTACATCTTCAGTTCTTCTAATCACGGTTAGTCCAACCGTTGGTCCAATCCATGACAGTTATAGTAGTTCATTATCGACTCATCGTCTGGATTAGTACAACATCAATCCAATCCATGATAGTCACAGTAGTTCACTATCGACTCGTCACCTCGATTAGTACATCGTCAATTCGTTTTATCATGGTTAGTCTAACCGTTGGTCCAATCCATGACAGTCATAGTAGTTCACTATCGACTCATCATCTCGATTAGTATATTGTTGCTCTAATCTATGAAATCATAGTAGTTCACTATCGACTCGTCATCTCGATTAGTACATCATTAATCCAATCCATGATATTTATAGTAGTTCACTGTCAACTCGTCATCTCGATTCGTACATCATCAGTGCTTTTGATAACGGTTAGTCTAATCGTTGGTCCAATCCATGACAGTCAGAGTAGTTCACTATCGACTTGTCATCTCGATTAGTGCATTGTCACTCCAATTCATGACAGTCATAGTAGTTCACTATCGACTCGTCATCTCAATTCGTACATCGTTAGTTCTTCTGACGACAGTTAGTTTAATCGTTGGTCCAACCCATGGCAGTCACATAAGTTCACCGTTGACTTGTTACCCTAATTAGTACATCATCAGTTCTTCTGATCATGGTTAGTCCAACTGTTGATCTAATCTATGATAGTCATAGTAGTTCACTATCAACATGTCATTTCGATTAGTACATCGTCAATTCCTTAATCATCATTAGTTCACCGTCACTCTTATTCAAAATATGTCACTTTCATCATTCTCATTCAAAATATGTTATGTTCATTATTTTATGCATCATCCTCATTCAAAATATGTCGTGTTCATCGTTCTCGTTCAAAAGTACATTCAGTTCATCAATCTCATTTAAATTATAAGCTGTTCATTCTCTTTTGTTAGTCATATTGTGCAACCCGTCACTCTCAAATCATCCTTCGCTCGAACAAATTATGCTTATCACTGTGCTTTCAATCTAACATGATTCCATCAGACATGACACTCGCATTTCATAAGCCCCCTAGATTAAGGCAATTCTTTCGTTGAAAGTCCTATAGATTGAGGTAACCCTTTCATTGAAAGCTCCTAGATTGAGATAAATCTTTCATTGGAAGTCCTCTAGATTGAGGCAATCTATCATTGAAAGTCCTCTATATTGAGGCACATCTCTCTGTCCTAGATTGGGCACCTAGCTGATTTGTCCTAGATTGGACACCTCTTTTGGAAATCTTTGGTTCTAGATGGAATATCCCCGAGTTATGAAGGAATGATCATTCGCAAGTTGGACTAAGTTAAGATTATTCTATCCATAAGTAGTATAAGGTGTAAAATGCATCTATGTCGATCATCTCAATATGGCTTCCCCATTCAGGACTTCTATATCCGTCGGTTATCTTGGGTTTGTTGTCTGTCATTTGATAATTAGGACTTTTGCGTCCGTCAGTCATCTTGGGCCACCATCTCCGATTGTCGTCCTCAGAGACCCCACATCTGATTACATTCATTTACGAAGCACACTTCCTAAAATTCAGAAGTTTGCCCCGAGACCCAGAGTCTTCAACACCTTGGCATTCTTATCCGGATCAACCACTGCATTACAGTCAAAAACACTAGCACAACATAAGTCCACTCAAAGTGGCACACACCCACAGCACCAACTTATACTAGGATCAGAACACTGGACATAATAGGACTCAGGGCACAATTTATATCATACCCATGCATTGCATAGCATCATCCCTACATATAGTATCAACCTGATTGTTGTGCATTTGTATGTGTTTTTTTTCTTTGTACCCAAGGTATGTCCTGGCCTGATTCCCCTTGGAATGCGTAGGTAGCTCACCTAGAGTGCCCAAAGATCTTAAGCGATCGATCCGGCAGAACAACTCAAAAGATAAAGAAGTATCGTTAATTTCTTCATGCTTGTTCCAAGTTCAAAGTACCATTTGTACAAATAAGAATCCCCTTCGTTACATGATTTCTTCTTCATATAGATAGATATAGGATCTATGGGGCAATTACTTAGAAGTACATTTTGTGCAACAGCCCTTCCTATCTGATAGAAAAGGATCCCGTGATCCTAGCGCATCCAGCACTAGCCTTAACATCCATTTTCTTGCATCTTTTGCAACACACTTGTTTTTATCCTCCAAAAGTTCTATCTCTTCAAGGCTTTGGCACTCTCTTGTGACACGCGTTGCCTCGCAAGTTCATGCCAAAGAGGGGCAAACTGTAGACACCCCATTTTGTCGGCTAATAGATTTAGGACTCTACTAGCATGGTAGTCCAAGATGATTGAAAAGATGCATAAAAAGACTCTTGGAAATCACCTCCATCTCTCGAAAAGTTCAAGAATCAGTGAAAATGACCAAAAATGCCCCTGAAAGCCCAAAACTCCCAAACATGATCCGAAAGTTATAGAAACACACTACATCGTAAGAAAAGTAACAAAATGAGTTGGAATCTGCGAGAATATGGAAAACACACTACATCCGAAAGTTAGATCTCCGGGAATATGGAAAACACTAGACATCACTCAGGAATCTGCAACTCTCTGTCCAGAGATCTTGTACAATTTTTTAAAAATAGCAAAAAGATGAAAAACACTTAGATCTTTTTAGGGGATCTTCCTAACACATTAAGGTACTTGGAAAAAATCATTAGGGACCCCGGAAACTCTGTTAAAATTCTAATTTATTGGTTTCGAAATGGATTTACTGTTCTGAAATTTTGGACAGAGAGTTGCATGTACTGAAATCACAAGACCAAACCATCTTAGGCATGAAATCACCTTAAAACAAAAATCACAGTGGTAGAATATTGTGTTATTGACACTTTCCCGTTGGTTTCACTTGATTTCAATGGTTAGATTTTGAACTAAAAATCTTTGATCAAAAATAGTTTGTGAACTCACTGTTTTCATTTATCAAGCTCAACTTTTACTTTTTAACCCCAACTATCAAGCCATGAAGTTGGACTTAAACTAACCATTTTCTCCTACCATTTGATGGTCATTGGAGGCTAAAGACCTTCATATTTGTAGATTTCAAATGAAGTATGAATAGACTTCATGAAATCTCAAGATGAGGACTCTAAACCATGGAGATAGGCTTAGACTCAAAACCATTTTCTCCTACCATTTGATGGTCATTGGAGATGAAGACATGACTAAATATTCACGAGTCTCAAAGGAATATAGAAAGGATTCCATGAAACATCAAGTTTAGAGGACCCAAGTCATGAGTATGGACTTGGATCCATCTATTTGCTTATAAAATGAAGTGATGATCAAACTTTGACTCCCATGGAAAGCATAGGCTTACATGGGATTCAAAAGATCACGTTCAAGAGATTTCAAGAGAGATGTTGAGAATCTCTAAGAGTCTCAAGAAGGAAGTATGATCAACAAATAAAGCAAAGAAGACAAAGTAGCTTGAGGATTAAAGATTCAAAAAGAAAGAATGTAAATAAACAACTATGGTTAGAGGATCACCTCCAAACTATCCTCAAAGTTTCTCTCCTTTGAAGATATTCCAAGCACTTCTTCTTAGTTTTCTAAACTCTCTCTTTTCTCTCCCAAAGAAATTTGGTATGTGGTGGTTTTCTCTTGTGTATTGTGTTGTATGTCTCCCTCTCTTCTTGTTGTTGTTGTATGACCTTCCCCTCCTCAAGGAAGATCCTCCCTCTTTATAGACAAAAATTACCAAGTATTTTCAGTGAATTCGGAGTGAAATACAGGTGTAAACATCTCATTTGGTGGTACAATACATACTTCCTGAAATTAGACAGACTGCTGCCCAGGGCGGGAGTCAAAAGTTATTCGCGGCAGTCCGTGGCTGCCGCCGCGGCACTCCGCGACTGCCGCATGGCTCTCAGTAAGTGTCGCGCCAAATTATTGATTGTCGTATTTTTGTCAACCTTACTTTATCAGTTTTTTTGTTTTCATCCGCATACATATACGTATTGTACCACAAAATACAGACTTTAAAAGCAAACGACAGTCAGAAAATGCCGTTCGGCACTCAGTGAGTGTCGCTCGGCATTCATTGAATGCCGCGGAATTCTGCCGTGTGCCATTTTCTGCAGAACTTCCTTTTTTAGGTCTTTTCTTTCTTCCTTTTTTCTTAAAGAAACTTATTTTTGAAGATCTTTTCCGAAAATGGTGTTTTACACCTGAATTCTCCTAAATACCTGGTATTTTCTTCTTTTTGTGAAATTTTATCGCGTTTGGAGAACTTTCTGAAGAGCTTGGAATACTTTGAATCTTTTCGGTCCTTATCATCATTGGACGTGGAGGTGACGCTCTCCTAGATTTGACGGTCGGTCAAAATTGGGTGTCTACAAGGTGCGATAGCAACTTCATAAAAATATTTGGGATCACGTTTGGAACCCATATGAGACTTAAACAAACACTCATTTAGTAATTGGGTAGTTAATGGAATGTTTGGGTTTTCATAATAAGAACTTAGGAAAAATCGGGGGTACAAATGAAAGGAACAAAAAATAAGTGACAACTCAATGTATGTATATGCATAGGTGTCATTTGAGAGGGAGAGTTCTCAAGATTTATAGAAAATTAGAGAGAAAATAGGGAGCCAGCAAGATTACGAGACACCGACGTCCATTTCATGCTGATCAGTTGCCGTCCGATGTCAAATTCGCTAACTGAAGTCCCTATTCGGACTCGTGGAGGTGAAAGGATCATTTCTATAACTTTTATTTACATTTTAGTCATCAAATTTTGGTAGCTCATTCTAATAGATGACACGCGATTACCGAAAAACTTGTTGGATTTACTTCGGAGTAGGATTTGGCCAAGAATTGTTAAGGACTTCAAGTTTTCTACGCTTATCTGGGGTAGAAATCATATAAGGTGAGTTTTCTAACCAGAAATTGATTGTGGTTTAACTTATTGAATGATGCAAATATAAATAGAGATAGTAGATTCATGTTTATAAGTCATGATAGTGATATATTTGTGATAATCATGCCAATTACGTGAAAAGCTGCCATACCTATGTACTTATGTGGTGATCAAAGAACACTGGGGAAATGATTCATTGTTGGGAGTAATAAGGTTGGAGAAGGAGAAGAATCCATCGAGAATGGAAGTCCAAGGAATAGAAGTAATCACAGGGCCAAGGAAAGGTCTTCGGGTCTGAATGAATCACTGATTCGGTGGTTCGGTAATCATACTCAGCTTCAGCGGAAGACCTCGAAACAACTGTTTGTTTCTTGCTTTTCCAAGAGATAAGGTGATTGCCATAAAATGTGCCAAAACTGGAAGTAGACCATCTATCACTCTTGGACCCAGCATAATCAGTATTCGTAAAACACAAACTGCTTTCTAGTAGCAAAAAAGAGACCCAGACCTGGGCAGGTTTTAAGATACCTCAGGATATGATGAACAACATATATGAGAAGTACGAAGAGCATGTATAAACTGGCTCACAACACTTACAGCAAAAGTAAGATCAGGTCTAGTGTTGGTCAAATATATGAGAGGGCCAACTAAATGCTGATAAGAAATGGATCAGATAAAAGTCCTCCTGATGATAACTTGAAATTTGGATCCATAGGCATAGAGGAAGGACGGAATCCCATCATACATATATCACAGAGGAGATCCAAAACATATTTCCCTTGAGACAGAGATATCCCATGACGAGTCCTAGCAACCTCAATGCCAAGAAAGTATTGCAATGCACCTAGATCTTTAACATCAAAGGATTTCCCAAGTTGTTTTCTTATATCCTCAATACCTAAAGAGTCATCGCCGGTGATAACAATATCATCCATATATACAAATAGGATGACACACAGACTATCAGGACGTCGTCGAATAAAACAAGTATGATCAGAATGGCACTTGGAGAATCCTGTAGAAAGAATAACTTCACTAAATCGGTTGAACCACACTTGAGGAGATTGCTTCAACCCATATAAAGACTTATGAAGACGATAAACTTTCCCAGAATACTCCCCCTCAGCCCGAAAACCCAAAGGAGGATCCATATAAATAGTTTCATGAAGGTCACCATTGAGAAACGCATTTTTCACATCCAACTGATAAAGAGCCTAAGAGTGAAAGGCAACCAAAGATACAATAAGCCGAACTATAGTAATCTTGGCAATAGGGGCAAAGGTAGTACTGAAGTCTTTGCCCAAAACTTGGGTAAATCCTCGGGCTACAAGGCGTGCCTTATAGCAATCAATAGTACCATCTAGAAGATGCTTAATTGTATATACCCATTTGTAGCCAACGGTCTTCTCCCCAGGAGGGAGAGGAACAAGCTCCTATGTGCGATTATGCTCAAGAGCTTGCATTTCTACTTGTATGGCAGTAACCCAATTAGGATTCTGGAGAGCCTCAGACATAGACTGGGGAATAGAAATAGAGTCAACCTGACCAAGAAAAGCTTGATAGGAACCTGAAAGAGCAGAATAAGAAATATACTAGGAGATAGGATGAGCAGTGGAATAAGAGTAACAATACCGATCAATCGGGCGAGACACACGGATAGACCATCTTAGAGGTATAGGAGCTGGTTCCGGAGAAGTTTATGGAATAAGAGCCTGAGCACATGGATGGCGAGAGTAATGCTATTCCGGGGAAGACGTGATCACAGCAGGAAGAGAATCAGTAGGAGACACAGATTCATCAAGGATAAGAATAGGATGAGGAAGCTCGTCTGCAACTACTGGAGTATCTTGAGAGAGCAAGGCAGGTAAAGTAGAAGAACCTGCAAAAAAGGAAACATCTTCAAAAAAACTGACATCCATAAAAGTATAAAATCTACAAGAAACAGGGTCATAACACTGATAGCCCTTAAACATGGGCGAGTACCTAAGAAACACACAGTAGATAGTCTTATCATCTAATTTAGTGCGGAGAGGACTACGATTTTGCACAAAACATGTGCAACCAAAGACACGAGGCAAAACATGGAATAGGGTGTTGTTGACACCCCATTTTTTTCGCTATTAGATTTAGGAGACTCATAGCTTGGTGGTTCACAATGATCGAAAAAAACTCAAAAAGGACTCCTGGAAGTTAGTTCTATCTCTCAAAATGCTCAGAATGACCAAAAAGCCCCTGAAAGCCCAAACACTCCCAAATTTGGACCGAAAGTTTTGAAAACATGCTACATCATAAAAAAATACTAAAAATGAGTTTTAAAGCAAAATCAGATGAAATCGTCAGCTCCCAGAGACCCCCGAAAGTCCCCGTTAACCGGTTTGACCGAAATCATCCAAATTTGTTGAAAATTTCTGAGATCATTCTAGATCATGAGAAAAGTATTAAAAACAAGTTTTAAAAGAAAATCGGACAAAAACGTCAGCTCCCGAGAGCTCCCAGAGGTTCCCAGAACTTCCTGGAGGTCCCTGGTTTGACCAGTTTGACCAAAAGTTGACTTTAAAATCGAAGCACCGTATCATTTTTCAAAATTTTTTATGCATACTAGAGGTTAATAGCTTTCCAACGGTATATCGCACATAATTCCTGGATTTAAAACAAATTTATTATGAATTTTCAAAGGTGAAAAAGGCGATCAAATAAGCTTTTATCAGGAATACCGCAAAACTTTTCAAAGTAACCTATCTTTGAACTATTTTTTATGTAAAGTAGACTCCATTACCTTTCCAACGGTATATCACAACCTCAGTTTGGAGTTCATACGCATTTTTTGTGAATTTAAGATGAAATAGGGCCTTTTTGCGAATATCAAAACCTCTGGGGGCCTAAATACAAATTTCTGGGCGTCTGAGGAGCAGTGCCGCGGCGGCACTGGGCCACTATCGCGGCAGCACAAGGCCAGTGCCACGACGGCACTCAACCCCCGCAGAGTCCATTTTTGTAATTTATTTTGGGGGTCCAAATTGAATAATTGAAGACCAAAACGATGTAATTTTATGTTCACAGATGTTTGGGACCAATGGAAGCACTTTCTAAATCCCAAAACCACCCCAAATTGGCCTATATAAACACCCCTTTGCTGTTCATTTTAGAGGGGCCAAGTGCAAAGTTCATAGAAGTTGTAGAGAGAAAGAGAGATAGAGATAGGTTTAGATGAAGGAAAGGGAGCTTCTCCCACTGATTTTCTATAAGAAAGTGAGTTTCAATCTTGTTTTCTTCCATTACCCCTCTTATATTTCACATTCAAGTCTTTCCCAACCATCATTTTTGAGCAATCTTGAGTTAGGAAGCTACTTCCATGTCCAAATGTCAATATCTATGAGTGAAACACCAAGCTACAAGTCCAAAATCACATTGATTATCATCTATTGATTGCTATTACTTGCTTGTTTACATTAATGTTCATCTCTTCTTACCTCATTTTTTTTTATTTTTCTTTGATTAGTTACATACTTATCATCATCTAGATGACATGTTGTTTGAGGAGAGTGAATCCTTATGGATAATAGCGCTTGACCTCAAAGACATGTTTAATGGATGATGATTCTAACTTTAATACATTCATATGTATTCTTGAAGTCATATTCTCAAACAAAACTATGTTGGAGCAAGTAATATTGGGAGTTCTTGATATGAGTTTGATGATGATGTTCCAAGTGGTCTTAATCCCCTTTTTGTGCTGGAAATGTGCTTTCAAAACCCCTATTTCAAAACACCTTTAAACCCCCAACATTTGGATTCCAAGAAATAAGCTTTGTTTTACCAAAAATCTTAAAAACAGTGAATGATCTGAGTTCAAAGATTTCTCTAGAACTCAATAATCAAGGTATGGTCATGAGACCACTTGAAAAGTCTTCTTAACTCATTATAGAACATCCATGATTTTTGGCTTAGCTTGAAAACACTTGGAATGGTTCCATTTTGACCCAAACATTCCATCCAGACATTCTATTTTTACTGTCACAACAGCTAGGTTCACTTTCAACTTGTTTTTCAGAAAACTTTCCAAAGAGAGTGGTCCCAACTCATTCTTCCCTTGACCTTAAGTGTCTTAGGGAACTTTATGTATAATATGGGCCTCTATATCTTTTGTTTTCATTTTCTAGGATTTTTCAACATTTCAGTCGACAGTACGGACTCTGTTTCTAAGTAACCTCTTTTGTTTATATGATTTCTCTCAACCTGTAATAGTTATTGAAGATTGCCTTTATGATTTGTGTTCTAGACACAATAAAGATGATCTCCATAAAAAATCATGCATTAAAAATATTTCTAACCCTACTTTTCAATTTCCACAAGGTCAACTCACTGTTTTGTCCACTATTCACAGCAAGTATACTTTTACTTTCATTTTTTGATTTGATGCTTATATGTACTCCAAATTAGTTCATATCTTAGGAAGTAGTCCATACTACATTTGTACATATCCTATGTTGATTTTCTTCATGCATTCATGCATACTCTAGACTTCAAAGTCACTTTAGAAAGTCCATGTACACAAACACGCTACAACCACTACAAGAAAAACGACCTTTCGCGACGGTTCAAAAACCGTCGCCAAAGGTAGCAGAAACCGTGGGTAAAACCTTTAGCGATGGTTTTACCATAGTTTTTCCACCCGTGGAATTTGCGGCTATGGTTATTGGCATGCCACAGTTGGTAAAATAACTAAACAATATCCTAAACTTCGTAAAATAACTAATTCTGGTATAAATAAATATTATCCGTGTATGCCCATACATACACTTGTTATTTGAACTACATTTTTATACCACCTCCTTCCTATATGAAGTAAATTTAGCAATTTTCTCATATTTCATATGAACATAAATTCTGAAAACGTAAATCACATATCAAAAGGCACTGATCTTAAACTTTAAAAAAAATTAGAAAATTAATAGAAAAATGAACCATTTCCATGCGCCATGAAAACTCCACAAACAACTTTATGCATTCACTGTAAAATTAGGTTGGTGACATGAAGTCAAATAGGAGAAGAATGTAGCCAAGATTGCAGTAGTTGTAAGCTATATGATTTATGAGCAAAACTGAACCAAGTTGAGCTTTATAGATTCAAATGGTGAGGTAAATCTCAAAGACAAGTCTTCCTAGGAAGATTAGCATTTTTTTGTTTTTTTTTTTTGCTTTTTTTATTATTTTTTATTATTATTTTTTTTAATCCTAGGTCCCACTGCATTAGCTAATGGGAGAGGAGAGTGAGCAAAGGTGAGCAATTTTGGGGTGAGCAAAAATGTATTCTTGCAGCTTGGACTTGTGTCTTAAATTCAATGTTTTTGTTTTTAAATGAATATCAGCAAAAGGGGCGCTATTTTGAACAAAGCAATGCAAAGGCAAACAAAAACTAGAAAGTCCAAAATCAGAAAGTAACCAGGTAAAAGCAATATGCAACATTGCTACTACAGGAAATCAAACCAATTAACCAAAGTTTCATTTTGGCAGCTTATAGGACAGAATTTCAATTATATCCTACTTGCCCATAAACAAAATTGACAATTTTCGTCCCAACACTTGCCAAATATTCAAACAAAACAAGAGCAGTACAAATTAGTCATATGACCTAGCTATACAAAAAGAGTCACTTGAAGGACCCATTTTCTACACACAAAAAATAAAGAGAAAAATTCAAAATATTTACAACAGAAAACCTTAAAATGTTTCATCCTAGAAAAGAAAGATCCATCGAAAATTCCAAATAAGGAACAAAATTAGCACTTTACCTTCAACAAGTCCCAGAAGAAGAAGTCCAATGAAGTAAGGCAAGAAGCGGACAAAATTCCACAAAGAAGCTAAAAAACCCTTTGGACGCTCCATAACTCAACCTACCTCAGATCTCACCACAATCAAAGCAAACCCATCTTAGACCCACCCCAAGTCTCTGCAATCTCACACCAATAACCGCCAAACAAATCTGAACTAGTTCTTTATCAACCCCTCTTTTGGTACCAAACACACCTAAAAACAAACAAACAAACTAAATTGGATATCCTTTTCTTCTATTCCCAAGAAAAAGCAATTGAATGGTATGGAACACATTGCTTTCAACTGAAGATAAATTTAAAATTTAAAATTATACGGCCAAAAAATCATTAGAAAAGTGTATATAGAAGACTGGTTTTATGTATTCTTTGCTTGGAAAGCCAAAAAACCTCTTGAAGGTAACTGTTGTATCCTCAACTTCTCCTAATCATAGGTCTTTAACGGTTAATCAACCATTTGCTGATTCATCCACCAAACCCAGATGATTAAAAAAAAAATTAAGTCACTTACTAGTTTCAGATCTAAGCATAACAAAAGGAGCAATAAGTCACTTACCAATGTCAGATCTGATTATCTAACAAAAAGAAGGGGAAAATCATTGCCAATATGATGAAACCCTAAAAATCACAAGATTTAATCACAGATCTGCAAGCATGAATAGACAAACCCTAACCTCAGATTCAGAGGACGGTGGTGATGGGAGCTTGTCGGTGATGGTGTCAGCGGTGTCCCTTCTTACTCCTCATTGCCTTTCATCTCTCCTCTCTTCTCTTCTCATTTCTGTCAAGTGATGGAGTAGTGTCGATGATGGTGTCTGCCTCCGATGGTGTGGTGGCGATGGCAGAAAGAGATAAAGTTAGGGTTTCTTCTCAGTTAGAGAGAGAGAGAGGTGATGGCGTTCAGTCTCCTGTCTCCGGTGGTGAGAGGGAGAGAGAGAAAGAGAAGCAGGTTGAGGGATGTAAGAAGGAGAGAGAACAGAGTGAAGGAGGAGGAGAGAGAGAGAGAGAGAAATGTGAGAGACGTGAGAGGGATAGAGAGCAGATTGAGAGGAAAAGAGAGTGGTAGAAATTTTGCACCCCCCCCCCCAACCCAAAGTTTTGTCCATTTTGGACCCCAAATTTTGGTGTAGTGATATGGGGGGAAGGAGTGGGTTTTTTTAGGTCATATTTGTCACTGTTCGCAACGGTGACAATTTTATAATAAACATTGTCACTACTATAAGCAGTGACAAAATGTTACTAAGTAGTGACAAAGTGTCACTTTTGTCACCAATTCTATTTGTCACCATCATAGGCAGTGACAAAATTTTTCACAGTCATGAGCAGTGACAAACCTAGCGAAAATAAGGGTGATAAATCTGCTACTTTGGTGTAGTGAAATGCCATCTAATCAAGAATATGTGGTGGCTCAATAATCGGAGCTAAAGGGGCTTGAATAGGCAAAATAAGGCGCCTACAGCTCTCTTCACCATCAAGTGTAGCAAAGGCCTCATAGAAAGACGTCAAAGGTGATGTGTTCAAAATCTGAGTCCAAAGAGAATTGAACTCTGGTTTCAAACCCATCAAAAACTGATAAATGTCAAACTGTCAAACCGCTGGATAATAATTTTTGCAACTTCGGCTGAAAAACTAGAAAGAGGCTCATACTGGGACAATTCCTCCCAACGAGACTGGAGGAAACCAAAATCGTCAGCAATACTAAGTCGTAAAGAATCCTGAGATGCCTGAGAAATTTTCCAATGAAGTTCAATACAAGAGGCGTTATGGGCATGAGCATACATCTTAGTTAGGGCCCTCCAGAGACCAGGTACCGATTTATGGTACATAAATATTTGATAAATACGATTTTGTGGAATTGAAGAACCATCCCAGAATAGTACAATTATCTATGTCCCACTATGCACCCTTAGGATCGATATCAACAGGTTTACCTTCCTTGTCGAAAATCCAACCAAGCTTGCCTTTTCCACCAAGAAAAAGATGAAGAGAACGAGACCAAGCTGCAAAGTTTTATCCATTCAATAGGACACTAATAACACGTTGGGTTAGAGAATGCTGAGATACAAAGAGATCCGTACATGGTTGAGAACCAGAGGCAGGTTGAACATCCTTGTCAAAGGTGGTCATTGTAGAAAAGGAGAGGTAAATAAACTCTCAAGGGGTAGCAAAAAGAACCACCCAAGTCGTCACACAAAAGAATAGTAATGGGCTACCACCTACACTGGTAGCCAGGAGAGACAAAAATAAGGTACAACATAATAGGCTACGCTGGGGCTGGATTAGGTGGCTAGGGTTTCGCAGGGGCTGGGCGAGGGGGTTGGGGTTTGCGAAGGGAGTAGGCAAGGGTGGCTGGTGCTGTGCCGAGGCTGGGATGTGGCTGGAGAGTTGGCCAAAGGTGACTGGAAGTGGCTGGGGCTGGCGCAAGAAGGAGAAGAGGCTCTGATACCAAGAAGAAGTTTTTATGGTAAAAGAATTCTTATTATTTCACCCAATATTGATACACAATATATACAGGAGTAATGAGACATGAAAAGGAAATAAAGAAAAAATGAAATAAATCAAATAAAAGACTACATGGAAAGAAATCAAGAAAATAAAATCATAAATGATCCTAAGGGATATAACTAAATATTTCAACAGATTGCTCACTAAGTGTAATGGTTAAGAAAATCATTTTCCTTTTCTATTGTGGTAAATAACAACCATCGCAGGTTCGGAATAATACCCAGAAGGAAATGAGTGAGGCTTGGGATAGGAATGGAGATTTGCTTATGTTGATAGTTTGAAGTTTGGGTTGTAATTTCTATAGTTGTGTTGTTGAAACTCTTGTTGCAACCAAGAGACTTAACTCTTTAACTTGCAATTTAGTAGTTTTGAAGTTAAACTTGGAAAATTATGTAAATTTCTATGTTTTGGTTGGTTATGCATAGGGGTGAAATCGGTTCAATTAGGTCGGTTTTGAGAACATTTATTAGACCGAACCAATTATTCAGTTTTCCAGAGGAACAACACCGAAACTGAACCGAACTAGGGACCGAACTGAACCAAACCAAACCGAACCATTCGATGCAGTTTCGATCGGTTTCTGTTTGGCCTCGGCTTCTTGTGAGGACGTCTATATTTTTGTTGTGCTGACTGACAAAGGTTTTGGGCCAATTTTTTCTCTCTTTAAGCTTTGATTGGACTAATCTTTACTCTATTTTTTAAACTTTGATTGGGCCAAATTTTACTCTCTTTTTTAAGCTTTGATTGGGCCAATATTTTGACATTTTTTGGTCCTATTTGAAAATACATTACCAAGCTAAGCAATTGAAATGAACCACTAAATATAGCATTAAGCTATAACAAGTAACAACCTTAACAACCAAAGCACTGGACATGTGCAATAAGGCAAATTAATATTGTTCAAATACTCAAACTAGCTTCTAAAAAAAGTAGCAATCCAAACAACAATCCAATATTCATACAACCAAGCTAAGGGCAATAACCTGAGCAATAATAAGCCATAACAACATTAACCAAAGCAATTGCATGGACCTGTGCAATAAGGCAAATTAATATTGTTCAAATACCCAAACTTGCTTCTAAAAAAAGTAGCAATCCAAGCAACAATCCAATATTCACACAACCAAGCTAAGAGCAATAAACACAAGCATATTAGTACATAAAATTAATAGTCCAAATCTTCAAACTAACAGCATGCTTCAATTGTCCATTTGTCCTACTACTTCCATTGTCAATCATCGTCCTCAATAATTGTGGGTGTGGAGTCCAACGTGCTTGATTCATCCATAAATTCTACAAAAAAAGTAAAAGCAAAAAAGAAACCAGATTACAAAGAATATGATATCTTATTCAAAAAATGGAATGCATAAATATTAAACACTAAAACATATACCTGAGGCGAACTTCTCAAACTCATCGATATCATAAATTGTCGAATTAAGCTTAGTAAGAGCGGATAAAGAACGAACCCAATTTTGTGTACAAATAAGGGCCTTAGCCACCTTTGGAGCCAATGAAGTATGATATGAATCAATAACACGACCCGCCGTGCTAAACACAGATTCAAAAGCTACAGTTGAAACAGGAATTGCAAGCACTTCTCAAGTAACCCTAGATAGCAGTTTATATCTAAAAGAGTTAACTTTCCACCAACTTGCAACTCTCTATTAGATACCTTTCCACCTCCGATTTGTTTTCTAGAGTTTCCGCTTCCATTAAGCGTCTCTTAAACTCTATTTTCCTTAATATCCTCAAATCCGTATCCTTCTTATTAAATTCACCCTCCACTATTTGACAACCACCTTTCTCTTGTGCTCCACCACCTCCCGCCTCCCTTTCATGAAATTGATACAAATATGTAAGTGCATCCTTAACTTTTTGTGTCAATTCAATAGTCGTTTTTGCATCATAGAATGACTCAAAGATATACTCAACATAGCGCAATTTATAACGAGGTTAAGAACTAATCCAACATACAACAACGGATTCATAGTATCAAAGTTCCTCGAATACTTGTCAAATTTTCTTTTTATATTGACCGCCATGTTTCTCAAAGATACATCCCCTTTGAATTGTTACTAAGTCCATAGCAAATGAATTGCATGTGACATAGTTAGACCCTGAAAAACGTAAAGTAGCATCGTAAAAAATTTTCAAAAATTTTCAAAAATTTTACAATCTTATATTCTCACAATCGTCATTAAAAGGAGGACCCAAGTGTCTAACATTTCATCTCTTACCACTACCGTCATCCTCACCAACATCAACACTCTCCCCCCACTAACAAAGTTGTTGTCTTCCTCCTCTAGCCTTTCAAAAGCTTTTTGAAACTTTTTTGCCTTATCCAACATCATGTAAGTAGAATTCCACCTAGTTGCCACATCTAAAGAAATACCACTTTTAGATGCAATCTTTTCCTTCTCAGCACATGATTGAAATGTTTTCCACCTTTGTGGAGAGGATTTCACGTATCTTACAGCATTTTTAACTTTCAAAATTGAGTCATCAATATCTTTCAATCCATCATGAACTATAAGATTCAAGATATGAGCACAATATCTCATGTGCATGTACTCGTGTTCTAGTATTGTGCCCTTCCTACTCTTCGTCTTCCGTTTCAAAAAATTTGTTAACCCATTATTTGAACTTGGATTATCGACAGTGACTATAAGCAACTTATCTATTCCCCACTCAAGTAAACACATTCTAATAACCTTACGAAGTGTATCACCCTAATGACTTTCCACCATACAAAAGTCCAGAACTTTTTTTTTTTTGTATTTGCCAATCACTATGTATATAGTGTGCAGTTAAAGACAAATAGTTTAAATTTTGCAACGATGTCCACGTGTCAGTGGTAAGACAAACATGTTGCCCTCTAAGTGCATTTTTCAGCTTCTTCTTCTCTCTTAAGAATACTTTTTTACAATCTTTAGCCATGGTTATTAGAGATGGGATTTTGGAAAATTTGGGACATGCTTTTAACATGAATTTCCTAAAACCCTCATTCTCTACAAATTTAAAAGGCAATTCATCAACTACTAACATTTTTGCTAAAGATGCCTTAATGTCCTCCGCAAAAAAAGAAACTGATACAAGTGAGCCACCTATCATGCCCCGGAGCAGCAAAAATAGAGAAAAATAAATTTCCTTTTTGGGTCCATAGAGATTGATGGGTGAAAGTCACTAATTATCCACACCACACAGTACTAGTCCAACTGAAACAACCAGAATAGTAAATAACTGAATATATAAAATGATTCTATCTATTACAAAATATCAGAGTGTGGTCCACAGGATCACAACATGTTTGGAGACAACATATGCCCAAGTACCCGTTAACTAAAACAAAACAGAGTACAACAGAAATAAACTAAATATGACTATCTTCAGATCTTCAACTGACAATAGGATAGTCGCTGGCACAATGCTCCTTTCCAGTATAACCGGCATCAGTGGGGTCATCCTTAGCATAATCCAACTCTGGGTTGTAACCATCACTGTAAGTTCCAATACCTGCATTGTTACGGACAGAGAAGTCTGGATGAGGAATGTCCAAGCATTAAAGGCCGTTAGCTTACTGAAAGTTGAGTGAGAACTAACACAGTCTCAAAGAAATAACGTAATCATCAGTTATGAACGATAAAAAACAGTGATACTAATTATATCTCTTCCTCTTTTGTTCGGACACATCATTAACCGATTCTTATCGTCTGCCAACTCTAAGACTGACTGCACCAATACCAACTGACTATCTCAAACTGATTATATCATCACAGCATACCAATGCTCTTGTTCACCGCTATACCGCTTTTAAGAACTCTTGCGAGCACCCATACATCGTTCTCATATAACGACTAGTCTACGGATGTACCAATACTCTTGTTCACCACTTTTAAGAATTCTTACTGTTCACTGCTTTTAAGAATGCTTGCGAGTGTCGTACATACATAGCTCTAGTAAATACAAACCATGGGCGTGCCACATCTACTCTTGTTCACCGCTTTTAAGAACTCTTACTGTTCACTGCTTTTAAGAATGCTTGTAAATACTGTGCATCCATAATTCTCACGATCCTGATTAAATCCTTGTTACCACTTATCAGATTCAACCTGAGCGAATCATCAGCTCGACTCATATAAACCTCAAAGATAACCAATAGCCCACTGACTCAAACACCAGTTACTCAATGCTACCCACGGTTATTACCTCCAAATCCTTATCTCGCTATCGCATTATATTATTTCTAACGTTTTAAACTTGACTGCATTACTCTCCATATTATCTCAATCACATTATCGCATCCTATTACCTCCATAATCCATAATGTCGCATAATAGGAACATGAAACAATGATTAAACAACTACGCATTATGAATTATAGACTTAAGGAACATATCATGTTTTGTTAGGTTCAATCGATTGAAGTCATCTCAATTGCTTGAAGGGAAGTGCTATTCGATTGATCGAAGTATTCTCGATCGATTGAAGTCAAGGTGGTCTCGATCGATTGAAGTCATTTCGATTGATTGACAAACATGGGTGTTCGATCGATTGAACGCAGTTCGATCGCTCGAACTTCGTCTTCTCCATATTCTGCAGTGAACCTCTAAAATTTGGTAACGTGTGTTTGGGTGATTATTAAATGTTCAAAATTTTGTAACACATCATAACTAAGCTACTGAGTAAGTTTGGGACTCACCAAAAGTTGCTAAGGGTGGGTTTGGCTAAGTTTTCGCTTTCGAGCTCCAATGACCTCTCTCTCTCCTCTGCTTTGTCTCTGTCTCTCTCTGCCTCCTTTTCTTTTCTTCTCCTTCTTTTTCTCCTGCTTCTTCTTGTCTCTGTCTCTCTCTGACTGTATATATCTATATATTAGTGTATATATATAGAGGTATGTGTATATATATGAACACATAAGCACACAAACTCTCTCAACTCTCTTGGTTCAGCAACCACACACAGCATATGAGCACAAGGTATATATAGGGTGAGATGGGGTGCAGGTGGTTGGTTCTATGGGAAACCTGGGAATTCAAATGATTACAAGTTTGATCGATCGAGATCAGTTCGGTCAGGTTTGATCGATTGAAGAAAGTTTAATCGATTAAAGTAGGGACCACGTCATAAATGTAAGTCAGTAGGGTTTCGATCGATTGAACAGGGTTCGATCGTTTGAACTTTGGGAATGCTCAATTGCTCGAACGTGCTTCGATCGATCGAAGATGAAATTTCACATATGATCAAGGGAAGTATATATGATCTCTATATATAAATAATTATTAAAAATACGGGGTATTACATCATCCACCACTCATTAAGGATTTTGTCCTCAGAATTAAAAACATACAAGGTCTAAAACAAAAATGGAAACTTCTCTTGCATCTCTGACTCTAGCTCCATTGAAGCTTCTCTTTCATCATGATGCTTCCATTGAATCTTGACTAGTGGGATCTCCTTGTTCTCGAGCTTCTTGATTCCACGGTCTAAAATACGAACCGGTCCTTCGTTGAATATAACGTTGTTGTTGACAACAATATCTTCAAAGTTGATCTCGTGCGCTGGGTTATGATCACACTTTCTCAGCATACTCATGTTGAAAACGTTGTGCACTCCTGCCATCTTCGGCAACAATGCAAGGCGATAAGCAACTTCCCAACACGATCTAAAATCTTGAACGGTCCGATGAATCCCGGCAATAGCTTGCCCCTCTTTTGACCAAATCTGACAATGCCTCAAACAAGCGAAACTTTGAGTAGTACATGATCTCCAACGGCAAACTCCAAGTATTTGCGTTGCTTATTGGCATAACTCTTGTGTCACGTCTGAGCTGTCTTCATTCTTTCATAACAATCTGGATCCTTCCACTGGTCTCTCGTACCATCTCTAGGCCAAGAAGTTGATGAAGGAAAAATAGGTTTAAAATTATTTTTAAACACGCAACGGAAATATTGAGTTATAAAAAACTTAATTGGTATGCCCGGGATCTACTACTCATCAATTCTATAGATGCGTACTAACAAGAGGGAGAAGAGTTATACCTCAGGTCTTGAACCCAATTTTGAAATCTTAAACTTTGGTGATACAGCAGCCTCCACTAGGTTGTCTTCACCCATATGACTCCTGCAGATGCTTCTTGGAGAGAATAGAGATGGTAGGATCTCTAATACGGTGGATAGGAAGGTTTGGGAGCTCTAAAACAGGTTCTGCAACTTCAGGCACAATAAAACAACAAACTCTTATTTCTAGACACAACTGCTCAATTTATAGATTCCCATAACCGACCTAAAGTTCAAACGATCGAAGTGGCTTTGATCGATAGAACCATCTTCAAGCGATCGAACCTGTCCAGACTTCAATCGATCAAGACAACTTCGATCGATCGAACTTATCTTGACAAGATCCTCATGTGCCTTTCCAAGCATCCTAGTGGAGCTAAGAGTGGGACTTCCTAGGCTCTTTATTGTTGGCTCAGACCAATTGTTAATTCCCATAACCAAACTCTTTGATCAGCAACCTAACCAACTGATTAGTTAACGTTTACTCCACTATAAAATGATAACTGAACTCCAACGTAAAAGAACATATCCTAAGCGATACCTAGACTTGTATGGTGTACTAATGTCCCTTTACCTTCAGCATTCGTAATCTTATTCAGGTAGTCGAATAACTGTTACTGTCAACCTAAATCATGAATACTTCTTGTATTCCTTGAGTCTCATTCACCTCTCATGATTACCAAACATGCTGATAATGACTTATCAACAAGACTGCAGTTCTCAGTAATCAACTTGGTGAAATTCTCAAGGGAATGCTTACTCTGAATCAGAGGGTAGATTCTATCTTGACAATATATGTTCACAACCCTATGAACATGACATACCCAAGATACCCAGGTGTTGATCTTCTATAAACCTCACTGATTGGTAAGTCAAAGCAGTCATATCATAGTCTGTGTTCATAATCGTCTCAAGATTGAGAACACACACCTTATACAAGTTATGAGTTCTTATTGACTGTTGACAGTCTTAAGTGTCAATAGGAATACTCAGGTCCGTCAATGCACTATAAGCACTAGCATATTAACTAAGAGTCACACTCTAGTGATTGAGATTCATCACTCCATCCAATGGTAGTTAATCATGCTACAGTGTACACCTGATTAGATATCCAGTCTCATCATCACTGTGATAAGTTCTAAGTATCAAAGAATAGCAATTCATATCTCACTTGTATGTATCTCATACACACACAAATCACCTACTATGATACTTAAGGATTAAACAATAATCTCATAAAAGAAACATACACAATGAAATATAAAGTTGATATCCATATATTAAAATGTCAATGTCCTATAAAGTAATGGTTTGAGGGCATAAACCCAACAGTTGAGTATCTCCGACTTCGGTCCAACAAAGCGGCGATCGACAAGGTCTTCCATACAAAGCTTCAAACAGCACCATTCCGATGCTCGAATGATAACTGTTGTTATAGGCCAACTCAATCAATGACAGGTGCGTCTCCCAAGAATTCTCAAAATCAATGACACAAGCGCATAGCATGTCTTCCATCACTTGATTGACTCGTTCAGTCTGACCATCAGTCTGCGGATGAAAGACTGACCTCAAGTTTAATGTTATTCCCATCGCTGTCTGGGGACGCTTCTAGAATTCTACAGTAAAACGCAAATCTCGATCTGATACGATAGACACAGGTACTCCGTGAAACCATACTACATGTTGTAGATACATCTGGCTCAAACATTCTACGGGATATATCATACTGTAGGCAATAAAATGTGTCATCTTTGTAAGTCGATCCACGATTACCCAATTAGCATTATGGTTCTGTTGTGACTTTGGCAATCCCACCACGAAATCCATAGTGATGTGTTCCTATTTCCATTGAGGAATTGGTAATGGTTGTAGTAATCCAGGTGGCTTTTGATGCTATGTCTTCACTTGTTTACAAGTAAGACATTGAGATACGTACTTAGGTACCTCTCTCTTCATTTCTTCCCACCAGAAATTCCTCTTCAGGTCCTTGTACATCTTTGTACCTCCCGGATGGATAGTCAATCGTGACTTATGTGCTTCATCTAATATTTCTTTGTGGAGATTTTCTTCGTCAGGTACACAGAGGCTACCTTTACATCGTAAGGCTCCGTCTGTACTAATACTCTAGATTTCTGGTTCCTTTGCTGATATCTTGGCAAACCATAACTTCAAATCTTCCGTCATCTGTTGAGTTTCTATGCTATGGTTGATCAAAGTTGGTTGTACCATAAGGCATCCAAAATGGTGTCTTTCCATTGGTTCCACTGGCTGAAGATCGAATTCAGCTAAAACTTCTAATGCTCTCCATTCTCGAATTAGTAATGCAACGATCACTAGTCGAGGTTTACGGCTCAAAGCATCTTCTATGACATTTGCTTTACCTGGATGGTAGTGCAACAAAAAGTCATGGTCCTTGAGTAACTCCATCCATCTCCGTTGTCGCATGTTCAACTCCTTTTGAGAGAATAAATACTTCAAGCTCTTATGATCGGAAAACAAATCAAACTTCTCTCCATAGAGATAGTGTCTCCAAATCTTCAATGCAAACACTATTGCTGCTAGCTCCAAATCATGCGTCGGATAATTTTTCTCATCTATCTTCAATTGTCTTGATCCGTATGCAATAACATTCCCGTCCTGCATAAGTACACAACCTAATCCTTGGTGCAATGCATCACTGTAGATCACATACCTTTTTCCACTCTTAGGTATTGCAAGTACTGGTGCAGAAGTCAATCTTTCCTTTAACTCCTAAAATGCACCCCAATGCACCCTTATGCTTGTCTGTCCATTCGTACTTTATCTCCTTCCTTGTCAAATTTGTCAAAGGTCCTGCAAACTTGGCGAATCCTTCTACAAATCTTCTGTAATATCCTGCTAGGCCGAGGAAACTTCTAACCTTTGTAGCATTGGTTGATCTGTTCCAGCTTAAGACTGCATCAATCTTAGATGAGTCTACTGTAATACCGTCCTGAGATATGACATGTCCCAAGAATTTGACTTCCCGTAGCCAAAATTCGCACTTGCTGAACTTTGCATACAACTTACTATCTTGAAGTGTCCGCAAGATAATCCGTAAATGCTCCTTGTGATCTTCCTCCGTCTTTGAGTAGCAGTATGTCGTCGATGAATACGATAATGAATTGATCCAAATATGGTCTGAATACCCTATTCATTTAATCCATGAATACTGCTGGCACATTTGTCAATCTAAAAGGTACAACTAGAAATTCATAATGCCTATATCTCATCCTGAACGCAGTATTTGACACATCCACTGGCCGAACTAAAAGTTGATGATATCCCAAACGTAGATCCATCTTTGAAAAGATCCTAGATCCTTATAACTAGTCGAATAGGTCGTCTATCCGAGGTAGTGGATATCTATTTTTAATCGTTACCTTGTTCAACTCTCTATAGTCTATGTAGAGTCGAAGTATTCCGTCCTTCTTCACAAATAAAATTAGTGCTCTTCAAGGTGATGTACTCGGGCGCACAAATCCTAGATCTTCAAGCTCCTGAACTTGCTTCTTCAATTCCAACATCTCAATTAGTGTCATCCTATATGGAGTTTTAGATATTTGCAATGTACCAAGTGCTAATTCCACACAGAAGTTTATTTATCTTTTCTGCAGAAGTCCTTTAATATCCTAGAATACATCCTAAAAGTCTTGTACAGTAAGAATGTGATCCATCTTGAGTTCCGTACTCACACTCCCGATTGTAGCCAAACTACTTACAAGAAACATGTCGCTCACCGGCTAACACTGGATTCTAATTGTCGAACATCCTGGTATAAACATAATCGTCCTAGTAGGGAAATCCAAATTGGTACTGTACTTAGTCAACCAATCCATCCCTAGGATAATGTCAAATTCTGACATCGACAGAACTACTAAGTCAGCTAGAAGATTTCTATCTCCTAAGATCAATGGATAATCTTTACATACTTTACACAGCTTAACAGTAACTCCCAACGGTGACACAGCATTAAGTGCTGGCTCAAGCGTCTGGGGTTCAAAACGCAACTGACGAACAATCTTAACAGTAATAAATGAATGTGTAGCTCCAGTATCGAATAAAGCTTTAATTGGACTATGAAAGAGTACAAGCGTATCTTCCAAATCTTGCTGCTCATCAGCATTAAAGCCTGATTCTGCTAGAATGATAGCATTCATCCTTGTCTGATCTGGGGGTCCTTGAATTCCTTGAACTGGTGCTCCATAGTACCCTCCTCATGGTGCACGACAATCCTTGCTCAAATGTCCCGACTTATTGCAATTCCGGCAAGTGAGATCCATTCGACGGTTAACCCTGAGGGCTGTACAGAACTTCGCAATGTGGCCTGGCTTTCCGTAATTAAAACATCCTCCATTATTACTTGGCAGGGCTGTTAGCAATGCCTGCGGCTGTGGTCCTTGTTGGCGATATTGCTGGGGTCAAGAATAACCCTGTTGTAGCTTTCTGGTTCCTTCCCAAGTTCTCTTGTTCCTTTAAAATTTTCCCTGAGGTCTCCAACTCTAGGTATTCCTTGGCAGTTGGGTCTGGAAATTCTGTGACTGAAATTCTCTTGACGACTAAGGTCGATTTATCTGTGGTTGTTGTGCTGGATAGGCATCTTTCTCCAATCCTGTAGCAAATCTAATAATTCCTTCAAAGGACTGATTCAGATGACCAACCATCATATGTTTGAGGTGGGGGTTCAATCCTTGGTGAAATCTCTTCACCTTCTTCTGCGAAGTGTCTATCATATACTGGGTAAATCGGGATAGACGCTCGAATTGTGTGGTCTATTCCCATACAAACCATCCACCTTGAATAAGATTTAGAAAGTTCTTTTCTTGTTGATCTCTCTCATCCTCTGGGAAATACTTTTCCAAAAATCTTTCTCGAAATGTCCCCCAAGGTATTCTCTTTGTAGCTTCGACTCCTATCGTAGCTCTTTCGGCTTCCCACCAGTCTGCAGTAGCAAAAGTGAGCTGAAACATAGCAAGGCAACGTTTCTCTTGTTCGCTGCACTAGTGCTTCAAAGATTAATTCCATCTCCCTTATCCACTGTTCAGCTTGCCATGGTGCTGTAAGCCCATCAAACTTCTCAAAACGTAAACCATGAAAATTTGCTAATAGCTTATCACTCGTTTGTCTCGGTGGCGGTGGTGCAAGAGGTCTCTGGTGAGTAGAGTAAATATAAGTATCTCCCACATGTTCCATCCTTTGCATGAAAGCTTTGAAAACTCCCGTTGGATCCATTCCCTTCAGAATAGGGGCTTTAATACGCGCTTGATTCCTTGGTCTAACCATGATGATAAAGAGTGCTGCCTACAAGAGACTAAATGATCAGCTGAAAGTCTTCTCGTGGAAATGAAAATGAGATAGAGCGAGAAGCAGCAAGAACTAACAATTCTACTAAACAACACATCTAAATCAAACATACAATAATAGCAAAAATACTGCTCGGATATATATATACCAAAAGATGTACCGTATAGTACACACTAGTCAAACTGTGTACCACATGGGACAAAACAAAACACAGCGCTAAGGTCAGCTATTACAATACTGCTACTAAGGATAACATCGATACAAAGCTATGGTCAAATAGCTATCTCTTAAGCTCCCAAAAATCTGGTGGACAACATGTCCTGATATAAAACTAGCAAAAATCTAAACCTCTCTAGATCTTGACTCAAAAGTCGTCAGCATCTGATCCTCCTACTGGTACCTCATCCTCTGGTGCAATATCCATCTCCATAGGTGGATCAGCCTCTGCTGGTGCTATTGCTCTTCCATCTACTACTCTTATATCCCAATCCTCAATAATTATGTCGTCAACCTTCATATCCTCAACATCGAAAGCTGGCTTGGCAACATCGGTGATCAACTCGGCAAAATCCCAAACTAGGGTCATAGAATTTACTAATGCAGCCTATTCTATCGAAACTTCAGCTGGCTATGCAACCATCACTGCTACCCACTCGGCTGCCATGTTGGCAATAGCTTCCATATGTAATACAGGTCCTGCTGGTAAATCAAACTCCACAGGTATCTCTGGTACGACTACCTCCTCTACCTCAAGCTCAACTGCAATGTCCTCTATACCCTCATCTCCTACTATGTCATCCCCTCCGGCCATAATGTCCTCATCGCCTAAATATGGGTCCTCCTCTAGGTCTCCTCTGCCTCCTCATCATCCTCGACGGGCTCGATGTCCTCGACAGGCTCGATGTCCTCGACGGGATCCTCCTCTAGTAACTCTGGCTCCTCAGGCTGCTCCTATAGCTCTGGAATGGGTACCTCAGGTACTAGTAATAGTGGCACTACTGCAGGTGCTGCCTCAATAGGACTCCAAGAATAGCTCGAAGCTCAATAGCATCCATCTCCAGCTTACTCTGGATCAAGCATAAAATCTCCTGGTAGATATTCCTACCAATCCTCGCTGAATGGTAAGCATCCATACGCATCTCCATAGGGTGGGTCTTCCCGGTCACATAAAGAGCCTTTCACATGTCCTCCTCTAGATATTAACTAGCTGTCTAGTGTATGCGGTCATGATAAAACTCCAGATCAGCTGGCTCCACGGTATCCCCATGGATCACGTGTCCTCCATAGGCATCGGTCACAAACTTATACAACTCTGGATCCATAATACTAACCAACAAAGGAAAACTAAATATTGTCAGGAGGACGAACTTATCTTAAACTCATATCTCATCTCAAGGATCTTAAAATACTAGGACCAGATGGTATAGAATCGTTTAGTGAATGAAAGTATCACAAACCTAGGGCTCTGATACCAAAAATCCTATCACGCCCCAGAGGAGTAAAAATAGAGAAAATAAATTTCCTTTTTGGGTCTATAGGGAATGATAAGTGAAAGTCACTAATTATCCACACCACACAATATTAGTCCAACTAAAATAACCAGAGTAGTAAATAACTGAATACATAAAATGATTCTATCTATTACAAAACATCAGAGTGAGGTCCGCAGGATTACAACAGGTCTGGAGACAACATATGCCCAAGTACCCGTTAACTAAAACAAAACAGAGTACAACAGAAATAAACTAAATATGACTATCTTCAGATCTTCAGGTGGCATAAGGATAGTCGTCAGCATAATGCTCCTTTCCACTATAACCGGCATCAATGGGGTCATCCTTAGCACAATCCAACTCTGGGTTGTAACCATTACCGTAAGTTCCAATGCCTGCATTGTTAAGGACAGAAAAGTCTGGATGAGGAATGTCCAGGCATTAAAGGCTGTTAGCTTACTGAAAGTTGAGTGAGAACTAACACAGTCTCAAAGAAATAACGTAATCATCAGTTATGAACGATAAATAATAGTGATACTAAATGTATCTCTTCCTCTTTTGTTCGGACACATCATTAACCGATTCTCATCGTCTACCAACTCTAAGGCTGATTGTACCAATACCAACTAACTATCTCAAATTGATTATATCATCACAGCATACTAGTGCTCTTGTTCACCGCTATACCGCTTTTAAGAACTCTTGCGAGCACCCATACATCATTCTCATTTAACGACTAGTCTACGGATGTACCAATACTCTTATTCACCGCTTTTAAGAACTCTTACTGTTCATCACTTTTAAGAATGCTTGCGAGTATCGTACATACATTGCTCTAGTAAATACAAACCATGGGCGTGCCACATCTACTCTTGTTCACTGCTTTTAAGAACTCTTACTATTCACCACTTTTAAGAACGCTTGCGAGTACTGTGCACCCATAATTTTCATGATCCTGATTAAATCCTTGTTACACATTTATCGGATTTAACCTGAGCGAATCATCAGCTCGACTCGCATAACCTCAAAGATAACCAATAACCCACTAACTCAAACACCAGTTACTCAATGCTACCCACGGTTATTACCTCCAAATCCTTATCTCGTTATCGTATCATATTATTACTAATGTTCCAAACCTGACTGCGTTACTTACCATATTATCTCAGTCTCATTATCGCATCCTATTACCTCCATAATCCATAATGTCGCATAATAGGAACATGAAACAATGATTAAACAACTACGCATTATGAATTATAGACTTGAGGAACATATCCATGTTCTGATAGGTTCAATCCATTGAAGTCATCTCAATCGCTTGATGGGAAGTGATGTTCGATCGATCGAAGTATTCTCGATCGATTGAAGTCAAGGTGGTCTCGATCGATTGAAGTCATTTCGATCGATTAAGAAACAAGGGAGTTCGATCACTCAAACTTTGTCTTCTCCAAACTATGCAGTGAACATCCAAAATTTGGTAAGGTGTGTTTGGGTGATTATTAAATGTTTCAAAACTTGTAACACATCATAACTAAGCTACTAAGTGAATTTAGGACTCACCAAAAGTTGCTAAGGGCGCGTCTGGTTAAGTTTTAGCTTCCGAGCTCCAATGACCTCTCTCTCTCTCCTCTACTTTGTCTCTATCTCTCTCTGCCTCCTTCTCTTTTCTTTTCCTTCTTTTCCTACTTTTTCTTGTCTCTGTCTCTCTCTGACTATATATATCTATATGTGAGTGTATATATAGAAGTATGTGTGTATATATTAACATGCAAGCACACAAACTCTCTTAACTCTCTTGGTTCAACAACCACACACAACACACGAGCACAAGGTATATATAGGGTGAGATAGGGTGCGAGTGGTTAGTTCTGCGGGAAACTTGGGAATTCAAATGATTACAAGTTCAATCAATCGAATGGAGTTCGATCGCTCAAGATCAGTTCGGCCAGGTTTGATCGATTGTAAAAAGTTTAATCGATTGAAGTGGGGACCACGTCATAAATTCAGGTCAGTAGGGTTTCGATCGATTGAACAGGGTTTGATCGCTTGAACTTTGGGAATGCTCAATCGCTCGAACGAGCTTCGATCGATCGAAGATGAAATTTCACATATGATCAAGGAAAGTATGTAGAATCTCTGTGCATAAATAATCATTGAAAATACGGGGTATTAGACCACCACTGCTAGATCCTTTCGGACTCAGTGTAAAACCCAAAGTGGTTTGGGTCGTATTCACCTTCCTATGATGATTTTTTTACATTGTGTTTCTTAATGAGTTTTCATTGACGTTGTCCCAATGGCTGTAGACTCGCATGCATAACCTGTCCCACAATAATTACATTTAGCCCTGCGCTTAGCATTAGGGTCCTCACTCTTAACCTCTTTGTGAAATGGTCCCAAACATAAGATCTTTTCTTACCGCTAACCTTGGGGAGAAGTGGCAGGAGACCTTGACGTTCATTGCAATCGGCTGCACATTTGGGGTTTGGGTTTGCCATATCATCCATCCTGAAAAGTTGAAAACATTGAAAGCATTCACTTTAGATCTACTATTAATTAACAAAGTATCCAATTTTAAAACTAAAATAATCTAGATCTCCTATTAATTAACAAAGAAACAGGTATAGTAGTATCTTAAAAAAATGGTAAGAAATGACTAAAATACTAGGTTGGTCAGAAATTAACAAAGAAAAAAAATATTAGTATCCACTATTAACTATGAAACAATCTAGATCTACTAGTATTAATTCTAAGTATACAATTTGAAAACTAAAATAATCTAGATCTACTTAACAAAGAAACAAGTATAATGTTGAGTCTATAAGCCAAAAAATATTTATAGTAGTATGATAGTGTCCACTGTTACAAAAAAAAATTTTAAAATAAAAATAAAAAGCTAGATGATCTGGTCTAGATCCGTAAGAAATGACTAAAATACTAGATGTAGAGCTACTGTTAGTGTTAAGTATTAACAAAGGATCAATCTAGATCTAGTATCAACAATCCCAATAGTCAGACCAAAAAAGAGCAACATAGATCTACTGTGTTAGTCTGTTACAGAGATTCCAATATCAACAATCCCCAATATCAACAAACCCAAATTTTCCAATCACAAGATCAAATCGATAGCAAAAATAAATAAATAAATATGCAATTAGCGGCGAAGACTTACTTCAATGGTGGAGATTCAGTTTCAGCGACGACGGTGGAATGGTGGTGGTCTTTCAGCGATAGTAGATCTACAGCGAGAAAACAGCGGTGGCGATGTGGTGACGTTTCAGGGGCTAAGGCGACCTTTCAGGTACGGCGTGGTGGAGTGGTGGTGGTCTTTCGGAGGTGGTGTAATGATCTGGTAGAGTGGTGGTAGTGGCATGAGGTTCTGTTCTGTGAGATTGAAGTGGAAAGGTTGTATGAGACTGAAGAAGTGAAGAGAGGCTGCTGAAGGAGAAAAATGAAACGTTAGGGTTAAGTTACTTTCTAACTTCCTTTATATATACATATATATTAAATGTATTATGTGAGCAGTCGGATCGGTTCGGTTCGGTTACGGTGTAACTACGCCCAAAACCGAAACCAAATCGAAAACCAAAATTATTTCTAATTAACAACCGAAACTGACCGATGCCTCTATAAAACTGAATCAAACAGAACCGAAACAGTCGGTTCGATGGGTTGGTTTTTTCGATTTTTCATACACCCCTAGTTATGCAAAAGTTATTAAGTTGGACCATTCTGGTAAGCTCGGGTATATGTTGAAATCATTTTGTGACAGTTCTAGTTGTAATTAAGTTATTTGCAAGTTTATGAACCTCTTCTTGGTAGATTTTCTATGTTTGAGCAAGCTTGGCAATGTTTGAGGTTTAATAACTTGACATGATCCAATTATAGGTATAACAAGGTTATGTCCATGTTTTGAATGCATGGAAATGCTTAAGTGTGTTAGAGAAATGACTTTGAAAGGTTTTCTTAAAGTCCTATGAAGTTTGGTTGTGTTTGGTTATGATTTGGGCATGAAAAATAGGGTTTTTTAGCAGTAGAAAATAGTTCTACAGAACCCAGATCGATTCGGGTTATAGGGAAGATCAATCTGGACATTTTGGAGGACATTCTGCTAGTTTTTGCTAATTTGGATCGATCCAGGGTTTAAAGGGCAAATCGATCGCTCATACAAATTTGTTGCACGTTGACCTTTACGGAAACTTGCATAACTCTTTCTAAAAAAACTCAAATTCGAGCGCCGTTTTTTGCATTGGAACCAATACTCAAAGAGCTATCTTTTGATATAAAATTTGACTATATTTTATTTATGACCACTTTGTCCTTGGGGCTGTTTGGTCACAAGAAAGTTCTTTTGTGTTGCTTAACTCATGCTATTCTTAGCAATTTACATGTTTATTTGCTAGTTAGTGTAATTGGGCACTTGTAGTATTGTTACAAGTGTCTTAATCTGCCCAAGGCAGGTTGGGGTGTGACAAGTTGGTGTTGGTCAAGAACCATTTACAAGGAGACAATTACTTCTGTTTATTATAGATGAAGTCTACAACTAATAATAACTACCCATTTGAATTTGAACATTTTCCCATGTGTTCTTAACTCCCAAGAGAAGCACCCTTCAAATAACTTCCACTCTAGCATATGACCATTGATCCTTAAGTAACCACTTTTGATCTTCTCCTATAATGCCAAGTGCCCTACAAGTAAAGCTTCCAACATACTCTTTCTTGCATCCTCCAAGTTGTAGGAAATAACCACCATTGACCTTCTTTTGCATTGACAAGTGTTATGTAAGTAACTTACAAATGGCTTCCATGCAAGCCAAAATTATTTAATATAATAATACATAAAAATAATATTTTATGGAACAAAACACTAACCACACAATTTTTCCTTACTTTAGAGAGCAACCACATGGTAGAAACAGAAATTTCCTAAGCATTTGTGCACACAAGTGATCATGAAAAATCACATCATATGTATAAGAGTAATGTTATACTTCCCAAATCCTAATTCTAAATTCTTGTTCAAAATAATGTTGCAGTGGGTCCACTGGAGTTTGAATGGATGATATTAAAGTAGTCCATCATTATTATTAGTGGGCCCCCACTGCCACATTATTTGGGATGGGAATTTGGAATTAGGAGTTGGGAAGCATAGCATTACTCTATGTATAAACACCAAACGCATAAATTACTATGATGAATAGCATCCTATGTAAACTGCGCATAAATAATAAAGAACCCCTCGTAGTTTAAAAAATTACACTGGCCTCCTCCATCAGAGACAAAATTCTAACGGTATTAAGTTTCATGCAAAAGTATTAATTTACCCTTAAAATAAAATAAATTTATTTAGTAACAAAAATAAACATGCAATGAATTAATCAACAAAATTTATTTGTTTATTTTATTTTATTTTTTGCTTTTTTAATTTTATTAAAAAAATAAAAAATAAAAAAATACTATTAAATTAACAGTCAACTAACCGTTGACTAATGGAAGGGGGAGAGTTACACGTACAACAACAAATTCAGGGGAGGTCAGTGTAGTTTCTGAAACTACAGGGGTGGTCTCTTTAATTATGACATATCTCAGTGGAGATCAGTGTAATTTACCCTAAATAAAATAAAGATCGGAGTGACTCTATCTACACATGCCTTATTTTCTCTCTACACCCACCCCTCATTCCCAAACTACCCCAACAACTTCTCCCAAAATCCTATTACTCTTTACACCCATCATCATCGTCCTCCTTGTATCTCCATCAACCATTATTCAATACCTTCTCAGGTAAATCTATGATTTCTTGTTTCTAGTTGTAATTTTTATGTACATTTTGTTTCAAGGTGAGTTCTATTGAGTTTATTTCGTGCATTCTTATTATTTTTCCAAAACTCTTGAGCTGAAGAAAGTTAGGTCACGAATTGTATATGCACTCGTTTGGCGATCCAGAACCGAACAGAAGTGCAATGTTCGGCTTCTAATATCGAACACATACTATTTGTTCGATTTTATTCTTTGCGCATTCACTTACTGCTCTCATTATCTAATGAACAACATTGAATCATCCATTTTTTAATCATGTATTCAACCTACTAGGAATAGGAGAATACAGACCTGGTGCAAGCCATGGTCAGCGATAGATACAACCCATTCATAACCTGTTTGTGACAAATTAGTAATTTGGCTCTGGTTGTTTATCTAAGAAAAAACTTGTAATACCTGATCATCATCATGTACTGTACTAAAGGTCATGTTTGTTGTAGTACAGTCACTCGCCCCAGATTTGAAGGGGGAGAGAGAGAAAGAGAGAGAGTCTAATCTCAACATTCTTGGTCAGGCACTACCACATTAGTGTTTGTATCATTTGTAGTAGTTAGTGTAACTTCTATCTTTGGTCCCAAAATGTGTATAGCTTAGGTCCCAAAAGCACGTTTGAAAAGCTCTTTTGTTTTTAAAGCAAACTAGTTTTCAACTTGTAAAAACGAGTCTATTTTTTTCCAAAAACACAAATGTCAAGTTACAAGAAATACTTCCACTTCTTTAGGAATTTCCCTTTTTTAACAAAAAGTTGTGATACTTGTTTTTTTTATCTTTTTCATTCTACCCTTTATTGTGTTGGGGCATGTTTAATTTGTGGAGTTATAAAGGAAAACAGAAGAAAAAGGAACATAAGAATGAAAACTATTTCTCTTGTGATTTTTTTCATGCTTACATAGCATTAAAAGTGGAAAAATAATCCCTTGTGATTTTCCTATGCTTAAATAAAGTTAAAAGTTTAAAATTTCGTAATACTATTGTTTTCCTTTCTAATTTTCTCACTACTTTTCTTGGTAACCAAATTGAGGAAAACTCTTTCCTATGAAATGTTAATGTTTTCTTTCTCTCTCTCTCTCTCTCTCTCTCTCTCTCTCTCTCTCTCTCTCTCTCTCTCTCTCAAGTTAACACATAAAATGGTTATGCAGCTATGGATTCAAGCACGTCTCGTGCTTGGCCCACTCCCTTGCATAGAAGGTACCGTGGTAGGAGGCAAAGAATATATAATGTAGCATAACATCAATACATATGCAATGGTTAATATTATGTACCTAATTTACCATTTTCCAGGAAATATATATATATATATATTATGTACTTGTTAGATGTTAGATTTTTGAAGTGCATGCATGCGTCTGTCCATGCAGCTACAAATCTCTCTTTATATGGAGTCTACCAACTTTCCGTAATACATAAATTGCTTGATGATAGGTGTTGAACTCCCTCTGCAACTTCTCAAGATGTTGCATCTACTCATCCTCAATGGAACACAATACCATACACCCTAACTCATTATGAACTTATCCCATTTTTCCTTACTCTCAGATAACTTTTCGCACTTAGCCATAAGATTTTGACTAATGTGCCATGTACATAACAAGTGTCTAGAATTAGGAAATACCCTCCCAATAGCTTACATCAAAGCCAATTCTCTATCAATGATAATAACTCCAGGCATCTCACAACCATCCAATAAGCTACGCAACTGACTTAGTGCCCATACAGAGTTCTCCTCATGCTCATTCTCAAGATATGCAACTACAACACAGAAAGTAAGATTCATAGATGTCACTCCTACATCTCCAAAAGAGGAAGACATTATCAAATTTTCTTGTACATACAACCCATAATCAAAACCTTCGAAAATGTATGTAACAAGTCAACAGATGTTGGGTGTTTACAGAATAAGTCTTTCACAAAGTTTGTATTTTCATACGCTCTGTGCCACTCTATATATTGATGTTTCGACAAATTACCCAACAATTGTTGCGTCTGTAATCTCCCAGGCTTCTCTACAACCCTATACCACTGTCGCACATTATATATCATCTTCATCGTGGTAACATTAAGCTCATCCCTCTGTTTTAAAGTAGCCAATATCTCCTTCGGTCGAACCATGCTCTTTGACATATCAATTAACAATGAAGTCTCCTCATTGGATAATCTCCCAGCATAGGAATAATCCTCAAGATAATCAGTAGCAGGGTAATTGTACACTCCACAAAGTACTTTTAAACACCATTCATCATCGTTTGAAAGTTTTTTTCCCTTCAAACTAAACGGACATCCACAGTTTTTGTGCCAGCAATCCTCCCTCTCTTTCTAGTGTCACTGTATGTTTCTTTTGCTGTGATTTTGTAGTATCCACCCCGCTCACAACCAAATGTGATCCTCAATTTTTTTCCTTGAATGCCCCCCATGTCGGATGTCTTGATCACGATAACGAGTCCATTCTTTTTGTCAACTTAACTAATCCATTTAGTCATTTCATTCCGAGTCTTGAAAATCTACACAAAGTAAATAGTCAATATATTGTGGATATTACAACAAAAGCACCTACAACTAAGCAAATATTACCTCTGAAGTAGTGAAGTCATTGGTGTAATCTTTTTCACAAATCGATTCAACTTTGCTATACTCGGTGGGTGCATTGATCTACAATAGTTAAAGAATAACCCTATAAACTATTTAGTGGATAAATGTGGAACAAAGTATGTTTGTTTGGTTCCATCTGGTGGAACATTCAATCAATGTTCAGCTCCCTTGGTGGAACATTGTAAGTATGTTCAGTGGCCATCGGTGGAACATATTACTTATGTTCAGACAAAAAAGTGGAATATGTGAGATATGTTCAGTGGGTAAGGGTGGAGCATTGTTTTCTTATTCGATAACACAGGACCGAATGGTGACGATTCAGCTTCAAAAAATCACAACAAAAAAAGGGAAAATAAAAGACTCCAAACCATACCTCTTGTTCTATGTTTTTTCCCAAAGTATTAGATTAGTCGTCCATAAGAAAAATATTGCAACGAACAAACTAAAATCTTATCTAGAGTTTATTGATATTGGTGAATGTGTATAAAGTATAATACATGGCTAGCAAGAAAAAAATATAATATAACCCTCTTGTTATGTAGTAGAGGTGGGTGTAAAGAGTAATCAGTTTAGAGTTCTATTTAGTTATTTGTCCCTTATTGCCATTTTTTTACAAGAGTGTATTGGGAATATGAAAGTTCCATTAAAAGGTGGGTGTTGAGAGTAATTGAGGTGTGTATAGATATAGGGAACCACTCTAAAGATTGAGCTTCAAGAAAAATCTAAAATATCCTTGATATCAAGGTCATGTGATGGAGAAAACAAAACAAAATAGTTTGCAAGGGGAGCTACCCTCTCTAACTTCTAGAGGGAGAATACTCACATAGGATTTGTTTCACATGTGATTTTCTTGCTATCACTTCCCTTTCAATTTCTTTCCTCCTTTTTTTTTTCCTTTTCCTTTTCCTTTTCCTTTTGCTCTTTCTCTCTCTCTCTCTTTCTCTCTCTCTCTCTGTCTCTCTAATACCTGTGTCACACCCGTTCCAAAAATTTATGATTTTGAAACATGCATAATTTGAGATTTTGAAATTATTAATGTTATTAATAATTTGAGTTGAGGTTGATGGTAAGTCAACGGTAAGGTGTCAGTGAGGACACGGGAACATGGCAGTTCATATTGCATGGGCATGACTAAATGACATTTATATGATGTAAATGTTATTTGACTTTATTTGGTATTCCTGTGAATAGTAATTATACCTGTGTAGTATACTTCTGGTATTTGGATACTTTAGGATATCATTTTGAGAATTGTGGTGAGAACGTGAGTGATACGTTAATTAAAAAGGTAGGTTGTGTAGAGATTCCACAGAATATAGTTTTCGGACGTTATTTTTGGACCCAAACGAAACCTAGTCGAAAACTTTTGAAATTTATAGTTTCATTCGTAAAGTTATAAAATGGACGTGTGCGAAGTTTCATGGGTTAATTAGAAGTTTGAGAAACTTGCGGGGAGGTAAACGTAATTTCCAGAACGTTTGTCTATATACAGAAGTGGATGAGATTTCATTCTCATCCAAACTTCCAAAATATCTAGAGAGAGGAGAGAGAATGGAGATTGGAGCCAACGGGCTTTGCGACAACAAACGGCGACCGTTCGTCCGTCAGATTTTCTCCAGATTTTATATTTGAACTCGTGAAGGTAAGATCTACGTTTTGATACTACTTAGGCCGTGTTTGGCCAATTTTTGTAAAAATCTTAATTTTAGACTTTTGGAAAAAACAGGTATAAACTTGTAGGAATTTTCTCAAATTTGAAATCCGACGATTAATTATCTCCCTAGTCGATCCTTCAAAGTTTGAAGAGAATCGCACGAGGTATGAATTCTAGATCTATGAAATATATGGATTTTCATGTTTTGAACATCAACTTTGATATCCTTGGATCCGGGCGAAATTCATGTATTAGTTAGGCCCGTTAATTATGCACGTGAAATTATGTAAAAAGCATGTATAACTGTTTATGTGAGCATGTTATGTGTCTACTTGGGTCAAATGGGAGTTTGGTGCAAATTCATCCGGGGTAAGCTCCTCAAACCTTGAGGAATGTGATTTGATTGTGATCTTAATGGGATTGGATTTGTGGTTGTGTCTGGATTGGAGTCGGGCCAAACCAGTACATGGTACCAGGTATGGAGGAAGGCCCAACTAGTGTACGAGATGCGTGGGACAGGTGGGCCTCCTACGGCATCGACCGGATAATGCGTACCACTCACCCTAGAGACTATTTCTATGTGTTTAGATGCTTAAACCATGAACTGTCATCTAAGCATACTTTTAGAATTGTACGCTCAGCATATAGCTGAGCAGTGAAGATGTACTCCATTTCAGGTAAAAAGAAAGACAAGAAGAAGCGTGATGAGTGAGGCCGTTAAAGAACGTCGGGGAATCACTTGTTTATATTTTTTTGTATTAATCCTAAATTGGTGTAAGAATTTGGAATTATAATAATATGTTGTAATAGAACTATGAATTAGTTCCGTAGTATTGTAATCTTGTATTTGAACGTCTGTAGTTATGTTTTGAATGTCATAATTTAGTTATGGTTGTGATTGATGTGGGTGTGGAGAAAGCATGAGTTGTTAATTATCAACATAGGGCTGCCCAGCAGGGGAGCAGTCGACTGAACCCTGGATCAATCGACTGGGTCTCATAGGATTGAGACTCTGAAAGTGAATAGTAAGAGAAGCAGTTGTCTGGACTATTGTATCAGTCGACTGAGCATTGTTGATTTTTTGGCTACTGCTTCTAAAAATGGCAAAACCAGTCGACTGTACCATAACTCAGTCGACTGGGCCCCTTTTGGAAATGTTACATTTGGTTCTGCATAACACAGTCGACTGGGGACCTTTGATCAGTCGACTGAACTACTGTAGATTTTAGCTACTGATCCAAATAGTAACCAGTGCAGTCGACTGGGTTCCCTGATCAGTCGACTGGACCTCTGTTGAGAATTTAGGGTTTTGGTTTCTGCTAGGCACAGTTGACTGGACCCTAGGCACAGTCGACTGGACCTCTGTTTTAAAAATTGATTCTTTTGGATGTGTTTTCAATTGGACAAAACTTTTGTAACTCAAATTTTTGAAGGATTCTTCAACTCGGAGGGCAATGTTTCCTAAGTGTTAAAATACCCAGGGTTGTTTTAAAGTTCTTTCCGCTATGTATCGTTAGATGATAATTGGATGAGCCTTGGTGGCGTGCCACGTGTCCTCTTTCCACGCGTAGTGGGATGGCTCGTGACATTTATTGGTATCAGAGCAATAGGTAACAAAACTTTGGAAACGTTCGACGATAAGTGGAAGGTTGAGTGATTTGTCACATGTTTTAAATTGCATCCATACATATTAGAGATGTTTGATGCATATGGATGTTAGTTTACATACATGATATTGTTATTATTATACATGCATAATGTTTATGTATTGAGAACTACAGGATTGTAATCATGAGTGACGAAGAGCGAGAACTATCGTCGTACACTCGACGTATGAATAACATGGCAGAAATGATGGGGAATATGGGTGACATGATCCGAAATATATTCAAACGGTTACCTCCAACACCTCCATTGGAACCAGAACCGATAGATGTGGTGAATGTACCTGAAAATAGGGGTTTGAGATCAATATCCGAACAGTTTGCAAGGAAGAAACCAATGGAATTTCAAGGAACACCTGATACAACATTGGCAGAACATTGGGTCATGGACATGGAACGAATTTTTCGATCTATTCCGATGTCAGATAGGGAGAAGATTGAGAACGCAAGTGACGTACTGAGGGGTGAAGCCCAGAACTGGTGGGTGAATGTCCTAGATCAAGGAGCACCGATTACTTGGGAAGGGTTTAAGGCAGAATTCAATCGCCGATTCTTTCCGCGAGCACCTACAATGCAAAGAAGCGAGAGTTTGATAACCTCAAGCAAGGAGACATGACTGTAACAGAGTATACTTCTAAGTATAACGCATTATTGAGGTTTGGTAAGGGTTCAGTGCCCGAAGAGGAAGATAGGGCAAGAAAATTTGAAGAGGGTTTAAGGGATAATATCCGGTTGAGAGTAGAGACCTATGAGCATTCGACTATTGCAATAGTACAGCAGACGGCGCTTGTAGCCAAAAGTGGAATAGAGAGATCGAGACAAATCATCAAGGAAAGCGAAGTCATGAGGGTGGTGACTGGAGTCAGGGGGGATCTTTTAAGAAGTGGTTTTCACGAGGCTCTAGTTTTGGTTTTAATGATTCCAGGAGGGTACCAAGCAATATACCGTTGTGTCCGCTTTGCAATCGACCACACACCGGTCGATGTTTTCTGACCAACTTTCAGGACAGATCTACAGGGGAAAACAGTGTGAGTTCCATGACCTACCCATAACTCAAGTGCTTTGATTGTGGAGTATTTGGACACCGAGTGAAGGATTGCCCAAAGAAGCATTCTCAACAAGGGGCAAGTTCTATGGCTTCTAGTGGTTCAAAGCCTAAGCAGTCTAGTGACGGAGGACAAAGGATAGAGAAACGTCAGGGAAGATCATTCCAGATGAACCCTGGAGACGTGGCTGCTACTAATACAGTGGTCTCAGGTATGGTGCTTGTATGTTCGCACTTAGCATGCATACTCATTGATTCGGGATCTACGCATTCGTTTGTATCTCATAACTTTGTTGAACATTTGAATGTTAAGTCTGCGCCACTAGGATATGATTTATCCATTGCCGTGCCACTTAGTAAACCAGTAGTGACATCTACGATATATAAAGACTGTGAGATCAAACTAGGCGAGAAGTTAATGACCGTAGATCTTATACCGATTGTGGTGAACCATTTTGATGTGATATTGGGGATGGATTGGTTAGCCCTTAACCAAGCCACCATAGACTGTAAACGGAAAGAGGTAAATTTTTTATCACCGGTACATGGGAACTTTTGTTTCCAAGGGAGTGCGGTTACATCGCCGCCGTACTTGATTTCAGCTATCCGAGCAGGAAAGTTATTGAAAAAGGGATGTCAGGGATTTCTATGTTCAGTGACTGATGGCTCAGCGACCGAATCAATCGTAGAGGATATCCCAGTAGTCTGAGAGTACCCGGATGTATTTCCTGATGACCTACCAGATGTTCTTATTGAGAGAGAGGTTGAGTTCACCATTGAGGTTATACCAGACGCAAAACCCGTATCAAAGGCACCGTATAGAATGGCACCCATAGAATTGAAAGAGCTGAAAATCCAATTACAAGAGCTACTTGACAAGGGTTTTATTCGACCAAGTGTATCGCCGTGGGGAGCTCCAGTATTGTTTGTAAAGAAGAAAGATGGCTCAATGCGTATGTGTGTTGATTACCGGGAACTGAACAAGTTAACGATTAAGAACAAGTACCCGTTACCCAGAATTGATGACTTATTTGATCAACTTCGTGGGGCACAAGTATTCTCGAAGATAGACCTGAGATCGGATTATCATCAGTTGAAAGTGAAGGTCGAAGATGTTGAGAAAACAGCTTTTAGAACGCACTACGGACATTATGAGTTCTTAGTCATGTCGTTTGGAGTTACAAATGCACCAGCCGTGTTCATGGATCTTATGAATCGAGTATTCAAGGATTATTTGGATGACTTTGTGATTGTATTTATTGACGATAGCCTTATCTATTCACCGAGTGAGATAGAACACGAGAATCACTTAAGGTTGATATTTCAGAGATTACGAGAGAAACAACTATTTGGAAAACTTAAGAAGTGTGAATTTTGGTTATCTAGTATTACTTTTCTTGGTCATGTGATCGACAAGAATGGAGTATCAGTTGATCCTCATAAGGTAGAAGCTGTATTTAATTGGCAGAGGCCGACTTCTGTATCTGAAATTCGAAGTTTCTTGGGATTAGCGGGATACTACCGCCGTTTTATTGAACATTTCTAAAAGATTTCTTTACCTATGACAAGGTTTATGAGGAAAGGAATTACATTTGAATAGAGTCAGGAATGTGAAGACAGTTTTCAAGAATTGAAAGCACGACTATCGAGAGCACCTATTCTGACAATACCATCCAGAACCGAGGGATTTGTGATCTATTGTGATGCGTCGCATCAAGGGTTGGGATGCGTGTTGATGCAAGGTGGTAAAGTGATTGCTTATACTTCTAGACAGTTGAAGACACATGAGATTAACTATCCGACCCATGATCTTGAATTAGCCGCAGTAATTCATGCTTTGAAAATTTAGAGACACTACCTGTACAGGGAAAAGTGTGAGATATTCATGGACCACAAGAGTTTGAAATATATTTTCACCCAACAGGACTTGAATATGAGACAGTGAAGATGGTTGAAGTTGATGAAGGATTACGATCTTTCAATTGAGTACCATCCAGGAAAGGTGAATGTAGTAGCCGATGCATTAAGCCGGAAGACGCTGAGGAATTTAGCCGACGGGCTAACACAACAAAAAGAATTGATAAAAGAGATGGAACGCTTAGAATTGGATGTGATTCCAAGGACCAATGATGGCTTAATGATAACGATTGTAGCACACCCAGATATTATTGATGAGATCAAGAAAGAACAATTTAACAATGTCTATTTGTGCAAAATGAGGGACGAGATATCTTTTGGGAAATGACCTGGTTTTGTATTAGAACGAGGGACGTTGAAACTGGAAAATTGATTATGTGTACCAAATGTGAAAGACTTGAAAGAGAGGATTCTAGAAGAAGCTCATAGTACGAAATATTCAGTGCACCCGGGAAGTAATAAGATGTACAGAAACCTGAGGGAAAACTTTTGGTGGAAGGGTATGAAGCGTGAAGTCGCTAAGTTTGTATCCGAATGTTCGATATGTCAACATGTCAAAGCAGAGAGACAAGTACCTGCGGGATTATTACAACCTTTACCTGTGTCAGAATGGAAATGGGATGAGATTACAATGGACTTTGTTTCAGGATTTCCACGATCATGCAATAAGAATGATAAGATTTTGGTTATAGTTGACCGATTAACCAAGTCAGCTCATTTTCTACCAATCAAGATGACTAAGCCTTCGAGGTTAGCAGAATTGTATGTGAGAGAGATTGTAAGGCTACATGGGGTACCAGCGATGATTATATCCGATCGTGATAGTAGTTTTATGTCAAGGTTTTGGGGAAGTTTGCAAAAAACTATGGGTACGAAGTTAAGTTTCAGTACCGCATTTCATCTTCAGACCGACGGACAGTCAGAGCGTATGATTCAGACCTTGGAAGATATGTTGAGATTGTGTGTATTAGATTTTGGGAATGATTGGGAGCACCACTTGCCGTTAATTGAATTTGCTTATAACAACGGATTTCAGTCAAGTATTGGTATGGCACCTTATGAGGCATTGTATGGGCGCAAGTGTCGATCACCAATTTGTTGGACCGAGGTTGGAGAAAGGAAGTTGCTAGGACCTGAATTAATACAGGTGACTATTGAGAAGGTGAAGCTGATTCAGGAGCAACTTAAGTTGGCTCAGAGTCGTTACAAGAGTTATGAAGACTCGAAACGACGACCGGTGAATTTTAAAGTTAGAGATTTTGTATATTTATGAGTATCACCTTCGAAAGGCATTGTACGATTTGGAAAGAGGGGAAAGCTCAATCCAAGATTCATAGGACCTTTTGAGATTCTAGAGAGAGTAGGGCTGGTGGCTTACCGATTGGCTTTATCATCAGAGTTGGAACATGTGCAGAATGTGTTTCACGTGTCTATGTTGAGACGTTGTATGACTAATACGAGTAAGATCATTGTACCTGAACTGCTGCAGATTTAGGGAGACTTGACTTATGTGGAACAACCGGTCGAGATTCTAGATCGAAAGGAACAAGTTTTGAGAACTAAAACGATTCCGATGGTGAAGGTATTATGGCGTAGTCACACGGTGGAATAGGCTACATGGGAAAGTGAGGAAGACATGAGGAATGAGTATCCGTACTTATTCGACGCATGAGGTAAAGTTTGGGGACAAACTTCCTTTTTGGAGGGGAGGGTTGTCACACCCGTTCCAGAAATTTATGATTTTGAAACATGCATAATTTGAGATTTTGAAATTATTAATGTTATTAATAATTTGAGTTGAGGTTGACGGTGAGTCAACGGTAAGGTGTCAGTGAAGACACGGGAACATGGCAGTTCATATTGCATGGGCATGACTAAATGACATTTATATGATTTAAATGTTATTTGACTTTATCTGGTATTCCTGTGAATAGTAATTATACCTGTGTAGTATACTTCTGGTATTTGGATACTTTAGGATATCATTTTGAGAACTGTGGTGCGAACGTGAGTGATACGTTAATTAAAAAGGTAGGTTGTGTAGAGATTCCACAGAATATAGTTTTCGGACGTTATTTTTGGACCCAAACGAAACCTAGTCGAAAACTTTTGAAATTTATAGTTTCATTCGTAAAGTTATAAAATGGACGTGTGCGAAGTTTCATGGGTTAATTAGAAGTTTGAGAAAGTTGCGAGGAGGTAAACGTAATTTCTAGAACGTTTGTCTATACATAGAAGTGGATGAGATTTAATTCTCATCCAAACTTCCAAAATATCTAGAGAGAGGAGAGAGGAGAGAGAATGGAGATTGGAGCCAACGGGCTTTGCGACGACAAACGGCGACCGTTCGTCCGTCAGATTTTCTCCAGATTTCATATTTGAACTCGTGGAGGTAAGATCTACGTTTTGATACTACTTAGGCCGTGTTTGGTCAATTTTTGTAAAAATCTTAATTTTAGACTTTTGGAGAAAACAGGTATAAACTTGTAGGAATTTTCTCAAATTTGAAATCTGACGATTAATTAGCTCCCTAGTCGATCCTTCAAAGTTTGAAGAGAATCGCACGAGGTATGAATTCTAGATCTATGAAATATATGGATTTTCATGTTTTGAACATCAACTTTGATATCCTTGGATCCGGACAAAATTCATGTATTAGTTAGGCCCGTTAGTTATGCACGTGAAATTATGTAAAAATCACGTATAACTGTTTATGTGAGCATGTTATGTGTCTACTTGGGTCAAAGGGGAGTTTGGTGCAAATTCATCCGGGGTAAGCTCCTCGAACCTTGAGGAATGTGATTTGATTGTGATCTTGATGGGATTGGATTTGTGGTTGTGTCTGGATTGGAGGTGGGCCCAACCAGTACACGGTACCTGGTATGGAGGAAGGCCCAACCAGTGTACGAGATGCGTGGGAGAGGTGGGCCTCCTACGGCATCGACCGGGTAATGCGTACCACTCACCCTAGAGACTATTTCTATGTGTTTTAGATGCTTAAACCATGAACTGTCATATAAGCATACTTTTAGAATTGTACGCTCAGCATATAGCTGAGCAGTGGAGATGTACTCCATTGCAGGTAAAAAGAAAGACAAGAAGAAGCGTGATGAGTGAGGCCGTTAAAGAACGTCGGGCCCAGCGTGATGGGTGTGGAGAAAGCATGAGTTGTTAATTATCAACACAGGGCTGCCCAGCAGGGGAACAGTCGACTGAACCCTGGATCAGTCGACTGGGTCTCGTAGGATTGAGACTCTGAAAGTGAATAGTAAGAGAAACAGTCGACTGGACTATTATATCAGTCGACTGAGCACTGTTGATTTTTGGCTACTACTTCTAGAAATGGCAAAACCAGTCGACTGTACCATAACTCAGTCGACTGGGCCCCTTTTGGAAATGTTACATTTTGGTTCTGCATAAGACAGTCGACTGGGGACCTTTGATCAGTCGACTGAACTACTGTAGATTTTAGCTACTGATCCAAATAGTAACCAGTGCAGTCGACTGGGTTCCCTGATCAGTCGACTGGACCTCTATTGAGAATTTAGGGTTTTAGTTTCTGCTAGGCACAGTCGACTGGACCCTAGGCACAGTCGACTGAACCCCTGTTTTAAAAATTGATTCTTTTGGATGTGTTTTCAATTGAACAAAACTTTTGTAACTCAAATTTTCGAAGGATTCTTCAACTCGGAGGGCAATGTTTCCTAAGTGTTAAAATACCCAGGGTTGTTTTAAAGTTCTTTCCGATGCGTATCGTTAGATGATTATTGGATGAGCCTTGGTGGCGTGCCATGTGTCCTCTTTCCACGCATAGTGGGATGGGTCGTGACAACCTGTAATTTCTACATTCAATAGTATTATGAATTTCTATATCTGGTATATTATTATATTATTATTTTATTTGTGTGACCGTATCAGTGTAATGTAATTACTAATTAGACTGTAATCACCGCACCGACTCGACCGTAGAAAGACTTAACTTAGTCCTGTACTCGAACCCGGACAATAGAAATAATACCTAATTGTACGTAAATCAAGAAAGTGGTACAGAACCCAAGGTGGGACCCACATGGCAACCCCATATGCCACTCCTTACACTTGTCATCTCCTCCCATGACATTTGTCCACATATTGGACATATATCTTTGCAAGAACTCATGCAATTGACACCTAGCCATGCCAATCTCCTATATATCATGCACATACACACAATTGAGACACTTTTGTCTCTACAATCTGCACATAAATGAGAGGGAGAGAGCTGGAGTTATAGTTCCATGGAAGAATAGAAGAAATAGGAAGTCCATCCTTGAAGTTTGAAGATTCAAGCTTCACTAAGCTTCAACCAATACCAAGCTTAAATTTCAAGCTTTGGTGAGTATTCTAACTCACTTTAGAACCTATATATTATGTAGTAATATTTAGCAAGTGTTTGATGTTGTATTTTGAGGTTCTATGCAACATGCAAGTCAAATCTTCAAATCTGGAAAGCAGAAACTTCCAGCAGAATGTTGTTTAGCAAAATGAACATTTTGAGTAGTTCAAAAATGGGAATGAGGCTAGGTTTTTTTGTGAAGAAATCTAAGTCATTTATCTATAAATAACTCTTCTATATCTTAGTCTAAATATCACTACTTTATAGGTGAAATGAATGTACAACGTAGTATTATCAATCTGAGAAGCAGAAACCTCCAGCAGAATGTTGTTTAGCAAAATGAACATTTTGAGCAGTTCAAAAATGGGAATGAGGCTAGGTTTTTTTGTGGAGAAATCTAGTTCATTTATCTACAAATAACTCTTCTATAGCTCAGTCTAGAAATCACTACTTTATAGGTGAAATGCACATGCAACGCAGTACTATAAATCTGGGATAGAGCTGTCCAAAAATATAGAAATGACTAAGTAAAATAAATATTTTGAGCAGCTCAAAAATGTAATTGAAGCTAGATTTTTTTGTAGACGAAGCTAATCCAATTATCTACAATGTTCTAGTTTTGAGTTTGATCTATAAATCAATTTATCATGCCCAAATAAATCATATCAATTTAGTCAACACGGTAAAATTAATTCCTGGCAGATTGTATAACTACTTGTATGATGTGTTTATTGATGATGCTTGTTCTCCGATACCTATGTGGTTATGAATATCTTGTGCTATGGTAGTGTTATCGAGTAGATGAGTATGTTAAGGTTGTTAGTTTTATAGATATGATAATGAACCCATGCATGTATTTTACAAGTATAACCAAGAAGATGCTTTGAAATCTTAACATAAGCTTGAATTAGTTGTACATAGACCCATGCTTGGATATATATGGAGTACCTACACTACTGTAGACATGTTATACTACTCATAGGAGTATATCATTTGCGTACCCTGAGCATAAATGATTGTATATTGCATAAAAATAGAGGATTTGAGAAACTAGCGCCAGAAACCAATTTATGGTAGAAACCGGTTTCTGGGAAGTTTTTCCGGGAAAAGTTTCCTTAAGGAACTATTAAAGCCGTAAGCTGAACGATGACATTAATTCTGACTTCATGGATATATTATGACATAAAACAGAATAACGGACGTAGGAACGCAACCTTGTATGTGTAAATGAAAGTTATTAACAAATTAAACCACGAAACGAGTGACGCGAATGCGGTCAAGGATATGTAAGGATTGATTGTGCTTGGTTAAGAGCAGCGTATGTCAAAGATAAGTGTTGGATAGGTAAACCAATCAGCGAAGGCCGGGATAGTGAGCAAAGGATGTGTTTGATGGGTTGTGAAGTGATGAGTATTGTGTATCCTTTCGGGTCTTCGTGACGAAAGGGGGTACGGTTAACGCTTCGGTTCTTCGTGATGGCGAAGTGGTGTTTCTTAGAGTGAAGACTCCTTTCAGTTCTTAGTGATGGAATGGATGTTCTTGTACTCCATAAACGCTTCGGTTCTTCGTGATGGCGAAGTGGTGTTTCTTAGAGTGAAAATTCCTTTCGGTTCTTAGTGATGGAATGGATGTTCTTGCACTCCGTAAATATTTTGGTTCTTCGTGATGGTGAAGTGGTGTTTCTTAGAGTGAAGACTCCTTTCGGTTCTTAGTGATGGAATGAATGTTCTTGCACTCCGTAAACGCTTCAGTTCTTTGTGATGGCGAAGTGGTGTTTCTTAGAGTGAAGACTCCTTTCGGTTGTTAGTGATGGAATGGATGTTCTTGCACTCCGTAAACGCTTCGGTTCTTCGTGATGGCGAAGTGGTGTTTCTTAGAGTGAAGACTCCTTTCAGTTCTTAGTGATGGAATGGATGTTCTTGCACTCCGTAAACGCTTCGGTTCTTCATGATGGCGAAGTGGTGTTTCTTAGAGTGAAGACTCCTTTCGGTTCTTAGTGATCGAATGGATGTTCTTGCACTCCGTAAACGTTTCAGTTCTTCGTGATGGCGAAGTGGTGTTTCTTAGAGTGAAGACTCCTTTCAGTTCTTAGTGATGAAATGGATGTTCTTGCACTCCGTAAATGCTTCGGTTCTTCGTGATTGCGAAGTGGTGTTTCGTAGAGTGAAGACTCCTTTCAGTTCTTAGTGATGGAATGGATGTTCTTGCACTCCGTAAACGCTTCGGTTCTTCGTGATGGCAAAGTGGTGTTTCTTAGAGTGAAGACTCCTTTCGGTTCTTCGTGATGGAATGGATATTCTTGCACTCCCTAACACTTCGGTTCTTCGTGACAAGGTGGTTGTTAAAACATGTCTCGGTTGGTGGAAGTTGTTTTGGTAAATGAAAGATGGTTTAGTTCATAAGAGATGTTTTAAGGTTAGTAAATGAAGTCGAATGTTGGCAACAGATGATAGTGGCGTTAAGAATGTCGAGACGAGTTTTCTCAGTTGGACGTTTTCTTTTCGAATACGTGGTCGGGTATATTGGTAGTTATAACCTGACGGTAAGAACACAAAGATCTTAAAAGATGTGTTAAAAAGCAATAAGGGTATCTTTGTTGTGCTTTACTATATACGTTCCATTTGATTTAGTTTTCTCACTCAGCTTTCATAAGCTAACGACGTTTATGTCGCTGGACATTCCCATGTCCAGCTTATCTAGGTCACAAGAACACATGCTATGGAGCTACTCAAGAATATAACCTGGAAGAAGATTATACTGAAGAGGATTATGGTTATGAGAGTTAGGAAGAAGACCAGTAGCTTCCCTTTTGTAAATATTTTTGTTGTAATCAGAAGACTTATCATATTTTTGTAATAGTTTTTGTAAGGCCAAGAGTCATAAGACTCTTATGTATTTAATTAGCCAGTACCGATGTAGCCCTTCATTGTAATATATTCCAGTAGTAGATGTTGCTTTTACCCTTTTGTCATAGCATTTAGTTATTATTATTTTGGTCATGGACAATTCGGTACTTCCACCAGTCACGTGCCTCAGGGTCCAAGATGAAAATTTTAAATTTTTCAATATTTTGGCTACGCCGGGGCGTGAAACACACACACACACACTCTCTCTCTCTCTCTCTCTCTCTCTCTCTCTCTCTCTATCTCTCTCTCGCTACAGTGCCTTTGTTCTTGGGAGGTATTCTAGTATTTGCGGTTGTGGTAGTTTACCGATGTTGGTGTGAATCGTCGAGTTATTTGGGTTACATGTGTGATCAGACTTTAAAGACTGCTTTCATCATCGGGTTGTTTTGTTATAAGAAGGTATTCTTGGGGGGTTTTGCTATTGAGGGGTTTTTTCATCAGTGTTTGCTATTTTGGGAGATATTCAGTCTCTTGGTATGTGCATGGTGTGATTTGGGGTCTAGTTCATGGGTTGTTTACTCTCAATGGATTTAGCTTGATGGTTGGATGGGGTTGCTGCCTCTCATGGGTTGATCCCTATTTCCTATGGATTATTGTTATGGGAGTCTTGAATCATCTAGAGTTTACAAAATTTCAAAAAATACAAGTGTTTGGTGTTTCGGAATGAAGAAAGCATTTTTGCTCACCCATTGTTCACCCAAGTCTCCACTGGGTGACAAGTGGGTAGAGCTGTACTCGAGCCGAGCTTTTCGAAATTGAGTCGAGCTTTAAGAGTTGGCAACCTGCTCAAGCTTGAGCTAGGCTCGTTTATTATCGAGCCGAGCCGAGCCTAGCTGTTATCGAGTCGAGCCACGAGCTCTTGTTGAGCAGCTTAACTCGTGTACACCCCTAGTAGTAAGTTTAAGTTGTCAATCAAAACCCACGGACCAAGCTCAATGCTTGATAATTGGCATATATATATATATATATATTACTTAAAACAATTGCTTGACACGTGAATTTAGGACTATGCACATTATAAAATGCCAATTTCTTTTCAATTTTAAAAATACTTTGTATTATACATATATTATATTTTCATAATTATTATATATATATATATATAATATTCTTTCAATTCTAAATGCTTTGCATTATACATATATTATATTTTTATAATTATCTCATATATATATATATATATAATTAAACAAGCCCTTATCAAACTTATTAAAGAGATTTTTCACGAATCTACTATACGAGCCTTAATCGAACTGTTCGCGAGTCTTATCGAGCCAAGCCTATATGTGCTCAAGCTTGACTCGTTTATCAAACGAGCTTTGTATTCAAGCTCGAGCTTGGCTCGTTTATTATATGAGCCAAGCCAAGCCAAGCTGTTATTGAGCCGAACTGTGAGCCCTTGTTGAGTGGCTCAGCTTGTGTACATACCTACCTGTGGGTGAGCAAATTTGCTCTCTCATTAGGCTTTATTTATGGCTGCAGATTTTGAAAGGTTTTGAAATGAAGTTGGTGACTATTGTTGGAGAAGTTATTCAATGAATGTGGTGTGGGGGCTCACTGAATAACTTCTCGTGTGGGGTGTGGGCGGTGTCACTAAAGAATTTCTCCTGTTTTTTGGGGTTTCGTGTATATCTTGCTGTTTGGCTTTTTAGGTGGTATGGTTTTATTTATTTTATTTATTTTTCATTTATGTGTGTTTATTTGGATCAAAAGCAACCAGTTTAGAGAGAGTTTTCTGGAAACTCTGCCATCGGCAATCAAGTTTCGGTAACTTTCAGGGGCTCGAGCGGTATTTGTAGGACCAAATATTTTTTTTTTTAAAATAAAAAATAAATTTGTGGTCCTACAATTCCCACATGAGTGTTGCCCACAAAATTGCTATAAAGGTCTTTGCTCTGTGGTGACTGATGATTGGGGACGTGATTACTGAGTTGGACAATCTATCACACGATGTTGTATAATCAGGTCAGCTGGTGTTGTGTGGAAGAAAGTATTAGCAAGTAGTGCTTTGTGAGTTCAAAGGTACTAGATTGTGAGTTGGGTGAACAAAAGAATAGATAACCACTTCTCTTGTGGCTGGATGGCAAGGTCTCTGGGTGTTATACTCAGAAGTTTCAAGTTCGAATCTCAAGAGGGTGTCCACAGGTGATTCACCCGGATGCCCTGGCCTCGTGGGATTAGTCGAGGTGCGCGCAAGCTTGTCCGGACACCCACGGTTACCAAAAAAAACAAAAAAGAATAGATGGACGGAATCGACAGACCAACCAAACCGTGCTATTTGGTCGATTTTCTTAAAATTTACTCACAGCTAATTAAAAACTGAATCGAGCCAACCAAAACTGGCAAAACCGATCAACCGACCACGTCGGTAAAGTTTTAAAACATAAAAAAATTGACCGATGTACAACCCTAATTGTGATGATACTTTACATTTCTTAGGCTAATTTACACTAACACCCTCTCAACTATGACTTTTTTTTTCAAATCCCCCCTAAACTACAAAACTCAAAAAACTGACCCCCTCACTAACACATCTTCGGTTAGGTTGTCCACAAAATCAATATTTTTGTATCATGTTACCAGTACATGATATATATAAAAGTGTTAACTTCATGTAGGGGTTGGGTGTAAGCAAACCGACCGAAACAATCACTCTGAATTTTTTTTAGTGTAGAAATCAAACCGAACCGACAAAAATATTGTCACGTCCCAGAACAACAAAAATAGAGAAGAAAAATCTTTTTGGATTCATGTGTTGTAACTGGTGAAGTCACTTAATTGTCCCACCACACAGTTCAAGACAACAAAAAGTAAAGAGACAATAGCAACCAAATCTAGAATTGGCATGAACATAACTGGATGTTACTAAACTATTACAACAAATTCAAAATAGAAATAAAATAAAGTCTTAGGGCAATACATGCCAGATTACAAAACATAGTAATAATGTCTGGAAAATGGAAGTAGAAAGACTATAATATATCTCAATATTCAACTGGCGTAAACATAGTTTTTAGCATAGTAGTCCTCCCCAGCATACGTGTCCTCAGCGGGGCTACCCTCTGCATAATCTCCCTCTTGGTAGAAATCTTCGTTGTAGGGTTTGTCTCCTGCATTATCAAAAATAGGGTAGGCTAGACAGGGATTGTCCAAGGCATAAAATCCCGTCAGCTATTGAAAGCTGAGTGAGTAGAGAACTAACAATGTATCATAGATATGAGGAAATCACAAGTTTATGAAACGACATAAGTTATAGTTCTTTTAATTATATCTTCACTAATTCAATTATCCGGTTACCATCGTCCTGTTACACAAGAACTGACAACAAATCTATGGATTGATGAACAGACTCAATAGTATTACTCTTAGATATACCCATGCTCCGTCCACTGCTCTTAAGAACATACTCACAGTCCACCACATGTCATGGATACCACATCAGTCCGTTCCCCACTTTTAAGAACATATGCACAGTACACCGCATGTCAAGAGCATAATGCTTTGAACAAAGATACATCATTCTATTGCCACGGCTTATTGACATCTACTAGTGATACCGGTCCACCGCTCTTAAGAACACATTCACAGTCTACCACTCTTAAGGACATATTAATGGATCACTGGTCCGGTCCACCACTTTTAAGGACATATTCAAAGCCACCGCTCTTAAGGACATATGAATGACCAACGCCCGTCCACGCAAGAATCCCAAATCCTAGCAAACCTACTTAGTTCCACACTAACTTTGATACATGACTTTTCCCATGTGGCCTGACTACTCTTGAATAAAAGGATGATAATCAAACTATTTTATGTCCGGCACGTTATCTAATGTCACAGACATTAACACGTTACTCTTAACGTTCCTACTATATAGTGTCGCACTATCTCTTTATTACAACATTTTCGTATAAGGGAAAGCTCATAACAATGTTTAAACAATTAAACAGTTCATAATATGAATAACAAGAATTATCAATAATATGTGGCTTCCAATCGATTGAGACAAGGGTTCAAATCGATTGAGGTAAAAATATAATACTAATCGGTTGTAAACATTAGCAATCGATTGAGTAACAACTGATCAAATCGATTGGACAAAGTGCCAATCGATTGGGTTCACAAACTTGGCAATCAAATTGGGTAAATTCCCAATTGATTGGGACTAGTTCTTCTTTACAGAGACATGTAGTCCAGAAAAATAGAATTACGGGGACGCATTCTGTTGCGTCTTTCCTTCTTTAAAACATGTAAAACATCATATTAAATAGACCAAGGGAGTTTTGGAACTTACCTAGTGTGTGGGTATGTGTGTAAGGGTTTTGGAGTTTTGAGGCTTCAATTAAGGTCTCTCTCTCCTCTTTCTCTTCTCTATCTCTTCTTTCTTTCCTTCTTTCTCTTTCTGCTCTTTCTTTCTTTCTTCTTCTTCTTCTTCTTCTTCTTTCTCTTCCTCCTAGAAAAGTGTGTATGTATATATATATATATATGTGTGTGGGTGTGTGTGTGTGTGTATATATATATGAGTGTATATATATAGCTTCTTTCTCTCCTCTCAAATTTTGTCAAACAACCCCCAAACATGAAATTCTCTCGTATATATAGAAAATATGAGTGCCAAGTGTCAATACCCATGCAAACTTGGAGACCAAGTGATGCTCCCGTCCAATCGATTGGGACCAGTGGCAATTGATTGGGGTTAGATATTTATGAGGGAAATCGATTGGTAAGAGTCCAATCGATTGAGATTACGGCGTTCACATGTCAATCGATTGAGAAAAGTGTCAATCGATTGGTACTCCAATTTGAGCAATAGGTTGGTAAAAGTCTCATATATAAAATTTGAAGACAGTACAACTAAATTTCATTTATAAATATACATCCGGAGATGCATGATATTACAAATTCACTAAAGCTAACAGAATCGAAGCCAATCGGTTTGCTTGAAAATCACACCAAACCGAACCGTTTTCACCCCTAACAACATGGCATTTCTACCTCTCCTTTGAGTTGTTGAAAATTATAGAACAAAATTACCCAAAATTTTGCATATAGAGGCCAATTGTGTGTAACAAAGTATTATTTTGTCCTAAAATTCCCATAGCTCAAAGGAGGCATAAATAAATATCATGTGGTTAATATATTTGTATCCTATGTTGCTCACATAATACAAAAATGTCAGTTTTTTTGACAAATTTTAATGAAAGGGGTGTTAGTGAGAAAACTTAATAGTTAAGGGGTCAATTTCATTATTATTATTATTATTATACTTTAGAGGGTATTTGAAAAAAAGTCATAGTTGAGGGGATATTACTATAATTTACACTTATTTTATTTCGGCGCATCCCAAAGTGGTCCAATTTGAATAGTTTTGGGTCACGCAGACCATATGTTTTTATTTTGGCGCATCTCAAAGTGGACGAATTTGAATAGATTTGGGTCGCGTGGAGCATATGTTTCAAGGGGTTTTCATTTTGTTTGGGAGGGTGTTTTAGTTCTACGGAGTAGTCTTATAGCCATAGGGGAAAAAATATTCAATACCACGGCTATATTGAATGGCGTCGTAGCACAAGCCCATAGAAAATCTTTACTGATCCATCAGTCTTCTTATTTTCAGGGAAATCTATTTTCCAACTTAGCAAAAATCTACTTTCATACTCAGTAAAAATTTGAATTCTATGAGAGGAGACAAATAGAAATATGGTATCCCAGTTTCATTCAATAATTATAAGGGTTGTGTATTTGGGAGTTATTTTGTTGGGGGATTTACCAAAAAGGACATCACCACAACATTCATTAGGCTAAGTACAAATTAGAGAGTGACTGAATGAAAAGGACAAAAAGTTAACAGCATTCTCTCGCACGGAATAAATGCGCGCACCATAACATCTCCCACAAATAACCCACGCCTCCTCAAGCACCTCACGCGCGCGGGCTGTCCTCAGCCACTCACATCGTGTGAGTGGCTGTGTCATATGAAACCCCATTTTGAAAATGTATTTTAAACTTTAAACATTCATAACTTTTGATCAGCAACTCCGTTTTTCTCAAATTTTATCATGTTGGAATCGTGTTGACGAGAGCTACAAAACTAGTACCATCGTTGATATGTTTGAGCCAAAAAAAAAAAAGACAACATTTTACATGTTTTGTTCAGTTGTTCCTAAAAAACTTGAATTTTCACTTAATATTTGTGGACTCGTTCAGTGACATTTCACTTACTTTTCATGTATGCCATGTGAAATTTCACTAGAAGTAACTGTCTAGAGTTTAAAATCTAATTTGATTATTAATTTGTTAAAAATCTCTCAAATGTCAAGTTAAATAAAATTTCACTTAATGTTCATGTACGAGTTAAGTGAAATTTCACAAAATATTCATATATGCATGGTGAAAATTAATTTTTTTTTATTTTTTTAAACAATGCATATTTTGTTAAAAGAAACAAATTTCACAATCAATTATAAAACACAATTTTTCAACCAAAACAAATGCAGGAATTCTTGTAAAAATTCATCTTTATTTTTTCCGTCAAAACATATTACTTTGGCATACATAAATATTAAGTGAAAATTCACTAAACACGTACATGTCTTCTTCCTGAAAGACTTAGAAGTTAAACTTAACATTCGTCTACTCGTTCAGTAAGATTTCACATAGTTTTCTTGTATGGCAAGTAAAATTTCACTAACTATCCCACAAGTCACTTGAAGTAACTCTATAGAATTTAAGGTCCAATTTGGTACTTAGTTTGTTAAAAAGTCCCTCAAATGTCGATGTAAGTGAAATTTTACTTAATGTTCATGCACGAGTTTCGTGAAATTTCACTTAATATTCAAGTATGCCAAGTAAATTTCACTCTTTTTTTTTTACATAAAAACAATGCATATTTCGTTAAAAAAAAATCAATTTCACAAACAATTATAAAACATAGTTTTTTAACCCAAACAAATAAAAAATTCTTGTGAATTTCACTAAAACTCTCCTTCAGAACAAAGTGAACATTCGTTTTTTTTTTCTCAAAATATTCCAGCTTGACATACGTGAATATTAAGTGAATATTCAGTGAACCCATACACGTATATTATGTGAAAATTCTATTTGGTTCGTTTAGAACATGGCATGTAAAAATATGAGTTTTTTTTTTTCTTTTGTTCAAATGATATCAACAATGGTACTAGTTTTGTAGCTCTCGTCGACATGGTTTCAACGGTTTAAAACTTGTAGAAAATGCAGTTGCAAATTAAAAGTTATGGAGGTTTAAAGTTTAAAAAAATATTTTCGAAATGGATCTCATATAGTACAACTACTCACACGGTGTGAGTGGCTAAAGGCAGCAGCGCGTGAGAAGAGCTCGGTAATGACGTGGGATCTCCTATGGTGCTCGCACTTATACCGTGCAAGTGCTGTATGAGATTTCTTTTGTCCTTTTCACAAAATGGTCAAACCAATTTGGATTTTAAACTTTTGAAGGTTACTTTGAGGGATTTATGACTAATTATCTATAGTTTGTTTCCATGGAGTCAAATCCTATACTTTGAAGGCTACTTTTGCCTTTTAATGATATTTTTGTTGTCCAAAACAAAACTAAAAGGATATTAGGTAATAGACCCCATAATATTAGGAGTATTAGCAAAAAACTCACACGATTTGGTCATTTTTAAAAAGTCTATCACTACTTTCTTCAATTTGGTGAAAAGCCCCTCACTACCCACAGAGAAATGGCTAACTTATAATTATATGTCAACTTTAAACTACCATAACTTGGTCGTTTTTTAGCCCTTTTGGGTGATTTCTTTTGTTTTGGATTTCATGTATTTGTTTAAGATCTACGCATTGGAGTTGAAAATTGTACCCCCAAAAAAATGTAATTTGGAACCCTGTTTTTCAATTTTATTTTTCATAATAGACAATATTATCTTCTTGTCAACAGATAATATTGACGAAAATGACCATAATTTTCTCATATTTTGGCCTTTGTGGATGAATTTTATTTTATTTATTTATTTTTTTTTGTATTTCTTGTATTTTCTCGAGATCTACACATTGGACTTGAAAATTTTTCAAAAAAAGATAAGTGGCGGCCTGATTTTGAGATGTTATCTGTTTATAATAAGTAATATCATATGTTATCTGTTGTATGGCAGGAAATATTCTTATGCGCGAGCGTGCCAAGAAAATGTATGTGTGCCTATACTATGGAATTTATTTTGTGGCGCAAACAATGCCCCTCAATCTCCCTTAAGTTCAGAATTGAATGATTGAAGTTAAGGGATGTTGATGACCAACATGAAGTGAATCAGATTGATAACAACCTTAAACCACTCTACTCGTGGCTTGTCTCTGAATTCTGACTTTAATCTCCAATCTTCTCTTCATGATCACTCTGAGCTTCTTCTTCTATGTTAGATTTGTGATTATCCTGATTTTGACCAATGTAATATATCCCTCCTGTAGAATGTGTCTTTTCATTTTCTTTATTAACTATTTTTTCACATCTAGACACAATTTCTACAAGATGACATAAATCAGCAAACTGTTGACATATAAAATGCACTCTTAACATAGATATGAGATTTTCAATAACCAAATGAACACATTCAGCTTCTGAAAGTCTTGTCTTACACATGTTCCTTACGTACTTAAACTTTGCAATAAATATTTCAACACTTTCACCAGATTTTTGCTTCACTTTAGCAAGATCAATAATTGTAATTTCTGGTTAAGCTTGATAGTATTGAGAATGAAATATTCTTTCCGTATCTTGCCAAGTTTGGACAGAACAAACTAGTAGATTTACATACCAAGTGAAGGCAGATCCAGTAAGAGAACTAGATAACATTCTTAATTTTAACATGTCACTATTTGACACATCACCACATTGAGCAGTAAACCTGGCTATATGTTCAAGTGTTGTTTGTTTATCAACTCTAGAAAACAAATTGAAATAAGGAATCTTAACACATTGAGGAAACTCAAACATTCGATCAATATAATCAAGATAAGGTTTTTGATAATGTGGTCTTGGTACAGCCTTAAAAGCTGTCCCAAATTGTTCTCTTAATTGATATTGTAATTATTATCTTATTTGATTTTGCAATTGTGCTCTTACTACTTCAACTACTTCATCTTATTTAGACCTAACTGTGCACTCAACTGGATATTAGGATTGTTAGCCTTGAATTTATTTAAGGCATTATTTATGTTTGTTTTGATGATGACAAATCTAGTGATAATTGCATGTTCATAATGATTCTATTCCGATGAATTATCATGTCATTTTTATTGTGCTAATCTCTCTATTCATGAACTTAAATGTTTTAACTTTGTTTGAGATTATGAGATAGCATATGGTGAAGTCCAAGAGTGATGGAGCTCAACAAGGATCAAGCTTGAAGACTTGAAGCTTTTCTATCCTTGGTTGAAGACTAGGATTTACATGTAAGCATTTTGATCAATCACTCATAGGGACTCAAGCAACTTTAATTGGACCTTAGGATCCTTGCTTTCATACTTTAAAATACTTTCAAGGACCTAAACATAATTAGACCACTCGATTAAATTCATTTCACAAAAGTTTTCAAGTGGCTAAGTCAAAATCAAAAACCCTTTGCGGATGGGTCAACTTAAAGGCAAACCTGATCCAATTGGTAAGGAATTAGATGTTGAGTTTTATATAGTTGGAAAGGTATTTGAATCTAGTTTATGAATCTTCAAACGGATCGCAAAAATGAGTTTTGTAGAGGGAGTTATGGCCATTTTAGTAAAGAGGTGTCACTCTGCGGAAAACAGTAAAAAACCAGTCGATTGAAAAATGAAGGGTCCAGTCGACCGGAGGTAATGTTCAGTCGACTGGAGCACTATTCAGTTAACCGAATTTCACAGCAGAATGTCTCTTCTCTATTATAAACTTTTCAGTCGACCGAACCTTTGATCCAGTCGACCGAAACGCGCAAAATGCACTAACGACTAGTTTTCTAAACTCTCCAAAAATTGTTTTTACTCCCCCCAACCACTCCCAACAACTACAATCTTTCTTAGCCTATAAATACACGTTTTTCCATAACTTTTTAGGTTGATCAATCTGTTAGGAAACATCCATTTGAATCTCACAACTTGTTGATTTTTAATCATTCACATTTGAGTCCTAGTTATGTGAGTTTATCAATTTGCTCTAGTTTTTTATTTGTATTTCTTTGAGAGTAAATTGAAGTAAGCTTTTATTTGTATCATCCACTCGCTAAGGAGTTATTGTGTGAGCTATCATTGTGCTATCCACTCTAGAGAGAGAGGGAGAGTTCATTTGTATTCAAATCATTTGTAAAGAGTAAAGGTTAGTAACCCTTGTATGCAAATAAGAGGTGTTCTTCTTTGGGAGAGATTGAAGGCTCTTGTAACGGTTTGATTTACACCCGTGAAGTAGGTCGGATTAAAGGAATCCTCAAGAGGTGTTCTTGAGGGGTGGTCGTAGGCCGCGGTATGCGTATTTCCGAACTACTTGAAAACTCGGTTTGCAAGTGTCTCTTCCCTTCTCTCTTTACATAATTATTTGTGATTGTGGTTAATTTGTATTAAGTTTTTAAAAAGGTTAAATTTCTACTAAAACCTTATTCTCCCCCCCCCCCCTAAGGTTTCCATTTCGGGCCAACAAGGATGAAACAAGTAACGTACCTCATTACCAGCAAGTTGATAACCTTGTCCCCCACCAAAGAATCCAAATTGATTTCTTTGACCTCTAGCAATGAATCCAGGTTGATTGCCTTGAATTCCAATGATGAATTCAGGTTAATAGAACTGCCCCCTAGGCTAAGAACCAGGTTGATAAGGTTGCCCCCCAGACTGAGAACCAAGTTGATAGTGTTGTCCCTCGAGCGGAGAACCAGGTTGATAGTCAACAAAACCAGACTAAACACCAGTGAAACTAGGTTGATCTCCAACAAAACATGGTTAATAGTCAACAAAATCAGATTGACCACCAGCGAAACCAGGCTGATCTCCAGTAAAACCAGATTGACCACCGTGTAAGCAAGTTGATCCCTAGCAAAACTAGACTGACCACCAGCGTAAGCAGGCTGATCCTAAACAAAACCAAGTTGATGACTTGAATTGGCAACAGGACTGTAAGTGCCAAAAATTGATGTATTGGGTACATTTGTAAAAAACTGGTCATTTTTCTCGCACTTGTGGCATATTGAAAATTTTTACTTAACCATAATCCATTTGTCGAGTCTCTTTTGGTTGGACCATTTATTCTTGTGAATTAGACGTCAGTGACGATGATGGACCCAATTTTTCCACCATAAGATCCACTTGACGATCAATACTCATCATAATTTGATCACCAATCTTTTGCATCAAATCTATAATAGGCCTCATGAAGGTGGTTACTTGTTGAGAATTGGCTTACAAGAAATTATGCAAAGCATAATTAACATTATAATGTATCGCAGACATATAATCCTTAAGAACTTAAGGATCTGGATTAGTCACTTCCAACCAACCTTATTGGCTGAAAATCTTCCACATTGTGGCTTCTTTCAATGTTCTTGAAATTCTTACTGTTTCGAACATATTTTTTGGAACTCTCGATTCCCTTTAAATTTTTCATCGGCCTTGAGGCCAATTACTTCTTTTTCCTTCGATTAACTTGAAGTTTTCATCATATCTTTTGAATGTGAATGAGATTTCTGACTTCTGGTCCCACAGGGCTTGCCAAAAATTGTGTGGAAGAAAATATTCTTTTGTGCGAGCATGTCAAAAAAACATCTTATTTGCCAACAAACGTCCTCTAAGTATGGATAAATTGATCAGGCGATTTGGAAGTAGAATAACAACATTTTCCTTTACGTTTTCAGTGCTTTGACAGAATCAAAGACTTAAAAATGTAATAGAAATCTCACCGATCAAGTAAATGCCCCAAAAGACAATATTTTTCATTAAACACAAGAACGGTTACAAGAGATTTGAGTAGTAATCGTGCCTCCATTTCTAACACAAAGAAGGGGAACACATGCCTTCTTTACAAGTAACGAAATAAACGATCGGAGTAGCAAAGCACTTCTCCGATTACGGTGTTAAGAAGGAGAGCACGCGCTTTCTTTACAAGTATTGAATAACTACCTCTAACATCTACTCCTAAAACAGGAAATGAAAATAAAAAGATAAAAATGCCTATGACATGTAGTTTGTTTGATCATTGATGATGCCTTCTTCTTCATTCTCTCTTGTATTATAGGCAACATGGTGAATGTAGTTAACTGTATAACTGCCACTATATTTCAGACTGATCACTGCATAATTGCCACTGCATTTTAGACTGATCACTGCATAACTACCACTGTATTTCAGACTGGTCACGCCACTTTAGGTTTATAACGTGGCTGATGAACATGATGTGATAATTTAGAGATAATAACCTCTTATACAACTAACCCATGATGTAGTAATTCATGGGTGGTTATTTTCCACTAAGCCATGTAAATAATGGTCATATGTTAATATAACTCCACTACCTTATAGCTGCAATTCTCCACTACCTTATAACTGTCATTCTCCACTAAACAGCAGTTTTTTTTTTTTACTTTTTTATAACTGTTTTAATACATATAGCAGATTTAGCACACACATGTTGGAAAGATGGGCAAATTGACAGTTATTTACCATCAATCTAACTTGTTTCAATGAGTAACCGTCGTCATCCTGTGTTCAAACCCATCATCTTGGCCAACTACAAAAATAACGGCGCACGTTCTCCTCTTGTGTCCATATCCTCTATGGGCCCATACCATGGAATTTATTTTGTGGTGCAAACATCTGTCTGCAAACGCTGCAAACGGATAATATGTTTTAATGATATAACTTTTCTCAATTCTTGGGTATTTTGGTGAATTATTTTTTTAATTTCATATTTTTTTTTCTCGAGATCTACGCATTTAACTTAGAAACTTTACAAAAACAATTAATTTGTAACCTGATTTTGTGATTTTATCTATCTACAAATAGAGAATTTTAGCATTTTTTAACTCTGTGTGTGTGTGCGTGTATGTACTTTTTATTTCTTGCATTTTTTCAAAATCTATGTACTTATAGTGCCAATGCTACAAAAGAAATATATTTTTGTTATAGCAATTTGAAATTTCTAGGCATTAAATGGCATTTTTCGACCAAAATAGGGGGAAAAAATAGCCTAATAAGTTTTACAAATAAATAAATAAATTTTAGATTGAACATATTTTAATTGAGGGACCGTGGCTGAAGCCCCCAACCAAAAAGTCAAAAACAAAAGCCAAAAAGACAAAACAATATCCTTTAAACTAAGTGAGATACCTAATGGATTCGCATCAGATGGTATATGTAACTTATTCCTTGGAATATTCAATTGAGCATGAACTAGAGATCACAAATTAAAAGAACAATCAACTCAACAAAAATATTATCCCAAAATAGGGGTGTTATTTGGAATGGAAATTTTAATTCCGACCAATTCCAATCCTAAAAATTTCGATTTTGGCACCAAAAAAAATTCCGAATTCCAAAAATTCTGAGAATTCTGAAAATATTTCCGAAAAAATTCAAATATTTTCTAAAAATTTGGAAGAATGCGAACTTATTTGTCCCACATCAAATAAGAAGAGAAAGAAGAGAGTAGGAGACTCTCTATAAAAGTATGACTTACCATTTCAATAGTATTCGTATTCCGAAAATTCCAAAAATTATGAAAATTTTTTACTCCAATTTCGAAAATTCCGAAAAAAATTTCGAAAATTTCTGAAGAGTTCTGATTCCGAAAATCCCGAAATTCCGAAATCGGAAAGGAAAATGAAATTCCAAAAAAATCGAAACGGAAATTGGAATACCTATTTTTTAATTTTCAAAATTTTTTCCAAAAGAGGGTATATTCCGATTCGTTCCGGCCGAAATACACCTCTATCCCAGATACTACTACATTGGATTTGGCTATTTGAAGGCCATATAATCTCCAATTTGTTATAAATACCACACACTAATTCAAACAACAAATTTTCACTATCTCAAAACAAATTTTCACTATCCCAAATTTGATCCCCACCTTTCCCAACTGTTAAGGCGAATTCCAAATCTTAATTTTATTTACCGAGAGAACAAAAAAAAATAAAAGAAAATATTTTCATGTGTTTGGTTAGTAGTAAGGAAAATTGGAAGGAAAATAAAATGTAATGGGTAATAAATTCAAAGTATTGAAGATTGTGAATCACTTACTGTTTTTTACTAATTTTTTTAAAAAAAATATATTTCTTATGTTACAATACTATATTAATAGATATTTACAATGTTACTTGAGAACTAGAATGTGTTTCGGCCGAAACAGATCGGAATACCCTCTTTCGAAAAAAAATTTGAAATTTTTAGAAATTAAACAGGTGTTCCGATTTCCGTTCCAATTTTTTCGGAATTTCATTTTCTTTGCCGATTTCAGAATTTTCAGAACCGAAATTCTTCAAAAATTTTTGGAATTGGAATCGAAAATGGAAATTTTCATAATTTTTAAAATTTTCGAGATACAAATACTATTAAAAGAGTAAATTATGCTTTTATAGAGAATCCTCTACTCTCCCCTTACTCTTCTTATTCGATGTGGGACAAATAAGTCCATATTCTTCCAAATTTTCTAAAAATATTCGAATTTTTCGGAAACAATTTTGGAAATTTTTCGAAATTCTCAAAACAATTCTGATTCAAATTTTTTTTTTTTTTTTGGAATTTTAGGAATTCGGAAATCAATTTTTGGTACCAAAATCATAACTTTTCGGATCGGAATCGAAATGTTCATTCCAAATGATACCCCAATTGAGAACGGATAAAAACACAAGGGAAAACTCAAGGGAACCAATTTTCCTTCTTGATTTTCTTTCCTTCCTTTTTTTTCTTTGGGCTCATTGAGTGAATAATGCATTGATTTAAGGGGGAAAAAATAATGAAGAGTAAATTGAACAAAATACATCAAAAAATCCGAATGCATATGGAAAAAAATTCCAACATATAGATGAAATCCATCATCAGATACAACAAAAAGGTACCATTCGCGCTTGAACAAAATAGTACCAAGATGATACAAGGATATCCTCAAGAAAACTCAACAACAAAAACAACAAAAGCCGACACAACCGCTAAAACTACAACACTAGAGAGTTGCTCACTCGCAGGCACAAAAACCTGCTAGTTAGATGCCAAAATAAACACCGATTCTAAATACCGCTGACAAAATTGAATCCTATGCAACGGGAATTTTTTTTTTCCTTGTGTCCTAGGAAAGAATGGGGAGAACAAGAATGCAATGCATGCCAAAACATTAAGAAAAAAGAATATGGAAATATTACTTCTCTACGCAACTTCTAAAGCCAAAAAAAATGCAATGACTAAAATGTCATCATCAGAGTACCAAAGCAACTTTCTCCTGGGAAACAAGCGAGGAAGGATGAGCTATAAGGGGTTCGTAGTGATCGGCTCCTGCTCCACACCAACCTGTGCATGAGAACTTATATGTAAACATACAATTTACAAAGGAGCAGCAATAGTAGAAAAGTCTGTGTGTCTGTGTGAGTGATTGTGTGTTTACAAGTGTGTAATATGTGACTAAGACTTGGAGCAGCAACTGTAGTATAGTCCGTGTGTGTGTGGTCGTGTGGGTGTAAACCGTGTAATCGTGGGTGGAATTCGTGACCATGCTGCAACTCATGGAACAAAGATATCACTTAATTAACACCCAAAAACAATCTTTTAGCAAAAGGTATTAAAAACCATGATCAGAAGTTCTCTTACCAGTTCCTTTCATGAAGAGAAAGAAGGGAGGTTCACAAATTTCACTCCTTGGACGATGTGGGAGGAAAAAAACACAATTTTCTTCATCAACCATTGCATCTGATCCATGTGCTTGCACCTACAAATAATAGACAGAAAAAAGGGAGTGAGTGTGTAAGCTTAAACAAAATTCAGAATTTCAATTCATGACATCAGAGGCTCTGTTTGTTTCATGGATCAAGCGAGGAAAAGAAAAGGAAACCCCTTTTCCTCAGTTGATTAATGAGGAAAACAGGAAGGAAAAGAAAATGTTACGAGAAATAAATTAAAAGGTTTGAGTTTTGTCAGTCATTTCCAACCCCTTTTTCTTAAGTTAAAGTTTATGAGATCTAAGGCGATATCATGTCCAATCAGTACTTAGTATTGGCCTTTTGCGCAATACCCAAACCTATAGTTTTGTGCAAACTGAAAGTATAGAACACTCGCGAAGCCGAAAATTGTACAGCTTCCGTAACAAGTGAGTTTTTTACGAGATCCAAAAACTATGTCTAAAACACAAGTACTTTAGCTTATAGGACTCATATGATACTCAAAATTGTGTAGCTTCCAAAACAAATGTTGAGTGTTTATTTGAGGTCTAAACGCAAACTTCAACAAATGAAATTAGAAAGAATGTGGAGAAAATGGTTAATGAGAAAAACAAGAAGGAAAAGAAAATATCATTTTGAATTTTATAAGTCACTTCCCATTCTTTTTCTTATGTTACAGCTGCATTTTGAATATTCAAGCATAGAAGAAAACACATGGGAGCTAATTTTCTTTCTTGTTTTCCTTTCTTTTTTTCTTTTCCTTCTCTAAATCTGCAAACCAAACAGAGCTTTAAGGGACTAAATCTTCTTCTTACCACAAATATCTCTCTTTTGAACTCGGTCGCAAGACACTCGATCGCTATATCATCTCCGAAAGCAGCGGCGTGACCTTCTCTGTTCTCATCCACAGTTAATAAACCCTCCTCGGTATATTGCAAAGTGATGATATCGTAATCATCGTCGGGGGAACCAGAGATTGACATGTACTTAGCCCAACTCGGGCCGTCCTCCACAGCTATACATCTCTCTTTGTAAATAGACTCCGCAGCCAATTCTCTTCAATTACAAAAGCAAAATCAATAGAAATAAACAAAACAAAACACAAGTACCAATGAAACAGGACATCATCAATCTAAGTACCAATGAAACAGGACATCATCAATCTACAACATTCAGTCTCAGCTCAAGAACATATTCCAAGTACATATTCAACTACAATTTACCAAAAATATAAAGCGAAAAATCTTATAGGGAACTCCTCATTTTCATTTCTCAAACCACAAATGCACACGCATACATACACACCACTAGTTCATTTAAAACATACTATAACATTTCAAATAAAAGTTTCAATTTTAAAATGTGTTCAGTAAATTATTAAGATTCAAGGGGAAAACAAAAGGGTGAAATATTTGATCAGGAACTATTAAATTTTTTTTATTAAGAACAGATAGTAAAGTGCACTTTTAAATGTGTTCAGAATTATTATTATTATTTTTTTTTTTTTTGAAAAAAAAAAATCAAAATCAAGGAAGCTAAGCAATGATGCTTAGAAATTAGAATAATAATTCAAATTTTTTGTTGGAAGTCTAAAATGAAGTGAAAAGCAGTACTCCGTATAAAATTTTTAATATATATATACAAACACACACAAGCAAGATGCAGAACCCCTCGTTTGGTTTATAATAGAACATAGGAAATGCAAAACTAAACTAAAAAGTTAACTTTTTTAAGCCCAAACAGGGAAACAAATGAAAGCTTAGAATAATATTCAAATTTTTTGCTGGCTGTGAAAAGCAGAAGAAAAAAATTTAAAAATTATATATATAAAAATACACAAACACACACACACACACACACACACAAGCTATATGCATAAAGCCCATTCATTACTCATAGAACAGAGTTGTTACCGGCATTATCCTAGAAACCAAAAGGGCCGAAAAAGAAATGAAAAATCAAAAAAAAAAAAAAAGGGACATTTCAAACAATCTATATCCTGATATCCAGATCTGGAGAAAGAAGATCAATAAACAAACAAAGAAATAAAGAAATTACCTCTGCATTCCAAGATTAACAAGCTCATAAATAGCTGAATCTAAACCCTCTCGATCTTCTTTCTTAGCCAACAACTTCACCTCTTGAACCACATGTATCCCCCAACCAGACTTCAGATCCGGCGAATACATATGCTTTATGGCCCCCTCGATCACCTCTCTCTCATCCCCATTCACAGATCCAAGATCTCCCAAGAACCTCTTCACCGTTCTTCGCCTCAGATCTCCGGCGTCAATCGTTAACCCCATTGCCTTCCTCGACGCCGTGAATAGGCAGTTCCCGTCGGCCTCCACGTCGCCTCCGTGACTCAGCCGGAAAACCACAGATCTGGGCGGCGACACCGAAGAAGAAGAAGAAGAAGAGTTATCATTATCATCATCTGGGTGCTTCCACAGGACGCCCTTAGCGTGGAGCCTCTGCAAATGGCGCCTTTGCTGGTCTTCTAAGCCTGAGACGTTGTCCCAGGTGGCTGTGATTGATTGGTCGGCGAGATCGACGGCTTCGATTGAATCGAGAGATGGGGTTGAAGTTGGGTCCCTCCATGGAATTACAGGTGATGAAGTTGTCGAATCGCATATAAGTTTTCCCATATTTTTAAAAAAAAACTGGGGGGTTTTGTGTTTCTCTTCTCCTCTTCAATGGAAGAGTTGCAGAGAGAGAGAGAGAGAGAGAGAAAGAGGAAAGAGAGATTCAGATTATTAGGGTTAACGGACAGATCGAAGACGCGGGACAGTTGGGGCCACGTGGAGGAATCTGGACATTAAATCGTTGTGGGCAATTCTGCCCGTGCGAGTAACACTAATGTAATGTAATAAGCCAGGTGGACCACGGTTGGTAAAACCTGAGCCAATGTATATTCACGCCACGTGGCGTACGGGAATTGGTTAATTTCGTAACGTTCGGGGTGTTTTTCGAGGAGACTTCTTTTTTATGTTTGTGGCGGGACGGGCTATTATTGTGTGTAAATGCGTAGTCTCTATTGCAATCCGGGTATTGTTTAAGGATAATACTTGGGGCACAATTAAAATCATAATTTTTTTTACACAATCTCTATTTTGTGTCTGTCTCTCTCCTAGTGGGTACTATGGGATCACGGGCACTGTAGGACCCCATCAAGAAAGAGATAGACACAAAATGAAGGTTGTGCAAAAAAAATTATGGCTTTAATTGTGTCCCAAGTATTACTCATTGTTTAATGGGATAATTAGATTTTAGTCAATTTTTTGTACGAAATTTAAAAATTAGTCTACTACTTTTTAAAAATTAAAAAAATTTAAAAGATAATTAAAAAAATTTAAAAGTCATTAAAAATAAATAAATAAATAATCAATTTTTTAATAGTAATTTTGTATTTTAATTGACTTTTTATTTTTAACGTTCTAAATTTGCACTAAAATATTTGAAGACTTGCTCTCAATGTTGTGAGAGTTGTACTCGATTTTTAAACGAGTTGCTCTATGTGTTTGGAAGAGTAGCTCCTAACGTTTTGAAAAATTATTCCCACTCGAATAAAGAATTGCTCTAAAACATCATGTTAAATTTGATAACTTTTTTTATTTTAAAAAATAACTAATATTTTTTTTCATTTTAAAATTGATTAAAATTTAATTATTTCTTAATTATATGTACTTTTAATCAAAAGAACGCATGGGATTTTGATTTATGTGAATGGAGCTTTGTTTATTATCAATTTATCCTTATCTTATTAGTTGATGCGATAGAAATATGAATTGGGAAAGCATTATTTTATTATATGGTCGTAGGTGGGTTGGGGTAGGCACCAAAGTGATGTTGACGAGTCAAAGTATGGTAAGTAAGGAGACAAAATTGGAGTTGTTTCCACGAAAATAATTTATTAATAATTTAATTATTAAATAAGAGTGTATTGAAATTTAAAGGCAATTTAGGGGTAAATTATTTTTACCAAAATCGACTATATAGAGTCGTTTTTATGAAAACTGAGTTTATATTTAAAATCGGTTTTACTAAAATCGAGTTTAATATTGTATTAATTTTTTTTTCTTCAACAAATAAATTCTTTTTTCAAAAGAAAAAAAAAATTCGATAAATTTCAACATTAAACTCGGTTTTAGTAAAATCGATTTTAAATATACACTCGGTTTTCATAAAATTGACTCGATAGAGTCGGTTTTGGTAAAAATGATTTACCCTGAAATTGTCTTTAAGTTTAAATACACTCTTATTTAATAATTAAGTTATTAATTTGCTATTTTCGTGGAAATAACTCACAAAATTGATGGAAATACAAAAAATGAGGATATAATATTGACTGCTAAGCCTTTTAAATTTTGTATTACAATTATTTTCTAAATATATATTGTAGTGAGATCACCTTTAATAATGGTGGGATCACTTTAATAAATTACAATCTTAACTCAATGGGTGATCTACCACATCTATTTGAAAAATATTTAGAGTACAAAATTTTGAAAAATATTGTTACTAGAAATTGTCCGAGTCCATATGCACTGTGGAGAAAGGATTTGTTTAAATTTAAATTAATCAGATTCTTATAAATGAATATTCAGATACTCCGTACATATTTAGTTTGGACTTTAGAGAGAAAGATAGTATTGAGAGAGTAGGAATGATGTATAGACAGAATGGAAGGATATGCCAAAGGATTAAATTCAAACTTTTCAAAATTTTAATTTATGAAAGTAGTGAAATGTGAGAACAATTTTGAACCGATAGATAATGATGTATTAAGGGTTCACAATATCCTAAATGATCATTTAGGAGTAATGTTATATTTTTCAAACTTTATCTCTTAAATGATTCTCAAACACTGGTGTTCTACTACCACATATATGGGGGATACAAAGTTTGTGATAACATCACTCATATGAACAGTGGCCCATTGTCACATAGTTTGGGAACTTTTTAGGATACAAAATATGGAAAGTATAGCATTATCCTAAAATTCATCGGTTATTTTGTATTCTAAATTTGATTTTGACATTTGTGTTAATGGGACTAACTAAACTAATTTTTAATAAAAATTAAGTGGTCTTATTAGTATTTTAATATGGTCATAATGTCACATTTTGTCGAACCAAATTATCGATACAAATTTATAATTATGGCATTATATTTAGGGAAGTGCTAAATCCACCGCTTTTATTCACAAATTTTTCATCTTTTTGGATTTAGTAATATGGTAGATTTAGTAATTCCCTATTTTTATGAAAAAAATTGAGCTAAGATCTTGAGGTTGGGTCAATAAGGCCCAAAAGATAGCCCAAATTTCCTTAAGCCCAAAAGAACACCTATTTTTCTCTCTCTTTTTTTTTTTTTTTGGCTAAAGTCCCTCATTTTTTATTTTACAAACGGAGCAGCCCTCCACCTCAAATTTTTTTTTTTTTTTTTTTAAAAATTTTTAAATTAAGATTGATTTTTTTTTATAATTAAAAAAATCTATATACTTAACAACATTTGGGCATTGACGTCTGCGTAGCAGGTTAAATGAATATTTTTGACCAAAAAATTATTAAAAACTTTAAAGGCGTTGAAAAACTTTATAAACCTAGTTAATTATATGAGTAATTCTTTGGTGACAACTTTCATACAACTTTCATACAATCTTTTTAAAAGATGTGTCTGTCTCTCTCATGTGATGTCACTGGACCCCACGGTGACACAGGAGAGAGATAGACACATCGTTTGAGAGGTTGTATGAAAGTTGTATGAAAGTTGTCACCAAAGAATTATCCTAATTATATACTATTGTCCAAAGAACTTAGACGAAGCACCCCTTATTTTATAATATTAATATCAACAAATCCCAGAAGCCCCCAATTTCCTTCGGAAAATACTTTTGTTCATCCAAAATATGGTACAAAAATGCTCACCCAAGTATTCTATTGGCCAATACAGTAAGATTGAGAATTAAACAAATATTGTTTAATGTTGTTTAATCCTGGGTCCCACTGCATTGGTCAATGAAATGCTTGAGTGAGCATTAATGTACCATTTTTGAGGTGAGCAAAAATGCTCTTTCTTCCTATCATTTAGCATTTGCCAATGATTTCAAGACAAGCATAATGCATTACCGCTAATAGAGCATCCTAGAATGCTCCCCATGTATAAGAAATTTATGTCAAGGAAATGACAACTAGCAAGTATACTTTTTTACAAAACGATGTTAAGGAAATGGCAACTAGCAACTAGCAACCCTAAACCCTCGTATTAGCTTCTTTGACTTCTACAATTATTTTTGTGAAGGGGAAAAGCGAAAAAGTCGCTATTCCAAAAAATGATCTTGTAAAATTGGCCTATATGTAAATATGATGTCAGCAGCCGTTTGTGTTGACTTATTTTGAAGCCATTTGTAATTAAGGTTGAAAAGGTTGACTGAACCTAAAATATTCAGGCCAAATTTGACTTATGTTATAGGCATGTGCTTCACACGTGTCTATCCCCTCATATTAGCTTCTTTGGCCTTTACAACGAATTTTGTATAGGAGAACCAAAAAAAGCCAGTTGGGTTAAAAGATTATGCAATTTTCCTTACAAAAGTTGACATATATGTAAATATGATGTAAGCAGACATTTTGTTGATTTTATTTTGAAGCTAATCGTTCTCATATTAGCTTCTTTGGCTTTTATAACCATTTTTGTAAAGGAAAAAGTCGTTGCTCCAAAAGATGATCATTTTGTAATTTTTCTTACAAAAATTGGCATGCGTGTAAATATTGTGCCAAAAGATGATCATTCTATAATTGTTCTTACAAAAAATGACCTATGTGTTAATATTGTGCCAGAAGATGATCATTTTGTAATTTTTTTACAAATATTGACCTATATGAAAATATAGAGTCAACAGCCCCTTTTGTTGACTATTTTTTGAAGTAATGTGTAATTATTTTTGAAAAAGTTGATTGAACCTGAAATATTTAAGCCAAAGTTGATTGAATCCTCATTATTATATTAAATATAATTTCAAAAGTTGACCTGAATGTAATTATTAATCGACTTGAATGTAATTATTGTAATTGTATACACGTACGAGTGTTTGGTTGAAAAATTTATAAGTGTGTGCGAGCGTGCCAGCCAAGCAAATTGCCAATGTGTAAATGTGATTATCCAAAGTGCGCCTCACCAAGCAAATTGTGGTGACATTCGATGCCTTGAATAGGACTTTAATCGTGTAAAGATGTAGTTAATTAAAGCACTTCGAATTTATTCTAGGATAACTACTCCTAATTAAACAGTAAAGAAAGCAAAAAAGTAATAAACTACTTTTATTAAATTAAACTGACTACAATCTAACCTTGAAGATGACTTCGAAGGTGTTCTACTCCTAAAATTAAGTATCTAGATAGAAATACAGTAAATGTATTAAGAGATATATGTTGATGTTGATCGAAGGATCCCTTTTCGAACACAAACTCCTTCTATATATAGACATCGAGGCTTCTCAGCAACTCTATTTGAATGTTCCCTCCTCTTTTCAAACTAAAACTGCTTCCACACATGGCATATCCTCATTCTGACACTTGTTATTTCAGTTATCAAACAATAATTGACATGTGTCCCCTGGCAGTTGATAAAACAGACCCACAAACTGTTATAACTACTCCTGAGTTATTTCTGATTTGATCAACTTCTCTTCCACATTGTATCTTACGTGGCACCTTTACATTGGCTGCATATTTTCATCACAAACATTACCCCCCGCGCCATTTTCGTTTTGGTTCAAAAAAGATAATGGTGATCATGATTAGATCATGTCATACAGTTGGAACCTTTCATATAACTTTCTCATCGAAATTTAAAAGATTCAACTTTCACTTATTTTCACTTAGACTGCTGCATCTACTTTAATCCTTGAATTCCCAACTCTACTTGTCACTTCGAATATACTTTACTACTCATGTCTTCTTTTCAATCTTCGTTTGATGTTAGTGATAGCTTTCCTTTAGATCTTCCTGAAGAAGTAATGCTGTCAACTAAACGTCTTAAAATTCCTCTTCAAACTAATTGGGATCCTCTTGAGGTTCCTCCTGAACCTTTTACTTATTCGAAGTGGGGAAAATGGCATACTATGCTAAACAAACCCAATACTTCTTCTTCAGGACAAAATTCAACTTCAATCCCTTTAAAATCAATCTACAATAGCCAAACTTTCCCTCCTGCTTGGGAACAACCTAACTCCCATGGTGAAGGGGTAGGATATCATAAAGGCATGCAGCTCGAAACCCCAATTACAATGACTTCAGTTGTTCATCCAAACTTTGAATACCCTAAAGTTGAAGGTATCATTCGAAGTAGAGTCATAAAACCATACTATCCATTCTCTAACCAACTTTCCCGAGAACAAAATCTGTTGAATGCCTGGTTAATTTCCTCAACTAGTCCTTCTGGTGAGAGACTTCAAAGAGGTAATATTTTAATTCCTCAAGGCAGACCCCCCATCCATACATATGTAAGAGCATCTCATGAAAATTTTTCAAATGAACATTATTCCTCAGCTTTCCTTTCTAAATGCAAACTTTTTTAGAAAGATTATGAAGAAAGAGTACTTCTCTTCGACCATTCTGTGCTAGGCTTTCCAGACACCAAAGTTCAAGTGGTGGATCCTACTGAAGATATTAATGACCCTTTTTTTGAAATTAGACCAATTATGTAGACATGGCCCCATTTTCGAACATGTTCCACCCATTCTGTCACCTTCTCCTTGCTTGATCATCCAAGCCCAAAGGCTTCTGGTTGCCTTTTCACATCTTCCTTTTTCTATTTTACAAAGTCCAAAGGCTCGAATTAATTTTGAACGGAGTTGCCACATCTTATGCCATGAATGGAGTATTTCAACCCTTGTTCGAACCCAAATGGATTTTACCCTTCAAACCTTGGCTTCTCATATAAGATGGTATTCCCATCACCAAGAAAGTGTCCATCATTTGAGTTATCTAAAGAATCTTTATGAAGGTCTTAAGGAAATACCTAATGCACTTCTCGATGAAGTCTCAGAATTCAAGGAAAAATACGTCTATGGTTGTGGAAGTTCTGATGAAGAAAGTGATGTTTCTCACTACTCGAAACCTGACCTCGAAGATCGAATCGCATTTCTTAAAGAATAAGCCAAAGCTGTTGGCATATCTCTTCGAGGCAAGACTTCATTAGCCAAGGAATTTTGAAGTCTTTGCAAAGCTTTGTTCAAGATTAATTCGCAGTTAAATCAGTATGAAGAAAAACTCAAGAAGGCTTACCTCACTCTTCGAAGCGAAGATAAATTAGCTCTACAAATCAGGGACCTATGCCTCGAAATAGAACTAGAAGCAGAATACTTTGCCTATTATTAGGCTATGTTCCACAATTTAGTGACCTATGGGTTTCCACACTTTTTTCAATTATGTCTCTGAATTGTAACTACATTTTACTTTCAATGTAATGAATTATAAGAAATTCATGTTTCTATTGACTAGTTCATTCTGAACCAATATGTCTTTTCTCTTGATACAACGGTCCAAAAATACACAATCGATTCTAACGGCTATTTTTTCAATAAATGCGTCATTTCCCAAACGTCACCAAAGGCTATAAATAGTCAAACAAAAGGGAAACAAACCTTCTGACTTCTACAAATTCATTTTGCCTTCAAACCATTCACTTTGCATTCTGTTTTCTTTACTCATCGTTCTCACTACAATCTAATCACTTTGTTCCCAAAAATGGCAAAATCTGGTGACAATACTTAGCTTCAGAAAATCTGCGATGATTTTGAAAAGATTATCAGGGATGAACAAGATCGTTATGCGAAGGGACAAGAGACCTCATTAATCCACGAGATTCTTGTTCCTATAACTTTCCCCAACCATGAATCCTCTATTGTTGCAGGTCCTTGTCTGAGCACCCCCAGCCTTAAACTCCATGTTTACTATCCTAGATTAGGAGAGCAACGCTTGACTTACCAACAGGAGATTCCTATTCCTAAGTTAGAATTGAAGTTTCGACATTGGCCCAAACCTGCGAAGGACTGGCCAGAATATGTAGATAGGATTTTAGATAACAAAAGAGAAGTTCTGATCACCACAGGGATTTATCATGCTGTCAACCTTTCCAAATATCCCATCGAAGCAAGCCCTAACTTATTAGCTGGAGCTCTCTACTTTTGGAACCCTATTTTTAATCATTTTCAATTTCGATTTGGTCCAATTGGTCCAACTGTTTTGGACATTTGTCACTTATTAGGATTTTTATCTCACGGAGAAGATGCTCATCCTTATATGGCTGAATCTGATAGTCCCCCTATCAACACTGATTCCAAATCACTTGGGCATACCAATTTTCCCACTGCCCACAGAAAAACATCAGGAGGGGTGACAGATAAGGAATATTACTATTTCCTCTTATACTGTCTTTCGAAGCATCTATTCTACACCTCCTCTCAAAGGGTTGTCCTCGAATTTCTAATATTTCAGGAGCTCTGGCTACTGGTCGAAGATTACCTCTAGCCCCATTTGTTCTTGGATCTCTTTATAGATCATTTTCTGATTTATGTTTCGACCCCTTCATTCCCACTCAAGGTGGTCCCTTCTGGATTTTACAATCATGGCTATATGCTTATTTTCCTGAAATCCATGACTTAGGACCTTTATCCAACACTGTGGCTCATGGAATCTTCTTTTCCTTATTACCAAGTGTTGAAAAGACTTTCAAAGAATCCCTTTCTTTCTTTTTCAATCTTCCTGCAATAAGGCCAAACAATCTGTTCCAACCATTCACTATTCTATATAACTCTGAAGACAAAACTCCTCTCTCTCCCCATTGGCTTTGTCAGATATTGAATAGAACAGCAAGTGCACTCGAACTAAAAGCTGCATGGGAAAGTTTCCTAATCAGTAGGGATTTGTTCTTTGGGAATGCCCTTAGCATCAAATCTCAAGGTGAACTTTATCTTCCCAATCAGTTTTCGAGGCAATTTGGGCTCACTCAGTCAATTCCTTTCCCAATCAGGAGTCAAGCCAATATACTTATGGCTTATAAAACTCATTCGAAAGTACCAGAATCAGTGTTAACTACTGCATTGGCAGTTTATCATAACAAAGTTAGCAACTTGGAGTTTACTTCTCTGCCAGTTTATACAACTTGCACTCCTGCTTTTTCAAGTTGGTGGGAAAACCTAATATCAGTAGAGATGGATAAATGCCAACTTTTGAGATACAATGATTCGAAGCAAACAGGTAATCAAAAATCTAAATCAATCTTCTTCCTCTTAGATGATGAAAAGAAATTTGATTTATTATTGTTTGAAATTTACAACACAGGGGTAGCAGTTGGAGAAAGCTCTTCACCAACAACCAGAGCTTCGAAGGTCAAACCAAACATTCCAATATCTTCAAAGACCTTAAAAACTTCAACTCCTGCTCCACCACTTTCAAAACCAAAAAGGAAATTAGTCCTTCCAGCAGAGAGCTCACCTCCCACAACAGAGAATGTTGAATCTGAAGAAGAAGAAGATGTTAGTCCTGTCCCTGTCTTAATTTGAAGGAAAAAGGCCAAGACAACAGTTGAACCATCTGTTGGTTCAAAAATAATTAAAGAAGTTTCCATCCCAGCAATTCCTCTTTCGAAGGTAGAACCCGAACCTGAATTATCACAAACCACTTCAGAACCATCATCTCGACATTCTGACATTCCAGAGGTTCGAAAATCTCCTTCACCCAGTACTCAACCTTCATTACTTGAGTACCAACCAATAGTAAGTTGTTTAAACTTTTCTGGTATTGAATTTTTCTTATGGACAAATTTTAATAAAAATGTTCATCCTTTGTTAAACAGATTGAATCTGTTCTTGAAACTGAGACTGGTCCTTCAAAGATCAGTACAAGTCCTCATCCTAAAACTGCTTCAACATCAACTTCAACTGACCCACAAACCATTCCTAATGTTTCAAGTTCTGAAGAATTTCATATATCACTTCCTCCCAATCTGACTCCTGAAGAAACAGCAAATTTCAAAGATGGTCTGAAGACTGTTTTGAAGATGGGAGACACCACTATGACCAATATCCAAGAATTTTTCCAACAAATGACAGGTCAGAGCAAGCCAAAGGTACCCTCCATAGACCCAGTAGTTGCAATTGCTACATTGAGGCTATTCAGTAAGGTTTCTTTCGAGGTATTCGAGGACAAGGAAGTACAAAACGCTATGAAAATCCTATGCCAATTCATGTTGGATAGTTCATCCATAATTGTTCCTGACAAGGAAACCATTTCTGCATTAATGTCCACCTTTGATTTTGACTGCTTTTTATTAGAAAAGGTCATCGAAGAGAGGAGAAAACTAGAGGTTAACATGGAGTATACAACAGAAAAGACTCTCGAGATGGACCAATTGTTAGCAGAATTTAGTGAGAATAGCACTGCAATTAAAAAGCTTTCTAACAAAGTAGATAAACTTAAAAAGGAGATTGAAATTGCAGAAACCGCATTGACCAAATTGAAGATGAAGCAAGGAAGTGCTGAAACAAAGCTACTGGCTCTGAAGATAGAAATTGAATCGAAGCCTTTGAAAAACCAAGAATCAATTTCAAAGCAAAAATTTATTCTTAGCCAGTCAAAATTATATACAAGATCTTGGGACAATTTTAGGTTGAAGGCCCAATTTATAAGTAAACTAGTATGAAAAATTGTACCAATATGACTTTGCAAAGTACCAATATCTGGTTTTTGTATTTTAATTTTGAATGTGGAATACATGTTCTTATATTGAATGCTGCATTTCTTATTCTAGATTTCTTGCTTCCCAAATAGTGGGATAATATTGCTTAAGAAACCTACCATTGATTTTTCTAATATGGACAAATCCATTCAAATTTCTTAAATGGTAAAATCCACCTTTGAAAACCTTGTGAATTTGGAATGGACCTTCCCATTTAGGAGACCATTTCCCATATTTTGGATCTTTAGATCCAATAGGCAAAATTGTTTTCCAGAACAAGTCTCCTTCATCAAAGGTTCTTAATTGTACTTTTTTATTATATCCCCTTGATGCTATTCTTTTCTGTATCAAAATATTATTGAGAGCTTTAGTTCTCTCTTCATCAATGTCTTCCAATTCAATAGCCATGGATGTTTGGTAATCATCCAAAGATAATTGATTCTGCTTCATAATTCAAAGAGAATTAACTTTTATGTCAATAGGCATGACTGCCTCATGTCCAAAAGTTAAAGCATAAGGAGATACACATGTACTTGTTCGCTTCGAAGTCCTGTATGCCCATAAAACTTCTGGCAAAACCTCATGCCATATCCTTGGATTATTTTTTATGACTTTAGGCATATTTTCTTTTATGACTTTGTTAGTGGCTTCAGCCTCTCCATTTGATTGAGCATAATATGGGGTTGATTTTGACATTGTGATTCCCAATTTATTAGCAAATGCAATCACATCTCCTTCAAATATAGATGCATTGTCAGATACGATGGTTTGAGGAATACCAAATCTATAAACCATGTTTTCTAGGAATTTTACAACCATTGTTTGAGTCACAGTCTGCATAGGTTCTGCTTCTATCCATTTAGTAAAATAATCTGTGGCTAAAATAATGAATCCATGACCCTTCGAAGAAGGAGGACTGATTTTTCCTATTACATCTATGGCCCAACCTCTAAAAGGCCAAGGTTTTACCACTATTGAAGGTCAATAGTTGGCAAATGCTTTAAGGGACCATGCTTTTGACATTCTTGACATCTTTTGGCAAACTCAATACAATCTTTTAAAATAGTTGGCCAATAATGTTATGCCTTCGAAGTAACCATCTCATTTTAACCCCAGATTGATGGGCTCCACATAATCCCTCATGAATTTGAGCTATAGCTTCTATTCCTTCGAGACTGCTCAAACATTCCAGTAATAATCCATCACTTCCTCTTTTGAATAATTTCCCACTGTATAAGATGTAATTGACAGATTTCAATCTTATACTTCGATCATATTTTTCATTAAATCCTGAGAGATAATCTATGATTGGCTTTCTCCAGTCATCATGAATCTCTACATTTGAAATATCAATAGAAAGTAATCTATCCACCAATACTGGTAATAATTTCCTATGAGTAACTTGCTCTATCTCGATATTTTCAACATTTGTTCTGAATCCAGAGGCCTTCTGAGCCACATCATTGGCTTCCTCATTAAAACTTCTAGGAACATGCAGAAGGTTCACATTATCAAATTTGGTTAATAAATCCATTGTAGTGTCATAATATATTTTCAATGTACTGCTCATACATTTGTATGTCCCATTCATATGATTTGTAACCAACTGGGAATCTCCAAATACATCTACAAATGTAGCTTCAAGATCCAACAAGGTCTCAAGACCCATTATTAAGGCTTCATATTCAACTTGATTGTTAGTACATTGATTCGAATCTAATTTGTAGCCATATTTGGTTTTGATCCTCTCAGGTGACTCAATGACATAACCAATACCTACAGCAAATTCAGTTTTTGATCCATCAAACCATAAATAAATGGACTAATGGTTATTTGTCCAATTTCATAATTTTCCTCTGTTTCGAGGCAATTTGAATGATCAGCCAAAAAATCTGCTAAAGCTTGGCCTTTTACTGCTTTTTGTGGTACATAAAGCAAACAAAATTCTGACAAAGCTAGAATCCATTTACCAATTCTATTTCTCAGAATCGGTCGAGTCAACATATATTTGATTAAATCAAACTTAGCAATCACATAAACTTCAGTAGGAAGAAGATAATATCTTAATTTCATAACTGCAAAATACAAAGACAAACATAGTTTTTCCATAAAGGAATATTTGCATTTAACAAATTTAAAAACCTACTAAGGTAATACACAGCTTGCTCTTTCTTATCATCATTGTCCTGGGCTAGTAAAACTCGAATCGATGCTTCTGCTGCTGAGATATATAACTTCATAGGTTTATCTTTCCTTGGAGACATTAACACTGGTGGCTTTACCAAATAGTTCTTCAAGGCTTGAAAGTCAGTCTGATGTTTATCTTTCCATTTTAATTCTTCATGATCCTTTAATTTCAACAAGGGAGAAAATATCAAAGTTTTTCCAGCAGTATTGGAAATAAACCTTCGAATGAAATTGACTTGCCCTAAAAATCTTTGCAATTCTTTTTTGGTCGAAGAGGGTTTACTTCGAATAATTGCTTGTGCCTTATTCTTATCCACTTGAATTCTCTTTTCATGTACCAAATATCCTAGAAAATTTCCAGTACTAACTCCAAAGGCACATTTTAATGGATTTAACTTAAGTTTAAAAAATCTCATTCTTTCGAATGTTGACTTCATGTGTATAAGATGATCATTGAATGTTTTTGATTTAACAATTATATCATCTATGTAACATTCTAAAAATGTTCCAATCATATCATGAAAAATAGCATTCATGGCTCTTTGATAAGTAGCCCCTGCATTTTTCAAACCAAAAGGCATTTGTACCCATTCGAAGGTACCTATACTACCTGGACACCTAAATGCAGTCTTATGAATGTCTTCCTCATCAATACATATTTGATTATATCCTGTGTGACCATCCATCATGGACATTATAGTATTTCCAGCAGATCTATCAATTAATAAGTCAGCTATTGGCATAGGATATTCATCTTTAGGTGTGGCTAAATTAAGATTTCTGTAATCGATACAAACTCTTAATTTCATAACTGGAACAACATTCGAAAGCCATTCAACATACCTAGCAGTCCTAATGAATCTTGCCTTGAGCAATCTTTCAATTTCTTCTTTGATCTTCATAGTGACTTCTGAAGTCATCCTTTGAGGTTGTTGCTTTACTGGTTTATAGCCAGCTTTGATAGGCAATTTATGCTCTACTAAGCTTCTTTCGAGTCCTGGAAATTCATCATAATCCCAAGCAAAACAATCTCGAAATTCTTTTAACAACTCGACCAATTTATACTGGTCACACTTTTTAAGTTTAGAACTTAGGTAAGTAATTCTCTTTTGTTGATCTGATCCTAAATTGACCTCCAATAGAGTATCTTGTGACACTTCTTGTATTGAATTTTATGGCACTACAGACATTTCTTCCTTGCCAACATCCTTTACTTCTTGTGAATCTTCTTCAAAAACATAATCTGACCAATTTATGGTTGAATTTTTCTCAATTCTTGACTCTAAATCTGCCATTATCAGCTTTTGTAAGACCAGTCGAATGGTCTCTTCTATATCTCCTATTTCCATAGGTGTATGAGTCATTAAATCATTTTATCTTCACCTAATGGTTCCAAAGAACCAAATGGCATTTCAGCCAAAATATCCCAATTTTCTTCTAGAGATTCATCTTCTGACTCTTTAAGGTCAATTGGTTTGACATTATCTTGATACAATTGAGCTTCGACATAATTGTAACTTGTATGAAAAGGCTGAACATCAGCCTTCACTGTTTCAACTTCACAATTTTCCTTCACAAGCAATAGTTTATGATGCATTGAAGAAGGAACACATTTATTAGCATGAATCCAATCTCTTCCTAATAAAGCATGATAAATAGGATTAGCATCTACCATAAAAAAGGCAGTCTTGGACTTATTCGAACCTACTATGGTTTCAATAGGTATTACTCCTTTGGTGTTTTTCTTATCACCAGTAAATCCTGATATCGTAATGTGAGTTTGTATCAACTTTGCATTTTGTTTATTGATTTTTCTTAAAGTATTCTGAGGAATAATGTTGACAGCAGCACCATTGTCAACCAAAATCTTTTTTAACAGAACACCATTTAAACAAGCCTTTATATATAATGGTTTAAGATGCTTAGTCATTTCTATCGATGGTTCTTCGAATGAATAAACAAAATTACAATCACTAAAAACAAACTCAGGAAGATTTACCTCAGAGACATCCTCAGTAGAGGCTTCTATTTCCATTTCTTCATTTATTTGTTGATCTTCTGTTGCTTCGAAGATTTTTGGTAATATGAATGTGGCAGTATTAACTTCCATTTGTTCTGGAAATGTGCCAAACTGAATAAGCATATTTTTACCCTTGGTAGTTTCATCTTCGAGTTTCATTTCAACATTTCCCAATACTTGGGATTCTACCACTTTCATTGCTTCATCCCCGTCATCAATACTCATTGCCTTTTCCAATTCTAATACTTTGGCTTTAATAATGCTTTCTTCAGACATAGTATCAGAATCAACCTTTGTATTTCGATCAAACCTGGGATTAGGCCTCGAAATATCACTAAAATCCTTTTTGATTTCATTTCCTAACTCTTGACTTTGAGCCTGCATATTAGAAAATTCTTTCCACATAGTGAACTTCCTTTGCAATCTCCTTTGTTGAGTCCTGTTTATCATAGGGACCATATTCTGGTTCTTTTCCTCGGGATGTTGCAATACATGCCATGTATTCTTTCCAACATGAGGAGGTTTAATCATCCTATTTTTGTTTTGAAGGCCTTGTTGTTCCACCATATTTTTTACTCTGTCATCTTGCAAAACAAACCAATTTGGTACTCCTAATACCAATGTACATTCACATGATTGTGATGTCTCACCAACTTCTGGTGATTCTTTCAATGCATCCATGTCTATCTCAGCCTGTACCACATGTGCTGGTACCAATTTTGACGGTATGAATTGAGTTTGCCTTTCTCTTTGCATCCCATAATATTTCTTTGGTGCATGAGAGAATCCTGGCCTTACATATTGCATGTTCCTTGATGGTCGAACATAGTTACCAACATGGAAATTCTTTGAAAAATTGGCTTTAAAAGGAGCCATTGGCTTTGAGGCATACCTTGCTGTCATAGGACCAGTATATGCTGATGCTTGATGAATTGGTCCTCTAAACTGTCCTCTTCCAACATTCGTGATTGGTTGGAAAGGAGATCTACATGAAGTGCTCACCTTCTTTTGCTCGAACAAAGGTTGTTTGTTTTTCCTGCCTGTCTTGACCTCAACCCTTTCATCATAGATTTCAGCATATCTTTTCCCACAACCAATGCATAAATTTTTTGCATATTCATGGTTGAAAACTGATAACTCAGGATTTTTTCTTGTCAGTTCTTCAAGTCTTTTCATCTGGTCCTCTGACTTTGCATTTTCTCTTTCTTTGACCAGAGTTTCGAAAGAAATATCATGGACATTGATTGACACCTCTTGCACTGCTGGGAATGGATCTTCATCAACCCCCATTTATTTTTCAGGAAATTTCAATTTCTCTTTCTTGATTAGATCTTGAATCCTGTCTCGAAAAACAGTACAATTATTAGTTGAATGGGTCCAAGAATTATGCCACTTGCAATATTTCTTACCTTTTAATTCATCATTAGAAGGTAATTTTGTCCCATCAGACAATTTGATGATTTTCCCTTCTAATAGATGATCAAATATTTCATCCAATTTATAAACATCGAATGAATATTTTTTGAATGATCCTTTAGATTTGTATATTTCAGCAGAAACATTTTTCTTCACAAGACCTTTACATGTAAATGGTTCTTTTCCTATTATTTTTGCAGCATCTATCTCATAATTAGGATCTTTATAATATGTTTTTATTGAAGAAGCATTCCTTTCATTTTCTTCTTCCAATAAAGCTTCATATCTAGAGACTCGAGAAGTTAATTCAACAAGATCTCTAAACTCTAAAGCATCAAATTTCTTTCTAAGCCTAAATTCGAGGCCATTTTGGGCCAACTTAACAAATTCAGGTTCAGGTAAATTGATTTTACATTTTGTTCTAGCCCTTTTGAACCTATTTATGAATTGAGTAGCCTTCTCATCAGGCTTTTGACATAGTCTGGCCAAGTCAACCATTGATACTTCTGGTTCTGTTTGGAAAAACTGAGTGTGGAAGGATTCTTCCATCTGTGCCCAATTATAGATCGAATTAGGGGCTAAATTAGTAAACCAAGTGAATGCAATATCTATTAATGAACTAGGAAACAAACGAAGCCTAAGATATTCATTATTTCATGCATCAGCACACTGACTGATGAATTTTGCTACATGTTAACTGTGGATTGACTTCCATATCCAGCAAACATTACAAAGGTGGAAAATTTAAATCCCCTAGGGAATTCGATCCTATCAACCCAATCAGGATAAGGTTTTCTATAAACTGGAGTTTGTACCCCCTGAGCTATGGGTCCACAAACCTCATGGATTAAATTAATCATGTCGTTTCTATAAACCATATTAAATAGTTGTTGATGACCTGGTTGACCCAAAAAAGGGTTCATTGGTGGTATTGGAGGTGGTTGAGGATTATTATCCATCCTCCTAGGATTTTCATTCCTTCGACCTACTCCTATTCCAGTAGGGTCTGGTTCGAATATAGGATTGTTGTTTATCCTCATATTCTGGCCTGTTACATTTTCTCTAGGTCTTGGTTCTTTGATATTTACTGAACTATAAACATAATCTTGACCACTCGCATGGTTCCCTTGCATCCCTTCAAATACTGGAAGAGTATTATTAGGGATAGACATACAAAAACTTTCTTGTGAATTAGGCCTAACAGGAGGCCTATTTGCATGAGTCATAGGATTTGGTTTAAATAAGCCATGGGCATGACCTCTTTCATTCTGTCAAATCATAGAAGAATTTCCATTTGGCACCATTACTGGTGTAAATTGTGGTATACTATTGTTAAGGGAAGTAATCAGAACATTAATATTCTGGATCATATTTCCCAAATGATCAAATATTGGTGTCAATTGACTCACCAAATCTTGTCGACTTTCTGAACCAACATTCCTATTATTTGGAATTGAATTTAAATTTTCAACTCCTATTTCTGGGTTTTCATTGGTTGCATGATTCCCAGTATTGCTGCTCTGAGGATCTTAGTGTAGAGAACCACCAGTTTCAGCAATATTAACACCAACATTGGCGTTATCAACATACCTATTACTTCGAAGGTTTCTGTTTGCCATCTTTTGACACTTATGTCCCACTGGGCGTGCCAAAAATGTTTGGTTGGAAAATTTATAAGTGTGTGCGAGCGTGCCAGGCAAGCAAATTGCCAATGTGTAAATGTGATTATCCAAACTGCGCCTCACCAAGCAAATTGTGGTGACGTTCGATGCCTTGAACAGGACTTTAATTGTGTAAAGATGTAGTTAATTAAAGCACTTCGAACTTATTCTAGGATAACTACTCCTAATTAAACAGTAAAGAAAGCAAAAAAGTAAGAAACTACTTTTATTAAATTAAACTGACTACAATCTAACCTTGAAGATGACTTCAAAGGTGTTCTACTCCTAAAATTAAGTATCTAGATAGAAATACAGTAAATGTATTAAGAGATATACGTTGATGTTGATCGAAGGATCCCTTTTCGAACACAAACTCCTTCTATATATAGACATCGAGGCTTCTCAGCAATTCTATTTGAATGTTCCCTCCTCTTTTCAAACTAAAACTGCTTCCACACATGACATATCCTCATTATGACACTTGTCATTTCAGTTATCCCACAATAATTAACACGTGTCCCCTGGCAGTTGATAAAACAGACCCACAAACTGTTATAACTGCTCCTGAGTTATTTCTGATTTGATCAACTTCTCTTCCACATTGTATCTTACGTGGCACCTTTACATTGGCTGCATATTTTCATCACAAACAACGAGTAATTATGGTATACTAAAGGGATATTATAGTATTTGAGTAGCTATGCAATTACCGTAAATGACAGAACAAATAGAAAAATACCGAAATTAGAGAAATCAATTTGAGATTAGGGCACAGAACCATAGGATTGTTAGCTTTTATTAGGTGAGAAGATACAAGATGACATAAGCAATTAAACTTTTATGAATTTAAAAAATAAAACAAAGATTTATAAAATATTTAGAGTCTGTATATTCGTTGTGTACAACTCTTGTACTCCTCTTATGCACTTCTATTTTTCATGCATAGGGCTTTCTCCTAACTTATATAAAGGATACTCACTGCAATGTTTGACATACAACTCAATAATATATTTTGGTATTATTCTCTCAACTCTTTGTATGATACTCTAATATGGTATTAGAGTTATAAGCTCCCGGTGGCCTCTTCCTCCTCCCGGTGACCACTGAAGAAGAAGGTATCCTCTGTGGTTGCCACTATTAGTAGACTCTCTACATCAGAAATACTTCCAATGGCAGTTTCTTCATAGCGGCCCTGGAAGGCGGCACACTGCTACCCGTCGGACCACCAATTGACCGTTTCAGTCACCTGGTGACCATCTCTCCATCCAACTCCCTCAGGCGCCGGACCCCCAACCACCTATTACCTCTAACCTTCTGGCCTCCTCCGTCGTATTTTGACCGGCCGGACCTCCATCCGCTACCTCAACTGTCCTGCCTCCTCCGTTGGACCTCCAACCGACCGGACATCCATCCACTACCTCCTCCTATGTTCAGCTCCTTCCGTCGTCGGACCACCTACCACCTCTGGCCCTCTACTAGACTTCCAACTGGCCAAACCTCTACCTCTACCACCAGCTGCCTCTGCTACGTGGTTGTTATCGTCGCATCTGCTCAGTCTAACTAGACGCTATCATGCCGGTGTTTCTCGAGACCGAGAGATATACATATAGAGATTGTGTAATTGTGTGTGTGTATATAGGGTTAGGATGGTGATTACAGTGTGTGTTCATCATTTGATTCATGTGATTAACATGTGTGACTGAGCGTATATGTGTGTGTATATAGGATTAGGGTGGTGGTCACAATGTGCTTCTTCACCATTTGATTCATGTAATTACTAGGGTGTGGTGCTTTTTTGTTATAGTTATTTATCATTTTTGTCTATTCTTTGCGATTTTTTGAATTGTCAAAGACCAAGAGAGATTTAAAAGAATTAAATATTTACAGTTGTTTGACTTGTAGAATTCTTATCACATTTATTTCTCTTTCTTGTGGTTTATATAAATTTGTTGTAAAAATGCCAACCAGGTATAAGTTTACTTTCAAAATCAAAATAATCAATGAGCTGATAAAATATTGATCTATGCCCGTAGAATCGTTGTCTTCATTTAGATAGCATGTGAGCTTGAATGGTATGGACAATTTTACGCAAATGATTTGAATTTTTAAAGTATTAATGCATTTTTGCTTTTTCTATTTCTTTTTTTTTTCCTTTACTTCATGCCCACGAGCACATGCTATTACTAGTATATATACGGAAGTAGATTTGTCCATAAAAAAACTAATTAAGTAGGTCTAGAGACCTATTGCTATAAACATTTGTCATGTAGGAATTTATTGCTATACTAAGAATGTGGATGTCCTTAAAGCTATATAATTAGGGTAGTTAGAGATTTATCACTAAATTTCTACATAAATTATACCCCTGTAGTTTTAAATGTGTCAATTTGGTCCTTAGAGTTTTTAAATATATGTAATTTGGTCCAAATGCCCAATTCTGTGATAAAAGTTGATTGGATTTTACTCACATAGTCACATGACATGTATTATGACACTTTTCTCCCCACCTCCTTACTACTGTAATTGTGTGCAGCAGTGGGTGAAATCCGTCAATTTTCTTGACAGAATGGAAGATTAGGCCATATTACTTCTCTTTGAAAAATTTTAGGGATCAAATTAATACAATTAAAACTATAACGACTAATATGAGACATGCACCAAACTACTTGAAAAGAAATATTTTATTCAATAATTAAAAGCCAATTAAACACTTTATAAGTCTAGACTTCTCATAAAATATGCCTCTCAGCCACAAATTGGGGTCGCAGCTGCTAAGGGTTCTCACGTAGGACTCAGCCTTTCAGCAGTCGTCGGTTGCCGCTCTAGGTATATCTCTCTTTATATATATATAATAAGTTAGAGCGGTGTGGATCACTCCCAAATCAACAATTTTCAATCCGAGCCATTGAGACAAGTTTAGATATTTTCAACCCTTGGATCATTAGTCCACCAAATCTCACCTAATGTCTAAAAATCTCACCCTCACAATAGTCCCTCTCACCTAACTCAATCTCATTTGAAATTAGGAAATATCCTTTAAAAATATGAATAATTGGTTGTATAAGCTTATCTCCATCTCAATTCAAAAAAAAAAAATCCCTTAATTGGTTATATAGACAGATACGTATATATCTAAAATCTATATACATATTGAACAGTTATATATATATATATATATATGTATATACCTAATTGGTCAGAGAGAATTGAATAGTTGCTCAAATAGATATATATTGCCATTTTAAAATAAAACATTTATTAATTGAATAGTTGCTCAAAAACTTTCTTTCTTTCTTTTTTTGGCTCTCTCTCTCTCTCTCTCTCTCTCTCGCTCTCTCATTAAACTGTCATTGCAATATGGTGGAGTGTTTTTTTTTTTTGGTGGAGTGTTTGCCCACGTATTATATTAGCTAAAATATATATATATATATATATTAGTTGAAAAAAAACTCCCAGAAAATATATGAGTTGGGGTTTGTTTTGTTTTGTTTTGTTTTTTTTCCTTTTTTAAACCATGATTTGGGTTTTTATTGTAACTAAAATAATTACATATTGATTCAATAGTCAGAATCGACATTTGGATAGAATTCATCACCAAATTATAAATGGAGAGTAAAGATTACCAATTTTTAAAAGTTTTCTTCTGTCTCTCATCATACACCCATGTATCACCCATTTATTCTCTCTCTCTCTCTCTCTCTCTCTCTCTCTCTCTCTCTCTCTCTCTCTCTCTCACCGTCCACCACCATTGTCCTCGACCACCTTCACTGTCGTTGGAATTAGGTAACCCGTCTCTCCCTCTACATCTTTATTTGTGTGTGCATGTGTGTGTTTGTGTGTGTGTATCTGCATGTGTGCGTGTGTGGTGTTTGTGCAAACATGTGACACGTGTGCATCATTACATGTGTGGTGTTTGTGCAAACAAGTGTGTTAATTTGTGCATGTTTCTGTGTGTGTGAATGTGCAGAGAGGGAAGCTATTGACGAGCCATTGGAATACACCCATAAAACTTTAATTATGATAATGCTGATATGGGCAACTTTTACTTAAAGTTTAGAGAGGGTATGCAGTGGTTAATTTGGGCCACTTTTTTTTCAATTTTTTTTTTCTCTAATTATCGGCTTTATTCCCATTTTTTGGTTTCAACAGTAATACAAAACTATATTTCCCCTTCTTCTTCTTCATCTTCTTCTTCTTCTTTTTCTCTCACTTTTTTGTTTCAAAGTGGGCCTAACCATGGGGTAAACAAGTAAAGAATCATATTTTTATTTGTTGGACTTCTTTCAAAATAACCATCAAACATTAACTATGAAGATGCATTCGTGTTGGATTATTTAGGATAGAGTGTATTTTTAATAGATTTTTTTTTCCTTTCCGTGACTCTGATCAAATAACTTTCATAGAACTAATCAAACTGATATAATATGAGTTAAAAATCACATAAAGTTGACGTTTAGGAAGTGGATTTCAAGAAATGTATTCTCACTTGCACTTTTTTTAAATCTAAGAAGCGTAAATTTCGCTATGGTTGTAAATTTTGCTATCAGTTTGATTAGTTCTACCATTTTTATAGGTCATTTGATTAGTTATATCATTTTGATATAGTCCATAGGGCCAATTAGTGAAATGAGTAATGCTGCTTCCAAATATGGGCTAAATAATCACAAAAGTTTTGCTTTCCTTTTCTGTTTCTTTTTAAAAGCTTAGAATTTTTTTTTCCCGTACAGAAACTTCAAAAAAATAAAATCAAGAGAGTGCTTCTACTTCTGTTTTGGTATTCATTTTTTTTTTGTCATTATAGTTTTCTATCATTTTTTTGGCCGTTGTTTGTTGAAGATTACCACATTTTTTTGTCTTTGTTGTGATGATATCTATGAATCTGTTGTAAAAATTCCAACCATATCTCAGTTTAATTTCAAAATCAAAAGCAATGAATTGAAAATATATTGTTGTGCTCGTGGAACCAATGTCTTCACATGGGTTTAAATGACTCGGACAATTTTACGCAAAATATTTGATCTTTTGAAATATTGAATTTCTTTATTTCTTTTCTTTTTTTTGCTTCGTGCCCACGGGCACGAGTTATTACTAGTATATATATAGGGCCGGTCCTAAGTATTTGGGGGCCTGGGACGAACTACTAAAAGAGAGGCCCTTATACGGGGGTTTGAGGGCAGTGCCCCCGAGGCGACTTTTTGGGGGGTCTATTTTTATATAATTGGCAATTTGTTTTAGGGTTTACTTATACATAATTGACGATTTTTTTCGGGGTCTACTTATAATATGAGTCTATTTGTGAAACTTAAACATTATATGGTGTCTTTCAAAATTTTAGAGAGGCCTGTTTCTAAAACTCAAAAAAAAATTTACACTAAAAGTGTAATTTTTAAAATTCTAGGGGCCTTTGCTTTTGAGTGTTATATACATCTACATCAATATATATGTAGTTGATGACACTAAATTGGGCATTGGGGAAGGCCTAAATGTAAAATACTCAAAAATCTCAAGGTAAAAATGTAATTATAAAAATTTCATGGAGGCCCGATTGCCCCTTTTGCCCTCCCTTTGAGCCGGCCATGTATATATATAGAATACAGGAAAACTAGGACTAATTGTTGGAGTCCGATTAAATCCCTCTGATTAAAACGGAGTCTGTAATATTTGGGCAGAGTGCTGAAGCGATCGAATGGATGACTATACTCCTCCCTGTACTCGAAAACACAAACGCTTCCTTGAGGAGGAGGAGGAGGAGGAGGAGGAGGAGGAGGATATCCTAAAAAAAAACCCTTGAAACTGAAGACGATAAATCATCATCAAAGGCTGAGGTTGAAGGTTGTCATGGACCATCACCATTATCATCATCATCATCACCTGTTAAAGCTACTACTACTACTACAAATGAAACTATTCCAAAAAGTCTTCGTTGGATGTTCGGCGAACGAATGGATAGATATTATGAGCAGATCAAGCAGAGCGATGTTAGTTTTATTTATTTATATTTTTTCCTTTTCAATTTGTTTTCTTTTTTTTTTCTTCCCTAGCTTTTCTTATAGAGTACTATAAATAAAATACAAATATATGTATATATGTATATAAATGTTCATTAATTTATCTGCTTGTTGGTTTTTTCTTGGAGTTTTGCATTTTTTTTATTGTTATAGGGCTTTGAAGTGGATGACTTCCGTGATTGTGAGGGTTACGGTATGATTACCCCAGTAGATGGTAACATCCAGGTGTAATAGAGAGCTCTTAGAACTTTGCAGTATTGCTATGAAACACTACAAGGAGAACGTGAAAAAGGTTTTCTGATTCTACTTTATTTATTTATTTTTTCACATAAAAAACCTTCGAATAATACTAATACTAACAACATTGATGGTTAGTATGTAGGATGCGAAGCTGAGGTTTGTTAGACTTGTGAGGGCAAATTACGATGTTGTTGGTAGATATTATGACTACTATATAACCTTTGAGGCCAAGGACATTGCTGGTGATGATAATCAGGTTAAAACCTTTCAAGCCATACTCATCGTGGATTACGTCATGGACGAACCACCCGTGGTGGAACTTTTTAGGCTAAAACCTACACCTACTCCTACTCCTACTCCTACTCCTACTCGTTAAGCAGAAAAGGTAAACTTACTAGTACTGTTAATCTGAAATGAAACAAAGAATATCTTGACTAACTTTACATGCAAAAGATGAAAGTTGTGTTGTGTTTAGTTGGTTGCTCTCTGATTCCTAATCGACTGCTTTTACAACCATAATGATACTGCATGTGATTGGTGCTAGCAAGCCTTCTAATTTAATGAGATTTTACACACTCATACCATAGATTTCCAATATACTATTACTGTGGTGTTGGTCCAAAATTATTACTATTATCATTTTTTGGAGTGGGCGGGGGTTGGGCAATTTACGTAGCTATCTCAATAAAAGTTCTAATACTAATTAGTACTTTATTGTCTTATAGTAGGTGATAGGAGCCACAATAGGAAGCACCGTCACTTTTAAGAAGTTAGTGTGTCATTTGTCGTATCGTGTCCAACACTTTACAGACATTTTTCTAAGACTGTCGACGTGCAATTCTTTTTCAGAATTTTGTCACTTCGATGTGTCCATGCCCGTGCTTCATAGGTGCCACATAAAGGTTGTATTGTTAAACAACACCGTTGAGATGCACCATATCATCATTGGTGTCACAATTTTTGTAGCTACTTGTAAATTGTTGGGTTATGGCTTGTTGATTCTACTTGCATATACTCTCATGGTCCTCCTACCTATAAGAGCTTAGTGATTTGAAGTATTTCCTGTAGGACAAACTTAGAGTTCACTGTTTTTCTACTCTTGTGCATTACAAAAGTCCTTTAATAAACAGTGTCTTGGAATTGGAGAACTTCCCATTATTTAGTATATTCTTCTCTGTGTACATGATACAATAGTTGATTAGCGTTTTGATGTAAATAATTGCTCATTGCTCCTTGCTTCATGTTGTATAGGTATCACTACATGATGCATATTAATTACTTGTTAAGACTTTGAAATCCTTGTTCGTATTTCCTTTAACTTGCTATTCCTGATCAAACTTCTAAAATGCTCATTGAGCAATTGAATTGATTGGTTTGTCTAGAATAAAAACGTTGATCCCGATAAGTCTCAAACAAAAATATTCATGGTTGTGGGACCTAAATCAAATGTTTAGATAGATATATTATACCCTTGATGTAACTTATCGGCTACCTAAAAAAAAAAACTAAAACTTTGATGTTCATCTTTTTATTTTCATCTAATATAACTTGTGAGTTAAAAAATATATCAAGAAAATAAATAATTAATTGAGCTGTGTTAAGAAAGTATGGGGGAGGAAGCATGCTTTCTCTGGTTTTATTTAGGAGAATACGTGTTAACATGTTGCAAACATTCATAGAACTATTATTCAATTGCCTTAACAGACAAATCAAAATAAGACGTTAGTGCGAGACATCCATTGTTGGTTTAGTGGTGATAGACATTCATACGAACGTGGAATGTGGAACTACTTGGATGTTCATACAAATTTGATACCATGCACGTATACACATGAAATTCCATAGTTTTGGGCTGACACAAGATTTGTTTCTTTCTACGGAAGTTTTATAGTATTTCACGGATATTTTTCTTGGAGTGTCGACGTGTAATTCTTTTTATAATTTTGTCGTGTAGGTGTGTCCGTGCCTGTGCTTCAGAGTCACCACACAAAGGTTGTATTGTTAAACAACACCATTGAGATGCACCATATCATCATTGGTGTCACAATTTTTGTAGCTACTTGTATACTGCATGCTGGGTTATGGCTTGTGGATTCTAATTGCATATACTCTCGTAGTCTTTCCTATACCTATAAAAGCTTAGTGCTTTTAAGTAAACTGCATGTCGGACAAACTTAAGAGTTCATTGTTTTTCTACTCTTGTGCATCACAAAAGTCTTTAATAAATAGTGTCTTGGAATTGAAGAACTTCCCATTATTTACTATATTCCTCTAGCTCAGTTGATTAGTGTTTTGATGTAAATAGTTGCCCACTGCTCCTCGCGTCTTGTGCTCTAGGTATCACTACATGATGCATATTAATTACTTGTTAAGACTTCGAAATCCTTGTTCGTATTTCCTTTTCTTTGCTATTCCTGATCAAACTTCTGAAATCTTTGATGTGCATCTTTTTATTTTTATCGAATATAAATTGTGAGTTAAAAAAAATTTCAAGAAAATAAATGATTACTTGAGTTGTGTTAAAAAAGTTTGGGGCAAACCCCGAAAAGATCAAAGCCATCATCAACATGCGGTCGCCCAAGTCGAAGAAGGAGGTTCAGAGCCTAGCCGGACGGGTGGCCGCACTGAACAGATTTGTCTCCCGAGCTACTGACCGGTGCCTGCCATTCTTTAAAATCCTCCGCAAGGCGTTTCAGTGGTCAAAAGAGTGTGAAGAGGCATTCCAGGAACTCAAGAAGTACTTAGCGTCCCCTCCTCTACTCTCAACACCCGTGCCGGGGGAAGAATTGTTTTTACATTTGGCATTGTCACCATCAGCGGTTAGCTCGTCACTCATTCAGGAAGAGCACGGGATACAGTTCCCAGTGTACTATACCAGTAGGGCGCTCCAAGGGGCGGAGAGCAGATACTCCTGTATCGAAAAACTGGCCATCGCCCTCATCATATCGGCCCGAAGGCTCCGGCCGTACTTTCAGGCCTATGTCATTGTGCTCCTCACAGATCAACCTCTCCGCAGAATCCTCAGCCGTCCAGACACGTCCGGGAGGCTCATCAAGTGGGCATTAGAGTTGGAAGAATTTGAAGTGGTCTACCAACCCCGGACGACCATCAAGGGACAAGCCGTAGCAGACTTTCTGGTTGAGTTTACATATCCAGAAGACCCGGTTGAAGAGTCTGAGCCATTGGCCCTACTGTCCGGGTTACACGCTGACATCCCAACTTGGGTACTGCATGTAGATGGTTCATCGAATCAGCAAGGCAGTGGGGCAGAAATCATCCTAACTACTCCCGACGGCATCCAGCTCGAGTACGCACTAAGGTTTGGGTTCCGTGCCTCCAACAACGAGGCTGAATACGAAGCCCTTCTGGTCGGATTGCAATTGGCCATCTCTATGAGTGCACAACAGGTTCAGGGATACAGTGATTCCCAGCTCATAGTCAATCAGGTCAACCAAGAATACGAAGCGCGGGAAGACAATATGGTAGCCTACTTGGCCCTTGTCCGAGCAGTTTTCCAAAAGCTCTGAGGATTCTCCATCACGCAGATACCCAGAGAAGAAAACACCAGGGCCGACCGGTTGGCCTGCCTTGCCTCATCTTCCAAGTCAGACTTGCCCGGGGTAAGGATAGAATATCTACCCGAGCCAAGTGTCATGAACTCAGAAGGCATGGAGATAGATCCGGTCACCATGGGACCTAGCTGGATGGACCCAATCGTCGCATTCTTGACAACAAGCGCACTACCAGACGAGAAAGAAGAGGCCCGACGGGTCAAATACCAGGCGGCCCAATATCATCTTGTTGACGGTATCCTCTATACGAGGGGATTCACAATCCCATACCTCCGCTGTGTTCACCCCGCGCAGGTCCAAGCGATATTGTTCGAAATCCATGAAGGAGTATGCGGGAATCACATCAGAGGCCAGACACTCTCCAGGAAGGCCTTATTGCAAGGTTATTACTGTCCAACCATGGCCCGAGATTCTCAAGAGTATGTCAGAAGGTGTGACAAGTGTCAGAGATACTCTCCCATGATCAACCGATCGGGAGAGCTCCAGACACCAATCCACAGCGCCTGGCCGTTCGCCCAGTGGGGTATCGACATTGTCGGTCCCCTGCCGATGGGAAAAGGACAGGTCAAGTTCGCCGTGATCGCTGTTGATTACTTCACCAAGTGGTCGGAGGCCGAGCCCTTGGCAACAATAACCAAACGGAAAATGGAAAGCTTCGTCGAAAGGAATATCCTCAGTAGGTTCTCGGCATCCCCCGGGTCCTCGTCAGCGATAACGGCAGACAATTCGACACCCCTATCTTCAGGCAGTTCTGCTCGGGCTACGGGATACTAAATCATTACTCTTCCCCCGATCACCCTCAAGCCAACGGTCAAGCCGAGGTAACAAACCGGATAATCTTGCAGTCAATCAAAACAAGGCTTGAAGGCGCCAAGGGGCTATGGGCTGAAGAACTACCAACCCTCCTATGGGCATACCGCACTATGCCCCAAGCGACAACAGGTGAGAGGCTGTTTTCTTTAACCTACGGATTCGAGGCGGTGGTCCCCACAGAGCATGGGCTGTCTACATATCGGGTGGCTAACTTCAGTGCACTGGACAACGAAGACACTCTCAGGTCAGAGCTGGATCTGGTGGAGGAAAAAAGAGACCGAGCATATCTAAAGGTGGCAGCCTACAAGCAACAGGTTTCGCGATACTACAACAACAAGGTGAAGCACCGCAGTTTTCAATTCAGAGACCTTGTCCTTAAAGCAGTGAACCAGTCCACCCGAATCCCGAGCCATGGAAAATTGGGGGCAAACTGGGAAGGCCCGTATAAAATAACCCCGGTCAACCGACAGGGAACTTACTGGCTATAGAGCATGGACGGGCACGATCTCTCTCATCCTTGGAATGTACAACACCTCCGCAAGTACTATCAGTAACACTTGGCCACGGGAATTTAGTATTGGTAGAGAAACTTGTTTTTGTAGCTCTAATTGAGCAACCGCTATAAATTTTTGTTTTTAAATAAAATTGAATAGTTTACTTTACAAATTCACTCCTGTCAGTACCCTGTGCAGTGCATAAAAGTCCTCGGGTCTAGCCCCGAGGCACAAAAGACCTTGGGCTCCGAACCCAGGCACAAAATGACCTCGGGCTCCGAACCTAGGCACAAAAGACCTTGGGGTCATCCCCGCAGCACCGGCTTCGCCTAGGACCAGCTGATGACGGGGGCAAACCCCTAGGTGACTGATGATGGTAAGCCTAAAAGGACCCTACAACCACCCATGTTCCAGGTCGGTTTCCTACGGTCACTCCTCACCACGCCCCCGCCTTTGCAGGACGCTCGGGGGGCAAGGGGATACCAGACCCAAACAGGAAATTACATAACGCTTTGCTTAGTTCCAACCGACGATGGGGGCAAACCCCTAGGTGGCCGACGATGGCAAGCTTCAGAGGACCCTGCAACCACCCATGTTCTAGGTCGATTTCCTACGGCCACTCACTCCTGCACTCCCGCCTTAGCAAAATACTTGGGGAGCAGGGGAATATTAGGCCAAAACAGGAAATCACACCGGTTACTAAAAGAACTTGGAAGATATTCCTAAGTACTTAGAGTGATCAGAGATAGATATCCCGGACGGTAAAACGAGATACCCCTATAATACACCGGGACATACCGGACGGAAAACAGGGTATTCCTATAATACACCGGGACATCCCGGACGCTAAACAGGACAAGTTCCTATGGCAATCACCTTTAAAACAGGTCAAGAAGACTAGGTGTTCTACTGGTTACGGTCCTAAACCATTTTCTAAGGCAGGGGCTTAGGTTGGCTAAAAATCGGGTGGATACTAGCAATCGCAAACAGGCACAATGCAGACAAAAGTGAGCAGTTAATGGATAGTGAGCAGAAAATGATGGAAAGAAAGTTGACCTCGAGGGCTTTTTCATTAATAAAAAAAAACAAACTGTACAAAGCCTGGGGGGCAGTTGTAGTAGCCTCCCAAAAAAAAAAACTACAACAGGGTCACGGGTTCTCCTCAAAGATCACCTCTTCCTCCCCAGCGGCCTGCTCTTCCACATAGGGGTCCCCGATCGGTGCAGCTTCAGTGGCGACCTTGGAGTCAGCTTGGCCCTCCTTCCAGTAACTGGACTCTGCCCAAGAGTAGCCAGACAGGTCCCAGTCAGGGTGGTCGGCAGCAGCCCGCTTAGCCAGATCAACATAGCCCGTAAAGAACCCTGCCTCGAACTCCTCCTCGGCATCCTTGGCTTCAGCATCTCGAGCGGCAGTGAGCTCAGAAAACGTAGCCGTCATGGCCGCCAGGTCCTTCTCAACAGTGATCCTCCCGGCTTTCGCGGCTGCAGCTTTCATCTCTGCAACCTTTTGGGCAGCCCGCTCGGTTGAAAGAGAGTCGCGGGTCTCCCCCAGATCCAGGGCTGCTGCCCGAGATTTTTCCTCCTCCATGGAGACAGCAAACTCCGCGGACTCCCGGGCAGCCCTCTCCACAGACAGGTCAGCCTCCGCAGCGGCCAACCTCTCGACAACGCCGGGAAGGGTGGCGTCAGCCCCAGCTGCAATACAGCCAATCTGCAAGATCAAAATGACGTCAGTATATGCATGGAAGAAAAACTAATGTTCATGTTACAAAATAACTCACCATGTGGCTGGTGCTGTAGAGCCAACCAATTATGGCCTCGGGACTTAGCAGAGTGCATTTGTCGATCTAACTCTGCAGCAGCCCGGGCCAGACTCTTCCGCGGACGTCGTCCGCCCTTTCGACTGCCGGCCTCGAGGAGGGGCCCGCACGAGCTGTCTCCTCCATGCAGGGGAAGGAGACCCTGGACGGCTTGGCAGTTGGGGGAAGAGGTGATGGCGCGGCGATGGTAACGCCGGGTGCTGGCCCTCGACGGGGTCTGGCTTCTTCCTCTTCTGGCCGGCCCGAGCCATCAAGGCCGCCTCTTTTTCTTTCAAAGCCGCCGCGCTCTTGGGAGCCATTTCTATAAAACCGAAGAAGGGTGCATGAGAACTCAACAAAGTACCAAATAAAAAAAATAATCGGAAGGTCAAGTGATGGAATTTACCAGGAATGATCGACGGGAATATGGGAGCTACGAAGTGATGCTGGGGCTCGTAGGAAATCTTCGGACATCTCGATGGGGTCAGCACTTTATTGATGTCGGTCGGGTCCTCCACCAAAGACAAGATCCTCGCTTGGAACTCGTCGCGAAGTCTGGGCGAGTCAACTGATCCCACTGCAAAGCAAAGATACAAACGGGTTAGTCATGGTAAAATAAAGAGACTAATCATGCAAGAAAAATGATTGGGCTTACTCAATTTTCCCGCCCAGGAGGTCCTCAACTGCACACCCGGCGCCTTTTCACATAGCCGCAGGGTGGATACTTGGAAGAATTTCTTCTTCCATCCCTTATTGTTGCTCGGGCAGTTGACTATTATCTTCCGCCCTTGCCTAGCCCCGAGCGAGAAGAAACCAGACTCCCCGTGAACTTAGAACGGCCGGTGGGTCCAAAAGAACTCATGTAGGGTGAGCTCATACCCAAGAACTTGAGGCCACAAGGAGATGGACCCCATCAGATACCGCCAACCGTTCGGGACGAGCTGCCCGGGGGAGATCCCGAGGTAGATGAGCGCATCTCGGGCAACAGGATGGAGCGGTAGGCAAAGGCCTGCCATAAAGGCATCTTCGTATAGTGTAACGAAGCCCGACTCGTGGAAGTGAGCCCCGCCGTCGTGGACAGACAGAGAAATGTGGCCGGGAATATCATATCTCTCCCTGATTCGACCCAAATCAGGACCGCGCAGGGTGCTGATGATTGACTCGCAGGCGAAGACAACGCTGGGACTGTTCGGTACAAACCCTTCATCGCCCGACCCCCGAGACGTCGAGGCCACAGGAGAATCCCGGTGCGTTTCTTCGTGAGACGCCCGAGCAGATATCCTTCCCTCACTGTGCTGATCAAAGGGGGCCGAAGAGGGAGGGTCTAGGCTTATGCTCAAGGTCCCTGATCGTCACTGCTCGTCCTCCGATCCGGATGATGAGTTGAAGTCTGAGTGGCACATGTCTAAGTCTACGGTGGACCTAGGAGGCAGACGACGACCTAAGAATGGGTCAAGGACTCCAAGCCTGAGATACAAAGGAGGCAGATCTAACAACCTGAAGGGCAGGTCATACAAGACTCTAGATGAAAGGTAACACTCTCTCAAGACTCTCCCGGGAACACCCGTTCGTTCCAACTGTCCTAGAGTACCTCCGGATTGGAAGAAATAGCAGAACCTAAAAAAGAATAAATCCCACACCCGTTCTGACCTAAGTGGGTTCACTCCCTCCAACTTTGTTCAAAAAAGAAGAAGAGAGTGAAGAATTGAAGACAGAAAGGAGAGACTTACAAAATTTAGCGCAAAAAAGAGATCGGGAATCTTGCTCGGGATCTTGTTTGCTCTCAAACCATTCGGTAAACTCTCTGACTTGGCAGCAGGAATTGCAGAAATGAGTAGTGTTCCTTATATAGGAATAACGGGCGGTCCAGATCAATCAGATCTAACGGCTCAGGAGTTTTCCCGCCAAGAACTGTCAGACAGCTGTCGCCTAGGGCACGTGAAGGGTCGCCTCAAAAGGCGCGCGCATTAAATGCGTGACGTGACGGTCCGGTTACCACGCAGCTGTTCGGTTACATCCGAACCGACTTCGATGGATCCTGACCAGGCCAATTACTCCCTGACACGTGGCAGCACCAACGCCCGGGCTCCTCCCTGAACCGGTCGGTTATTCCACCGGGTGATCTGGAAGGTGGGCCCCATCCTGAGCAGCATTCCCGGAGGATATTCGGACGGTGTCCAAGGTGATACTGATTTTCGATCCTCACCCGATGAAGCATCTAATTAGTTCTGAAAATGGGGGACAGCTGATATGTCCAAAATGATCCAGCCATGAAGTCAGTCTGCCAAGCCACCTAGAGGTGCTGGTTACTTCAGTAAAGGCGCCCATAGCCAAGCAATCCCGAGGTGTTCGTCAGGACCGTGCGGTTCGTACCAACAGGCCGTGCATGGAAGACCGCGGCATCCCGTGGACCCGGCCTAACCAGTTGTTTCCTAAAGCAGCTGCAAGACTGCGAGAGGGAATGTGGCAGTTTCCTAAACCGCTTAGGAAACTCTCCCCAAATCATGCAAATCAATTGTAATCAGATTAGGCTTCCTAATCTAACTAACTTACCATGTAAGGGTGGACTCTTGCACCTATAAAAGAGCACACCTACCCTGTCTACAGGGATCCGAATAACTCTCTAGCTAACAAGCATAGAACAGAGAATTCACCATTGTATGCATATACCCGGTCGATATTACTGGTAGTGCCGCCCCTCTTTGTTGGCTCACCAGGCCCGCCGGTGATTTGCTAGTGAACGCGCCCAGACGCAAGAGAGGCGATCAATGTAATTATGCAACCACGAAGAAAATCGTTGTATTTTAATCATGCCTCATGTGAGATGGATGTAATTTATCTCAATATATAGAAATTAAGATAGAATGGTATTTTTATTTGCCACAACAAAGAAAAGGTAATATGATCATCAAGGAAGATATTAGATGTTTGGAAAGTCCTAACAATTTTTATAACATACTTTCAATGTTTCTTTTGGGAGAAATGCTTCGGATGCATAAAATATTCACATAAAGTTGTTCACAAAAAACTATCTCTTCCCTCAGCAGACTCCACAGTGCCAACGGACCCATAAAACTTCCACACCCATAAAACACTAATAGATAGATAGACACAATAAATATTTGTGAACAAATTTTATGTGAAATTTTTTGTGGATGTTGATGTTTTATGGATTCACTAACACTGTAAGATCGATTGAGGACATTACTATTCTTTTGGATTTGTAGGACAATGCCATTGGCTCACTTGTTCCGAATTGGGATGTCTATTCATTAGCCAAAAAGTTGCTGATAATGGAGAATGAATATCTCTCTGTTTGGTAACACCCTCATGGTCTCACTATTCATTTTGCACTTTATGCACAAAATCTTGAGAGATTATTTCGTGTGATCGCTGTGTGAGTTGTATCATAATTTGAGGGAAAAATTTTATGATACATCCTATATTGATATTAGTTGTTTCATGCGCCCTAATATTTTTTTGGTCTTACATGTAATAATTTTAAAAATCACATTAAAACGTAATTGAACATATTTTGAGACTAAATTATTACATTCTGACACCAAATTAGACTGTATGATTCAACCAAACCCAGCAATATATATATATATATATATACATTTTTGGTCTAACTTGTAATAAATTTAAAAATCACATTAAAATGTACTTGAAATTACTTTGAGACTAAATTACTACATTATGACACCAAATTGAACTGTATGATTCAACCAAATATATATATATATATATATATATTACAAAAGATATCTAATTTGAGTGTAATGTGAGTGCCTAATGAAGCAACACAACACCCCCACCATGTGATAATTTATAGAAAGCAAATTTTCGTTTTCCAAATTAGTTGTGTGTATTTTATTTTTTTCCGCATTATATTTTTATTTCTCAAGAGTAACTAAGTAATATTATGCTTTTCAAATTTCTATCACAAAAGCGTTTCTCAAATGATATAATAGTGGGGTCATGTCTAATATAGTGAAATCAATTGAATTTTAATTAAAAATTATTTATCATTTGAAAAACACTTTTAAAATAAAAATTTGAGAAGCATAAGATTACTCATTTCTTAATGCCCAAGCAGTCTCACCTGAACATTCTAGAATCTCATCATCACCCAAATGTGAATCTCCACCGTTGATTGATTACAGTGATGTGACAAATTTACATCCAACGGACAAAAGTTGGATCTTTCATTAGAAGCTTTCACTGGGTACAGAGCACGATATACACACACCATAAGCTGTACGTATATCAGACCCTACTGACATTCTCTTAATGAATATTCCACAATTTCCAAATTACGTCCTTAAACCCTTTTTTGGCCTGACTCAGATCCAACGGTCCACCTTCACCTAATCATGGTGATCAGTAGCATTAGTATTCAGATCAAGCGGCTCACAACGCGCTTTGTCTGTTAGAGCTTTGTCTTCACTAACTGTAGTCTGCCCAACCTATATATATTGGAGAGAGAGAGAGACTGAGAAAGTGTCTGTGTGTGTTAGAGAGAGAGAGAGAGGGGCGGTTCAGACAGGAGAGAGAAGCAATGGGAAAGGTACTACTAAACCCCTAAAATCTCTGCTTGGTTGCTAAGAAAAACACAGATTTAAGAGAAGAAACCAAATACACACACACACATATATATATATATATATAAGTCCTTATTATGATTCACAAAATTTAATTTTCCTGCATTTTCTCGGCAACCAAACAACGCCTTCTGTCAAATATTCTTTCTCAAAGTTCATGATAATTTTTTAATTCATTTGTTGTTTCGATAATATGTTATTTTGCTATGAATTATATGAGATTGTTTATATATATATATATATATTGGCATATACTTTGATTGGAAACAGAGAAAGAGCAAGAACAATCCGAGTGAAGCACAAGAACAGAAACCTGAAGAAGAAGCCAATGGAGTGATTGTATTGGGGGTTCACATGCACTGCCAAGGTTGCGCCAATAAAGTGCTTAAAGCTTTGAGAGGCTTCGACGGTAGTACTAATTTTGTTCAATTTTTTTTTTTTTTTTTTTTTTTAAATTTCTGTGTTCATATGTGATTTTGTAATTTTATTGTTTTAGCTTCTGAATTGTGATGTTCAGGGGTTGAAGAAATTGTAACGGATATTAAGAATCATAAGGTCACTGTGAAGGGCAAAAAGGCCGATCCGATGAAAGTTGCAGAGAGGCTTCGGAAGAAGAGCTTTAAACATGTCGTGATTATCTCTCCGATTCCCAAACAAAAGAAAGAAGAGAAAAAGGAAGAAAAGAAAAAAGAACAGGTCCAATACATATATTGGCAATTTGGTACAATATACACAATATATATGTATATGTATGTATGTATTCGTATAGGATGTGTAAATTGTGTGTAACAATTAGTAATTAAGTTGTACTAATGGTTTTGCAGCCCAAGGTGGTGGAAGTGGTGCTGGGGATAAACATGCCATGTGAGGGTTGTTCCCACGATATCAAATACCGCATTCATAAGCTGCAGGGTATATTTCAACAATTTTCACAAACATACACTTCTCCAAATCTCTCTTTCATTCCAAGCTATGTACATTTATATGTGTATGTAAATGTATATTTTTAAGCACAGTTGTACAATCTATGTAATGTTTACTTTCACATAAGTAAAATCATTTCAAAATTGATTAGTATGTAATTATACTAATTAGCTGATGTTAAAATTCACTTGACACAATTCTACACTTCACATCCATGGATGCCAGATTTATCAAGTTAAGATACTATTGGGTATTTTTGTCCTTTATTACTAGCTAGTGAGTTGTATTTCGTTTAGTTTGAACACTCGTTAACCTCATAAGATTTTCGTTCCCCACGACAAAACAGAAGTCCTTGTAACAACCTTTTGTTCGTTGTTTAAGGGTTCATTCATAATTTTGAAAGCAAAAGCTTGTACCAAGTTATATACTTTCATTTTTAAAGATTTCGTTGATAGTTTTGGAAGTACAAGATCGCAGCGAGTGATATCCTGAAGTCCTCAAGAATTAAGATATTGATAGTAAGTGTACATATTTATATCCTTTCTCAATCGAACTAGCTAGTGACGACATTATAGGTAAATAGTACATAAAACGGTAGCATTCTATTTAGTGTGACGATATAACAGGTAAGTAGTACAAAAAAAATGGTAACGTAGGGTTAATTTTTGAATACTCGCTAACCTCATAACGTTTTCTTTGTCCATTAAAAAAAGAAGTCGCTGCAATAAACTTTTGTTCATTTTTAAAGTATTCATTGTATAATAGTAGCGAGTGATATACTTCATTTTTATAGAGTTCATTGGTACAAGAGTATACGAGTGATATATTGAAAACTTCCCCTAATTTTTTTTGTACGTTCTTTTCAAAAATCAAATGAGACTCCCCTTGATTTCCAACTCCGCAATTCATGATAATGTGACTACACTTGTTCCTTTCAAGTTAATTTGAAATTTTCTCACTTTTTTTTCCGTCATAGTGGTCAGTAAAATTGAGATGTATATATATAGATATAGATTTCGTTAAATAGATACATGACAGGGGTACATACTGTGGAGACCGATATGGCGAAATCACTTGTGACCGTGAAGGGAGTGTTTGAACCACAAAAGCTGGTTGAGTACATCACTAAAAAAGCTGGAAAATATGCATCCATTGTGAAGCAAACACCACCTGATCAGAAGAAAGAAGGTGAGAACGCTAAGGAGAAGAAGAAAGAAGATGATACCAAGAAAGAGGCTAATTACCACATTTACCCTCCTGAGCTTGTTTATGCTCCTCAGCTATTCAGTGATGAGAATCCTCATTCTTGCACAGTAATGTAGAGAGTATAAGAAATTGGGGGAATGATAGGTGAAATTACAGAATTGGATAGTACTGACTTTTTCTTTTTGTCATAAAATGTTTTGGATTATTGAGGTATATACTCCCCTTTTTGTGTTAATGAAAACTTTGAAGAGTGAAAGATGTAAGTGAAATTTTGAATTAAACCATGAACTATATAGCCTACTGATAATAACACATTTTGTTACAGAGTTTTTTCATTACTTTGCTAATTTCTGTTAGGTGGTGTTGAATTGCAACTTTACTGGAGAATTTAATTCATGGGACCTTTCCTAAGAGCTTATGTTGGTTTTATATGCTGATGCTAATGGACTAGATAGGAGCTTCTCCTGATTGATTTGTATTTCGTCCAAAAAGAAGAAAAAGTAGGCATTACAACAAAATTCCACTAAGTTATAATGATATATTGTTATGGGTAATACTTGGGGTAATATTACTCTATTGTTATATAATCAAAATGTTAAGTTGTGTCTTACAATGTCACTTTGAATGTTTGTGAGGTATTAGGTGGTTCATCCTTCTCTGAACCTTAATCCCATATAAGGTCAATCAAAATCTGGAAACCTGTTTGGGCATCTGATTCAAAATCTGAAAACCTGGTTGGCCAAAAAAGGATATGATTCATTAAAGTCTTATTTTCTATCCAGTTTTTTGAGAAACAAGGTTATGTTTGTTTGACATAGACTCAATTTTATGTGGACTCAATTACAAAAGGTAGGCATTCAGTGAACACTTGGATTTGTAGAATTGGTTATGAATTACAAAACCAATTATTTGCATTTTCAAGCAGACCCAAAATATTATATGTATTCGTTCCATGTTTAGAAAATTTTATTCCTTAAAAGTGCTACTCTCTCTGTCCAATTTTATGCGTCTTTATTCCATATTTTGTTCATCACAAAACTAATGTTTGTTAAGAACATTCTATGAATTTTCTATTCCTTGCATGTTCTGAAAATTTCATTCCTTAAAAGTGCTAATCCTTCTGTCCAATTTTATGTGTCTTTATTCCATTTTTTGTGCATCCCAAAACTAATGTTCATTAAGAACATTTACTAAGGATTTTCTATTCCTAGCCTTGCGTTGCATGTTCAGAAAATTCCATTCCTGAAAGGTGCTGTCCAATTCCTGAACATATTTAAAATTTTAGAATTTTTTTTTTGGTCCCAAAATTATTGTCCATTCAGAACATTTATTAAAAATTTTCTAATTACATTCACAAATTACCCGTGTTGGTTGAAAACACCCAACAAAAATAGATGTGACAAAAAACAAGGGAGGTTAAATTTAGGACAATGCCATTATTTTCGTGGATGTGAATGCAATTGTTAATAATTTCTTAAAAAGTACAATTCTCTAGAATACACACATAGGAGGGAGAAATATAGAAATATACGATTTGACCCTAATTATGGCCATTAATAAGAATTGTTCCTGACTTAATTTGGTGTATAGAAATTAATCCTTAATTTGCAATAGAAATCAATAATTAGTCCATATTCCTAAATGGTTAGTATAAATCCAGACCATTATATCTTTGTCATACATATATACATAACTGTATATGTATACACATATCTATGACACATGTAAAATTCAAATAAAGTTAACCAAGATGGTTAGTAAATGGAGCGGATTGTTAGGAGATCATGGATAATGATTTTTATCCCAAAAATCATGCTGATTTGTGGTTCAAAACAGTGCATTTTTAAAATTTGTATGTAAAATGTTGAGTAATATTTGGGACACAACCTTCATACAACTTTCATACAACCTCTCCAAAAGATGTGTCTATCTCTCTCCTGTGATGTCACTGGACCCCATAGTGACACAGGAAAGAGATAGATACATCTTTTGAGGAGGTTGTATGAAAGTTGTATGAAGGTTGTGCTCCAAGTATTACCCTAAAATGTTTATAGTAGAAAATGATTTGTATGTTTTATTGATTTGAATCATAGAAATAATAGATAATTTTTTTGTGGAAAACTGAAAGTTGCTGATAAAAATGTGAGAAATTCTCACATTATAGTGCGAAATTCATAACTATATTTCACAATATAGTGCGAAATCATGCTGAAATTCATAATCTGAGAATTTTGTGATAAGCTTGTTGGAAGAAGTGACTTAGTTGTGAAAATTTTCGTATTATATCCATTCAAAAAGTGAGAAATTTGTATTACTAAGTGAGAAATTTGTTATTAGAGCATTCGAAACTGGCCATATGATTAGATGTACATATGTATATATGTACCACCAGCACAAATAAGGCGTGTGAATGACGGGTATGTCAAGTATAATCCATGGAGATCATGGATAAGAGAATAAATATTTCTTATTTTACTCAAATTTCAAATTTATTTGCTAAAATCAAGGAGTTTCCTCACTTTGGTAAATAATGTAGTGGAATTGAAAGTGAGAATTTCTCACTATTAAGTGTATTAAGTGAGAAATATAGTGAACTTTCGGTGGGATGTTTTCTATATATGATTCAGTCATTAAATGAGAATTTCTCACTCTGGTAATAATTAGTGAGAATTTCTCAGTATTAAGTGAGGATTCTCATTTTAACATACTGAACATGTACAATTTCTCATTTAAATTTGAAGTGAAAAAACGAAAATTTTTACACCACACAAAAACAGAAATTTTCACTTCAACATATTGATCATGTACAATTTCTCAGTTAAATAAGAAGTGAGGAAAAAATAAATTTTTTATACCAAACAAAAATAGAAGTGAGAAATACCCACTTTATACAAACTCAACCATTCACACAGAGATTAATCAAAGATTTCTCACTTCGACATATTTATCATGTACAAATTCTCAATTAAATTAGAAATGAGAAAGCACAAATTTGTATACCTAATAAAAACAGAAATGAGAAATACTCAATTTTATACAATCTCAACCATTCACACAGAGAGTAGATCTGAAACTTCTCACTTCGACATACAAATACGAACCATCAAATTGATGAGAAATTGACATTTTCTTGCCATTGTCGTCTTCATCGAAGCCCAAAAAATGAGAAACTTCTGATAAAAACTCTAACATAAAACGAACAACGAATCTTGACTTTCTACCAAATCGTGAGAAATTTTGCAAACAAATTTGTGAGAAATATGTGAATCGCTTGATCTTCTTCAATCCACTTTGATCTCTATGAATCGTCTAACTGTCGATGATCTTCTCCAGCTGCATTCATTCGTCGTCGTTCACCTTCAATCGCCTCCAAATCGTTGGAGCTCTGTGCATTTAGAATTTCTCTTCTTCTTTTTTTTCCCTAAATATCTCATTGAATAGCATGCATGATTTTAGAAGGAACGTGATTTACGGGATTTTAATTTCTATTTTTGAAAATGCTATAATGTAGGAAAGTCAACAATATGCATGGATGTGGGGTATTTTGGTCCTCAAAACAAATTAGAGACCTATTTCTAGTTTCATTTTTAAAAATGACCTATTTCTAGTTCGGTGTCTATATTAGGACTAAATATTAAGTTACTCATTCAATATGGTAAATATGACCTACCTCCCTTGAGGTTTGGCCTAATAACATTTACCTCCCTCCACGTTTCAGAAGTAACACTTACCTCTCCTGTCAGAGTTTGTCTAGTAACAGTGTTAATTCAGTCAGTTAAGTTACTTTTTTACCCTTGCCTAGAACGACGCAGTTTTGGCTAAGATAAGTCCTCTGTTTCTCTCTCATCCATCTCTCAGTTGCAAAACCAAGCTTCTCCATGGCAGTTTATCCAACTACTGTCGTCCCCGACTCACCGCCACCGCTAAGATCACCTTCACCTAGGGGTGTACATGAGCTGAGTCGCTCAACAAGGGCTCGCGGCTCGGCTCGATAAAAGCTCGTCTCGGCTCGTATAACAAACGAGCCAAGCTTGAGCTTGAATACAAAGCTTGTTTTAATAAACGAGCCAAGCTTGAGCACACATGGGCTCGGCTCGATAAGGCTCGTGAACAGTTCGATTAAGACTCGTATAGTAGGCTCGTGAAAAATCTCTTTAGAGTAATGTTTGAGCCACACTCATCTGCACCCAAAAAGCATTCACACTCTGAGGTGGACCAATGAGAAGAGACTAACAGTGGATCCCGCAATCTCTATCTCTCTTCTCATTGATCCACCTCAGGGTGTGGATGATTTTTGGGTATGAATGGGTGTGCCTCTAGCATTGTTGATCTCTGTAATAGGTTTGACAAACACTTGTTTATATATATATACATGATAATAATACAAATATAATATATGTATAATGCAAAGTATTTGAAATTGAAATAATATTATATATATGATAATTATAAAAACATAATATATGTATAATGCAAAGTATTTAAAATTAAAAGAATGTTGACATATTATAATATGCATAGTCCAAAATTCACGTGCCAAGCAATTGTTTTAAGTAATATATATATATATATATATGCCAACTGTCAAGCATTGAGTTTGGTCTATGGATTTTGATTGACAACTTAAACTTGCTACTAAGGGTGTATACAAGTTGAGCCGCTCAACAAGGGCACGAGGCCGCTCGGTTCGTTAATAGTTAAGCTCGGCTTGACTCGATGATAAACGAGCCAAGCTCAAGCTTGAGCAGTATGTCAACTCTTTACGCACGGCTCGAATTCGAAAAGCTCAAAGCTCTACCTTCACCACCACTATACATCACACACACACAACCTCCCCAACTATCTCTTTAGATCTCTCTCAAACCCCAAAATCCTCTAAAGAAACCCCAAAATTAAATAATTCGTCAAGGTCCTTCCAAATTTGATTCCCCTCGCGATGAGTTTTCCAGGATCGACTATCACCACTTCCGACAGTGGAGACACCTTGTAATATTTGACATTTTCTTTATTTTATTCTTTTTATGAAAATTGTAATGTTGAGTTGTTTGGGAAAGATACCATGAAAAAAACCCAATTGTACACCCACAAAGTTGGTAGAGAGAGAGACCAGAGATGTACAATTTTCAGAGGGAGAAAAAAAAATAAGAAACCCACTTTTAGAGAGAGAGAGACTAAAAAGAGAGAAGAAAAATGAGATTTGGAAAATAGAAAGAGATACTCCCATTTTTTTTTTATTGTAGCTTTGGAGTTCCATTGAGTCATTGACGATTGGCGGTGATCGGAGGTCTATTCATAATAGATCTGAAACTTTTACAATGTTTGACCCAAAAAAAAACTCTTAGTGCATGTAAACATTTATACATATAGGTGAGTTTTGGAATTACAGAATGGTTCACTATGTGATAGATTTGGGTAAATTATGTATACATTTAAATGCACATTATACGTACACTATAATGCACATTATATGTACACATTATGCATATATAACATTAGTGTTTCTTTATTTTTTACAAATTTGGTTTTTTTTTTATCATAAACAAGGGTAGTTTAGGTATTTTAGCATTAGTTAAAGTGATGTCATCATTTATTTGTTAACTTTTCTAACGGTCACCTAATAGAAGGAGGAATCTGTTACTTAACCTCTAAAATAAGGGAGGTAAGTGTTACACCTAAAACGTGGAAGAAAATAAGTGATATTAGGTCAAACCTCAAAAGAGGTTAGTGATATTTACCCATAATAATATTTTGGTTATACAATGGCTCAGAGTGGCGGGAACTTCATCTTTTTGAATACGCCTTGCATGAAAAGCTCAGTTTTGTCCCCCACAATAACCTCAATTCAAACTACCCTGGTCTCCCAATCCATTAAGACTTTTAGATTGGTATATTTTCGCCCCTTATTTCTCAGAAAAATCTAATCCAACTTAACATAAACCAAATTTGTATTAGTACGTTATAGGGAATGACGTGATATCCATGTTATAGCCAATATTCACTCCACCTAGGGGTGTGTTTTGGCCAAAACGGATCGAAAATAACGCTTTCGAAAGAAAAAAAATGTGAAATTTTCGAAAATTAAAATGCTCGTTCGATTCCGAAAATAAAAAATTTCGGAATTCGAAAAATTTTGGAATTTTTTTCAAAAAATTTCAGAAATTTCAGAATTTTTCAGTGCAAGCTACTAGCTCGAGACTAATGTGGTACTAACTTATGACTCATTTATAGACTCACCTTCCTCATCATTCTCCCTTGACAACCGATGTGGGGACTAATAATGTAAAACAAGTTTGGAAAATTTCATAATTTTCCAAACTTTTCAGAAATAATTAATCAGAATTTTTTCCGATTCTGATCAAACTTTTTCAGAATTTCGGAATTCATTTTTAAGTGCAAAAATCGGAATTCAGATCGGAATAGAAATTTTCGTGTCAAGTTGCAGCCCTACATCCCCCTAATAAATACATTGAAAATTTTAATTTTAACTTCACTAGTTATTTAAATAAAGAGTAAAGATTTGGCCCCAAACAAATTACACTAACACCAATGAGAGATTGTCATGTGGCAGAGTTAATAGCATTTTGTCTCCTGTGTGACAGACAACTCTACCACATGGCAGTCTTCCACTGGTGTTAGTATAATTTATTTGTGGAGCGTTTGGGGCCAAATCTTTACTCTTTATTTAAATAATAATATGCTTCCCAAATTTTGGATCCTAAATGGTGCCAAATACATATGGCAATGGGGCTAACTGGATTTTGATTAGATGAATAAAGTGGTCTCATTCTTATTGAAATTTGTTCCACTGATATATGTATTTGAGAAGCATTTGAGATCCAAAATTTGGGAAAATATAGTATTAGTATATTTATTTTAGGTGTGATGGGAGCATAATTAAGAGAGCATTTTTGCTCATCCATTTTTTGTTCATCATTGCTTACCCAGTCATTCACTGGCTAACATATGTCTCATTCTAGTAATTAGGTTGATAATGCAAGGACAAAATAAGAATAAAATGGAACACATGTCACCTAGTGAAGGCTTGAATGAGCAATGGTACACTAAAAATGGGGTGAGCAAAAATGTTCTTGATAATTAAATACGTACGTAACTTTAGCATAATAAAAATAATAATAATAATAATAATAATAATAAGGGTTAATTACACTGACCTCCCCTGGGGTATGGCGAAATTCCATGAGCATCCCCTCTATATTGCAAAATTACACAAACCTCCCCTCTAGCATGAATTTACTATTTTACCCTTACTTTGTTTACCATTTTACTAAATTACACCTCTCTCTCTCCCTCTCTCTCTTTCTCTCTCTCTCTCTCTCACATCTCTCTACTGTGTGTGTATATAGATATACACTACATGGGAGAGGCTCTTAAGTGATTTGGGATGAGTGAACTTACTCAGTGAACTGGCTTTTAAGCCTAAAAGAACCCGCGGGCTACCCTGTTGGCCCGCATGTTCTTTTAGGCTTAAAAGTCAGTTCACTAGGTAAGTTCACTCAACCCAGTTCACTTAAGAGCCTCACCCTACAATACACACACACACACACATGCACACATACATATACGAAAATTCTATGGAAAGGGCGCCCTCTCTCTAATAAAGAGATGGCCTCTATTTTAGTTGTCAGATCGTGTTTAAAAACTGTGAAGTGACAAAATTGCCCTTAATGAAAACACGATCTGACGGTCATATATATAGATATGAATTTATTAAAAAAAAAATCAAAAATTTAAACCCAAAATTAATTTAGTTAATTAAGAAGGGAGGTCTCTATAAATTTTGCAATCTAGAGGGGAGGTATGTGTAATGCAAATCCAAACGTCAAGGAAGGTTGTGTAATTTTGTAATATAGAGGAGAGATCAATACAATTTCAGTAAACCGTAGGGGAGGTCCGTGTAATTAACCCTAATAGTAATAATAATAAAAGAAGAGTAAAACTTGGGGCACAATCATTCCACAACTTTTTGTTCACAATCTCATTATCTCTCTCTATCTCTCTCTCTCTCTCTCCTAGTAGGCACTGTGAGGGGGCCACTTACACTGGGGGACCCATCAGGAGAGATATAGAGAGATTGTGAGCAAAAAGTTATAAGAATGTTGTGCCCAAAGAATTACCCATAAAAGAAACAACAACTGCCAAGCACCCTTCAAATTAGGGATGGTGTAATACCCTTGAAAATTTGATAATATGGAAATAAACTTCTGGGTATGTTCCTGTAATTATTTCTGTAGCCTGTACTAATATATGTGTATATATTTGACGACATTCGAGATTTTAATATTCATAGTATTTGTATCGCTTAGTTAATGTGAATTTAATTGCTAAGCCCGACCCCGTATATTAATGTCGTATTTTAATATTATTATCGTTAAATAACTTTAAGTTATATTGAATATTCATTGTCGCTAAATTTATAACTATAGATTGCTTTTAATAATTATTGTCGCTTAAGTTATAATTATCGATTATTTAAATATCTGTAATTTGCTAAGTTTATAATTATAGGTTTAATTAGAATTCATAAGAAGACGCATTTGCTTGTTGTCCCAACGATGGTGTCATTATATACATTTTAGTAATAATGGTATTAATGGTCGTAGCCTCGAATTTTAGTTTCTAGTTTAAAATTCATAGACGAGTTCTAATTAGGCTCGTACACAGCCTCATACATAGGCACAAATGCATTTGTGCACCTAACTTGTGATTAGAACATGTAAATTGAGACATAGGCCCCACATATGGCAACATGGCAGCCATGCATGGCTCTACCCGCCACTTGCTAACCATGTGATGGCTCTACCTGCCACTTGCCAACCATGTGGACACTTGTCTATTTCATTTCATGCAAATCATGAGTATGATATATATATAAATATATTATATACGAGCACACACATAGTCTCTCATTTAACATAGATACACATTGATACTACACCTCCACCCCCTCCCTCAATTCTGCCGGCCACACCACCTCACACACTGCGCACCTATATATATATATTATATGTAGATCCGATAGAGAGAGAGAAAGTGAGAGCCTCCAATTTTGATTCCACCTGCACACAATTAGACCCACATACATGTATATCTAGAGCTTTAGGAGAATTTTTTTGAAGTGATTTTGGAAGATCAGAAGCTGCAGTTTGTAGAATCACCATAGGAAGCCATTGTTGAAGTTTCGTTACCTTGCCACCACACCTCATTGGGACCTAGGGACCGCAGCTACGCTTGTCTTTACACACCCGCATCGAGGTGAGTCGTCCTAACTCACTTGCTATATTATAGATTTACTCTATGTGTATTATGTGAATATCCAGTGTGTCTTGTGTGGACATCTCTGATAAGTATTATATATGTGTACGTTCAGATTTACGGTTTATATGATGAACGCATGTTTAAATATCCAAACTCCATGCTTAGTTATTAATTGTCGTTATACATGCTTATTATGCTTCACAATTACACATGGACATTCATATGGGCGTAATCGAGTCATGATGTCAATATTGACATTTGCATGGTTAGTCAAGGAGACTAACCCAGTCATATTGTCATACATGTTGAGTGGATCACGGAGGTCCGAACGGTACAGTCAAATCAATGGGAACAACGATGAAAAGCTATAGGGCCATGCTAGGCGACGATAGCGAAGTTACCCATTGAAATCATTGGGGGTGGAACATGAGTTGATGGTTGATATGCTATAGGGCCATGCTAGGCGATGATAGCAAAGGTACCCATTGAAATCATTGGGGTGGAACCTGAGTTGATGGTTGATACGCTATAGGGCCATGCTAGATGATGATAGCAAAGTATCCATCTGAACATTGAATACAATAGTTACCTTTTATACTGCTATAGGGCCATGCTAGCCGACGATAGCAATGTAATCATTCTACTCTAAGCTAACGGTGTTACACTGGTAATGTAACAAGTCACATGAGTCAGTTGTGGTGTTTGTGGTCGAGTAAAGTCGAACATATCGATGGTGCATCGTGTCGTATCCCATTCATATTACTATGTCATAAATCTTACGTATTGAGATAATGCTTATCAAATGTTTAGTTCGAGATATTTGTTGTACTTATATACTATTGTTTGTATTAGGAGTGATCGGTTAGGTCAACTCACTTAGCTTCAAAAGCTAACGGCTCTTCCCTCTGCCCTGGACATATCACGTTTGGATTTCACAGGTGACGACTATCAAGATGAGGTCTACCCAAAAGGGACACGGCAGATCTACAAGTTAAAGCGAATGACTCCGATATAATTGTATTTAGAATTACTTAATTTGTTTTGTTGTCTTCTATTTGAGGTAGGGGTGTTCTCGGTCGGGTTCGGTCGGGGTAAATGGGGTTTTGGAGACCGAACCGATGGGAGTCAGGGTGCCTCTGGTGGCACCGAAACTGACCAAAGGTCAGTCGGTTTCGGTCGGGACTGGGTGGTCGGGTTTGGTCGGGGCATTCGGTCGGGTTCGGGGTGGGCTGCTGTGATGGGCCACTGGTGTGGACCACTTATTTGGCCTTAATTGGGCTTTAATTGGACTATTTTTAAACATTTTCCAAACTGTTTTGGACCTCTAATTATGGACTTTATGCACCAAACTTCTCCAAACTATTTTTTGGGCCATTTAATTTACACATTGGGCCACTAATTTATTAATTCATAATGATTCTTAATTCATTTTTTATAGAATTTTTTTTCGTTAATGGTAATAACTAATAAATGGCAAAAAAAATATGTAAAATGGCTTGATTCAACAGATCAATCCGGAATATAAAAACTAAAAATAAAAACAGATCAATCCTACTATGAAAGAGAAAATCAAAACATTAACTTTAGTCCCAAAAATACATCAAAGAATAAAATAAAGTTTGATCAAGAATTCAAGAGAGAGCCCATCATCATACATCCACAATAGAGGGTTCCAGAACACCACTGCCCAGTCCCATCACGTGATCAGCATTCAGCAACATCAAGGAACAAGGTCAAATGGGCACATTTAAAAATAATAATGTTTAAAAGCAAATGCCAACAACCAAACACGCCTCTAAGCTGGAACCAACAACCACAGCTGGAACCCATACTTGCACACACAAGTCATAGGACATGCACCTGTTGCACCATCTTCAATCTCTAGAATCCACACAATTACCAGAGAAAGAACGAACCAAACCAGATCCAATAACAAAAAGAATTTGTAGATTTGCACAACACCATCACTGAAAATCTGAAGATGGCGTTGTTCTATGGTGTTGTTCTATGGATCATTGTGGTGGTGGCGGCTGATCTGCAGACTGTGGATCTGCTCGGCGGGCGTCGGGTGTAGATCTGGATGAGGGGGTTGACCGTAGAGGCGTGGATGAGGAGGGGGTAAGGAGGGAGAGATGAGGTTCTCCATCTGGTGTCGGTGGCTGCGATCGAGAGGGAGGTGAAGGAGGAGGAAGAGAGAAGGCGACGTAGGGGGGTAATGAGGAGGTGAAGGAGGAAGGAGAGGAGGCGGCGTACAAAGGAGAGGAGAGGAGAGGCGCAGATGGAGTCTCCACTCTTGGAGATTGGAGAAAAATGAAATGAATCACTACTCACTAGGGTTTGGTGATAATTTGTATTTAAAGCAAAGGGATTTGGTCGGGTTCGGGCCTTAGCTTTCACATCCCGTGGGCCGAACCGACTGGTCGGTTTTTGACTACCAAAACACCGAACACCGACTGTTATCCCGTCGGTCCTCCATTTTCGGTCTGGTTCGGGTTGGGCCGGTCGGTCAGTTCGGGCTTGCGGGTTTTTTGAACACCCCTAATTTGAGGTAATGCTTTAGATATGAATTCTGTTCAGAATAGATCGCCCTAGACTACCTTTATATATCTTTTATTTAGACTCATGATGTAATAACTAGATCCCAGACATTTGAGTTCTATTGAAGAATACCAATAGATGTTTCTATGCTTCCGCTTACTCTGTTAACCATGTGTAGAACGTAGAAAGGACAATCAATTACTGTAGCTCGTCATTCCCTATGGGTCCAGAAAGGAAATTTTAAATTTTCCCTATTTTTGGCTACTCCGGGGCGTGACAGGATTTTTGGTATCAGAGCACTAGGTTTAGAGGTGCTCGCTGATTGTCCTACACATTAAGTTATAAACTTTAGGATATCTCTGACTAGTACCGATACTAAGATAGCTTTTGTTGAGCACGTTGAACATGGACATCTTGTCGAATAGACGAGAGGTGCGACTAGTTACTACGTAAACCTAGTCGGCCCTACTTTAGAATAGAAATAACCAAGAACCAATAAGGGTGACCAATTAGAGGAAACTTAGAAAACTAGAAAGTTGGATTCCATAGCAACTGTAAATAGAGAAGTAGTAACCTTAACAGTATATCCCCAGAGTCATACACCAAAGCCTGATTCGTACGGGTAGATACGCCGAAGCCATAGCACCCAAGAATCAGTAGCCGTGTTAGGATACATTGAGACTTGGAACCCTCGATTCAAACTCATGAATTAGTATTAATGTAAGATAGCCAATTCAATCAAGTAAGTACGAACATTTTATTTAGACAAACCATATATAGATTGCTTAGCACCCCTAGACAAATCCACTAGAAGCAGTGATGAACTAGCAATAGACGATAAGAAAGGTCTAGCTAAGCATTTAAGGCAAATTTTACTGTAGAAATTGTAGACGAGAACCATACTGAGTAATCATATCCTTCCTACTCATTCAACTCCCTTTGAGTAAATCGATGCCTTCTATTCTAATGATCATTTCTTTTGAAGAAGATATCTATGTATTTTGTAAAGTGACTCTGATTTCCGTCAATAATTATTGTGATATCCTCCTTGGTGAGTAATTCACTTCCTTGAATTTTCAGAATTCCCAAGTCAACAATTCTTTAGTACATAACTTTGATCATTGTGATTATTGACAAATCCTTTTAGGAACAAGTTCGATTTCTAGTACTATAAAGCCATTCTTTTAACTTATTATTCTTTGGACTAAATCTTGCAAGTTCATTATCTTTGAAAATATTCTAAATAAATTTGATTGTTAATACTAAAAAGTCATTCTTTTGACTTATTATTCTTTGAATAAATTCTTGCAAGTTCATTATCCTTGAAATAATTCTAAATAAGTTCTCTGTCTTTGTTCATACTACAAACTCAAAAATGTTGTACTTTCTGTATGTTTTGACCTCTTATTATTTTCTCTCGTTTGCTACCTTATTTTTTTATCAGTGAGGTTTCATTTGGACTATTTCACTTAAGAAATGCCAAATTCTTATTTCATACATTGAAGGCCTTGTGCGATCGATTACTTTCATTTCCTACAAATCTTGAGATACTACGATTACTTCCATAGTAATTAGTCATTCAATCATTGTTAGATTTACATTCTATTTTTGAATGGATCATATCCTTTCTACTATTATACTTCTATTTTGTGAAAATTCATATGCTTTTCGAACTCAACTTCAGTTGGGAGAAATCCGTTAAAATCGTTTCAATCATCGCATTCTAGTTACTATGATTACGTAGAATACTATCCTAAGAGATGTAATAGGTTGTATTAGCTTTGCATAAGATATGATATAAACCTTATAGATACGAACTCTTATGTGGGGACGCTAGAATCTCCTCAACCTCTACAATGGCTCAATCATCTCAAGCAACAGAGAACCAGTTAGAAAGACTCAACAACATGATACCTAAGGAGATCGATCCCACCGGTGTATTTGGAAGACTAATACAAAGCTTATGGAAGACAGGTGACAACGCCAGCGCGGGTGACTATGGAGACATGTTATTCAAACAACTCCATATCGCCCATTCAGAATCGCTTCTGAGGCCACTTAAGCCACAACCAGCCGTACTACCCAGGCTAACCCTACTGCAAGGACAACTCGGAACAACAAACAACGATCATGGTGCATGTTTTAACTATGAAAACCCAGGACACGTGGCCAAGAATTGTCAACGAAACGTTATCTGTTATAACTGTCGCAAGAGAGGACATTTGAACAAGGACTGCAAAGCACATCGAGACGAACGCTACGGAGCACATGCTAAAGGACAGCTCAGACAAGCCCAGCTCAATACCATCATCCCCAGTAAAGCTAAATTGGGAAAAGAGGTGCAACGAAAACTGGAAGGACACGTGAAGAACAAGAGAAAATCCGACACAATAACAACATCAGTCCGATGCAAAACACGCCAACATTGTTTTAACTGCGGAACTCGCGGACATCACTTCGACGAATGTCCAACACCGAGACGAATCGAAGGACAAGTTGTACAATGCTATCACTGTGGCAAGACGGGCCACATCCGCAAGGATTGCAAGACATTGAAGAACATCAATCAAGTTTTGATTATGAACTTGGAAGAAGGAGGGAACGATAACCGTCACAAATGTCAAAAGGACGAGACCATATCCGACAACTAGTTCAACATATAACAAGATGAAGAACCACAGATCCGGAGGAGGTTTTTCCCTTACGACTCGGACTTAGAAGACTTTATGGTGCTAGACATCTTAGGATCTAGCTCATCTTATATGTTTGATCAGGCTAGTAGTCCCGTTTCTATTGTGTTTAATGTATGTTAACAGTAGTTGATGAAAATTTATGTAATCAACTATATAATATTTTGACTTGTTTATGAATCTACTTTTGCGTATTTAGTATTATTGCAATGACTAGTGTCATACATATATATATATGTATTATAGCAGAGGTTCGGCCAATTGATAGATAGTACACAACGAGCATCACATTCCACCTTTAGACCGACAATCAAACTAGACGCGCTAACCTAACGGTAGAAGACGTCTTACAAGCTCACGTCATCAACACACAATCAACAACATCATGAACACGTAGGAGAGTTTACACTAGTAACTATGAAAGCTCATGGCACAACAGGAACTATGAAAGCTCATGGCACAACAGGAATGAAAACACGAGAGAATCCACTTGCCGTAGATCAATGTTCGCTAACTACCACAAAGTTAAGTATAGTCATGATGTCATTTAAGGCCCTATACGGAAGGCCATGTCAATTGTCATCACGTCAGAAAGATCGAGAAACGAAGAGAGGATGCAAGCAACCCAGAGTTGACACAAAAACTACGCAAACCAATGAAGGACGGACATACAGTTTGAAGTCAGAGATGAAGTATTATTGAAAGTATCAATCGCTTGAGGCAACATGCTATTGGTCTAAAAGAAAGGAAGCTACCACTGCGACACATCGGATTATTACGATCAAAGCGTCTACCAACTCACATACGTTACCACCAATGGTGCAGTAGATCACAACACTTTTCGAGTGGATACGCTAATCCATAATGTTCTTCGTACCAAGATGTTGAGAGATACGTTTACAGCCCCTATGAGCTATGGATGGCGATAACACAGAAGTAAGCTAGAGCTTCGTTAGCAAGAACGACACGAACTCAACAAGCAATGATGATGAAAGAGTCAGTGCAACCATCGCCTCAAGAAGATTGAAAGATGAATAAAACGCTCATATAAAGATCTAGTGGAGATACCATGACAAGGAACGAACCGTCTTTTAATATAAGAGTAAACAACGACGACACCCTGCCACGATTAGGACAAGCCTAGTGCACTTGACTAATATGTCATCTCTTAGAACGCATCACACGAGATTAGAATCTTGTACGCTTAAGAACTAACTGCTTCAGATTTCGGGGACGAAATCTTTAATAGGAGGTGGATGATGTAATACCCTTGAAAATTTGATAATATGGAAATAAACTTTTGAGTTTGTTCCTGTAATTATTTCTGTAGCTTGTACTAATATATGTATATATATTTGACGGCGTTCGAGATTTTAATATTCATAGTATTTGTATCGCTTAGTTAATGTGATTTTAATTGCTAAGCCCGACCCCGTATATTAATGTCGTATTTTAATATTATTATCGTTAAATAACTTTAAGTTATATTGAATTTTCATTGTCGCTAAATTTATAACTATAGATTGCTTTTAATAATTATTATCGCTTAAGTTATAGTTATCGATTATTTAAATATCTGTAATTTGCTAAGTTTATAATTATAGGCTTAATTAGAATTCATAAGAAGACGCAATTGCTTGTTGTCCCAACGACGGTGTCATTGTATAGATTTTAGTAATAATGGTATTAATGGTCGTAGCCTCGACTTTTAGTTTATAGTTTAAAATTCATAGACGAGTTCTAATTAGGCTCGTACACAGCCTCGTACGTAGGCACAATTGCATTTGTGCACGTAACTTGTGATTAGTACATATAAACCGAGACATGGGCCCCACATATGGCAACATGGCAGCCATGCATGGCTCTACCCGCCACTTGCTAACCATGTGATGGCTCTACCTGCCACTTGCCAACCATGTGGACACTTGTCTATTTCATTTCATGCAAATCATGAATATTATATATATATATATTACATATGAGCATACACACAGTCTCTCATGTAACATAGATACGCATTGATACTACACCTCCACCCCCTCCCTCAATTCTGCTGGCCACACCACCTCACACACTGCACACCTATATATATATATATGTAGATCCGAGAGAGAGAGAAAGTGAGAGTTTCCACTTTTGATTCCATCTGCACGCAATTAGACCCACATGCATGTACATCTAGAGCATTAAGAGAAATTTTTAGAAGTGATTTTGGAAGATCAGAAGCTGCAATTTGTAGAATCACCATGGGAAGCCATTGTTGAAGCTTCGTTACCTTGCCACCATACCTCATTGGGACCTAGGGATTGCAGCTACGCTTGTCTTTACGTACCCGCATCGAGGTGAGTCGTCCTAACTCACTTGCTATATTATAGATTTACTCTATGTGTATTATGTGAATATCCAGTGTGTCTTGTGTGTACATGTCAGATGAGTATTATATATGTGTACGTTTAGATTTACGGTTTATATGATGAACGCATGTTTAAATATCCAAACTCCATGCTTAGTTATTAATTGTCGTTATACATGCTTTTTATGCTTCATAATTATACATGGACATTCATATGGGCGTAATCGAGTCATGGTGTCAATGTTGATGTCTGCATGGTTAGTCAAGGGGACTAACCCTGTAGCGCCCCGACCTGCTGTGGCCGGAACGCTCGCGAAAACCCCGCTAAACGCAAATAAAAAAAACTACTAAATAAAATCTATGCCAAAGCTTAATCCCAAGGGCAAAAAGGTCATTTAAAATTTTTTGCCCAAATATAATATCAAAAAGAAAATATTTGAAACACGGTTCTAACGGTTCGAGCGGTATGAGGTTTTGAGTTTTCTAGAGAAAACTGTGCCTGTTTCCGTAAAAGCCAATGTATCAATATTTATTATTAATATTAATATTATTTTTTTTTTCTTGGCTTAAGCCTCAAAACTCCATTTTTAAAACCACCAAACTTCCAACTCAAAGGGATATTTCAATTCACTTCAAACACAATATTTTAGGCCTCTAATACACAACAAACATCACCACAAACACCATAAACATATTCATCTTTCTTAGACCAAGATTAAAACATGGATTTCTCAAGAATGCAACATGTTTCACAAATCTGGAAATTCCAAAACAATCGCACGAAATCCTCAACACCATGTCCGTACTAACCTGATATCAAAAAATCCAAATATATACCAACCCAACCTCAAACATTTACATCATAAACATTACTCAAATCTTCAACCAAAGTTCACATACATAAATCCATTAACAACTTAAGTTTAATACAAACGTTTACAACTCCAACATGCCAATCCAAAATGACGCATATACATCCTAAACGTACTCAACGACTCGAGACTCATGGCAGTGGCGCCTACACCGCAATACCTGCAAAAATGCCTGTGTGGGTGTGAGCAACCATTGGCTCACAGCAAGAAAACCAAGAATAATGCAATATAAACATTCAAGTCACCACCTAATCCGCATCCAAGTTAGTTCAACTAAACATATACGCTAATGCAATGCATTCCCATAAATGAATGACGCACGCACCCGGGCCCATTTCGCTCGGCTCTTTTGGCCGTTTCCAAGTTTCGCTACTTGGATTTTTATCGCTTTCGCTATGCATGTGCATGACATAGAATATTCGTGCCATGCCCAATATATGTATTTCATACAACCCACTTAAGATTTTCATTCAACTAAAATATAAACTCAACAAGTAATGTCCATACTACATTATTATGGTTTTCAGAAAAACCCACCTCAAGTCTTTATGAAAATAAGTGCAACGATTTACTCCGCTCGCTCCGGCGGCTCTTTCGGGGCGCTTCCACTTGCCTCTGAACCTGAAATCTTACATAATTAGGTTCTATCGCATATATAGGCTAATAAGCATAATCTATAATCAAAATGACACTTAAATATTGGTTTCACAAGCCAATTTTAATTAGTTTTAAAGCAGCCCATGTCCTCCCAAATTTGTCACTCAAAACATCGCATATAGCGTTTTCATTGGTGACAGTCCTTCACCTCATTGTGATTCACTTGTCACTCTCTCGTGGTGGTCGTCACCACGCTTCCCTTCTCGAAGCTTACTTCCCTCCTTAAAGGGGATAAATAAATGGTGGACACAATAATTTTCATTGACCCATATAATCACATAAACATTTCATCATGTTTGTACACATCATTTCAACATCATAATCATTCAATACATGCTTTATCATTAAACATAACAATTTATTCTCAATACATGAATTAATTCGCTGCTACTGTAATTGGCCAAAATCTCCCACTAGATGACGTTTTATGGAAAAACTTAAAACATGAAAAAGTTCCAGATCGTCGATTCCAGTCAGCATCGCGAGACTTTTGGCAAAAAAATGACGTTTACTATTTATTTCCGAATTTACACAAAACATGGCAAATTCTCACATTCATGGTTTATCCCAATCAATCAATTGTCACACAACATCGTTAAACACCCAATTTGGGATTAAAACACTCACCTTAGAAATTCTTCAAATAAACTTCTTATAAGTTGATTTTCAAAAATACCCAATTTCAAACCAATTTCAGTTTGCAAAAATACCCAAAAGTTCTTCTTCAAGCTCTTGAAAGCTTCAAGAACACAACAATGGTGAAACCCCCAATTCACAACCAATCTTTACCAAACTTGAAACCAAGGATTCTAATGGTATATAAAGCATATATAAACACTCAAACAACTCCAAAACCCAACAAAAATCAAACACCCAAACTTTCAATTTTCGGATTTTTTACAAACCCTCAAAAAAACCCATTTTTCAAACTTCACCAAAACTCAATTTTAACATGTAAGCTTCATACCACATCATATATATAACCTAAGAATCATCTTAGCAAACTCTAAACATGAATTTTAAACACCAATTTTCAGATTTTAAAAACCAACAACTAAAACCCCCATATAGCAAAGAACCCTAGAGAGAGAGAGACATACCCACTTGTTCTTCCCTTTTCAACTTGATATTTGTAGCTCAATTGAAGTTTGATTATTAAAACTCCATTTCTTCAAGCTCTTGTTCTTCTTCTCTCCTTTCTCTCTTTTTTTCTTCTTCTTCTTCTAAACCCTCTCCAAAATGAAGAAGAAATGAAACTAACGTATATCTCCTAAAAATCTGTTTTTCAACTTTTAAAAATTATATTTAACACCCCAACATTTCTTAAAACATGCACTTGAGTCCCCAACTTTCCCATATCATCTTAGGACCCCCAAGATATCAATAGTTAACAATATAAACCCCCATATCACAAATATAAATGCCCATAAAATAAATAAATATATATAATATATATAATTTTTTGCATCGCATTCGCTTGACTAATTAATTTAAATTACCCTATTTGGTTCTGGGTCTCACAACTCTCCCCCCGTTAAAATAAATTTCGTCCCCGAAATTACTTACCGTGATTGAAGAGATACGGATATTGCTTTCGCATGCTTTCCTCGGTTTCCCACGTCATCTCCTCGATCGCTTGACTTCGCCACAAAACTTTCACCATAGGAATCTCTTTGCTCCTCAACTGCCGCACTTGTCGGTCTAAGATTTGAACCGGTTTCTCTTCATACGTTAGATTTTCATCAAGCTCTAATGGTTCTGATTCTAACACGTGCGATGGATCTTTGACATATTTACGTAACATTGAGACATGGAATACATCATGTAGTCGCGACAATTCGGCCGGTAATTTCAATTTATATGCCACAGTTCCGATTTTCTCTATAATTTCGTAAGGCCCAATGTACCTCGGAGATAGTTTCCCTTTCTTCCCAAATCGCATAACGCCTTTCCACGGTGAGACTTTTAAAAACACTTGATCGCCCACTTCAAATTCAAGTTCTCGCCTACTAGTATCTGCGTAGCTTTTCTGCCGACTCTGAGAGGTTTTCAACTTTTCACGAATAATATCAATCTTACTCGCCGTTTCCTGAATAATCTCAGGCCCAAATATTCTGCTTTCAATTTTACTTTCGCCCACTTCACCCCAGCATATAGGAGTCCTACACTTCCTCCCATAAAGAGCCTCAAATGGTGCCATACCGATGCTACTGTGATAGCTGTTGTTATACGCAAATTCGACCAATGGTAGATGATTCTCCCAATTGCCTGAAAACTCCATCACGCACGCTCGTAACATGTCCTCAAGTGTTTGAATTATTCTCTCTGACTGTCCATCGGTTTGAGGGTGAAACGCAGTGCTAAATTTCAATTTAGTTCCCATCGCTTCTTGTAGATGTTTCCAAAAATGCGAGGTAAAATTAGGGTCGCGGTCAGAAATAATAGATACTGGGGCTCCATGCAATCGGACGATTTCATTCACATAAATTCTTGCATATCTATCAAGAGTGAACGTTGCTTTCACAGGTAGAAAATGTGCTGACTTAGTCAATCGATCAACAATGACCCAAATTGACTCATTACCTTTTTGTGTTAGCGGAAGTCCTCGCACAAAATCCATGGTAACATGTTCCCATTTCCACTCGGGAATCGGTAGTGGTTGCAACAAGCCCCCCGGTCGCTGGTGTTCAGCTTTTACTTGTTGACATACCAAGCATCGAGCCACAAATTTTGCTATTTCTCTCTTCATCGCTGGCCACCAATAGTATTCCTTGATTGTCTTATAAAGTTTAGTACTTCCTGGGTGCATGGCATACGCTGAACTGTGCGCTTCTTCTAAAATCTCCTTTCGCAACTCCTTATTTCGGGGTACACACATTCGAGTTCCATAACAGAGAACTCCATCGACTCGAATATTAAAGTCTTTTCGCTTTCCACTTATCACTTCTTCTCTAAATTTCATCAACCTTGAATCAGTATTTTGTAGCTCTTGAATTCTATCCACTAGAATCGGTCTCACTTGGAATCGTGCTATAAAGGCTTCAGTGTCTGACATTGCTAGTTCAACTTCCATTATTTTCATCTCTCGAATAAAATCAACCCCAGTGCATTGGATACAAGAAAGTAGGCCTTGAGATTTTCGACTTAGCGCATCGGCCACTATATTCGCCTTCCCTGGATGATAATGAATCGTGCAATCATAATCTTTGATTAGTTCAAGCCAATGCCTCTGTCTCAAATTCAATTCCTTCTGCGTGAATAAGTACTTCAAGCTTTGGTGATCAGTAAAGATTTCACAACTTTCCCCATACAAATAGTGTCTCCACAATTTCAATGCAAAAACAATCGCCGCCAATTCCAAATCGTGCACCGGATAATTCAACTCATGTGGTTTTAACTGTCTTGACGCATATGCTATCACCTTTCCATTTTGCATCAAAACGCAACCCAGACCCTGATGTGACGCATCGCTGTATACCACAAAACCTTCAGTACTTGTTGGAATAGTTAGTACTGGCGCTTGTGTTAATCGATTTTTCAGTTCCTGAAAACTTTCTTCGCATTCTCTACTCCAATGATATTGCACCCCTTTTCTGGTCAGCTTAGTCAACGGCAGCGCAATCGATGAGAAATTCTTGATAAATCGGCGGTAATAGCCTGCTAATCCCAGAAAACTTCGAATTTCTGTAACGCTCACTGGTGTCGGCCACAATAACACAGCTTCAACTTTTTTGGGATCAACTTTAATTCCATCACTAGAAACTACATGCCCCAGAAATGCTACTTCATCTAGCCAGAATTCGCACTTGCTTAATTTAGCGTATAATCTCTCTTCCCTCAATTTCTGCAATACTAATCTCAAATGATTTTTGTGTTCTTCAACACTGCGCGAATATACCAGAATGTCGTCAATGAACACTATCACGAAGCTATCTAAAAATGGCTTGAACACTCTGTTCATCAAATCCATAAACACTGCCGGCGCATTCGTCAACCCAAATGGCATCACAAGGAATTCAAAATGACCATATCGGACTCGGAACGCAGTCTTCTCTACATCGCTTTCTCTGACTCTAAGCTGGTGATAGCCCGATCTCAAATCAATTTTCAAAAATATTTTTGCTCCTTGAAGCTGATCAAACAAATCATCCACCCTAGGCATCGGATATTTGTTTCTAATGGTCACCTTATTTAATTGCCTGTAATCAATGCATAATCGCATGGTCCCATCTTTCTTTTTAACGAACAATACTGGCGCTCCCCATGGTGACACACTGGGTTGAATAAATCCCATTTTTAACAAATCTTCCAACTGTATTTTCAATTCTTTTAATTCCGCTGGTGCCATTCTGTAAGGTGGAATCGATATCGGCATAGTTCCAGGAACTAGATCAATAGTAAACTCTACTTCTCTTTCTGGCACAACACCTGGCAATTCCTCGGGAAACACGTCTGAATACTCATTCACAATCGGAACTGTTTCTATCTGCATTGCTACTTTCGTTGCATCAATCGCATACGCAATAACACATTCATACCCTTTTTTTAACATTTGTCTCGCGTCTATTACTGAAATCAAACTCGTTGGTGTTACCCGTCGCTCCCCGCAAAATACAAACTCGGCCTCATTCGGGATTCTAAAGGTTACTTCTTTATTAAAGCAATTTATTGACGCGTGATACGTTGACAACCAATTCATTCCCAGAATAACATCGAAGTCTTCTATATCTAACGGCAATAAATTCACCCCCATTCCATGATTTTCTATTTGTACCACACACCCTTCATAAACCCACTTAATCTCTACTTTATTTCCCAATGGCGTAGATACTATTAACTTTTCTCTCAACTCAGTCAAATAATCGTTAAATTTTTTTGCAAAGTTTATAGATATAAAGGAGTGAGTAGAACCTGAGTCAAACAATGTATATGCAACATAGTTTGAAATTAGAATCATACCCGTCACTACTTGCGGTGTCGCCTCCGCATCCTTCTTTGTCATCGCAAAAACTCGAGCTTGTCCTCCGGTACCATTCTTGCTAGAACCCCCTCTTGGTTGTCCTCGCCCCTGACCTCGACCCCTGCATGACGAAACAGTCGTTGAGGATACGGCCTCGGTCACCACAGTGCAATCTCTTGCCATATGACCCGGTCGCCCACACTTATAACATTCTCGCCTATCGGGCATCGGGCAATCACGAGAAATATGCCCAGGAGTCCCACATCGGTAGCAAGTAACACCCCCTGAAGAACCACTATGGCCTAAAGGTGGTCTCATAGATCCTGAACCCGATCCACTGGCACCGCTTGATCCTCCGCCTCGTTGTGGTTGTACAAACCCTCGACCTCTACCCGGAGCCTCTTGTAATCTCGGTCTTGGACCCCCACGGCTAGGCCCACTCACTTCGATCCTTCCTCGCTTTTGTTGTTCTCGAAAGGTCATGGATTCTCGTACATCTTTCTCAACCAACTTCGCTCTCTCCACTAATTCGAGATAGTTTCGTATATCCAGCGCTGAAAGTTTCGATCGGATCGAGAATTGCAAACCGTCCTGAAATTTTCTGCACTTTTCATATTCATCTTCTACCAACCTCATTGCAAATCGGGACAAAGCCGTGAACTGAGCTTCATACTCCTCCACCGTCACATCTCGGCCTTGCACAAGATTTATAAACTCTCGCCGCTTCTCGTTACGGTATGTTTCAGTAAAATATTTCTTGTTGAACTCTAACTCAAATTTTTCCCAAGTAATCTCATTAGGTTCTCTTCTCCCCACCATCGGCGTCTTCAAATGGGCCTTCAAGTCCTTCCACCAATAATCTGCTCTGTCAGTGAATGTAAATGCGGCTAGCATCACACGGTTATCATTGTCGATTTGCATAACTTCGAATATGTCTACCATCTTTTTAAACCATTTTTCAGCTTCTAATGGGGTACCCATTCCCGAGAATGTCGGTGGATGATACTTCATAAATTTTTCGTACAACCTCCCCAGCTCCTCTTTACTCTTACTAGACCCTGCCACTGCTGCTTCAATTTTTGAGTCAAAATATCTTGTCATCGACTCGATCATGTGTTCTGCTTGGGAAGGTTGTCCTTGTCCCGTCGGTCGTGATTGTTCGACCTCCTGATTACCCTGTGGATGATGTGTCCCCTCCCCCTCTTGGCCTTCCGACCGGTCTCCCGGAATCATTTTTTCGCAATTTCTGTAAATAACACAAGTTTGCAAAGCAAACATAATAATAACATTTATTGTTAGTCCAAAAACGAGAACCCATACAACCCAACTCAACGCCTAATCCACTGCCATGACCTAAACACAATGACAACAACACATACAGAACCTATAAACCTAGGCTCTGATACCAAGCTGTAGCGCCCCGACCCGTTGTGGCCGGAACGCTCGCGAAAACCCCGCTAAACGCAAATAAAAAAAACTACTAAATAAAATCTATGCCAAAGCTTAATCCCAAGGGCAAAAAGGTCATTTAAAATTTTTTGCCCAAATATAATATCAAAAAGAAAATATTTGAAACACGGTTCTAACGGTTCGAGCGGTATGAGGTTTTGAGTTTTCTAGAGAAAACTGTGCCTGTTTCCGTAAAAGCCAATGTATCAATATTTATTATTAATATTAATATTATTTTTTTTTTCTTGGCTTAAGCCTCAAAACTCCATTTTTAAAACCACCAAACTTCCAACTCAAAGGGATATTTCAATTCACTTCAAACACAATATTTTAGGCCTCTAATACACAACAAACATCACCACAAACACCATAAACATATTCATCTTTCTTAGACCAAGATTAAAACATGGATTTCTCAAGAATGCAACATGTTTCACAAATCTGGAAATTCCAAAACAATCGCACGAAATCCTCACGCCATGTCCGTACTAACCTGATATCAAAAAATCCAAATATATACCAACCCAACCTCAAACATTTACATCATAAACATTACTCAAATCTTCAACCAAAGTTCACATACATAAATCCATTAACAACTTAAGTTTAATACAAACGTTTACAACTCCAACATGCCAATCCAAAATGACGCATATACATCCTAAACGTACTCAACGACTCGAGACTCATGGCAGTGGCACCTACACCGCAATACCTGCAAAAATGCCTGTGTGGGTGTGAGCAACCCTTGGCTCACAGCAAGAAAACCAAGAATAATGCAATATAAACATTCAAGTCACCACCTAATCCGCATCCAAGTTAGTTCAACTAAACATATACGCTAATGCAATGCATTCCCATAAATGAATGACGCACGCACCCGGGCCCATTTCGCTCGGCTCTTTTGGCCGTTTCCAAGTTTCGCTACTTGGATTTTTATCGCTTTCGCTATGCATGTGCATGACATAGAATATTCGTGCCATGCCCAATATATGTATTTCATACAACCCACTTAAGATTTTCATTCAACTAAAATATAAACTCAACAAGTAATGTCCATACTACATTATTATGATTTTCAGAAAAACCCATCTCAAGTCTTTATGAAAATAAGTGCAACGATTTACTCCGCTCGCTCCGGCGGCTCTTTCGGGGCGCTTCCACTTGCCTCTGAACCTGAAATCTTACATAATTAGGTTCTATAGCATATATAGGCTAATAAGCATAATCTATAATCAAAATGACACTTAAATATTGGTTTCACAAGCCAATTTTAATTAGTTTTAAAGCAGCCCATGTCCTCCCAAATTTGTCACTCAAAACATCGCATATAGCGTTTTCATTGGTGACAGTCCTTCACCTCATTGTGATTCACTTGTCACTCTCTCGTGGTGGTCGTCACCACGCTTCCCTTCTCGAAGCTTACTTCCCTCCTTAAAGGGGATAAATAAATGGTGGATACAATAATTTTCATTGACCCAAATAATCACATAAACATTTCATCATGTTTGTACACATCATTTCAACATCATAATCATTCAATACATGCTTTATCATTAAACATAACAATTTATTCTCAATACATGAATTAATTCGCTGCTACTGTAATTGGCCAAAATCTCCCACTAGATGACGTTTTATGGAAAAACTTAAAACATGAAAAAGTTCCAGATCGTCGATTCCAGTCAGCATCGCGAGACTTTTGGCAAAAAAATGACGTTTACTATTTATTTCCGAATTTACACAAAACATGGCAAATTCTCACATTCATGGTTTATCCCAATCAATCAATTGTCACACAACATCGTTAAACACCCAATTTGGGATTAAAACACTCACCTTAGAAATTCTTCAAATAAACTTCTTATAAGTTGATTTTCAAAAATACCCAATTTCAAACCAATTTCAGTTTGCAAAAATACCCAAAAGTTCTTCTTCAAGCTCTTGAAAGCTTCAAGAACACAACAATGGTGAAACCCCCAATTCACAACCAATCTTTACCAAACTTGAAACCAAGGATTCTAATGGTATATAAAGCATATATAAACACTCAAACAACTCCAAAACCCAACAAAAATCAAACACCCAAACTTTCAATTTTCGGATTTTTTACAAACCCTAAAAAAAACCCATTTTTCAAACTTCACCAAAACTCAATTTTAACATGTAAGCTTCATACCACATCATATATATAACCTAAGAATCATCTTAGCAAACTCTAAACATGAATTTTAAACACCAATTTTCAGATTTTAAAAACCAACAACTAAAACCCCCATATAGCAAAGAACCCTAGAGAGAGAGAGACATACCCACTTGTTCTTCCCTTTTCAACTTGATATTTGTAGCTCAATTGAAGTTTGATTATTAAAACTCCATTTCTTCAAGCTCTTGTTCTTCTTCTCTCCTTTCTCTCTTTTTTTCTTCTTCTTCTTCTAAACCCTCTCCAAAATGAAGAAGAAATGAAACTAACGTATATCTCCTAAAAATCTGTTTTTCAACTTTTAAAAATTATATTTAACACCCCAACATTTCTTAAAACATGCACTTGAGTCCCCAACTTTCCCATATCATCTTAGGACCCCCAAGATATCAATAGTTAACAATATAAACCCCCATATCACAAATATAAATGCCCATAAAATAAATAAATATATATAATATATATAATTTTTTGCATCGCATTCGCTTGACTAATTAATTTAAATTACCCTATTTGGTTCTGGGTCTCACAACTCTCCCCCCGTTAAAATAAATTTCGTCCCCGAAATTACTTACCGTGATTGAAGAGATACGGATATTGCTTTCGCATGCTTTCCTCGGTTTCCCACGTCATCTCCTCGATCGCTTGACTTCGCCACAAAACTTTCACCATAGGAATCTCTTTGCTCCTCAACTGCCGCACTTGTCGGTCTAAGATTTGAACCGGTTTCTCTTCATACGTTAGATTTTCATCAAGCTCTAATGGTTCTGATTCTAACACGTGCGATGGATCTTTGACATATTTACGTAACATTGAGACATGGAACACATCATGTAGTCGCGACAATTCGGCCGCTCCTCAACTGCCGAACCCAGTCATATTGTCATACATGTTGAGTGGATCGCGGAGGTCCGAATGGTACAGTCAAATCAATGGGAACAATGATGAAATGCTATAGGGCCATGCTAGGCGACGATAACACTGCACCAGATTGGCCGATTTGTCACTGCTCGGGGCAGTGACAAAGAGCCTTTGTCACTGCTACGAACCGTGACATTTTCGGGGGTGACAAAAAATTTTGTCGCTGAACAAAACCGTGACAATTGTGGTGTGGACCGTGACAATTCGTACCCCTAAAAGGGGTTTGGACCGTGATAAAATATGAAATTTGTCACCGCTATACACCGTGACAATTTATAATTTTGTCACTGCTCGTAACCGTGACAAATTTATCTATTGTCACCTCTCTATTACAAAATTGTCACTGCTAATATCAGTGACAAATATAAATTTTTGTCACCATTTTTTCACTGCTAAAGGCGGTGACAATTCTGAAAGAAATTGAAAAAAAAATATTGTTTGCAAATATAAACACAATATCACAAATAACAAAAATTGCAATCCCCTTTGTCACCGCTCAAATTTGTTGAATTAGAATCATGAACTAGAAACAAGTTTATAACACAATATAAACTCATTTCATTCATTAATATAATTTGTAATGTCCATTGCTAATGTCAAGTATATATGAGAAGCATTTCCTCAGGTTTCAACACCAACAAAATCAACACAAAGCTGTTTAATCTATTTTACCATGTAATACCTTACAAGTGATCCAAATCAAAATATACAAGAGTTTACATAGATGAAGTGCCAATTATAGAGGCACCAATGCATTAAAACTGTGAAAAAAAAAGCCATGAATAGTAGGCCTTAATTGATGTAACAGACCAAAGTCAAGTTGAAAGTCCTAATCAATAGCGTTGCAATAAGAAAACTCCAAGTATATGCATCCTGCAAACAGAAATGATTTGTGGACATTAGTATTATTCTATGAGTACAAAATGCTAACCTACTACATCGGTAACTTATGAATTTTTAAAAAAAAAACTATGAAGTCCTTGTGACCTTATTAAAATTGATGGCAAACTTCATGTAGTAGGACAACAAGCCCTTAACTTAAAATACATAGTTCAAAAATGCACATGAAGTGTAGACAGAAACAAGGAGTTTTAGCAAATGCCCATGTAAAAGGAGAAGATCTTGACCATTACACGTCATTGGGCAGTCACATATCCTTAACAGAGATAAAATAGTGCGTGAGGGACAGTAACGGTATTTGTCTACTTCTCTTGTAAAGAAAATGAGAGGCATTGATCACGTATGCTTTTCTTGTATCATGGAAATTACCTTTCATTTCTTGTATGCTTTTCTTGTTTTCTTGAGCACAATGCACCACAATGAACCTTAAGAACCATACTGATTACCTAAGGCTACCAAAAAAAATTACGAACCCATGAGCTAAAAAATCAATAGCTTTGAATTCATGGAAGAAAAAAAATGAATCAACTATTTCCTTTATTAAACCCTAAAAAAATAACATTAGCAATAGCTTTGAATTCATGGAAGAAAAAAATTCATCTATAAAATATGGCCTTTCAATCCTCGTGAATAATCCAACACAAAATAGACAGTTCCAACAAAATATTCGGAGTTGGCTACACTAGTTTCTTTCCTATATCTCGGCCAGTTTCATTGTTTAAGACCAGAACTTCACTCAATTAATTACCATATTGTCAAAGTCTCTTTAGCAAATTAACCAATGACATTTTTTTTTGGTCAAATGAGAATATTAATGACAAAAATTGAAATGGACAGATCCAAAATAATACACTCTTTCAAATTCCCCTTCCTTAAAGTCCATCATGCAGTTTCATTCTTCTCAAATGTGTTTTGCCTATTTTACTTCATATTTAGCCAACTAATTCAAATTTCAATGCTCTTTTAACATGACTTTGTAAGGAGCATCATACTTATGTATAATTCTATCTCGAAGCTTTAGACAAAGGAGTAGAAGGCAAACAAGACTAGAATAAATGCTAGCAGAAAAGAATAGATTAGTGGAGATTTTCTACAAGATCAAAATTAGATTTTTGGGCATGTAGGTGGTGTTAGATCAGATGAGTTCAAGTGCAGATTTGGTAGGGCTAGGGGTTTGGTACTTTGAAGTATCTTGTGGAGAGTTAGATAGCTTGACAGGTGGTTTAGACTGTGTTTTTTTCTTTTGCCTATTTTGGAGGCAGGTTTTAAGGGGTTTTGTAGCATTGGGGTTTTTATGGGTCTATATGTAGCAAGTTAGCTCACTAGTTGGATGTTGCTAATCAAAAAATAAATAAAATCGTGTTAGAATACTAAATTGCAAGAAAAGGCTTATTCTCAAACTTGGTTTTGAGAAAGCCTATATGTAACTGAATGTGTTGGCATTTCTTGAATCAAGTCATTGGAAAGACAAGGTTTGGCCTAAATCGGAGGAGGTGGATGTTGAGTGTCTATCATAAGCAAAGATCTTGGTTTTGGTTAATGGGTACCCAACAAAAGAATTTTCTATGCAGAAAATTGATGTTTGGTTCTAATTCTAAACTTAATTTCAGAAACAGCTGAATTGGAACACTTACGTAAAAGTTGTTCAGTCGAAAGGAACATTTTTTTTCATTGAACAACAACAATAAGATATATTCATTGATAAAATTCCCAGAAGGGGACATCCATTATATTCAGCAACACCCAAAAATCAGCCCCCAAACAGCCCTAGTAGGACACAATCACAAGAGCCAAACTAATAGACACATATCAGTCGGACTCCAGACACAAGAGTGAACACGTCATTGTTTTTGTAATATCAAGGAAAAATAATGAACTAATAGACAAGATGAATTGAAATGTACCTCGGCTTGATCGACACCAGTTCCTAACTGCCCAAATTGATTCCCACCAAATGAGTACACATCACCATCAGCAGAAATGTAGAGAGTGTGCAATAGTCCGGCTGCAACACAAGAATAAGTAGAAAGGAGGGGAGGAAAAAAGCAGATCAGATTATCCCTTCTCAGAGTGAATGTCATCTTGAACAACTATAGAGCTTTTTCTCCACCATTCTCTACCTTACCTACACGTTGATCCAAAAGCCCAGTCAATGTTATATTTTGCCAGTTTCAAGAATGAATACAAGGATACGAAAAAAAAGAACATGCTTTATATAAGCCATAGAACATAGTGATAGCAACAAATAATCCATTGGTGCTTGCATTAGGATCTTGAAATAATCAAACAACATAATCCAAAGAAGTTTGGCAAATGGCAAAGACAACCTCATAGTTTTCTATTCGAGAAAACATTGAATATACATTAGGTTCTCAGTGAATATTCCCATGCAAAAGCTATATGTATTCAACACACTTTTTTTGGGTTAAAATCATCAACACATTTGAGAGTATCAAAAGCTACCAAATAGGAGAGAGAGAGAGCTCACCCATCTGATGCAAATCTTTTAGTGCATAACCACTGGGATAGTTCTCGTATGATGCCATATATGTTACGATAACCTCGTCTGCACACGGAGATAGTTCCTTTATCATCAAATAAACCATTCTATATAACCAATATCCCTTGACTAAAAAAGCTTAGTCACAACAAAGAATACTTCTGTCACTTCAACCTATACATTCGAAGGAAAACCAATCATTCTAGAGAAAAACAAACAATAAACTATTCTAATTTCTAACACGATTCAGGAAGTTTTGAGTTTTTGACAAGTATTTTGACTATGACAATAACAAGTAAACCAACTTCATAATGACGCATGAAAGTGTGTGTGTGTGTGTGTGTAATTAGCGAGTGTCATAAAAATCTGACCTTTTCATTTTTTGTTTGGCCCTTTCTAAATTTAAAACTTTGCAAATCGTTCCACATGCAATGGGGCTCTTGGGGGATATTTTCAACTCTATTTAGGGGTTGAATTTCAGCAAAACATTAACCTGAATTTCACTAAACATTACAGCAAAAAAAGGGTTGTTTGGGGTTGAAAATTCAGCAAAACTGGAGCTATTTTAAGCTGTAAATTTGGACTGAAAATTTCAGCAATACAGGGCTGTATGGAGCTGTTTTCAGCTCTATATTGGGGCTATTTTCAGCTCTATGTAGAGGCTGACAAATTCAGTAGAGAGAGAGAGAGAGCATCAAATACATGTCATGCTTCACAAGAACTTAATTGGTATAAAACAAGGAAAACTTGCATGAAGTGAAGATTTGGATCATACAAGTATTAAAATGTTCCTTAAAAATGGAAATGGAGAATAAAAAATGAGAAAAAAGTCATTGTGTCCCAAGATTAAAGTTTTCATTCAACATAGAAGACAAAAAAGAGTACACATGTAAGGAGAATGATGAGCCCATCTGCATACCCAGGAAATTGATTTGCTAAGAATTGAAAAACTTTGTATTAGCCGGAATACCGTGGGGTACAAGAGGCTTTATCTAGTTAGAGCCCATTTGGTGTTGTTGTGAGAATAAGAGATTTTTTCTTTAATTAACAAATTTTTGAAAAGGAAACACGTTGCTACTTCTGAATTAAGCTGTAATTTAGCTTCAAAGTGGAATAAACTTTTAAAAAAGTTGTGAAGAAGTTTTTGCCAAAGGGACACAAATCTCTCAACAATCCCAAATAAGTTATTTTTGGTTCAAAATAAGCTAATCCAAATGAGTTCTTACAAATCCTGTAATGCGATCATCTAAAAAGCATTTAATCAACTAAATGCAGAAGCTACAACCTACATGTATTAGTATATAGAAACCATTGATCATAAATTCGGCAAAAAGAAGAGAGAGAGAAAGAGAGAGAGAGAGAGAGAGAGAGAGAGAGAGAGAGAGAGAGAGAGAGAAGGAAATAAAGAAAGACACATGGACACTAACCACATTGTTTTCATTCCAAGAATTGTGATTTAACACAAAGTGAGTCACCATGTTCTTTTAATAGATGAAAATAGAAGCTGTTCAATTCAGTAGTTTTAGACTCTTAGTGGCTGTTTTGAAAGGGAAACAAAAAGTAGTGTGCATGTAACCCAGATTGTGTATTCCTAGCATATAAAAAAAAATTAAATAAGAATCTTCATAGTCCCAGTTAGGAATCAAAAGCTCAATGCATTAAGTGTGCAAATTTTAGAAAATGAGAAGTTTAGAATAAAACTAATGCATTAAGAAATGAGCAAAACACACATCTATGTGTTTATTAGTTACCTTTTGCAATCTGCAGTTGGGCCATGTTCATAAATTCAATTGAATTTAGTAATAGAAAAATACAAATGACTAAGTCAATTTCAAGGCAATATAACACCAAAAAGTATTCCAGTACGGCATACCAGTACATCTTCACTAACAGTCCTATAGTCGGCCATTCCGTCGCTGACCACAGTTGCATTGAAGGATATGGCTGAAGCTAGCTCCATTTTGCCTTCAATCAGGAGCAATATGATCACCAACCCCTTCCAGTACTTCTGCAGCAACAAAATAGTAGGATGAAAGCAAGTTCTTTTACAAGAAAAGCAAGTAAAACAAGCAAAAAGATGAATTAAAGAGAGAAACTACTTACAATTATAGAGAGCATTGTGTAATTGCAAGATGAGAGTGCTTCTATTAGTTTGAAGAGATAAGGAAGGAAAACAAGAAATTTATAGGCAGCAAACAAGAATTGAAAGTGATGAGGTAAGAAGTTTTTCACTCAACTACCTAGTCCCTCTAGCCGGGTAGGTAATTTTCTGTCACAAAAACTAAATTAGGACTTTGACTCAAATAAACTAGGTCCATGTAGCAGAGCAAAAATTTCATTCCATTAGATACTTCTAGCCATTAGAGAAAAAAGAAGAGTAAAATGGAGTTCTTACTTGTGAATTTTATAACAAAATAGAAAGACAATAGCAAATCCTACGACTAGTGTTGGGTTCATGGTCTGACACTACCAATGCAATCTAATAGATCTATCGCGCGAGAAGAAGACAAAAAAAAAACATATCTAGGAGAGCCAAGAGATGAATATAGAAAATTTCGGAAGAAACTATAAGCTGAAAAAAAAAATTTGCCAGAAGCGTATAATATTACATATAAGCAGGAAATGTATAATAAACTAAGTAATTCCATAAATAAAAACTCATAGGGCATTGAATGTTAAAGGTGTTTGGAGGCTTCTTCACGTTTTCTTTCTGCTTTAATTATTTGTATGTAGGATCTAGCTACTAGCTAGACAATATATTCAGCTACAGTTTGGGACCATCAAACTTAGAAGTTTCTACTATCACAAGAAGGAATTGCAGTTGGGGACAACCAAACCCCATGTGACTTTTCAGAATTCAACAATTTGAATAAATTAAATGAGAAAAATAATAAGGAAAAGACAGTATGATAAAAAAAAAAAATTCAAATCCTGAATTTTGTGAGTCACTTCCCTTCCTCTATTCTTGAATTCCTATTATATTGTAAAAAATTTAAGTTCTAAATTTATATAAGCATGGGGGAAAACCATAGGGAAAAAGCTAGGGAACTCCACAAACACTTCCTTCCACTTAGTTTGAAGTGAATAATAATATGCCAAAGGTAGATCATCTCTTACCTTGTCTTTTTATTCCAAGATCAGCACATGGGTCAAATTAATTATTGTCATATGGGCTGATTATTGGGAAGCATAGCATTACTCTTACCATTTAAGTAGACTGAGCCCTTTCCCCTTCCCTTTCCCTTTGGGCTGATTTTGGGCATCTTTCACACGCCAAACGAGTTTGCTACACTGATATACTACTTTCTAAAATCAGTACTTAGTGCTTTTTATTGCTGAGTTGTGCAATTGGTTGTGCTACTTCATGGGTCAAAATAAAAAAATCCTTGTAAAATTCAAATTCGTTTCAGTATCTTTCCATTTTTGCTCCTGATTCTTTTTCTTTCCTCAGTGGCCAGACCAACATCAATTATTACACAACACTTGATACATGCTCTTAACCATTTGCATGTATACTAAAAACCAACAAAGTCTAAGGCAAAACAGAATACCCATTACCTAAATTTTTAGTAGAATTGAGAGTTCAAACTATAAGGACCATATGTTTTAGTGGCAAAAAAAATATGCTATGTACATTTTGGAAAAATAAGTCAAGAGGCTCAGCTCATTAGTATTCCAGTTCAGAATTTCTTAGATATGCATATTTTTGGAGAAGAAAGGAAAACATTATGAAATTTGTACAAACCTATATAGCATATTTTGTCCCACTTTTGCTCAAGAAGTGCAGATGTTTCAGGAACAGCACCCTCAATAACTTTGATTGCAGAGCAGTCCATGTATTTCCCGATTAGTTTTGCAAGCAATGAGGATGAGGCTGGAGCAATTTATGATGGTTTCAAAACCACAGCATTACCAGCCGCAATAGCTCCAACCATTGGATCAAGAGATAGATCTGACAGAAATGTCACAATCGAAAGTATAATTTAGTTCAAGGGTCATTCAAAGGTCCAAACAAAATGCTTGAGCTAACAAGCGTAAGTTAGAATTTGAACACATGGTTTAGAAACAATGATCCAAACACCGAAGTACAAGAACAAGGTTACTATTGAACACAATGGAAGTAACATTAATTATTGAAAAATAAGTGAGAAATAACACTCAAGAATGTTTGCAAGCTGCAAACATGACTCATTTTCTCTATCTTACAACCAAGTAATATAGTAAGTTGAGTATCAACGTACAGATAGGATAGTTCCATGCTGAAATGACCAATACAACACCCAAGGATTCTGACATTATGTTAGTCCAGAATATTCCTCATAGATCTCAACAGAATATTCCTTCAACCAAACTTAATAGTCAACATTGCCAAAATTCAAGTACATACTCTTAATTAGACAGAATGTATGGAAATAATTACCAGGTCATCATTAATCCTGTGCATAGCACGTTTTCAACTGCTTCCCCAGCTTTGTTATGTCTACATTCATAGAAGGAGAGGCTGCCAAGACTTTCAACACGTATATGAATTGTACATGTACATTAGATAAGAAAAGATGATGCCACTGAGCATTTGAGGCGCACGCATTAAACTACATGCAATTTAGTTGCTGTACATATGTGATGTTAAGCAGCCAAAAAGAGACTATAACTTACCAGGCTATTGGCAGGATTTAACGAGTGACCAATCAAAGAGCATAGGAGCCTGTGGTAGTTTTTGAGAAACCAGGTCAGAAATACATGTAATATTTTTCACAAACACATGCCTACACATGTAATGAGTCAAAAGGCAATAACATTCCAAAGCTGAAATTCATAAATCGTGTGCAGAGGCTTTCTTGGAAAATAAATGAGATCGTGGGCCATGTAAAAAAGATAACCTAGAGGGCATTTCAAGATTTTTGACGCTAGGGATATTCAAGATATTTCTGTCGGCGTCACAAGGACTTAAAAGCTCAAAATAGTTTCTAGCAACATTTTTCACTAAATGGGTATCACTAAATTTGTATGAAGTAGCAGTAGAAAGTTTCTTAATCCAACGAGACAGTTCATAATCAATTAAAAAAAATATTGCAACACTGTAACTTGCCTCGATCTTCTTGCTTCCTAAGAGCACATCAGCCTGAATGAAATCATCACTAGCAATCAATGTATGATCCCCTTCCGTGTCTGTAACTGCGTAGCTGGTGTGATCAATAACCATAGCTGCAGGGTCCTATACCCATGAAATAAACAAATCACACCAATAAAAAATAAAACAGAATAAACAAGCTTAATCCGTAAATCTGTGTAGATAATTGAAAAATAGTGGTTTAGTGCTTGTATCATATTAACAAGTAGTGAACAAAAGGATTTACAGTTCTAGAAATTGTACATTATCGAAAAATATCATTCCAACGTATATTAATCTAAACTAGGAAAGTCCACCTATATATGTGTCTTTGGAAAAAATATTCGTTACAACGGTTATTTCCTAATGTGGTATCACAAACCAATAAAAGGTCACTATTCAGGCACATGGTTTTCTAAATTTCTAGGAAAAAACACGTGTGCTATTACTAGTGCTAAGCAATTATCATCCATAAATAGCATGAATGGATAAAGTGGAATTTGATCCTCAATATTTTGAGAATCAAATATGGAACTAGCATTACATACTGCATGTAGATCTTCCAGCCATAAAATCTAAACACGGGTCAATTATGTGATATTATAATCTTCACTCACTTAGTTGAGCTTCCAGCTTTCTGCACTTCAGACTTGAAGAATCTGAATGCAGGGGCAATGAGTTGAGCTTCCAGCTTCTTGCATTCCAGACCTGAAGAATCTGAATACAGGGGCAGAGAGAGAGAGAGAGAGAGAGAAGACCACCTCTCGGTCCCTCCCTTCCACTCACCATCGGCCGGCCACGAACCACCACCTCCTCCCACAATAACACCACCACAACTTGCGAGTTTTTGAAGCTGTAAAAATGTTCCAATAATAGAATAAAGAGGTTTGGATCTAGGGTTTTTAGGGTCATAAAGAAGGGGAAAGAACATTGAATGTATAGATTTAGAGAGAGAGAGAGAGAGAGAGAGAGAGATGAAGAAATCAGATCTGTTTCTCTCGATCTCAGAACCATTACCTCAACTCATCAGCAGCGGCATGGAGGCGACGGGAGGCAGCGGCGTGGAGGCTTGGTCGCAGAGCCCTAACTTTCTCCAAAAACCTCACAACCACTTGATTAGCACAACAACCTTTGGTTTTAGTTCGGAGTTCTTGGCCGTTAGGGTTTGTTCAAGGAGTGGTAGAGGAGGAGCGAAGCTAGATGGGCTGGAAGAAGGTGGAGCGTGGAGGCGGCGGTGAAATAAACTAGGGGAAAGCCAAATATGAGAAAGATGAGGAAGAGAGGGAGAGAGAACGTTGCTTTGAGACCTCTCATCTATTGTAATAACCTGCATTTCCATTTAATTTAAAATTCATTTTCATATTTAATTGGCAAATGCATTGTATATTTAATTTCATTGGGTATTGACTGCTTCATTTAAATTTCATTTCTCATATTCTAAATTTTATTCCTTGATTTATTGCAAGCTAAGAATGTTGTTGGGGTTAAAATGTAATTTTTATAAAGTTAGTGATACCAGTATGGATTTCAAAATCTGTATTTCAAAACGGTGAAAATAACTTCTATTGACTCAATCAGTATTTTTATAAAACCAGAAAATCAATTCTTTAGTTAAAATGAATTTCCCGTATTTTTGTGGTGACCACCGCGCCCCGAAAATACCAGTTTATGTCCAAAACTGTCTGCGCTGTACTAAACTTCCCCAGATTTTTGGAAGTGATGTAAAGTGTGATTGGACATACACTTTACTTGCCATTTATGGCAAGTGATCATTAGCATAGGCCTTGTTTGGCAAAGCTTTGTGTGTGTGTGTATTATTGTGACCAAAAGCTAAAATTCCCAAACACATACAAATTAACCCCTACTACTCTATATTGCCTCTTCATCATCTGAAGAATTATCTACGTATATGCATTGTGTGTATATCAGATTTATGTGCTGAGTATTTAGTTTAGTAGAATAATCTAAACCAAATGTTGAGTGAATTAGGATCTTCTTGGAGCCCAAGCATTGGGAGCTCTATATATACATCCAATATACACCACACATATCACTTTCAGCACACACATAATTCTGAAAAATTAGAAAGTTTCAGAGAAAACTCAGAGAGTTAATACAGAAATTATATAGAGAGAGGAAGCTTCAATCACCATAGCCAAGCTCGGAGTATTTTATTTTTGTGCTTATCTTTCTCAACAATCACACACCTCCTTATCACAGTGAGTATTATTAACTCACTCCCAATGTAATTCTATACTTATTTACTGAGTATGTGTATGTATAATTGAAGCACCATTGCTAAATTCGTCCATGGAAGCTTGAGCTTCAAAAATCACCATTTTCCAAACTCAATCATAATTCGTTTTTAGAGATGAATATGGAAGATTATACATCATACATGCCATGTTCGAAGTTATAGAGCCTAATTCGTTCATATAAGAAAGTATATAAGAAAATGAATTTTGACATGTTTTAGTTTATCATAAAATTGGAGAGTTATAGATTGATTCATGTTAAATTAACCATAGATTCTTAATCCTTGTTGAAAAACAAAGAGATCCATATATAATAGGACATATATATTAACAGAACTGAAATGGGTCAAAAAGGACCCCTGTTTGCTGAAACAGAACAGTCCCTGCGGAGAAGATGAAGCCTCAGCTTCATCTCGCGCCACGATCGCGCGCGCGAGAATCGCGCGAGCGGCCCGCGCGAGCGATCCTTCGCGCGAGCGGCCCGCGCGCGCGAGGTGGGCTTCCCCAGGCAGACGTAGGAGTTTATATATATATATTTGAAAATTGGCTGGTCGCGCGAGCGAGGGTCGCGCGAGAACCCCTTCGCGCGAGCGATCCGCGCGCGCGACCTTGCTTTCCTTAGGCAGACAGAAAAGTTTATTAATATAAGGGAAAATGGGCTTATCGCGCGAGCGACCCTTCACGCGAGCGGCCCGCGCGCGCGAGGTATTGCAGTTTCTGTTTTTGTCTATTTTTCTATTAAGGGACTGTTTGGATGAAATTTATATACTGTTAAGGTTCTGTTTGGGATATTTAGTTAATCAGAACTCTATTTGGTTATGTTTGAATGATTAAAACATTGTAGTATGACTCATTGATCCCCGTACGCGTGTTGTTCCTTTAATTCAGCATTTTTGTTTTCATTTAAGTGCATACCATTCATGTGGATCAGTGGTACATGCATATGGGTGTCAGTCTGTGTGGAAAAGAGTAATGGTAGTGTGGAAAAGAGTATGAGTTTGTGTTTGTGGTCGTGTTTGTGGTTGAGTATGAGTTGTGGTTGTGGTCGTGGTTGTGGTTGTGGTTGTGGTTGTGGTTGTGGTTGCGATTGTGGAAGAGGGTATCTTTGAAATGCGACGGTGGCAAATAAGGACACTCCCTGACGCCCATGGAAGCGTTAAAGTGTGTGAAGCCGAACTCGGACATTCCCTGGCACCAATGGTAGTGCTAAAGTGTGGCCTACGGACACTCCCTGATAACTCAAGTCTGGATACTGTGTGAGGGGTTGCCCCGGTATTTGCATGGCGGTTAGGGTATTCAAAGTGTGAGGCATTGGACACTCCCTGGTACCCCGGACCAAAGTGTGAGGCAAACTGGACACTCCCTGGCGCCCCGTTGCTAAAGTGTGGCTATCTGAGTGTTTCAAAGATACCAGGAGTAGGATAGTGGGTTGTTGTGGCTGTCGAGAGAAAAGCGTCGGCAAAATGAGTGTGGTGCATTGTTCTCATACACGGTCCCATCTGTTTAAATTACCCTCTTTAAATAATGTTGTGAATGTTTTCTAAATGAGCTCCTTACTTCAATAATAAACTTGTGGATTTAAATGGGAATTGGAAAAAGGTAAGTTGGTATGTTTTACATTCAAAGTTATGTTTTTAATACTCACCAGCTTCTTGAAGCTGACGACGTTGATGCGTCCTGGACATTCGTGTTCAGGCTTTTTAGGTTACAATCAGGAGGAATCCTACGATTATGCTAATTAAGAATGGCTGCTGTTGGGAAGAGAAACTATTTATTATATGTTTTAAGTTTATCTGTTTTAAGTTATGAACTGTTTTGTTTTAAGGATGACTGTAACAGACTCTAAGTTATTATTTTATTTTCAAGGCGGTCTGTGCCTTAGTTGACCCCGGTTTATAAGATGTAATAAGATAGAAAATTTTTGTAAGCCTTGATTGCTTTACTCTGATTATTATGTTTTGTTGTTGACGTTTGGGACGGAATCGATCCTTCAAACTGTCGCGACCTACGGGTCCATAAAGGAAATTAAACGTTTTCCTTATTTATGCTACGTCGGGGCGTGACAGGATTTAGTGGTATCAGAGCCAGGTTATTATTTATCACAAGATAGTTTAGCCAGGTTAGGGTTTACCAGTATAGACCCGATCCCACATTCCATTAAGTGTTACACACCCGATGATACGACAGGGAGGATAGACTCAGAACCCAAACGCCTAAGATTATTCTGTTCTGACTTTAAGTAGTACCTTTTCAGGTATGGATCCAGCTCAGCCCCTGTTTGTACCTGATCCTTTTGGAGGGCATTGGGTTACGGTAGGAGCTATAGTACCGGCTTCGGCGACCCTTTATTTCACTGCTGTTGGGCAGCGTGCAGCTGCTACCGTCGAGCTAGACCTCTGGCATCAGATTCACATATTAGGACTGGTCGACCTATCTCGTGCTCGCCTCGAGATTCTTTACTTCATAGAGATCCAGCGCTTAGTACTCGTTGAGATGGTTCGCTTGGTTAATAGCAATACCTTCTATCTTCCCCTTGAGGTTCAGGTTGTGCAGGCCCACCTTGCACAGCTGGAGGTACCTCCACCTGTCGTCCCTGCTGTTGAGGATGACGGTGACGTTGATATTGTGCTCGCTTTCATTTCCGAGGAGGATGGCTTAGGATGGGACGACTTTGCGGTCGACCTTGAGGAGGCGCTTGCACTTGAGCCAGCCTTGCCTGAGGCAGATGTCCCTGGACCTGCTTCACTGATGACCTCTCACAGCTGTAACTTTGGGGCAGGCCCCTCCCATGTTCAGCGACTGCATCAGGCCGATTCGCTTGACCTGTTGATGGCTACCTACGGCGATGACTGACTGTTTAGATATCGCCTTGTACATATTGACTGTTTTGACTATTAGCTCTATCTCTTTTTGCAAGCTGTAATTACATGCATTAGAGTGTAGGGCAATGACCCCATTTTTGTAACATTAACTCTTGCATGCGTCCTAACCCAGACAGATAGGGTAGGCATTGATCTGACCATACATGCTTTTTGTATCTACTTGACAGAAGTTATATATATATATATATAAGATATACTCTTTTGAACGTTGCTGTCATTTAAATTACTTCATAGCACTGTTGCATGCATGTTTCTCATTCTACTACCACTATCATGCATAGAATGGCTGGAGGAGTCAGGAGGAACAGGAACCTGATCGAGGGAGCACCCGAAGCTGCTGATCCTACGGGGATGTTTGAAGCATTTATCAGACGGCTAGAAAGAATCGGTAATACGAACGACAACCGAAGAGACCGTCAAACGGGAGACAAGTTACTAGAAAGATTCCGTGCTCTAAGGCCCGAACAGTTTGCGGGTACCGCGGAACCCTGGAAGGCGGAACAGTGGTTGAGACAGATGGACCGGATGTTCGAAGCTGTCCAATGCAACGAGATAGACAAGAGAAGATTAGCTACTTTTCAGTTGACCGATGTTGCCGCAGATTGGTGGGATTCGGTCATAGCTACTATCGGGAATGGAGCTGCAACGGGAATGACGTGGACTGCGTTCAAGGGGAGATTTTTGGAGAAGTACTTCCCGGCTACGGAGAGGCACAGAAGAGAGAAGGAATTCATGGATCTGACGCAAGGAACCAAGTCGGTGCAAGAGTACACCACACAGTTCGAAAGACTGTCTCGGTTTGCCCCACACCTGGTTGATACCGAGGAGAAGAAGATCCGCAAGTATAATCAAGGGCTGACACCGCAGATTCGCCGCTTGACTCTCGGCCACCTGGATAAATCATTTGAAGGACTTGTTGTTTTGGCTACCGATCTGGAAGAGGATGCTCGAGTGAGCCAAAAACAATTTGAATTCCGACCGCCTCAAAGGGGTAATTTTGGGAATAGACCACCAATGAACCGTACCCAAGGGCAGAAGAGGAATTTTGACGGAAGCAAGAAGACTCAGGCTATTACCTATCCGACTCAACCTCGAGTAGGAGAAGGAAGTAGTAGTGGAAAGTGTTTCAACTGTGGCAACCCTGGTCATTTGGCTCGTGATTGTAAGGCACCAAGGCGTGCTACTCAGCAAGGGATAGTCTGCTTCAACTGTGGTGAACCAGGTCACATCAGCAGGTTCTGTACTGCTCCTAAGCAGGTGACTTATGGTCAACAGGGTCAGACTCGCTTGAATGCTGTTATCCCTGATGCCGCTGGATATGATGGAACTGCGTATGAAGAAGGGAATTATGGAGAAGCTCAACCTGATCAGCAAGCAGTAGAAGGTACATTAACTCTGTTTAACTCCCATGTTAAAGTGTTATTTGTCACGCCCCGACGTAGCATAATTCAGGAAAGCATTTAATTTCCTTTATGGACTCGTAGGTCGTGACAAGTGAGTATGACCAATTGTCCCTGCAACAAATAACTTAACAACATTTCTAAAGCAAAGGATACTAACAGAACATAAGCTCCGAAATAAAAAAACTTACTAAACTATTACAGCAGTCATAGTCTTAGGCACAAAACGCCTTATTCAAAAGTCTAAACTAGTTTATTACAAAACCCAAATTTAAAAGACATAGGAAAATATAAAGCAGCCTCCTGGAAAGTCTCCTGACTCTAAGTAGCATAGTCAAAATACCCTAGCTGCTCCTGACCCTGAAAATCTGGACATACAGTCCAGGACGCATCAACGCCGTCAGCTTATGAAAGCTGGTGAGCAAAATAAACAAGTGCTCGCAATGTATATATAAGCATATAAACAACGGTGCAATTTTAACTTAACAGTAATATATTCAAGGTTCCAATTCCAACATAACCCACGGGGGAAAATAAAGAAAGCAATAAATATGTGACCATGCATGAGCAATGTAATATCTCATCTTTCTGACTCTTTTCTCTCAACAAAACTCAACACAAACAAACCATTATCTCAGATACCAGGAATACTATCCGATCAATATCCAAAACAGCACACCAAACTATCGCTTCAGATACCAGGAATAATATCCGATCAATATCTAAGCCACACTCAATACCATCATTTCGGATACCAGGAATAATATCCGATCAATATCCGAAACAAGCGCCTTAGATACCAGGAATAATATCCGATCGATATCTAAGCCGTACACAACACTACCACCATCGCTTCGGATATCAGGAATACTATCCGATCAATATCCGAAACGCGCGCCTTAGATACCAGGAATATTATCCGATCGATATCTAAGTCGTACACAACACTATCATCTCCAAATACCAAGAATAATATCCGATCGATATTGAGGTCGCACAACTAGAACGCCACTCTTTACTCTTTTCACACTTTCTCACACACATGCATGTTGACACAACCTCAACCCTAATATGTATGTCAATGTTTCATAAATAACACCATTAATAAATCACAAAGCCGGAATAATCGTACGAGTATAAATTTCGGCCTTAAACATTCTTACAAGTCCAAAGTTTAACAGTGAGCCTTTTAAAACAGTGTATTTGTCAAACAGTTCTTTAAAAACTTTTAAAACATTTTCCAAACAGTCCCTACTAAGGAAACATAAAAAACTGCTAAAACTGCCAGATCGCGCGAGCGGGCCGCGCGAGCGAGGGGGAGGGTAGATCGCGCGAGCGGATCGCGCGCGCGAAGGGGAAAGCTGATCGCGCGAGCGGATCGCGCGCGCGAGGGGCTGGACAGGTCGCGCGAGCGGATCGCGCGAGCGAGGGGGGGGAAGGTCCGCGCGAGCGGGCCGCGCGAGCGAGGGGAAAAAAATCCGCGCGAGCGGTCCGCGCGCGCGAGATGTTGCAGAACCTCATCTTCTTCGTTTTCTCCCCTGTTTCTGGTTTTGGACTGAAATTTACCCATTTCTGTTTTCTGTTTCAATTATGTCGTGCAATATATGGATCTCTTCAGTTTTCCGCGTAGATTAAGAATACGCGATCAATTTTAACTAATACGGATTGTATCGATTAATTTTCGTGATTAAAGTTAGAGTGACAAAACTTAAAATCATCAATACGTCGCCATACGGATGAATTACTCCGTAGGATTCGAACCGTAGTCTATTGGGACCAATATCTTCCATTCCCAATTTACAAAATCGATTTTGGTTACGATTTTTAAAACTCCAATTCTCAAGCTTTAATGGTGTTTTGATATATATACACATATACACACATATATATACTGAAATACACATATATAAACATGGCGAGTGAGTTTATAATACTCACAGAGACGATTATACAGAAATTTAAAGGCCGAGAACTTCCGCCGTAATAATCCGTAGTTGAGAATTTCCTCCTCCGTTCTTGATTTTGGTAACCCAATATGTGTATATATATATGTGTATATTGTATGTGTGTTATGTGTGTTATCTGTGTGTGTGTGTTATCTGCCGAGAGAGAGAGAAAGAGCTGCAGAGAGAGAGATAAATGAGAGATAGAGAGTCTGAAAGATTGAGTGATTGAGGGGAGGTTAGGTGTATAAATAATAAGTTAGTGACACTCCACTCACAAAACACTCCACACACATTCCACTAAACACAGCACACACTGCACTAATTCCTTGGGTGTTTTTCCATGTGTACACAAGATACCCTTGTGTGTGTTGAGCTCACGCAATGATACACACACACAGGTAAAATTATACTGCCCATTCCCAAAACTGGTATTTTACGGTTGAAATAAAAATACAGAAAATTATATTAATGTAGGAATTCAATTCCCGGTTATACAAAAATATAGATATCGATTTTGAAACCATAGAAAATGTTTTGAAAATTACATTTTGACCCCAGATAATTATTACAAAGAGAAATTAAATTAAAATACTCATGGAAATAAAATGCAATATTTATTTATTAATGATAATAAAATACAGGGCGTTACATTATTTGATACGGGTGCTGCTCTTTCGTTCATATCTGTTAATACAATTCAAAGATTGGGTATTTTACCTCATCGCTTAGAGAAAGCTTTGAAGGCTACTTCGCCATTAGGAGCTGCGGTCAGATTAGGACACGTGTGCAAGGATTGTCCCTTACGGTTAGGAGACCGTGAAATCCCTGCTAGGTTGATTGTCCTATCAATGAAGGAGTTCGACATAATCCTAGGAATGGATTGGCTCTCTCAGAATCAAGTGAAGTTGGATTGTGCGAGGAAGAGAATTACATTCCCCGACAATGAGAATCAACCCTTTGATTTTCAATGTAACCCTTCGGGAGATATGTTCCTCACGAGATGCTTAGCCAACATCGAAGTCGTCAGTACAGAGGTGACAGCGTCATCTATACCTATAGTCAAGGACTTCGAAGAAGTGTTTGAAGATGTTTCTGGTCTACCGCCCGAGAGAAGTATAGAGTTCTGTATTGAGCTTATACCGGGTACCGTACCAATCACCAAGGTTCCCTACAGAATGGCCCCCACAGAACTGTTGGAATTGAAGGAACAAGTTCAAGAGCTCGAGAACCTAGGTTTTGTACGCCCAAGTACATCGCCTTGGGGAGCACCGGTGTTATTTGTAAAGAAGAAGGACGGGACACTCAGATTGTGTATCGACTACAGAGAACTGAACCGTGTGACTATCAAGAACAAGTATCCCTTGCCTCGGATTGACGATTTGTTTGATCAACTACAAGGAGCTACGACATTTTCCAAGATAGACCTTAGGTCGGGATATCATCAGTTGAGGGTACGAAAAGAAGACATACCTAAGACTGCTTTCAGAACCCGATATGGTCATTATGAATTTCTGGTGATGCCGTTTGGAATGACGAATGCCCCGGCAGTATTCATGGATTTGATGAACAGAGTGTTCAAGCCTTATTTAGATCAGTTTGTCATCGTCTTTATTGATGATATTTTGATCTATTCTAAGTCAGGAGAAGAACACGAACAACATCTACGGATTGCGATGCAGACGCTCAAAGACCATCAGTTGTATGCCAAGTTCAGTAAGTGTGAGTTCTGGTTGCAAGAAGTGAAATTTTTGGGACACAAGGTGTCATCTCAAGGAATTTCAGTGGATTCGTCCAAGACCGATGCTGTGTCAAACTGGGTTAGGCCGAGCAACCCTACAGAAGTTCGGAGCTTTCTAGGACTCGCAGGCTATTACAGGAGATTCGTTGAGGGATTCTCAAAGATAGCAGCACCTTTAACTGGGTTGACGAAGAAGAATTTGAAGTTTGAATGGACAGAGAAGCATGAGCGAGCCTTTCTAGAGTTGAAAGAAAGACTCACTACCGCACCGGTACTGGCAATACCCAAGCCTGATGAGAAGTTCACTATCGTTAGTGACGCATCATATCAAGGGTTAGGGTGTGTACTTATGCAAGATGGCAGGGTGATCGCCTATGGATCCAGACAGCTGAAGCCGAACGAGTTGAACTACCCCATTCATGATTTGGAATTGGCGGCAGTAGTTTTCGCACTCAAGATTTGGAGACACTATCTCTACGGTGAGAAGTTTGATTTGTTCTCTGATCACAAGAGCCTAAAGTACTTGTTCACACAGAAAGAGTTGAACATGAGGCAGCGCAGATGGATGGAGCTGATTAAAGATTACGACTTCACGTTAGAATACCACCCAGGTAAAGCTAATGTGGTTGTTGATGCCCTGAGTCGACAGACTCGTGAGACGATCGCCTCCTTAATGGTTAGAGAGTGGCGAGCATTGGAGACCTTGGCGGAATTCGATGTACAGGGTGCTGAAGAAGGAGAAGGACAATTGTTCGGATGTCTTATCCTACAGCCTGTTCTTATCGACCACGTTATTGGAGCTCAGAAAGAAGATGAGAAGTTTCAGACGTGGTTCGTGAAGATGTCAGAAAAAGACCCGACAGAATGGAAAGTGGGAGTCGATGGAGGATATCGGTTTAGGGATAGATTATGTGTGCCAGGTAATGAAGAGTTAAGGAAGGATATCCTGGAAGAAGCACATAAGTCGAGATATACAGTTCACCCGGGAGGAACGAAGATGTACAAAGATCTGAAGAGAAATTTCTGGTGGGAAGGTATGAAGAAAGACGTGGCCGAATTTGTATCCAAATGTTTGACATGTCAGCAAGTCAAGGCCGAACATCAGAGACCGTCAGGATTGTTGCAGCCGCTACCTATTCCTGGTTGGAAGTGGGAGCACATTTCGATGGATTTTGTAGTGGGATTACCCCGGTCGCAGCAGAATCATGACGCTATTTGGGTAATCGTGGATCGATTGACGAAGTCAGCTCATTTCATTGCTTATAGTATGACATACCCGGTAGAGAAGATGAGCCGGATGTACATACAACAAGTTGTGCGACTTCACGGTGCACCTGTGTCGATTGTGTCAGACCGTGACGCACGTTTTACCTCTGGATTTTGGGAAAGTCTGCAAGAAACTATGGGAACTTCGCTCAAGATGAGTACTGCTTTTCACCCTCAGACAGATGGGCAAACTGAGCGCGTTAATCAGATAATGGAAGATATGCTCAGGGCTTGTGTGATCGATTTTGAAGAATCTTGGGAGACGCACTTGCCATTGGTAGAATTTGTCTATAACAACAGCTATCACACGAGTATCGGTATGGCTCCGTTCGAAGCATTGTACGGACGACCATGTCGTTCCCCATTGTGTTGGGCAGAGGTTGGGGACTCAGAATTGTTGGGACCAGACTTGGTTAGAGAAACCAACGAGAAGATTTCTTTGGTCAAGGAGAGGATGAGAACCGCTCAAAGCCGATATAAGAGTTATGCTGATCGACGCCGGAAGGATTTGGAGTTTAGTGTTGGGGATCACGTGCTTCTCAAGGTTTCACCAACCCGAGGAGTAGTACGTTTTGGTCTCAAGAGAGGGAAATTAGCTCCGCGTTTTATCGGACCGTTCGAGATTTTGGAACGTGTCGGGAAAGTAGCTTATCGACTGGCGCTACCACCGAAGATGTCTGGGGTTCACAACGTGTTTCACGTAAGTATGTTGAGGAAATACATACGAGACCCCTCGCACGTGGTTAGTTATGACGATATTGAGACGAGTCATAACGTTTCTTACAAGGAAAGGCCCGTGAAGATTTTGGATCAGAGTATCAAGAAGCTGAGGAATAAGGATATCACGTTGGTGAAAGTTCAGTGGAATCATCATGACGAGAACGAAGCCTCGTGGGAAGTTGAAGCTGATATGAGGAAGAAGTACCCGGAGTTGTTTCATGATTAGTCAGTCTTGATTTCGGGGATGAAATCCTGTTTAAGGGAGGAAGGGTGTAATAACCTGCATTTCCATTTAATTTAAAATTCATTTTCATATTTAATTGGCAAATGCATTGTATATTTAATTTCATTGGGTATTGACTGCTTCATTTAAATTTCATTTCTCATATTCTAAATTTTATTCCTTGATTTATTGCAAGCTAAGAATGTTGTTGGGGTTAAAATGTAATTTTTATAAAGTTAGTGATACCAGTATGGATTTCAAAATCTGTATTTCAAAACGGTGAAAATAACTTCTATTGACTCAATCAGTATTTTTATAAAACCAGAAAATCAATTCTTTAGTTAAAATGAATTTCCCGTATTTTTGTGGTGACCACCGCGCCCCGAAAATACCAGTTTATGTCCAAAACTGTCTGCGCTGTACTAAACTTTCCCAGATTTTTGGAAGTGATGTAAAGTGTGATTGGACATACACTTTACTTGCCATTTATGGCAAGTGATCATTAGCATAGGCCTTGTTTGGCAAAGCTTTGTGTGTGTGTGTATTATTGTGACCAAAAGCTAAAATTCCCAAACACATACAAATTAACCCCTACTACTCTATATTGCCTCTTCATCATCTGAAGAATTATCTACGTATATGCATTGTGTGTATATCAGATTTATGTGCTGAGTATTTAGTTTAGTAGAATAATCTAAACCAAATGTTGAGTGAATTAGGATCTTCTTGGAGCCCAAGCATTGGGAGCTCTATATATACATCCAATATACACCACACATATCACTTTCAGCACACACATAATTCTGAAAAATTAGAAAGTTTCAGAGAAAACTCAGAGAGTTAATACAGAAATTATATAGAGAGAGGAAGCTTCAATCACCATAGCCAAGCTCGGAGTATTTTATTTTTGTGCTTATCTTTCTCAACAATCACACACCTCCTTATCACAGTGAGTATTATTAACTCACTCCCAATGTAATTCTATACTTATTTACTGAGTATGTGTATGTATAATTGAAGCACCATTGTTAAATTCGTCCATGGAAGCTTGAGCTTCAAAAATCACCATTTTCCAAACTCAATCATAATTCGTTTTTAGAGATGAATATGGAAGATTATACATCATACATGCCATGTTCGAAGTTATAGAGCCTAATTCGTTCATATAAGAAAGTATATAAGAAAATGAATTTTGACATGTTTTAGTTTATCATAAAATTAGAGAGTTATAGATTGATTCATGTTAAATTAACCATAGATTCTTAATCCTTGTTGAAAAACAAAGAGATCCATATATAATAGGACATATATACTAACAGAACTGAAATGGGTCAAAAAGGACCCCTGTTTGCTGAAACAGAACAGTCCCTGCGGAGAAGATGAAGCCTCAGCTTCATCTCGCGCCACGATCGCGCGCGCGAGAATCGCGCGAGCGGCCCGCGCGAGCGACCCTTCGCGCGAGCGGCCCGCGCGCGCGAGGTGGGCTTCCCCAGGCAGACGTAAGAGTTTATATATATATATATTTGAAAATTGGCTGGTCGCGCGAGCGAGGGTCGCGCGAGAACCCCTTCGCGCGAGCGATCCGCGCGCGCGACCTTGCTTTCCTCAGGCAGACAGAAAAGTTTATTAATATAAGGGAAAATGGGCTTATCGCGCGAGCGACCCTTCACGCGAGCGGCCCGCGCGCGCGAGGTATTGCTGTAATAACCTGCATTTCCATTTAATTTAAAAGTCATGCCCATATTTAATTTATGTGTATTTGCATTGGCATATTTAAATTCTATTAGCATGGTCTGCTTTTATTTTAATTCCAGTCACTTGTTTGGAATATTAATGTCTTATCTAATTCACATTTAAATTCTATCGGGGGGCCAAACTGCAATTTTACAAAAGTTAGTAATACCTGTGTGGATTTCAAAATCTGTATTTCAAAACGGTGAAAGTAACTTCTATTGACTCAATCAGTATTTTTATAAAACCAGAAAATCAATTCTTACGTTAAAATGAAATTCCTGTATTTTTGTGGTGACCACCGCGCCCCGAAAATACCAGTTTATGTCCAAAACTGTCCGCGCCATGCTTAACTTCCACAGATTTTGGAAGTGACCGATTTAGACATTTGCTTTATTGCCATTTATGGCAAGTAATCATTGGATAAGGCATTGTTTGGGAATGATTAGCTTATATGTGCAAATGTTGTGCCATAAGCTAAGTTGCCAAACATCTTGCAATTGACCCCTATGAACCTAATTGACCCCTACTCTAATTCACAGCAATTCTATACATCCATATACGTATCTATATCTGTGTATATTAGTAATTAGTTAATTAAGAACTTAACTCAATTGTAGAGTGAAGAGAACACAACTTGGGCTCCAAGTTCTCCAAATTGGAGTTCTATAATTAACCACATCCCCTTACTTCATTACACATTCTGCACAATATACTTACACAGAGAGAGAGCTTGAGAGTTGCTGAAATTCTAGTAAGAGAAGCTTCATTCCATAACCAAAGCTTGATCACCATAGCTATAGTTCATTGGAATTTTCCTTATTGGTCTTTATTTCTCAACATCTATTTGAATCTTCAATCACAGTGAGTATTACTAACTCACTAAGAATGTAATTACATGTCTATTTACTGTGTATTTGTTTAATTTTGTAATACACCATTGTTGATCCTACGTATGAAGTTCATAGCTTGAAATCAAGATTTTCAAACCTTAATCTAAATCCGTTTTCAGAGATGAATATCAAAGATTACTGTATGTATTGACTATGGTGAAAGTTTTAGAGCCTAATTTATTCACATGAGAAAGTATATTAGAAATTAAATTTTGACATGTTTTAGTTTATCATAAAATTGGAGAGTTATAGTTAGAATCATGTTAAATTAACCATAGATTCTTAATCCTTGTTGAAAAACAAAGAAATCCATATATAATAGGACATATATACTAACAGAACTGAAATGGGTCAAAAAGACCCCTGTTTTACTGAACCAAAGCAGTTCCTGCGGAGAAGATGAAGCCTCAGCTTCATCTCGCGCCACGATCGCGCGCGCGAGAATCGCGCGAGCGGCCCGCGCGAGCGACCCCTCGCCCGAGCGGCCCGCGCGCGCGAGGTAGGCTTCCCCAGGCAGACGTAAGAGTTTATATATATATATTTGAAAATTGGCTGGTCGCGCGAGCGAGGGTCGCGCGATAACCCCTTCGCGCGAGCGATCCACGCGCGCGACCTTGCTTTCCTCAGGCAGTCAGAGAAGTTTATTAAATAAAGGAAAATGGGCTTATCGCGCGAGCGGACCGCGCGAGCGACCCTTCGCGCGAGCGGCCCGCGCGCGCGAGGTATTGCTGTTTCTGTTTTTGTCTGTTTTTCTGTTAAGGGACTGTTTGGATGAAATTTATATACTGTTAAGGCTCTGTTTGGGAATTTAGTTGATCAGAACTCTAATTGGTTATGTTTAAATGATTAAAACATTGTAGTATGACTCATTAAATTCCCGTACGCGTGTTGTTCCTTTAATTCAGCATTTTTGTTTTCACTTAAGTGCATACCATTCATGTGGGTCAGTGGTCCATGCATATGGGTGTCAGTCTGTGTGGAAAAGAGTAATGGTAGTGTGGAAAGGGTATGAGTTTGTGTTTTTGGTCGTGGTTGTGGTTAAGTATGAGTTTGTGGTTGTGGTTGTGGTTGTGGTTGTGGTTGTGGTTGTGGTTGCGATTGTGGAAGAGGGTATCTTTGAAATGCGACGGTGGCAAATAAGGACACTCCCTGACGCCCATGGAAGCGTTAAAGTGTGTCCGAACTCGGACATTCCCTGGCACCAATGGTAGTGCTAAAGTGTGCCCTACGGACACTCCCTGATAACTCAAGTCTGGATACTGTGTGAGGGGTTGCCCCGGTATTTGCATGGCGGTTAGGGTATTCAAAGTGTGAGGCATTGGACACTCCCTGGTACCCCGGACCAAAGTGTGAGGCAAACTGGACACTCCCTGGCGCCCCGTTGCTAAAGTGTGGCTATCTGAGTGTTTCAAAGATACCAGGAGTAGGATAGTGGGTTGTTGTGGCTGTCGAGAGAAAAGAGTCGGCAAGATGAGTGTGGTGCATTGTTCTCATACACGGTCCCATCTGTGTAAATTTACCCTCTTTAAATAATGTTGTGAATGTTTTCTAAATGAGCTCCTTACTTCAATAATAAACTTGTGAATTTAAACGGGAATTGGAAAAAGGTAAGTTGGTATGTTTTACATTCAAAGTCATGTTTTTAATACTCACCAGCTTCTTGAAGCTGACGACGTTGATGCGTCCTGGACATTCGTGTTCAGGCTTTTCAGGTTTTAACCAGGAGGAAACATATGACTACGCTAATTGAGGTGGCTGCTGTTGGAATAAAGAAACTGTTTATTATATGCTTTAAGTTTATTTGTTTGAGTTTTAAACTGTTTTGTTTTAAGGATGACTGTAACAGACTTTAAGATATTATTTTATTTTCAAGGCGGTCTGTGCCTTAGTTGACCTCGGTTCATAAGATGTAATAAGTTAGTAAGTTTTTGTAAGTCTTGATTGCTTTACTCTGATTATTATGTTTTGTTGTTTGACGTTTGGGACGGAATCGATCCTTCAAACTATCGCGACCTACGGGTCCATAAAGGAAATTAAACGCTTTCCTTATTTATGCTACGTCGGGGCGTGACAGGATTTAGTGGTATCAGAGCCAGGTTATTATTTATCACAAGATAGTTTAGCCAGGTTAGGGTTTACCAGTATAGACCCGATTCCACATTCCATTAAGTGTTACACACCCGATGATACGACAGGGAGGATAGACTCAGAACCCAAACGCCTAAGATTATTCTGTTCTGACTTTAAGTAGTACCTTTTCAGGTATGGATCCAGCTCCCCCACTTTATGTACCGGACAGGTTCGGAGGACACTTCGTGGTTCCTGGGGCAGTGATCCCAGCTTTTCTCGACTTATATCAGGCGGCCGTAGAGCAGTTAGCCGTGACGACGGTAGTATCTGAGGTTTGGCACCAGGTCCACATGGTAGGCCTAGTTGACCTGACCCGTATCCGTTTTGAGCTTCGATATTTCGCAGAGGCTCAGCGTCTAGTTTTGGTCGAGATTCTGCGGTTGGTCGATAGTGATGCTTTCTACCTTCCCCTCGAGATCCAGATCGTGCATGCCCACCTGGCTCAGTTGGAGATGCCTCCGCCGGTAGTACCCATTGCTGAGGACGATGCAGAGGTTGTCCACGTGGTCCCAGTAGGTGGGGAGATCTTAGAGGACGGCATAGGTCTGGACGATCTTGCCGCTGAGCTCGAGGCTGAGCTAGCACTTGAGCTAGCCCTGCCTGAGGAGATGGTAGATGAGGCGGATGCTCCTGTACCTGCTTCATCGTCCACCTCTCACAGCTATGACGGGGTTGGACCGTTCGTTGTTCAGCGTTTTCGCCCTGTCGATTCGCTAGACCTCCTGATGGCCGCTTATGGAGATAATTGACGTTTTAGTTACGACTTGTACATATTAACTACTTTTAACTATTGGCTCTGTCTCTTTTTGCAGCTGTAATTACATGCATTAGAGTGTAGGGCAATGACCCCATTTTTTGTAACATTAACTCTTGCATGCGTCCTAACCCATGCAGATAGGGTAGGCATTGATCTGACCATACATGTTTTTTGTATCTACTTGGCAGAAGTTATATATATAAGATATACTCTTTTGAATGTTGTTGTCATTTAAATTACATCATAACACTGTTGCACGCATGTTTCTCATTCTACTACCACTATCATGCATAGAATGGCTGGAGGAGTCAGGAGGAACAGGAACCTGATCGAGGGAGCACCCGAAGCTGCTGATCCTACAGGGATGTTTGAAGCGTTTATCAGACGGCTAGAAAGAATCGGTAATACGAACGACAACCGAAGAGACCGTCAAACGGGAGATAAGTTGCTAGAAAGATTCCGTGCTCTAAGGCCCGAACAGTTTGCGGGTACCGCGGAACCCTGGAAAGCGGAACAGTGGTTGAGACAGATGGACCGGATGTTTGAAGCTGTCCAATGTAACGAGATAGACAAGAGAAGATTGGCTACGTTTCAGCTGACCGATGCTGCCGCAGATTGGTGGGATTCGGTCATAGCTACTATCGGGAATGGAGCTGCAACGGGAATGACGTGGACTGCGTTCAAGGGGAGAATTTTGGAGAAGTATTTCCCGGCTACGGAGAGGCACAGAAGAGAGAAGGAATTCATGGATCTGACGCAAGGAACCAAGTCGGTGCAAGAGTACACCACACAGTTCGAAAGACTGTCTCGGTTTGCCCCACACCTGGTTGATACCGAGGAGAAGAAGATCCGGAAGTATAATCAAGGGCTGACACCGCAGATTCGTCGCTTGACTCTCGGCCACTTGGATAAATCGTTTGAAGGACTTGTTGGTTTGGCTACTGATCTGGAAGAGGATGCTCGAGTGAGCCGAAAACAATTTGAATTCCGACCGCCTCAAAGGGGTAATTTTGGGAATAGACCACCAATGAACCGTACCCAAGGGCAGAAGAGGAATTTCGACGGAAGCAAGAAGACCCAGGCTATTACCTATCCGACTCAACCTCGAGTAGGAGAAGGAAGTAGTAGTGGAAAGTGTTTCAACTGTGGCAACCCTGGTCATTTGGCTCGTGATTGTAAGGCACCAAGGCGTGCTACTCAGCAAGGGATAGTCTGCTTCAACTGTGGTGAACCAGGTCACATCAGCAGGTTCTGTACTGCTCCTAAGCAGGTGACTTATGGTCAACAGGGTCAGACTCGCTTGAATGCTGTTATCCCTGATGCCGCTGGATATGATGGAACTGCGTATGAAGAAGGAAATTATGGAGAAGCTCAACCTGATCAGCAAGCAGTAGAAGGTACATTAACTCTGTTTAACTCCCATGTTAAAGTGTTATTTGATACGGGTGCTGCTCTTTCGTTCATATCTGTTAATACAATTCGAAGATTGGGTATTTTACCTCATCGCTTAGAGAAAGCTTTGAAGGCTACTTCGCCATTAGGAGCTGCGGTCAGATTAGGACACGTGTGCAACGATTGTCCCTTACGGTTAGGAGACCGTGAAATCCCTACTAGGTTGATTGTCCTATCAATGAAGGAGTTTGACATAATCCTAGGAATGGATTGGCTCTCTCAGAATCAAGTAAAGTTGGATTGTGCGAGGAAGAGAATTACATTCCCCGACAATGAGAATCAACCCTTTGATTTTCAATGTAACCCTACGGGAGATATGTTCCTCACGAGATGCTTAGCCAACATCGAAGTCGTCAGTACAGAGGTGACAGCGTCATCTATACCTGTAGTCAAGGACTTCGAAGAAGTGTTTGAAGATATTTCTGGTCTACCGCCCGAGAGAAGTATAGAGTTCTGTATCGAGCTTATACCGGGTACCGTACCGATCACCAAGGTTCCCTACAGAATGGCCCCCACAGAACTGTTGGAATTGAAGGAACAAGTTCAAGAGCTCGAGAACCTAGGTTTTGTACGCCCAAGTACATCGCCTTGGGGAGCACCGGTGTTATTTGTAAAGAAGAAGGACGGGACACTCAGATTGTGTATCGACTACAGAGAACTGAACCGTGTGACTATCAAGAACAAGTATCCCTTGCCTCGGATTGACGATTTGTTTGATCAACTACAAGGAGCTACGACATTTTCCAAGATAGACCTTAGGTCGGGATATCATCAGTTGAGGGTACGAAAAGAAGACATACCTAAAACTGCTTTCAGAACCCGATATGGTCATTATGAATTTCTGGTGATGCCGTTTGGAATGACGAATGCCCCGGCAGTATTCATGGATTTGATGAACAGAGTGTTCAAACCATATTTAGATCAGTTTGTCATCGTCTTTATTGATGATATTTTGATCTATTCTAAGTCAAGAGAAGAACACGAGCAACATCTACGGATTGCAATGCAGACGCTCAAGGACCAGCAGTTGTATGCCAAGTTCAGTAAGTGTGAGTTCTGGTTGCAGGAAGTGAAATTTTTGGGACACAAGGTGTCATCTCAAGGAATTTCAGTGGATTCATCCAAGACCGATGCTGTATCAAACTGGGTTAGACCGAGCAACCCTACAGAAGTTCGGAGCTTTCTTGGACTAGCAGGCTATTACAGGAGATTCGTTGAGGGATTCTCAAAAATAGCAGCACCTTTAACTGGGTTGACGAAGAAGAATTTTAAGTTCGAATGGACAGAGAAGCATGAGCGAGCCTTTCTAGAGTTGAAAGAAAGACTCACTACCGCACCGGTACTGGCAATACCCAAGCCTGATGAGAAGTTCACTATCTTTAGTGACGCATCATATCAAGGGTTAGGGTGTGTACTTATGCAAGATGGCAGAGTTATCGCCTATGGATCTAGGCAGCTGAAGCCGAATGAGTTGAACTATCCCATTCATGATTTGAAATTGGCGGCAGTAGTTTTCGCACTCAAGATTTGGAGACACTATCTCTACGGTGAGAAGTTTGATTTGTTCTCTGATCACAAGAGCCTAAAGTACTTGTTCACACAGAAAGAGTTGAACATGAGGCAGCGCAGATGGATGGAGCTGATTAAAGATTATGACTTCACGTTAGAATACCACCCGGGTAAAGCTAATGTGGTTGCTGATGCCCTGAGTCGACAGACTCGTGAGACGATTGCCTCCTTGATGGTTAGAGAGTGGCGAGCATTGGAGACCTTGGCGGAATTCGATGTACAGGGTGCTGAAGAAGGAGAAGGACAATTGTTCGGATGTCTTATCCTACAGCCTGTTCTTATTGACCGCATCATTGGAGCTCAGAAAGAAGATGAGAAGTTTCAGGCATGGTTCGTAAAAATGTCAGAAAAAGACCCGACAGAATGGAAAGTGGGAGTCGATGGAGGATATCGGTGCAGGAATAGATTATGTGTGCCAGGTAATGAAGAGTTAAGGAAGGATATCTTGGAAGAAGCGCATAAGTCAAGATATACAGTTCACCCGGGAGGAACGAAGATGTACAAAGATCTAAAGAGAAATTTCTGGTGGAAAGGTATGAAGAAAGACGTGGCCGAATTTGTATCCAAGTGTTTGACATGTCAGCAAGTCAAGGCGGAACATCAGAGACCGTCAGGATTGTTGCAACCGCTACCTATCCCTGGTTGGAAGTGGGAACACATTACGATGGATTTTGTAGTAGGATTACCTCGATCGCAGCAAAATCATGACGCCATTTGGGTAATCGTAGATCGATTGACGAAGTCAGCTCATTTCATTGCTTATAGTATGACATACCCGGTAGAGAAGATGAGCCGGATGTACATACAACAAGTTGTGTGACTTCACGGTGCACCTGTGTCGATAGTGTCAGACCGTGACGCGCGTTTTACCTCTGGATTTTGGGAAAGTCTGCAAGAAGCTATGGGAACTTCGCTCAAGATGAGTACTGCTTTTCACCCTCAGACAGATGGACAAACTGAGCGTGTTAATCAGATAATGGAAGATATGCTCAGGGCTTGTGTGATTGATTTTGAAGAATCTTGGGAGACGCACTTGCCATTGGTAGAATTTGCCTATAACAACAGCTATCACACGAGTATCGGTATGGCTCCGTTCGAAGCATTGTACGGACGACCATGTCGTTCCCCATTGTGTTGGGCAGAGGTTGGGGACTCAGAATTGTTGGGACCAGACTTGGTTAGAGAAACCAACAAGAAGATTTCTTTGGTCAAGGAGAGGATGAGAACCGCTCAAAGCCGATATAAGAGTTATGCTGATCGACGCCGGAAGGATTTGGAGTTTAGTGTTGGGGATCACGTGCTTCTCAAGGTTTCACCAACCTGAGGAGTAGTACGTTTTGGTCTCAAGAGAGGGAAATTAGCTCCGCGTTTCATCGGACCGTTCGAGATTTTGGAACGTGTCGGGAAAGTAGCTTATCGACTGGCACTACCACCGAAGATGTCTGGGGTTCACAACGTGTTTCACGTGAGTATGTTGAGGAAATACATACGAGACCCCTCACATGTGGTTAGTTATGACGACATTGAGACAAGTCATAACGTTTCTTACAAGGAGAGACCTGTAAAGATTTTGGATCAGAGTATCAAGAAGCTGAGGAATAAAGACATTCCGTTGGTGAAGGTTCAGTGGAATCACCATGACGAGAACGAAGCCTCGTGGGAAGTTGAAGCTGATATGAGGAAGAAGTACCCGGAGTTATTTCAGGATTAGTCAGTCTTGATTTCGGGGACGAAATCCTGTTTAAGGGAGGAAGGGTGTAATAACCTGCATTTCCATTTAATTTAAAAGTCATGCCCATATTTAATTTATGTGTATTTGCATTGGCATATTTAAATTCTATTAGCATGGTCTGCTTTTATTTTAATTCCAGTCACTTGTTTGGAATATTAATGTCTTATCTAATTCACATTTAAATTCTATCGGGGGGCCAAACTGCAATTTTACAAAAGTTAGTAATACCTGTGTGGATTTCAAAATCTGTATTTCAAAACGGTGAAAGTAACTTCTATTGACTCAATCAGTATTTTTATAAAACCAGAAAATCAATTCTTACGTTAAAATGAAATTCCTGTATTTTTGTGGTGACCACCGCGCACCGAAAATACCAGTTTATGTCCAAAATTGTCCGCGCCATGCTTAACTTCCACAGATTTTGGAAGTGACCGATTTAGACATTTGCTTTATAGCCATTTATGGCAAGTAATCATTGGATAAGGCATTGTTTGGGAATGATTAGCTTATATGTGCAAATGTTGTGCCATAAGCTAAGTTGCCAAACATCTTGCAATTGACCCCTATGAACCTAATTGACCCCTACTCTAATTCACAGCAATTCTATACATCCATATACATATCTGTATCTGTGTATATTAGTAATTAGTTAATTAAGAACTTAACTCAATTGTAGAGTGAAGAGAACACAACTTGGGCTCCAAGTTCTCCAAATTGGAGTTCTATAATTAACCACATCCCCTTACTTCATTACACATTCTGCACAATATACTTACACAGAGAGAGAGAGCTTGAGAGTTGCTGAAATTCTAGTAAGAGAAGCTTCATTCCATAACCAAAGCTTGATCACCATAGCTATAGTTCATTGGAATTTTCCTTATTGGTCTTTCTTTCTCAACATCTATTTGAATCTTCAATCACAGTGAGTATTACTAACTCACTAAGAATGTAATTACATGTCTATTTACTGTGTATTTGTTTAATTTTGTAATACACCATTGTTGATCCTACGTATGAAGTTCATAGCTTGAAATCAAGATTTTCAAACCTTAATCTAAATCCGTTTTCAGAGATGAATATCAAAGATTACTGTATGTATTGACTATGGTGAAAGTTTTAGAGCCTAATTTATTCACATGAGAAAGTATATTAGAAATTAAATTTTGACATGTTTTAGTTTATCATAAAATTGGAGAGTTATAGTTAGAATCATGTTAAATTAACCATAGATTCTTAATCCTTATTGAAAAACAAAGAAATCCATATATAATAGGACATATATACTAACAGAACTGAAATGGGTCAAAAAGACCCCTGTTTTACTGAACCAGAGCAGTTTCTGCGGAGAAGATGAAGCCTCAGCTTCATCTCGCGCCACGATCGCGCGCGCGAGAATCGCGCGAGCGGCCCGCGCGAGCGACCCCTCGCGCGAGCGGCCCGCGCGCGCGAGGTAGGCTTCCCCAGGCAGACGTAAGAGTTTATATATATATATTTGAAAATTGGCTGGTCGCGCGAGCGAGGGTCGCGCGATAACTCCTTCGCGCGAGCGATCCGCGCGCGCGACCTTGCTTTCCTCAGGCAGTCAGAGAAGTTTATTAAATAAAGGAAAATGGGCTTATCGCGCGAGCGGCCCGCGCGAGCGACCCTTCGCGCGAGCGACCCGCGCGCGCGAGGTATTGCAGTTTCTGTTTTTGTCTGTTTTTCTGTTAAGGGACTGTTTGGATGAAATTTATATACTGTTAAGGCTCTGTTTGGGAATTTAGTTGATCAGAACTCTAATTGGTTATGTTTAAATGATTAAAACATTGTAGTATGACTCATTAAATTCCCGTACGCGTGTTGTTCCTTTAATTCAGCATTTTTGTTTTCACTTAAGTGCATACCATTCATGTGGGTCAGTGGTACATGCATATGGGTGTCAGTCTGTGTGGAAAAGAGTAATGGTAGTGTGGAAAGGGTATGAGTTTGTGTTTTTGGTCGTGGTTGTGGTTAAGTATGAGTTTGTGGTTGTGGTCGTGGTTGTGGTTGTGGTTGTGGTTGTGGTTGCGATTGTGGAAGAGGGTATCTTTGAAATGCGACGGTGGCAAATAAGGACACTCCCTGTCGCCCATGGAAGTGTTAAAGTGTGTGAAGCCGAACTCGGACATTCCCTGGCACCCATGGTAGTGCTAAAGTGTGGCCTACGGACACTCCCTGATAACTCGAGTCTGGATACTGTGTGAGGGGTTGCCCCGGTATTTGCATGGCGGTTAGGGTATTCAAAGTGTGAGGCATTGGACACTCCCTGGTACCCCGGACCAAAGTGTGAGGCAAACTGGACACTCCCTGGCGCCCCGTTGCTAAAGTGTGGCTATCTGAGTGTTTCAAAGATACCAGGAGTAGGATAGTGGGTTGTTGTGGCTGTCGAGAGAAAAGAGTCGGCAAGATGAGTGTGGTGCATTGTTCTCATACACGGTCCCATCTGTGTAAATTTACCCTCTTTAAATAATGTTGTGAATGTTTTCTAAATGAGCTCCTTACTTCAATAATAAACTTGTGAATTTAAACGGGAATTGGAAAAAGGTAAGTTGGTATGTTTTACATTCAAAGTCATGTTTTTAATACTCACCAGCTTCTTGAAGCTGACGACGTTGATGCGTCCTGGACATTCGTGTTCAGGCTTTTCAGGTTTTAACCAGGAGGAAACATATGACTACGCTAATTGAGGTGGCTGCTGTTGGAATAAAGAAACTGTTTATTATATGCTTTAAGTTTATTTGTTTGAGTTTTAAACTGTTTTATTTTAAGGATGACTGTAACAGACTTTAAGATATTATTTTATTTTCAAGGCGGTCTGTGCCTTAGTTGACCTCGGTTCATAAGATGTAATAAGTTAGAAAGTTTTTGTAAGTCTTGATTGCTTTACTCTGATTATTATGTTTTGTTGTTTGACGTTTGGGACGGAATCGATCCTTCAAACTGTCGCGACCTACGGGTCCATAAAGGAAATTAAACGCTTTCCTTATTTATGCTACGTCGGGGCGTGACAATTGCAGTTTCTGTTTTTGTCTGTTTTTCTGTTAAGGGACTGTTTGGATGAAATTTATATACTGTTAAGGTTCTGTTTGGGATATTTAGTTAATCAGAACTCTATTTGGTTATGTTTGAATGATTAAAACATTGTAGTATGACTCATTGATCCCCGTACGCGTGTTGTTCCTTTAATTCAGCATTTTTGTTTTCATTTAAGTGCATACCATTCATGTGGATCAGTGGTACATGCATATGGGTGTCAGTCTGTGTGGAAAAGAGTAATGGTAGTGTGGAAAAGAGTATGAGTTTGTGTTTGTGGTCGTGTTTGTGGTTGAGTATGAGTTGTGGTTGTGGTCGTGGTTGTGGTTGTGGTTGTGGTTGTGGTTGTGGTTGCGATTGTGGAAGAGGGTATCTTTGAAATGCGACGGTGGCAAATAAGGACACTCCCTGACGCCCATGGAAGCGTTAAAGTGTGTGAAGCCGAACTCGGACATTCCCTGGCACCCATGGTAGTGCTAAAGTGTGGCCTACGGACACTCCCTGATAACTCAAGTCTGGATACTGTGTGAGGGGTTGCCCCGGTATTTGCATGGCGGTTAGGGTATTCAAAGTGTGAGGCATTGGACACTCCCTGGTACCCCGGACCAAAGTGTGAGGCAAACTGGACACTCCCTGGCGCCCCGTTGCTAAAGTGTGGCTATCTGAGTGTTTCAAAGATACCAGGAGTAGGATAGTGGGTTGTTGTGGCTGTCGAGAGAAAAGCGTCGGCAAGATGAGTGTGGTGCATTGTTCTCATACACGGTCCCATCTGTTTAAATTACCCTCTTTAAATAATGTTGTGAATGTTTTCTAAATGAGCTCCTTACTTCAATAATAAACTTGTGGATTTAAATGGGAATTGGAAAAAGGTAAGTTGGTATGTTTTACATTCAAAGTTATGTTTTTAATACTCACCAGCTTCTTGAAGCTGACGACGTTGATGCGTCCTGGACATTCGTGTTCAGGCTTTTCAGGTTACAATCAGGAGGAATCCTACGATTATGCTAATTAAGAATGGCTGCTGTTGGGACGAGAAACTATTTATTATATGTTTTAAGTTTATCTGTTTTAAGTTATGAACTGTTTTGTTTTAAGGATGACTGTAACAGACTCTAAGTTATTATTTTATTTTCAAGGCGGTCTGTGCCTTAGTTGACCCCGGTTTATAAGATGTAATAAGATAGAAAATTTTTGTAAGCCTTGATTGGTTTACTCTGATTATTATGTTTTGTTGTTGACGTTTGGGACGGAATCGATCCTTCAAACTGTCGCGACCTACGGGTCCATAAAGGAAATTAAACGCTTTCCTTATTTATGCTACGTCGGGGCGTGACATCTATATTGGGGGGAAACCAATTATAGGGGAAGGGATTTTTGGGAGTGCTCATTTAGGCAATGTTTGTCACCGTCGTTAACGGTGACAATGGTGTAACAACAATTGTCACTGCTGTTGGCAGTGACAACATTTGATTTTTATCACCATTTTCAGCTTGTTACTGTAATGGACGGTGACAATTTTGTCACTGCTCAAGGCAGTGACAAACCTAGCGAAAAAAAGGGTGACAAATTTGCTGTTTTGGTGTAGTGTAACGAAGGTACCCATTGAAATCATTTGGGTGGAACATGAGTTGATAGTTGATATGTTATAGGGTCATGCTAGGTGACGATAGCAAAGGTACCCATTGAAATCATTGGGGTGGAACCTGAGTTGATGGTTGATACGCTATAGGGCCATGCTAGACGACGATAGCAAAGTATCCATCTGAACATTGAATACAATGGGTACCTTTTATACTGCTATAGGGTCATGCTAGGCGACGATAGCAACGTAATCATTCTACTTTAAGCTAACGGTGTTACACTGGTAATGTAACAAGTCACATGAGTCAGTTGTGGTGTCTGTGATCGAGTAAAGTCGAACATATCGATGGTGCATCGTGTCGTATCCCATTCGTATTACTATGTCATAAATCATACGTATTGAGATAATGCTTATCAAATGTTTAGTTCGAGATATTCGTTGTACTTGTATACTATTGTTTGTTTTAGGAGTGATCGGTTAGGTCAACTCACTTAGCTTCAAAAGCTAACAGCTTTTCCCTCTGCCCTAGACATATCACGTCTAGATTTCACAAGTGACGACTATCAAGATGAGGTCTACCCAAAAGGGACACAACAGATCTACAAGTTGAAGCGAATGACTCCGATATAATTGTATTTAGAATTACTTAATTTGCTTTGTTGTCTTCTATCTGAGGTAATGCTTTAGATATGAATTCTGATCAGAATAGATCGCCCTAGACTGCCTTTGTAGATCTTTTATTTAGACTCATGATGTAATAACTAGATCCCAGACATTTGAGTTCTATTGAAGAATACCAATAGATGTTTCTATGCTTCCGCTTACTCTATTAACCATGTGTAGAACGTAGAAAGGACAATCAGTTAATATAACTCGTCTTTCCCTATGGGTCCCGAAAGGAAATTTTAATTTTTTCCTATTTTTGGCTACTCGGGGGTGTGACAGATGGAGTTAGCGCGGAACCTAAAGGGATATTGCTGTGCCCAGACCCAAGTCCGACATAAACTGGAACTTTTTCAACCCGAACCTAGTTTACCCATAAAAGAATGTTGTACCCAAAGAATTACCCATAAAAGAAACAACAACAACAACTGCCAAGCACCCTTTAAATTAGGGATGCAATTCGGCGCGAGACCTAAAAGGTTTTGGCTCTGCCCAGACCCAAGTCGGACATAAACTTGAACTTTTCAATTCGAAACCGGTTTACCCATAAAAGAATGTTGTGTCCAAAGAATTACCCATAACAGAAACAACTGCCAAACACCCTTCAAATTAGGGATGCAATTCCGGCGGGACCTAAAGTGTTTTGGCTCTGTCCAGACCCGAGTCCGACATAAACTCGAACTTTTCAACCTGAACTCGATTTGTGATTTAGTATTAAAACCCGAGCTCGAGCCAGAGCCCGAGCCCAAATTGCAATTTTTTTTTTGTGTGCAAACCGATATCTAGTATGTAAACAACAATATGTCGAGAATCAAATCTTTTTTTTTTTTTTTTTTTTTTAGATTTGGGAAAAAAATGCATCTGTTAATTTAGTATTTGAATAATATCTAATAGTGTATTCTTGTCACTAAATATATTATAATTTAATATAAAAAAATAATACATAAATAGAATTCGGGTTCCACGAGTTAACAAACTTCTATCCAAGCCTGATCCAAATTGAATTCGCACTTACATTTTTTTTTACGTAAGTCCGCCCATGATAAAAGTAAATACAATCCCAAACCCAAAATTTTTTCAGGATGGATCCGGACTGGACCGAGTTGATCCCAACTTCAAATTGGAGTGTAAATAGCCGAATAGGACGGCCTACCTAGAGGTCAAATTGCTCCTCCGAGACGAAAATATACGTGTTCCACAGCCATTGGATGTAACCAACCATTCTCAAGGCACCCGATGTTAACTCCGGACTCAGTAAAGCAACCGATAAGATCGAAATTTCAACCGATGGTATAAACGATACGTGTCAACTAAAAAACGACTCCAAATGTACAGACTCACACGTGTCATCCTCTACGAGTGTCCACGTAAAGCTTTTTCCCACTATAATATACGTAGTAGTATGTGTTTTTTTTTTTTTTTTTTTGGGTTGCGAGATTGGCCTCTCTCTCATTGTCATGACCTTTTTCGCTTTCGTTTAGCTTCTGAATCTGTAACCATTTGGGCCTTTGGCGTTCAAATCACAGAGTAAGATCCTCTCTCATTCTTCTCCTCTCTGATTATTTCTGAATTTTGAATCTCGTCTAGCATTCTTTTGCTGCGTTAATACTGTTATCTGGTTCATAATATTTGGCTCCATTTTCTTTCATAATATAAAATTTTTTTTTTGAGCAGTCATTTTGTCTCCAAAAAAAGAAAAAAAGAAGCTATTTTAAATGGGCACTTAAATAGTTTGAATCTTTCATTGTCTCTATTTTCTACAATTTGTAAAGATCTATTGTCCTCTCTTTTACATGCCATGTACACTGCATTATGGGCTATGTTTTAGTTCTTGGATATGGTGAGAGAAGAGGGAAGCAGGGGCGTATCTGTGAATGGGCAACAGGGGCTCAGCACCCCCTAAGTTTTGAAAAATTCTTTATAGACCCTATAAAAGAAAGTTACATTTAAGTTAAGCCCCCCCCCCCCCCCCCCCCCCCCCCCCCTAAAAATTTCATAAAGTCCCCTATTCTATGAGTATTTTGAATTTTTGTGCTATTTTTTTTTTATAAAAAAAATAGCTTATATCTTCTTTTATCACTCTTTGTTCGGATTGTTCCCAAGAAAAGAAATTTTAAGCTTGTAATTCCAAGCTCACCCCACTACGACAAAATGCATATTGGATTGGATGGTAACAGGCATTGTGGGTGTTTAATTAAGGTCTCTAATTCATTTTTGGTGGTGACATGATAATTGGTTTCTTTTTAACCCTGAGGCCAGGGATGACCAAAATATGTTTTAGGCATCGTGGTGAACCATAGACTCACTAATAATTCATATTATGGGAAGAAACATTTTGGAGTCTCTTTTTTTATTCAAAGCTTGATTGTTTATGCATATATCTACCTCAAAATATATATATATATATATATATATATTACGAGGGTGGGTAAATTTTGGTTAGTTATAATTGTATAGCTTAGTTTTTCAGTTGGTTGTAGTGAGTTGATTGTAATTCGTGGCTTGGAATTCTATTAAAAGCTCATTGGACTTGACATTGGAAATTTTTTTATAGTCAAACAATCATTTTACTATGATAATTGTTTTTGTCTACTATTGCTGCTTTAATTCATATCCACCACCATCATCTATTATTGATCTTTCTCTCTTGGAGGAGAAGATATTGAATACCTTGTAGATTGTTGCAAGTGCAATTACATTTGGATATAGTGCTACGATCGGACATAATATCTTTAAAATTAGGGGATGTCTGTATAAACTGATGAGTTCGATTGGTTTGTGATTCCATGTTACCAAATAATCGTGATAATGAATTCTCTTGGAGGACGCAAGGATAAAGGTTGTTTCTGTTTACTAAATATCAACAAACTCATCTTCTATATATTACCATATAAGTTGATGTCCTCCACTTGATTTGCACATGTTCCATGTGTAGTTAATTTCTCAACTATCTTATCAGGTTCCAATATAATCCTTGAGATTTTTGGTAAGAGCCCTTGGCTCGATTTTTAACAAATTGCACCACATAAACCAAACAGCAAAAACAAAAATGTCAGGCATATCCCTTGCCGTGGCTCCTCGAACCGACTCCGAAGAAATCCCCGCTCTATCTCCCACAATACCCGAACAAAAGACCCACCACCGCCAAGAGCAGGCGGTGGTCGGGGGCATAATGGGCTCGCTCCGAGTCATCGAACTCCAACTAGTCGCTTTCATAATGGTCTTTTCCGTGAGTGGCCTTGTCCCGCTTGGCGATCTCATATTTCCCGCTTTTGCCACCGCTTATTTTATTGCCCTCTCAAAGTTCGCTTTCCCATCGCACGGTAGGTGCACCGGATCGCAGGAAATTTTCCGAGGAAGTAGACTCTTCCAATTCTACGTGGTCGTGGGCACCACCGTAGGACTCTTCTTGCCGTTGGCGTATGTATTGGGTGGATTTGCGAGAGGCGATGAGCACGCAGTGCGGTCAGCCACACCGCACTTGTTCTTGCTTTCGTGTCAGATACTAACCGAGAACATAATTAGCGGTTTGGAATTGTACTCGCCACCGGTTAGGGCTTTGGTGCCATTGCTTTACACCGTGAGGAGGATATTTGTAATCATCGATTGGATATCCGATGTTTGGATTAACAAGACTCTTCCCGCAAATGCGAAATACACGGTAACTTTTTCTTGCCTACTTTGTGCTCTTTTTACCATATATATGAATATTAGCTTAGTACATTAAATTTGATGATTGTTTGTTTGTAGGACATTGTATGGTATTGGTTTGGGAGGAGTTTGTCTGTGGCTAATTTGGTGTACTTTTCGATTAATCTCTTCGGGTTCTTGATTCCTCAATTCCTTCCGAGAGCCTTCGAAAAGTATTTCAGAGAGAAGGAGATACATGCAAAAATGGCAGAGGACAAGCCTTCAATGGCAGCAGAGAACAAATCACAAGCAAGAGATAAGAAAGCAGATTGATTGTCCATATGTAGTGTGTGTGTGTGTGTGCCCAAATTTTGCATCCATGACATTCCTGCCCTTATGATATATCTTTTGAAGTTTAATCTTTAGAAACATGTGTTTATTGTTTTGTTTTCCTATATTTCATGTATAATGTTGGTTTTGATATATTCCATCTTTTGGCTATGCAACCTATCAGGTGTTTGATGCTTAGTCTGATACAGCCATTGATTTTTATTTAGGTGGTGATATTGACTTCTGATCCCAACAATACCATAGCCATCATATTTCATTTCTTTCTTTCTTTCTTTATTTATTTATTATAATGCATCTTCAAATAACTTGGGAGTAGCCGTGTAGGTAATTTTTAAAAATTAAGTACACCCAACTTTATCCAAAAGATAAAATGAGTATTAGTATTTTGCAAATCAAATTTTGCGATTCAATCTTAGTAAAATGTGAATCAATCGCAAAACTAACTAAAAACTAACTACCCTAAATAACTTTTAATCAAAAATAAATTATGCGATTTAATCACAAATACAAAACTTGTTGGCAAGTAGGCCCTGGAATACACACAGTTCTATGATTAAATCATGACTTCAAGAGTTAATTTGGAGGCATGAAACTGAACTCAGTGTCATTGTTCTCTCCTCTGCAATTTTTGACAAAGTTGTAGTAATTGTTTTAATTTAATGCCATATTTTGTTTACATTTATCCAGTTGAAGTTCTATTTAACTAGATATGGCCTTGTGGAAGCAAACTTCAGTCTTGTTTGCAATTTTATCATGTGCCTTTCACAGGATGAACAGTTTCCTTTATAAAAAAAAAAAAAAACTGTTGTGCACTGTTCATCCTGTGAGGCACATGATGAACAGCACAGTATAAACAGGACTGAAGTTTGCTTCGGCCTTGTGGGAGTGAGAGTGCAGTCACAGGTTACACCGGCTAGGGCCCGAATGCTTCGGGTCTTTCACAGGTAGGGGACTATTAAGGTTGCATTCTGATAGGGTTGCCAATTTTGAATGGGTCGCCCCACTCTACCTTCTTTCTTAACTGAAAAAGATACACTTCATATCAAAAATTGTAAATAAAAAAGAAGGGTCAATTACTGAAAAAAAAAAAAATTAAACCGTAAAAGGAAAACTACAAAAGAGGAATGAGACATTCTTTTGCCAATATGATATTGTTCTTCCTTGTCTTGTCACCACTTCGAATTGACAAATTTTTTCGTCCTGCAATTTACAAAGGTGAAATCTTGCTCTTCAAAGTTCCACAACTTCTTGTCCGTGAGCAATACATGGGAAAAAAAGAAGAAGGGGGAGGTTAAAAAAGAAAAGAGAATTTGTCGTGGTGGAGGCAACAGTGGTGACAAAAACAATTATGATATACCTACGTACCAGTAAGTATAGAGAATACCAATTTGTATACTACAAATACTGTGATACGCTAAAAGGATCTTTTCAACTGAACTAAAAAGTCCTACGAATGAAGAAAAAGAAAGAATGAAAAAAAAAACACTTTTTTGTTGATTATTAGATAGTTTGGTGAACAAATGTTGATCCTAAGCCACTAGACAAGTAAATAGGAACACACAAATCATTGAAATTGATGCGAAAATATAATAGGGGCAATTACTGGCACGACAGAACGACACGAAATAAATGGATTTGGGTTTACCTTATACGGATATGTGTCATAAATGGATAGGGGTGAAAGTCTAAACCCGAAAACCGAACCGAGCGGTCTAGTCGATTTTTCCAAAAATCCTCCAAGCAAAAAATCAAACGGAACCGACCAAAATTGAAGAAAAATCAAAAAACGTGAAAAATAAAATAAAATAAAAAACTGACCAAACTGACCGAATTTCACCCCTATAACGGGCTAACCCGTTAAACATGATTAATAAACGGGTTGGGTCGTGTTTTGAATATGTCGACCCATCTAACCCGCATAATTCGATTATGTATCTACTTAGGAGAGGACTTTTGAAAATACACAAATATTACCTGATACGACGTCGTTTGGTTCCTCCACCGTATTATGACACGTGGGAAGGAAAACACAAGTCGGCAGCACTGAATACCACCTAGGTTGAACGAGTCCATGTAGCCGTTGGGTCAAGGTTGCACAATTATTCCCGTTCCAGGAATGTAGGAATGGGTAACCTATAACACGAAGAAGTGGGACACGTGGCGAAGTGTAAAGTGGCCCAGCCCAACAGTACATGATAGAGTGATGGAAGACTGCGCCGAAAAGGCCGCAGTCTGTTGAAGTCATCCCTTATTTATACACTGGTAGATTCAACAAAGAAGATACACAATCTCTCCCCCTACTCAACTCCAATTATCAGTTCTTTTTCCTTGCGACTAACTTAGTCATCGGAGGAGACTCAGGGAGCCCAACCCCCCTCGAGTCTTTTCCTTTCTTTCCGTGCAGGACTTGACTTGTAGGAATCATCATCTGCTGCTCAGTCCTTGACCGTTTACGGCTTTACCTGAAACGAGCTACATCATTACCTATTGTCCAGACCTAATAATATTTACATTGTTCACCTAACAAATAAACTGTCACTCAATATTCCGTCGCTATCTCTCCACTCAAGTTACAAAGTCATGATCAAGAAGCGGAGATATAAGTTACAAGGTTGAAATACTACAATCTATTGCAATCATTCTTATTACTTGGCTGTATTTAACTTTTGTTTATTCTTAACATATAGCATTTGTTCTTTCGATAACTCTTGGGACACATAAGAATCTCACATAAACAAGATACATAAACTTTATGTGTCTATCTCTCTCCTCTGTAGACCCCATAGATACTGTGGACTCCACAGTGTCAGTGAACTCATCCAAGAGAGAGATAAACATATTGTGGTTTATGTATCCTGTTTATGTGAGATTCTTATGTGCCCCAAGAGTTATTCATGTTCTTTCTACAATATGTTGACAAATTAGAATTTGGTATTGGAGAAACTTACCTTTATTTTATACTCATTTCATAAAATTTGGTATTGGGGAAACTTACCTTTACTTTATAATCACTTCATAAGCTTATAAACTTCATATATACCGTTAGGGGACACATTGTAAAATCATAAAAAAAAAAATAATAATAATAATAATAATAATAATAATAAAATAAATAAAAAAATTAATTCCTGCAGAACATCAAATATTTCATTCAATTCAATAGGATGACTCAAAGATTAAGTTCTCCGTAAAATTGCACACTAAATGATCCACTAATCGTGCGAATTAAATGGGTTAGATGAATTAAATAGGTAATATTTATATTACATTAGTCGGGTATGTATTTAAATTTTTGACACGTTTAAAAAACGACATGATCATGACACGCCCAATTATGTGTAGACATGATTGCCACTCGTCGAATTGAGTACCATAATTTACTGGTAGGAACTCGGTGGGCCGGACTTTTATAATACAAAAATTAGACACCACAGAAAAATGAGTCACAAATGAAACTGTGAAAGGAATACTGAATCTACGGCCCAACTCCGCTTCGGCATATAACATTCCACTAAATTGGGCCCAACAAATGTAGGACTTCTAATTGCAAGAAATCATTCAGTGAGACCATCACGAACATATCTGTGTAATGATGTGGTGTAACGAGCTCCCATCGAATGCTTTCACATAATCTCTTATTTTGAGGTGGTCATCCAGTTATACTTAGGTGGGGTCTAGTTCATGTTGCCCTATTTTTAGAGGGCTCATGTCCCAATGTGATGTGGGGTGCTCTCACGGACCTTTCCATAATTTGGCCCAAGTTCTTTAGTATTTTAGTGCATCTCTTTAAGTAATTTTGTCCTATGCTAAGATTGGGAGATGATTTAAAATGAATTGGGTTGAGTGAAAGTGAACTGTTTTTAAGCCTAAAAGAATCCGTGGGCTGCCCCGCTGACCCGCGCGCCCTGATGACCCAGTGGTTCTTTTAGGCTTAAAATCCAATTTACTGGGTAAGTTCAGTCAACTCAATTCACTTTAGATCCTCTCCCTACTAAAATACTATTGATCTACATATGTGCTATATATGTGATATGGTGATACACTTGTACACAAGATTGATCACACTTACCCAAGTCTTTTCCTAAGTTTTAATTCCTTTGGTAATGAAGATTTCGGGCCTACTAAAGCACCCATATGGATAAGCTCGAATTGACAACTGAGAGATCAAGAATATTTATGAATAGATATTGCTTGTCTCAAATTAAATATAGTTTTTAAGAATTTCAACTATTTAAAAAAGTTTTTTAAAAATGTTATGATATTTTTCAACTTTTTTTTATTGTGCTTTCTTAAACTTTCAACATTTAGTGTTACAAACCAAGTCCCTTGTGGCTGAGTGGTAAGCTTCTTGGGTGTACTACTACTCAAGAGGTTTAGTGTTCGAGTCATGGGGAGCGTGGCCACTGGAGTATTCACCCGGCACCTCCAAGCCTCGGGGGATTAGTCGAGATGCGCGCAAGCTGACTCGGACACCCCCGATTACAAAAAAAATAAACATTCAGTGTTACATGAAATAAAAAAAATGATAGAGCTTTATATATTAGTGGGTAAATTTGATAATATAATTAAAGTACTAAAATGTGACCTGCCAACATAAATTAAAATAAAAATAAATAAACAAATAAATAACTCTTTAATTGGATGGTAGAGAAACACTGTATTAGATTCCACAACCTATTTTGTTCCTTTCTTCTTTGGGTGTGTCTTCTTTCTTTTTTCTTTTTTCTTCGTTTTTTTTGTCCAAGTGGATAAAGTTTTGTAGCCCATGGTCAACAAAATATAATACAAAAGGAAATGATGGTAATAATGCTACATCTTTAATCATTAATTAAACCATATAAATTAAATCAACAGTTGCTTCACGCTTAGCATTATCAGCTTAGGGGAAAAGGAAGCTTTGCACCTATTTGGACTGTACTCAAAGGCTGTCCATGTTCACTTGAATTATATGAAAACAATACAAAAAGTACTTCTAGCTTACCTAAAAGTTGAAATCATGCCCCATCATTTGACTTTTAATCTCATTTTTCTGTCCGGCTGTCTGTAGTTGCATGAGATGTGATGGAAAAGAAGTAGTAATGCATTTTATCAATGGGATCTTTTAGATAATTCTAATGGTTTTGCTTGTATCATATATATTTTAATATAATCCAAAAAAATATATTGGTCTCAAAATGTAATAATTTTAAGAATCACTTTAGTTTTAGGTGTGTATCATAGAATTTCTCTAATCAATTTGCCTACAATAGGGATCTTCTGTGATAGATTCTATTGCTTTTGACTTTAACATACGCCCTAATTTAGTATTAAAATGTTGTAATTTAGTCTCAAAATGTTACAAATAGACTCTAACATATAATTATTGTCTCTGTGTAAGCAATCGTTGTCTATGTGGAGAAAACATTCCTTATGGTTATTTTGACACCATAATATCACAAACTGATAAGATGTCAATATTCAAGTACGTCTCATTCTAATCTTGAAGAAAATGTGTCTCTACACAAGCATCATAACTAAGAGCACGGATTCTCGGCCGCAAGGCTTCCCCGGCAGCCCTAGCAATACCAATATATATATATATAATTTTTCGTGGTGCTTAGACGTAGGTGTTGTCGAGGAGGTCGTGCGGCTGAGGATCTGGAGTCTATAACTATACTTATGTTTATTACTATGATAATTTTGATGATGTAGTATCTGTTATATAGAATTTTTACTTGTCTACGTAGATATTGTTGGGATCACTGGCATATAAGAACAAGACTAAGAAGAAATCATCTTGTGTTACCGTTATATCTGTGTGACTTGAATATTCTATAGATCTCACTTGAATCCTGCAATAATGAACTAGATCATAATATTCATCACACCCTGTAACGACCACTTAGCAAGATTTCTCCTTTAACTATGAATTATGGTCTTCCTGAGTCCACCTCATTTGGTACAATTTTGGCAGTTTGTTTCTAAGGGCTTTTTGGATTGTCTGCCGCACTTGGCCAGTAGCAATAAGGTGCTGATAGCATCATAGCACACGTATTTTAGTAATTTTCTCATATTTTAAAAATAGAAATATATCCGAAAATTTTCATATACTAATATTTTTTACTTTAGGCCCATCATATATAAGTTTGTATGAATAGACCCTAATTATTTTGATAGTATATTATTAACTCATAACCCCCAATTAATATTTTTAGCTGGCGAATATACCCCTACATATATTACATACATATATGTATATACGAAATTCTATTTTGGAAATTAAATTTAGGGCCATATATATATATATTAGAGTCTATATATGTACATATAGAATCATTAAATGAGTTATTTAATAATATTCACCCATTTTGGTTGTAATATCCTATAATTATAAGCATGCACATAAAAGTTGAAAAGAGTATATCACGTTATGTTTCTTGACTATTATTATCAGTTTGTTTGCTATATCCCAATTTTTGTTGCTATATCCCAATTTTTGTTGCTATATATCTTTCTTGGATTATTACTCCTAAATTATTGGACTTTTTTTTTTTTGGGATGCATGCTACATGTTTTTTTTGCTTATCTCTATATTGGTTGACACAATGATAATTATTTGTTTATAACAACAAACGCGTTCATTTTATATGCTATAGTGTAAAATTTCTCACAATTGTGAATTGAACATCTAAACTAGTCATGCTGATTCTCATTTTTGGATACTGGATTTGTGTGTCTTCAAATGTTCAGTTTGTTGTAAACACTGCATATATACTATTATTACTGGGCGTATGTTGGACCAATAATGTATAACATAAAAATCCGCACAAAATGCTTGCTTATAACACCAAACCAGTGTTGAGATTACGCAGCGGAATTAAACAAGCTCACAATGAAAAGAAAATAACAAGGGAAAAAGGGAAAAAAATAATAATAATAACACAGGAGAATTCGACGTGATTCGGCAAAACCCTGCCTACGTCTACACCCAAGAGATATTTCCTTTACTATTGAGAATAAAAAAGGTACAAACCAATTGTTGAATTAAATCACATAACACAACCCCCCTTGTACTCCCACGCTCAATACCCCAAAGAAAACCCTCACAATATTTTTTTTCTCTCTCTCTCACCACCCAAGTGTATATATCCTCCCCACCATATATGTGTTATACACATATATAAGTATATAATGTATACGGTCACATACATGAACAAGAGTTTCTTGAATTCACGCCACCTTTGTGATAACCTGATAAACTCATAATTTGCAACTATCCAATTACTTTTGGATTGTATCCAAGCTTATCAACCTAGCTATCATCTATATGGCTAGTATATCAACAAAGAAATAGAATTCATTTTTACTACATGGGGATGGACCCCACAAATCTCCACCTCTATACTCATGAGAGAAAATATATATATATATATACATATATATATATTCCACCTTGAACAACCTGTCAAGATGCCCAAACCATTGGCCTAAAAAATCTCAGTTACACATACCGAATCAATATAGTCACAATTTGATTCACAACGGCCAATGACATGTATAACTGTCTCCCGATAATTTTACTCATTAACGCCGGAGTAGGGTCTCGATCCACCCCCTCCACCACCAGCAGTATTTGTTCCCTCACCATCGTCTACTCCTTGGAAGCCTATCACCCGTGTCTTCGCTTCTACCGCAAAAGAAACACGTCTAGAGTACTCTTTTTCTTGCGCGCGCCATACCCATTTACCAATCGAATTTTTCACTGTACTTCTAACCAGACGATACAACCCACCACACTTTTCTCCCTTCATAAGAACCATGCAGCCATGTGTGATTTTCATAGCTCCACCTGCAGCAGAATACATACACCCCATGGAATCCATCTGGCTAAGCAAGATTAGATTTTTTCGCATCTTTGGGACATATCTCACACCACCCAAAGAACAAACCACTCCATCGAACATTTTAATTCTAACCGTCCCAATACCCATAATTTTGCACGAGGACCCGTCACCCAATGACACCTTCCCCAAATTACCTTTTTGGAACTCATTAAAATATTCCCTCCTGAAGCATATATGGTTTGTACCACCAAAATCCAAAATCCAATTGTCACGAGAAATAGTATGCATACCTTCGGAGACTGTGAGGACATCTCCATCATCTCCCAATAAAACCACATAATTTTCACCATCCCCATCTTTCCCACCATTGTCCTTCCCTTTACGTTGAGGACAAAATTTCTTGATGTGACCCAATTCTTTGCACAGATAGCATTGGACGTCTCTCCATCTAGAACTAGATCTAACCCTACTGCAACCTCAGATCCATCTTTCGTCCTTCCCCGATTCTCACTTGCTACAGCCAAAGTAGCTTCATGTCCACCCTCACTAGTTGTCTTTTTCTGAGTGTCGTGGGACACTAGTGAAGCCTCCACATGCTCCAAAATCATTGTATCTTTACCGTACAACAACGCAGTCACGAGGTAGTCATATGAATCTGGAAGAGAGGTAAGAAGTAGGAGAGCTTTATCTTCTTCCTCAATCTTGACATCAACTTTCTGCAGTTGATCCAAATACCCGTTGAACACACTCATGTGTTCCATGAGATCCCCGCCTTCTTCCATCTTTAGCTGATACAACTGTCACTTCAGATGCAATTTGTTAGTCAAACTCTAGGCCATATAGAGTTTTTCCAACTTTTCCCACAAGCCTGACGCAGAATCTTCATCCATAACATTATTGGTAATGTTATCAGCAATACAGAGTCGAATCGTGCTAATACACCGCAACTCCAACTCCTCCCACTCGTCATCTTTCATTGCCTCCGGCTTTCCATCCTTTCCCTTCAAAGCCTTGTACAAGCCTTATTGCACAAGAATATCTTTTACTCTTCTCTGCCAGAGAGTAGAATTGCCCTTTCCATTGAACTGTTCCACCGTAAATTGAGAATTGATCATCGCCTTCATGGTGAATTGACTGGCACACCAAACCTTGGCTTTGATACCACTTGTTGAGATTTACTCAATGGAATTAAATAAGCACATAATGAATAGAAAAGAACTAGGGAAAAAGGAAAAAAAAAATAACACAAGAGAATTCTACGTGGTTCGGCAAAACCCTGCCTACGTCCACACCCAAGAGATATTTCCTTTACTATTGAGAATAAAAAAAGGTACAAGCCAATTGTTAAATTAAATCACATAACCCAACCCCCCCTTGTACTCCCACACTCAATACCACAAAGAAAACCATCACAATATTTTTTTTCTCTCTCTCTCACCACCCGAGTGTATATATCCTCCCCACCATATATATGTTATACACATATATAAGTATATAATATATACAATCACATACATGAACAAGAGTTTCTTGAATTCACGCCACCTTTGTGATAACCTGATAAACTCACAATTTGCATCCAATTACTTTTGGATTGTATCCAAGCTTATCAACCTAGCTATCACCTATATGGCTAGTATATCAACAAAGAAATAGAATTCCTTTTGACTACATGGGGATGGACCCCACAACCAGTTCCTTTTAATATGTTGCAGTCTAAAATTTATCACAATTTACACTACAATAAACATTTTTATACTACAAAGCTCATACAATTTACACTGCAGTGAACAATTTTATACTACCTAGCAATCTTACAATGAAAATCGGTGAACAATTTTACACTGAAAACCAACACGAGTCAAATCTTGCTGGCTACAATTTTTACACTAAAAATGTTACAAAAGAACACATAAACCAAAAAAAGTAGTGTACAAGAGTAGTGTAACGTTTAAGACGGTATTAAATATCACACTTCCAATTAAGCAATTGTTACACTGAAATTCACACTATAAGACTCTTGCTATTTATAATATAAAATTTCACACTATAACTAGCATTGTACATGAGTGTTAAATTTTATACTACAGCTTTTTAACCACAGCCATTGAACCACAACATATTATACATTTTCGAACAACTTTTGAACCAAAATATGAGTGTTAAATAAAAAGAGATCAGACACATATTTACTCACATCGGACGGTGATCATTTGATCCATAGCTTACAAATCATCATCAAAGCCAGTCAAGGTTCTTATACATATATATATATATATATTCCTATTTTAAAACAAATAGCAAAATTAATCAAAAACATTGAAGAATTTCCCGATCGTCGGCGAGGAATTCAGGTGAGTTCGACCAGTAGTGGAAAGTTGAGATCCAGATCGAGGCCTTTGAATAGCTTCATTTCTGTTCTAGTTGGCGTCGATAACAGAGGAAGAGTCGGAGTCGCTCTGGACCTAGACGCCACGGCTTCGCGCGTGATCGAACATCAACCGTTGAATATGATGAAGATGGAGAATGCAGTCCTGGTTCATCATCTTCGATCGCAACTTCGCGTCGCTATCAAAAACATTGAAGAATTTCCCGATCGTCGGCGAGGAATTCAGGTGAGTTCGACCGGTAGTGGAAAGTTAAGATCCAGATCGAGGCCTTTGAATAGCTTCATTTCTGTTCTAGTTGGCGTCGATAACAGAGGAAGAGTCGGAGTCGCTCTGGACCTAGACGCCACGGCTTCGCGCGTGATCGAACATCAACCGTTGAATATGATGAAGATGGAGAATGCAGTCCTGGTTCATCATCTTCGATCGCAACTTCGCGTCGCTGTCTCTGAGCGTCAATGGTTTCTCTGAAATTCTTTTAGAGAGAGAGAGAGAGAGAGAGAGAGAGAGAGAGAGAGATGGAAATGAGAGAATTAGTGGGACTGGAATATATATATATATATATTAGGCGCGTGATTTTAGGAGTGCATTATGAGATTAATTGCAGATGAAATATCTACTCTTGATTTTATCGCAATTTTTGGGGAAGGGTGAAAATGTCATATTAAATTTAGTGGACTGATCAGTGAATACTTTTATTGCTGGGCCTATTATGAACAACTTGGCTCTAATAGTACTTAATATTAGTTTACCCTTTTAAAAACGGAAATAATAATAATAATAATAATAATAATAATAATAATAATAATAATAATAATTATTATTATTATTATTATTATTATTATTATTATTATTATTATTATTATTATTATCATCATCAAAGTGAATGTATTGTCAAAACATTATTAGTGCTGGAACTGCTGCCCACAAGTGTTGTTTGAGAATTTGCGCTCGTTTCTACTGTTCTCTTTGTGAAAAATATAAGTTATACAATCATATAAATTCGCCAATGCCATGTGTCATTAATTAAAATTTAAGAACAATTATACATACACAAATTTATTTTGTACCCCTAAACTAATAAATACAATACAGTGTCTATCTGAGTTGACTCGACAACTGTTTGTTAAAAGGAGCTTTGGCCATAACCCCTCAAATAAAATCTTTATAAATTAAAATATATGTTACTTTTCTTTAACACATTAGGTACTTTTTATACCTAAACAACTCAAATTGTTATAACTTTTGTTTTATAAGTCTTTTTTTTTTTTTTTTTGCAAAATTTGATGTTTTGGAATCAAGAAAATGAGATTTATCAACCGAGATCAATATTGACCATGAAATACTGGAAAAAAATATTAAAAATTGAACAAATATAGAAAATTATATTTTTTTGCATAAATATAATTAAAACATATTCTTTCGTAAAATTGGCATCATAGATGTAAAGATCTCAAAAAAATACAGGAAATCAAAAAACAAAAATCACCCAAAAAGCCCAAGAATTGAGAAAGCTATGGTGGTTTAAAGTTGTCATATAATATTATCTATCTGTCTGCAGACATATAATATTATCTGTTAGACAGATTAAATCTCAAAATAAGGTTCTAACTTATCTTTTTTTGTAAAATTTTCAAATCCAATATTGGCGCATGGAAAAAAAAAATCATCCCAAAAGGCCAAAAAAAATTGAGAAAATTAAGGTCGTTTTCGTGAATATTATCTGTGTAACAAATATTGTGGTCGGGCCATACGGGCACCCTTATGTAATTGGACTCGGTCGAATTAGGCATGGCTTGGACACCGAATAGCAGGCTTTGGAGTCCCAAGCCTAATAGGTTTTCTATGTGCCCAGATGTATTCATATACATCACACTAAAACCTAGAGAAATAAAATAAATAAATAAATAAACACATCAGTCTCTCTCACACTCACAGTAGTATCTCTCTCTCTCTCTCTCTCTCTCTCTCTCTCTCTCTCTCTCTCTCTCTCTCTATCTATCTATCTATCTATCTATCTATAGCTAATCACCATAGAGCTTGGGATCTAGAACGCGGTATCATCGGAGATCGCTCAAGAAGCATTCTCTGCGAGTAATACGAGACACGAGAGGGTACACGGAGGCAGTGGATTCGTGGTTCCGGCCAACAGAGGGCTTGTAACAACTCCGTTTCGTCGATCTGACGAGTAATTCCGCTAGGTAATGCACCTATACTGGTCATACATGAATGTGTGCATTCTTTTACATTGGTATCAGAGCCATTAGGACATTTGCTCGTCTATACATGAGCCCAACAGATCCACCATTGTTGGACTTTGTTTTATGTTCAAAAAGTTCAAAAACGAAATTCTAAGTGGGTCTACGTTAAAACCCTAATATTTTTGAAATATTTGATTGGGATGTGTTCTAATACATCTATAGAGTCTGTCCATGAAGTCTCATAGCCTAATTATCTCAGAAGGAGAAGAAATCTAATTTCTGCAATTTTTTAAACAGAATTTTTTTCACAACTTTGTTCCACTTTTTTGGACGATTGAGACGTACAATCGGTCTGTTTTTTTTGTTCAAAGTTCAAGTACTCCGTGAGATCTTTCCAACCATATAAAGTTTGTAGCAAATGGATCACAAACAAGGGAGATATGAGCGTGCAAAGGTAGGGGGTCACGCAGCAAAAAGTTGCGATTTTTAGGGTTTTCAGAGGAAGAAGACAACCCGCGCCCACGCGCACCGCCGGCGACCGGCAGACCATTTTTTCGGCGCGTATGGGTCCCTATCCAACCATATTATTTTAATATACTTTTTATTAAAATATTCCAGAATAATTTTTAATTATTTTATATTTAAAACAGTTTCTGGTAATTAAAAACATAGTTTTCAATGTTTAAACTGTTTTTAATTGTTATTAAATTCTGAAAAATTGTGAAAAATTAATTTTTCATTTTTCCTATGTTATGGACACAGAGTGGGACCCAGAATAATTTCCTAGAAAATTACTCCATTATTTTTTGTATTTTGGAGCATAAAAGGGTGTTATTGTACGCGTTTTTAAATTGCTTAAAATATCCAAAGCAAATGATTAATTCTTGGAATTAATATGTGGTGTACTTAACACTCTGGGGGTGTTGAGGGAGTGTTTCATGCCTATCTCCAATGTTTATGATATTTTTAAAGCATTAAATCATGTTTTTGGGCATTATCTTAATTGCTTAAAATATCTCAAAATATTTATTAATTATTGAAATTAATATTATATAGTTGGGATAGACTCATTCCTTCAAGTATTTTTTGTTTTTGGAATTTATCACATCATTGTTGATTGTTTTCAACAAAATCAATTTTATTTGATCAATTGATTAATATTTGTTTTATTGCTCCCATAAATTATGGAAATCTTTATTAATAATGAAAAATAAGTTTTTCAGGTATTAAAAATTTCTATGTGGATTTTAAATTATTTTTAGTAATTTAAAGGCCCTTAATAGATTTGGTTTTAAATTAGTTTTAAAACCCAAAATTGTTTATAAAATTGATGAAAAATCTAGAATTTTTCATAGTTCTTCATTGGCTTATGAGAGTAATTTGGGGCTGCAAATTTATTAATATTGCAACTTTTATAGGCTCATTGCATTATTGGTCACGTTTAATTACTGCTATTTGTGATTGGTTAACCCTATGACCTCTAATTCCTCCTCCTTGAGTGGTTGATGTGTGTGATTAATACATTTTAATCTGGCTTAAATGAATGGACAATAATTGACAATTTATAGGGCTTGTGTCCTCACGATGTATGTTTAAGGTTGTTTTTGTATATGTTTATAAACAAAGCATCCCTATTTTTTTTTTTTGGGCTATTATGGAAAAGCCTATTTTGTAAAGGGATGGTTTTCTTTGTGTATTCATCATAAACTTGAATTGCCTTAGCATGAGCTCTAAATTGTCAATTGGGACCCACATGGGATCCCTGCGCAATTTTTATTGTATGGAGCACTTTACATATGGTGGATAATCTTAGATAGGTTAAAGAGCCATCTAATTGATGTTTGTTTGAAAAATCAATTGTAAAAGTTTTTCCTTGGTTTACAAAATTTAGGATTTGATTAATGAGCAATAGCAAGTTTTTTCGTCTTAAATTGTAAAAAGGGGAAAGATCATTTGTAATTGGATTTTAAAACAAACTTTTATGAAATGTACAAATAATAATGTCAAAACTTTTGCTCAAGTTTTTTTTTTTTTTTTTAATGTAGAAATGGCTTCAAAACAAATTGTCACTGATTTGAACAAAAATAACAAATTTAATGGGAAAAACTATGATGCATGGCAACAAAGTGTAACCCTCCTGTTGACTGACGAAGAGCTGCTTCCCCATCTAACCCAGTCAATGGTCCAACCTGTTGTGCCAGAAAATGGGCCCATGACCCAATATCGCCGAGACCTCGACACCTATAATGAATGGGCCAAGAAGGATCATTGCACGCGCAATATATTGTTAAGCAGGACCTTTGACAAATTTGACGAGAAAGGAGATGAAGTACAAATGGATAGACAAGCATGAGCATGCATTTCAGGAGTTAAAAGAAAGATTGACTTCTGCACCAGTACTCGCGATACCTAAGAGTGGAGAAAGGTATGTGATCTATAGTGACCCATCGCACCAAAGACTGGGTTATGTGCTTATGCAAGATGGGAATGTCATTGCATGTGGATCAAGATAATTGAAGGTACATGAGAAGAATTATCCAACGCATGATTTGGAATTAGTAGCAATAGTGTTTGCATTGAAGATTTGGAGACACTATCTCTATGGAGAGAAGTTTGATCTGTTTTCTGATCATAAGAGCTTGAAGTATTTGTTCTCTCAGAAGGAATTAAACATGCGACAACGAAGATGGATGGAGTTACTCAAAGACTATGAATTTTCGTTACAATACCATCCAGGTAAAGGAAATGTCGTAGCGGACGCTTTGAGTCGTAAACCTCGACTAGTGATCGTTGCACTATGAATTCGAGAATGGAGAGCATTGGAGGTGTTAGTTGAATTCGAGTTTCAGCCAGTGGAACTAATGGAAAGACTACATTTTGGGTGTCTGGTGGTACAACCAACTTTGATCAGGCGTATCATAGAAACTCAACAGACAGTAGAGGATTTAAAGTTATGGTTAGCAAAGATGTCAGCAAAGGAACCAGAAGTTTGGAGTATTAGTACAGACGGAGCCTTACGATGTAAAGGTAGACTCTATGTACCTGACGAAGGAAATATCTAAAATGCAATACTAGATGAAGCACATAAGTCACGAATGACTATTCATCCGGGAGGTACGAAGATGTACAAGGATCTGAAGAGAAACTTCTGGTGGGAAGGAATGAAGAGAGAAATAGCCGAGTATGTATCTCAGTGTCTTACTTGTAAACAAGTAAAGGCAGAATATCATAAGCCACCTGGATTACTGCAACCGTACTCGATTCCTCAATGGAAATGGGAACACATCACTATGGATTTCGTGGTAGGATTGTCGAAGTCACAGCAGAACCACGATGCTATTTGGGTAATCGTGGATTGACTTACAAAGACGACACATTTTATTGCCTACACTATGACATATCCAGTAGAACGTTTGAGCCGAATGTATCTACAGCACGTTGCATGGTTACACGGGGAACCTATTTCTATCGTGTCAGATCGAGATTCATGTTTTACTGTGAAATTTTGGAAGAGTCTCCAAACAGCGATGGGAACAACATTAAACTTGAGTTCAGCCTTTCATCCACAGACCGATGGGCAGACTGAACAAGTTAATCAAGTAATGGAGGACATGTTACGCGCTTGTGTCATTGATTTTGAGAGTTCTTAGGAGATGCACTTACCTTTGATTGAGTTCACCTACAATAACAGTTATCATTCAAGTATAGGGATGGCGCCATTCGAAGCTTTGTACGGAAGACCTTGTCAATCGCCGTTGTGTTGGACCAAAGTCGGAGATTCTCAACTTCTTTGGCCAGAGATGGTACGAGAAACTAGTGAAAAGATTCAGATTGTACGTGAGAAAATGAAGACAGTTCAGACATGACACAAGAGCTATGCTGACAAGTGACGAAAAGATTTGGAATTCGTAGTTGGAGACCACGTGCTACTCAAGATTTTGCCTATTCGAGGCATTGTCAGATTTGGTCAGAAGAGAGGCAAGTTATCACCGCGATTCATTGGACCATTCGAGATTTTAGAGTGTGTTGAGAAGGTTGCTTATCACCTTGCATTGCCACCAAAGATTTTAGGAGTGCACAACGTTTTCCACATCAATATGCTAAGGAAGTGTGCTCACAACCCAGCGCATGAGATCAACTTCAAAGATTTGAAGTCAACGACAATGTTACATTCAACGAAAGACCGATTTGCATTTTAGACCGTGGGGTTAAGAAGCTCAAGAACAAGGAGATTACATTAGTCAAGATTCAATGGAAGCATCATGATGATGGAGAAGCTTCGTGGGAACTAGAGTCAGAGATGCAAGAGAAGTTTTTGTTTTTGTTTTAGACCTTGTATGTTCTGATTTCGAGGACGAAATCTTTAATGAGTGGTGGATAATGTAATACCCTGTATTTTCAATAATTATTTATGTAGAGAGATTTTATATACTTTCCTTGATCATATGTGAAATTTTATCTTTGACCGATCGAGGATCTTTCGAGCGATCGAGCATTTCCAAAGTTCAAGTGATCGAACCTTGTTCAATCGATCGAAACCCTATCGACCTGAATTTGATACGTGGCCCTCACTTCAATCGATCAAACTATTTTCAATCGATCTAACCTGACTGATCTGTTTTCGAGCGATCGAACTTGTAATCATTAGAATTCTAGGTTTCACGCAGAAACAACCACATGCACCCTTTTTCCCCTATATATACACTAGTTTCGTGTATGTATTGGGTTTTGCTGAACCCTTGTGAGTTGAAAGAATTGTGAGTGTGCGTTTTGATATGTATATACTCATACACATATATATACACACATCTATATATATTATATACACTCAAAAGAGAAAGAGAAGCAGAGAAGAAGAAGAACCAGAAGAAGAAGAGAAAGAGAAGGGGATAGAGCGATGAAGAGAGGGGCAGAGAGAGGAAGGAGAAGCCATTGGAGGCCACTGAAGCTTTTAAGCTCAAAGATTTTCCAAACATGCCCTAAGTGAGTCTTTACTTACTTGGTCTTTTTATTATAATGTTTTACAAGTTTTTGGTATAATTAGATGTATTAAACGCGTCCCTAAGACATTTATTTATATGTTGTTCAGAATCTGCTAGAGAAGACAACTCTTGAGTGATTGAATAGAGTTCAATCGATCGAAGGTTCGATCAAAGTGACTTCGATCTCTCGAACTTTAGTTTTCCTCAATCGATCGAAATGGTTTCAATCGATCGAACTTTATAGATTATGGATTCTTCCATTAGTTTATCTTATATGAGGTTCGAATACTCGATTCACGATTTGGACTTCTAGTATGCGATTATGGTAGTCAGGGAGAATGTGACAACACAGATAAGTATGATTAAGAATAATGGATTAACATAATGACGTTAGATGATTTCAGTTCATGCATGAGTTCGATATCTGTTCATTTCAATCAGAGTAGTCAGGCCACATGGGAATTGTCATGTATCAATAGAAGTACTGAGTTTAAGTAGGTTTGATGAGTTCTGGGAATGGTACGTGGGAAGACGCCTGGTCATGATATGCGTTAACATGTGGTGGATGGGTTATATCCTTAACGAGCAGTGAGCAGAACCATATAGTCCTAAGGTAACCAGATGATCCATGTTATATCCTTACCGAGCGGTGGTGGTTTATATCCTTAACAAGCAGTGGATGGGGATCACTGGTATAATACGAGGAGTCGTGGCAATAGATTTGATGTGTTGTTGTTCAAAGCGTTGTATCCCTGACATGCGGTGGATGGTTTATATCCTTAACGATCGTGGGATGGACTAAAGTGGTGTCCATGAATGCGCTGGATGGTTTATATCCTTAATGAGCAATGGATAGAATGATGATATGTCTATATATGTGAAACGTTTGAGTTTATTTTTTCTAGACAGAGTATGTGGATTATCGGTCTCAGAATAACATAACGATAAGGCCTCGTTTGTTTCGCAGGACTAAGGGCCAGATAGGGGAGGATAGGACTATTAGTCCATTTTAATTCAATAGTCCGGTGTTTGGTTCGGCCACCTTGCACCGGACTATTAGTCCTTTTTAACTAAATAGTCCCCCAAATGGGCCACTATTTTATCCCATGGGGGGGCTGGTATTAATTGTCCCTCAAATAGTGAATGGGAGAAGTAATCCCCCCTAATCCTGTCCAGCGAAAAAAACGTGGCCTAAGGGCTGAGTTACGACGTTGGAGTACAGAAGAGATATTATTTAGTAGAACTATATCTTAGACACTTCAATAACTTGTTATACGTTATTTCATTGATACTCTGTGAGTGTCCATTCACTCAGCTCTCAGTAAGCTGACGGCCGTTATTGCCTGACATTCCCTATCCAGACTACCCTGCCCTTTTATTTCAGATAATAAAGCTTATGAGGACAGCTACTACCTAGAGGGGGGATTTATAGAGGGTGGCCCTACTGATGCATGTTATACCGGAAAAGGCTACTATGCTAAGGAGTACCCTTATTCCAGTTGAAGATCTGAGACAGTTCTCTAGTTTATGTTTAAGCTTTACTTTACTATTGAACTTTGTTAGTTAACGGGTACTTGGGCATATGTTGTCTCCAGACCTGTTGTGATCCTGAGGACCACACTCTGATGTTTCGTAATAGATAGAATTGTTGTATATTTCAGTTGATGTTATTACTATTCCTGTTTTCTAGTGGACTAGTACTGCGTGGTGTGGATAATTAGTGACTTTCACTTGTCGTTCCCTATGGATCCAAAAAGGAAATTTATATTCTCTATTTTTGCTGCTCTGGGGCGTGAGAATATGTCACCGGGCTTGAATCGACCTGCTCGGGTGATTCACCTTGGCTTCGAGATAGCGAACTAGGACATGTATGTCCATAGTGCTTGGATGGCGAGCAATATGAGACATTTGTGTTCATGGCGCTTAGATAGCTAGCTAGGACATGTGTGTCCATAGGGCTTAGAAAAGTGAGTTTGAACACTTATAAGTACGCAGTGTAAGAACATCGAGCTAGATATAAACCCTTATTATCCCTATATGTCGCCTTAGATGGAGCTAAGATAAGGCCTTTATACTTGGTCGAACATAGAGAAATCCCACGACTCTATATAGCCTGTTTACAGCCAAATGTGAGTTTTCAGATTGGCGCTAAGAGGGGCGACTGTGCTGGGAAACTCAGGTTAGTCTTTTTGTGTAACGTCTAGACTAAGATTCGTATGGCGTTACTTGTTTTTCCAAACACAGAGTGATATGCCCATTTTTATGGAAGGATACCATAGCATACATTTCATACTGTATGTGCTTTTACAATCGATTTTGGAGTAGTGGATGGATTCCTCTTCATTGCTATGTGAGCCACGTAGCATATCCAAGATAATGGTTATCCTACAAACTAGTTGCCTTCACGACTTGAGACTATGTCATGAAGAGGACGCTTGATGACAGCTGCTTTAACATGCTATCCTAAGACGAAGAGATAATTCCGTTCTATGGGGCGTGTCTAGGCAAGCGGTCAAGTTAGTCAGATTGACATGTCGGCTCAGGGAAGACTATTCAATAACACACCATGTTTTGTGACTCATTAGTAGGCCTGCGACAATCGTATTTTGTTACTGATATGTCATGAGTACACTACATTGAGGTGCTACAGCAATTTTTTTCACCAAGGGATTGAGAATACTGTATCCAGTGTGGTTGAATCGTCTAAGGCATACACGAGAAGCTTCCGAGTGATGTGTCTTGCTGATTATGGTAATGATTTGGCACTACACTCCTGTCGCTGTACTTTCTTTTCGTAAGGTCATACGTTCTATTTCCCATATGAAGAGTTGAGGAGTTCCGTTGTCTGAGAGATTGGTTTTTGTATTAACTCTATATATGTTGGTGAGTGGGAGATGTAACAAATATTGTGGTCGGGCCATACGGGCACCCACATGTAATTGGACTAGGTCCAATAAGGCCTGGCTTGGACACCGAATAACGGGCTTTGAAGTCCCAAGCCTGATAGGTTTTCTATGTGCCTATATATATATATATATTCATATACATCACACTAAAACCTAGAGAAAAAAAAACACAACAGTCTCTCTCTCTCTCTCTCTCTCTCTCTCTCTCTCTCTCTCTCTCTCTCTCTCTAGCTAATCACCATAGAGCTTGGGATCTAGAACATGGTATCATCGGAAATCGCTCATGAAGCATTCTCTGCGACTAATACGAGACACGAGAGGGTACACGGAGGCAGTGGATTCGTGGTTCCAACAGAAGGCTTGTAACAACTCCGTTTCGTCGATCCGACGAGTTATTCTGCTAGAACACACCTATACTCGTCATACATGAATGTGTGCATTCTTTTACAATTTGTCTGTCAAAACAGATAATATTATCTATTTTTATCTGTCAGAGGGTTTTTCGCTGAATAAAAAAGTAGCAATGAGCTTTTTAAAAAATGACTAAATTTTGAGGATTTTAACTAATGCAATTAATTTTTAGGGTCTATGACCTGATATTAACATACTTAAAAAGTATGACTTTATCTTAACTTAATTACATTTTTTTATTCCTTTACCTACCAAAGGAAATATCATTTGTCTATATTTGCTTCTCTTAGATTTTTATTTTATTTTATTTTTGTGAAATTTTCTAGGATCAAGATAATTTCCCGTGCAACGCAAGGGATGCTAGCTAGTTGTAAATGAATTTGAAGTACTAATATTTAGATTTATTTTGAGTTTCTTTTTCATAATAAATGCCCCATGTATAATGCTTAACATAAAATTAGGCACTAAAATATGTAAAACAAATAACTTGTTAAATAATAAAACCAATTTTTAGAATTTCAAAACAATCAAACAAATTTTTTTTTTTGGGAGACGATGACACATCCCTTAACTTGTCCTTCACGACCTGAATGTTATCGTCATTTTTCAGACGGGGTTATTGACATCGTTTTATCATAGTAGGAAAGAGGGCAAACACTGGTTATGTGCGACCGCACAACACGCACCAAGTCAGGGAGCTAAGTAGATAGTAAGATTCAAACACATCCTAAGCACTAGATACTGCTCGTCCAGCTACTTGAGGTTCGTCCTTCTAATCTGCTTATTTCGGGCCTTGAGGGCTTTCGAACTGTAACCTCCCTTAGACTTTGTTTGGTTATTAGATTTGATGAGGGAAAAGAAAAGAAAACATAGAGGAAAATATTTTCCTTTGTTTGGTTAAGAATGAAAATATTGAGAAAAATAGAAAAGAAAAGAGAATAAGTTAAGATAAATTAAATATTTTAAATGTTGTCAATTATTTCTCACCCTTTATTCAAGCATTATAATTATATATTAAAAAATTTTAATTTTTAATATTATTTAACTATAAAAAAAAACACGAAAAAAAATACTCCCTCCGTCCCATAATAAGTGTCCACATTTTCTTTTTTGGATGTCCCACAATAAGTGTCCACTTTCCTAAATTGGCATATATCTTTTACTTACTTTCCAAAACTACCCTTATAATAAAGACAAAGTAACATTTATTTGTGGCCTCAAAACAAGCAAAAAGTCAAACACCTATCACATCTAAGGGCAAAATTGGAAAGTGACCCTTTAATGAACCAAAAAAACTAAAATAATACAACTTTCTTAAATAATATGCAAAATAGAAATAGACACTTATTATGGGACGGAGGGAGTAGGTTTTTCTTTCTCTTTCTTTTCTCACAAAATCACCAACCAAATCCCTTCTTTTACCCTTGTCAAATCTTTGGATTGGTTGTCGTTATCCAGACCGTAGATCTTACTGAAAAGACAATATTACCCCTCACTATGAAACAAATGCCAACGAATAGGAAAAAAAAAAAAAAAAAAAGTACAAACTCTGTGGGCCATACAGCACTTACCAGTAGCTATGGCAAAAACCCAAACAGTCCCCAAAGTTCACGGACTTTGGTTCTTCACCACCTTTCCACTAGAACAAACATCAAATCGCACTCTTACGCGCGTCCTCCTCAACTCAAGCTCAAGCATGATTCACAGACGTCAGGTACGTAGTCATAAAATGAATTTGAAAAGCAGTAGTCATCATGTACAACAACACTAACTTTATTTAATTAAAGGGTGTTTCGGGAACTTTATATATAAGTGATTATAAAACTCTGAAACCTAACATGAAACTAATTCAACATTAAGGGTGCATTTGATAGGTTTTATTTTTTCATGGAAAACAATTTCATCACAAAATTTTCAGTTAGAGTGTGCCAAACGGGCCCTTAAATTAAAACACTGCAAATGGCAACTCCTTTCGAACCGAAAGTAAATTCCTTTTTCTTTGTCTTTTTATTTTTTTCTTCTTTTTTTATTCAATTCGTGAATGCGAGATCACTATTCGGTGATGATCACTCTAATTTTATGTGGAGATATGCATCATCTTTCGGTAATTAGAATTTTATAATTTCATATGTGCTCTTGAGACTTTTTTTTTTTTTTAAAGTTCTCTTGAGAATTTTTTTTTTTTTTTGCTTTTTCAAGGTATCCCCAGGTCTTCCGTCCAGGACTAATCCTCCGAGATACTGTCGAGCACCGAAGTGGGGACCTCTCTCAAAATAGTTTTTTGTACATACACAAGGACTCAAACTTGAGACCCTTGCTTTCTCTTGAGACTTTTGATAGTACAAATTGTTGTCAATTTTATTGTAAAATGTGATCATGAAAAAGTTCAAAGAATAATATCTTGAGTCTTAAGAAGATATCCCCCTTTTTTTTTCTTTTTTTTTTTTTTTTTAATTTTTTTATGACAGACACAAATAGTAAGCAATAAAAACAAATTAAGATGGTAAAAAAAAATAAGGGTAAATTACAGCACCACTCCCTGAATTATGAACGTTTTTTTACTAATACCCCCTAAATTTTAAAGACTGATCATCTCCTGAATTATCCAAAATTAACAAACTCATCCTCTGAAGAAGGATTTTTAATGTCAACAAAGGATAGTAATTTAGGTGGTGAGTTTGTTCAGTTTTAAAGCTTGAGAGTGATAGTGAAAAATAGTCATAGTTCAAGGGGTGATGTTGTAATTTACACCCCCAAAAAAATCTATTCATAAGACATGTTTGTCACCTTTCAATAAAGTTTATGATTTCTATATACATGCAATTACCACTACAAGAAATGTGACTTTTTGTGGTGCGGTCATACTTTGGCATCGCAAATAGTTTTTTTTTACGCGTTCAATGCATCGTCCATACCCGTTCATCGGTTAATCCCGCATCATTGATAACTATTTATGACACAGTCAACGCACCACAAATACTATATTATTTTGCGGCGTGTATACGTGCCACACATAAAAGCAATTAGCGTCGGTAATGGGTCTCAATTATTGAGTATATAATGTGCCACAAATGTGATAATTATCAGCGACATGTGAGTTTTGTGTCGCAAATAATGTACTATTTGTTGCGTGTTTACCGCGCCACAAATAATATACCCAAATTTAATGTGATAGTATTTGCAACGCGCAATATGCACTATAAATACTGTAAACAAATTAGTCATAGTAGTATTTGTGACGCGCGCCACAAATACTATTGGCAAATTTTGTTTACAATCTATAATAAAACTTTAAACTCTTCTTTTTCTAAAAACTGAATTCTTTTTATTAAATTTGAAATTCTATTTTCAAAACTACCTTCATTCTATCACAATTGAAAGGTTTCTTAGCATAAAGTTGAGTGATTAAAAAAGTTTTAATTAACATCACTCTCTGCAGTTGCTTAATTTCTGTGATTTCTAATACTGGCCATGTCTGTCATGCTTTTTAATTAACAAACACATTATGCTTTTTTTCTTCTTTTTTTTTTTTTTTGATGTATGAGCTAGCAAGATGGGGCATATAACACCTATTTTTAAATGAGAGTTTGTCTCAATATCATTAGCTTTGTACTGGTGATGTAAAGTCCTTTACCTAATTCTCAAATTCTTTTTTTTCTTTCCTGGACAAGACATTTAGAAAGGTTCACTTCACATTTTAACGTCCTTCATTAATGTAAAAAATTCCCTTCCTACTATACTTTACAAAGGGGTTGAGATGACAAAAATTATTCGAGGTTTGAAGTAAATTTTTAAATGAGCTTCAAAAATGATATCTCTATAATAAGTTTTATAAAAATTAAGAAAAAATTAGTAGAAAATAGGCCTAAAAATAATAAGTTTTGTAGTAATTAGGAAAAAAAAATTAGAAGAAAATATGCCTAAAAATTAGAAGAAAACAAACCTAAAAATAAGATCCCATGCGGTCACTTCGGGGCATGGCCTCAAGGCCAGCGCTGCCTTGACAATTAAAAAATAACACTTCGGTATACTTAAAACACCTCAACTTAGTTAGCCCTAGCCATGGCTTCCCTAAGCCAAGTCATGAGTTCAAAGTAGGGGTGGACACGAGTCGAGTCGAGCTTTTTCATAAGCTTGCAAACTTGCTCACGAGCTCAAAATGAGCCGAGATTTCAAATGATCGCGAGCCATTTAAAACTATATAGTTTAATGATAAATTAGTCATTTATCAAGCCTATTTACAAGGTTTGTCATATTTTCTCTAAAATTATATAGTTTTATAATATATACATATATATATAAGTCACTATGCAAGCTCTTTATCGAACCTATTAATAAGCTTTTTCACGAGCTTGCTTGCGAGCCTTAATCGATTCTGTTCACGAGATCAAATGAGCGAGCCGAGCCTAGCCTTTATCTAGCCGAGCTTTCGAGCCCTTGTTGAGCGGCACTGCTCGCGTCCACCCCTAGTTCAAAGTTTCCTAGGGGTAGCAAGAAAGTTCGATGGACGGACTTCAAGATCGATGGATAAAAAAAATGTTTCAGTTTAGTGTGGGTTCGGATTCTGCCGCTATCTTGTCTCACTGTCTTAACACATGCGTTGGTTCACATACCCAAGACTTGCCCCATTCCAATTCGATAAAACAACAATAGATAAATAGCTTGAAATACATATAGGTGGAGATTATGAAATTGTGGAGGACAGATTATGGGAGTTGTTCTTATCATCAGAAAGAAGAAAAGATAAAAGATAAAAAGACACTTCAGTTTACTTTTATCATGTTTAAGATACAAATTAATAGTTTATGTATGTGTCCCGTGTTTACTATATGGACACAATTATATATTTGAATCAATTGCATTTTAAAATAACACAAGAATTAACTCATAGTTCAAGAGACAAAAAGTTATCACTTAGTATCCTCTTTGTGTATCCATGTTCTATGTTAGAACATTTCCCAGCCATGTAATAAAAAAAAAATTCACATTTTAAAATAGTATAAAGAATACTTAGAGTCATTTTCTTTCATATATTAATAAGAATTAGGATTACACATTTTCAAACCCAAATCATTACCAAAGAAAAGGAGGATGACTCTTTTGCTTTCTCAAATTTCGGTAGAGTAATGATACTTCTTAAATTTAAATTATACTAAATGTTTTCATATATATATATATATATATATTTTCCGATAAGGAGGACAAATATCTAGTTTGTCGTCCGTGACTTTGAATTATCTAATGAAAACATTTTTGCTCATTAATTAATAGTATAAAACATTAAACTTCATTACATTAGCCAATAAATAAACAAAATATGAATAATTTTAGTTTGTCTAATACGATTTTACATTTTAATCACTTGTACAACATGCAGAGTCTCACATAACAATTCTGTCACATGAATTGCAAAACCTTACGGAACCCTAATATTCTTACAGAATTTATAGTGGGACAATTAAAGAATAGAGTTTCTTTTCGAAAAGCAATTGTCACTATCACCGAATCACGTGGTATACTATCTTTAGGTCATTTGAGAAAGTAAAGCAGTATACTATGATAGTATCATCTGGTTAATATCAATAATGCTTGAGGCACTAAAGGACACAAAGAATTTTCATAAAATGAGTAAAAAGTCTATGTGGCACATTGGAACCCGTCAGCAATTATTCATTATTTTCATTAATTGCTGGTGGATCCCAGTGTACCACATAAACTTTCCACTTATTTTGTGAAAATTTTTTGTATTCTTTGGTGCCCCAAGCATTATTCGGTTAATATATATGTTCGAAGGTTGGTTTAGACTACAACACACCCCGTGGTTAAAAGGGTTGGCATCCACCCCTTAGTTTCTCACTATTAGATCACGCAAATTTAATTTTTGCCCTTCAATTGTTTATTTGGTTATTACCTACAAATTGTTTCAATCCGTTATATTTTGAACAAAAATAAAAAGGGTTAATCACAAAAACACCCCTTGTCATTAGGTCTTTTATCAGTTACATCCTGTATTTTAAATTTTATCACTAATATCTCATGTAGATTTATTTAAATTTTTTTTTTATTTTTGATCTATACTTAGATACATACACACAGTCTTGGTTATATATGATTTTATTTATTTATTTTTTTTTATGTACCATTGGATACACACACATTCTTGGTGATATATTAGTTTTTTTTTAATCTACCATTGGCCACACATAGTGAAATCCAATGTAGTGATATACTAAAATCTAAAAAATAAAAAAATTACCAAAACTTTGTGTGTGTGTGTCTGTGCCAAATTCGCTATCACAAAGGTACCCCAAAGTGACCAAAGAATGATACTGGTTATGAATAATGTATTGTATGGTTGTGCGAAGCGTTACTTTTCTAGTTATGAGAAATGTGGTGTTGGTTATGAATAAAAGTGGTGGTTGTTATGACATAAGTGGTGATTATTAGGAGGAATGTATATGTGAAGTGGATAAATTATTCAATTTTCTTACTCCACCGAGTGACCATGGACCGCATCAATCACACGTTGCCATGTGCAAGTGCTGCCCATGGCTAATTTGGATTGGCTAATTCGTTTGTGGCCACGTGAAAGACTATTATCATGCTATTGTTTCTTGGTTTATTATGATAAATATGGCCCAGCGATGAGAAATGTGATTCTATTACGATCAAATTATGTGTAATATAGTTCTAATTATGATGTAGTTATAATTAATGTGATTCTAACCGGGAAAAAAACCATCAGAACATGTCATATTTTAAATACATTTTTAATGCTTTCTATAACGTGACTGATTGTGAACTAGTCGAGTTTGACATCAACCATTTTGGAGGGGTGTCCCCTAAATTTTCCCATGTTGGAAATTAGCAAAATGGGCTTTCTTCTTAAAAATAGTATCAAATTATTCAACTGGGCCCCTCCAGACAAATGAACGGTAGTTGGCAGTCATTAATCCAAACGCCCCAAACCAAGCGCGTGAGATTTAGCACCTATGTACTCTAACCTGAAAAATAAGGGACTGTCACCTCTCTCTCTCTCTCTCTCTCCTCTGCCCTGACAGTGACGTGCCTACCAAGAAAGTAAAACCCTACCCCCTTTCTCTCTCTCTCCTCTCTCTATCCTCTCCTCAATCCACCCAATTACTCCCAAAAAACCCTACCCTCTCTCTCTCTCTCTCTCTCTCTCCATTAGATAAGAATACCAGAACCCTTTCTACAGTTTTTCTCTCTCTCTCTCTCCACCAAAACCATAAACACCAAAATACCCTCCACAAAAACCCCAAAAATGAAGATGAGAAAGAAAGGTAAAGTATACCCATCTCCGTCATCGTCCTCATCATCAACACCACCCTCTGTTTGCTCTAACAGAGACGCCACGTCCGTACTGAAGCTCCTACCCACTGCTATTCTCGCTCTAGCTTCGATTCTCTCTCTAGAAGATCGAGAAGTGTTGGCCTATATGATAACAAGGTCGATTAAGTCCTCTGACCCATCTTCGATTGTCGATGGAAAGAAGAACAATAACAAGAAATTGAACACCCACAAGCCCCCAATGTTCGATTGTGAATGTTTCGAGTGTTACAGGAGCTATTGGGTCCGATGGGACTCGTCGCCGAACGGCGAACTCATACATCAAGTCATTGAAGCGTTCGAAGAACACTTGACAACCGGCGAGCAGGCGAAGAGAGAGAAAAACAGTAGGGGTAAGAGGAGAGAGAAAATGGGGCGCCGAGCCGTTGATAAACTGGTTGATTTGCCGGAAATACGGTCGCCGGAAAGAGAAGCGGATGTGCCGGAGATTACTGAGTTTGTGCCGGAAAATGAAGTTGTGTTGCCGGAAAAAGCTGAGGAGACGGCGTGGAGTGAAGAGGAGAATGTGGAGGAGGACGAAGTCCAGGACTTGCCGGAGGACGAGGTGGCGCAACCGACGGCAACGACTGTGACGGCAACGACTGTGACGGCAACGACTGCGACGGCGACTAACCACAAGGGTTTGGTGAGGAAGGTATTGCCGGACGTGTTGGGGATATTGAATTCGCGTTTGTGGGGTCTTTGGAATCCGAATGTTTAGTGGGATATTATTTTTTTTTAATTTTAAATTTCGAGTATATTTTTATGATAGTTTATATTCGCTGTCGAATATAAATATAAATATGAATTTATATATATATATGTCTCTACATGGTCCCTCCATTAAGCATTTGTTTATTGGGTTTTTCTTTTCCTGGGAATGAAGTTAGGGCACTTACCGGCGGGAAGTCATTTTCTCGGAAACCTTGTGGATGTGTTTGTTTTTAGGAATTTCTCCCCCCCCCCCCCCCCCCCCCCCCCTCCCTGTTTGGGTGTGCCTGAACTTAGGATACTTACTGATAGGAAGTCATTTTCCTGGAAAATTTTGTTGTCTGATTATTTTTCAAGAAAATATGTTTATTGCAAATGAGATGGTGGCAATATTTTTGCTTTGTGGCTAAGTTTTTGAAAGTAGGTGAAGATATTTGCTGACATGGGCCAATGCACAGATAATTGGGCTTATTAAATTGCGTTTTAACTTTATGAATACTACTTTTTTTCCCTCTTCTCTTTTTGAACGTCAATGGTTGCTATTTTCCATGCTCTTAGACGATTCTTTTTGCTAGGTATCATTCATATTTTTTGTTTATTTTATTTATTTATTAAGTTTGGGAATACCGAATACTGTTCATGAATCATGGGGTTGTGAGCTTTGGGAACTTTATTTTTTTTTATTTTTTTTTTTCAGCACGATCCTCTCGGATATGTGTAAAATTTACCATACCCCAAAATTGTCCTCACTGCAACTTAGAATCTTGGGTTTATCGTGGGGACAAAGTTGTCTTTATCATATATAATGGTATTTTATCGTCAATAGTATAGTGGTATTTAAGACGAGATTTTGTCTTGTGGGGTTTAGCCGGTTTGACTCATGGATTCTAAGGGGAAAAGCAAGATAAATTGAAGGGTAAATTGCACTGACCACCTTTGAGGTATGCCTAATTACATGAATTTTTTTGTAATTTAAAAAAGAGTAAATTATACTTTAGTCCATTAAATTATAATTTGTATTCAATTGGGTTTATAAAACCTTTTTTTTTTTTTTTTTTTTTCCAATTGGGTTGTTAAACTTTAAAAATTTATTCAATCAGACTAAAATTCTGACATTGTTAGCCTAAACTACTAGAAATTATCACATATGTTCCGTGTAATGCTTACATGTCACATGTTAGGTTTAAACAAACACGAGAGATTGTGAATAGTGCACAAAATTACATTCAATTAGATTTGAAATCACATTCAATCAAATTCGAACACACATTCAACTAGATCTAAATTGCATTCAATCATACCCAAAATCACATCATTTTTTAGTCATTCACAGTCTCACGCGTTTGTTTTAACCTAACATGTGACATGTAAGCATTACGCGCAATGTACGTGATAATTTTTAATAATTTGAGCTAACAGTGTCAGAATTTGGGTCTGACTGAATAAATTTTTGAAGTTCAATGACTCAATTGCAAAAAATAAAAATTATGGACCAAATTAAAAACAGGTGTATATTGTAATGGACTAAAGTATAATTTGCCCTTTAAAAAATTACACAAACCTCCCTGGAAGACCGTAGACTTCGTCCGCGAACAAATGTGATGGAAACAATAAATTAACTATTTTGCCCTCAAACATTTTAGGTACTGTACTATAAATAAGATTTTATGGTCAAAGGTTAAAGTTGCACTTAAATTTCTCGAGGATGTCGTTTTGGGTTTTGTTTCTTGTTTTTTCTCCCTCCGTTATTTGCCCAAATTTTTATTTTTTTTTTCCTTCTCTGCCCTCTACAATGAAGCTCTCGTGCTTTTGACCATTTTGCTAAGATTCCTATTAGAGCTGTTCAAGAAAAATTGTGGAACGAACCGACCTATCAAATTGACTAAGGATAATACTTAGGGCATAATTAAAGTCATAACTTTTTTTACACAACTTCTATTTTGTGTCTATCTCTCTCCTAGTGGGCACTGTGGGGTCACTGGCACTGTGGGATCCATCAAGAGAGAGATAGACACAAAATGAAGGTTGTGCAAAAAAAGTTGTGGCTTTAGTTGTGCCCCAAGTATTACTCATTGACTAAACTGAGCTTATATGGTAGATTTTCAAAAGTATAATTAAAGAAGGAAACTGAACCGACCGATCAAAATATCCAAAACATCAGACTGAATTGAGCCATTCGGTTGGTTTTAAAACTGAAAAAAAAAAACCGACAGAACCGATCAACAGTAACTCTTATAAAAATATAATCATTACACTTACAGTTACAGTGAATGATCAATGAGGTGGTGAGGGTGCACTTGATGCTCAATGATTATGGTTGTGAAACGGAGCATTTAGCCATGAGGTATATACATCTATCTGCATATATATATATATATATATGTGTGTTCCATACTAGAAAGTACCGACACTTCTAAGAAGGTAACGTGTCACGTGTCGTATCGTGTCCGACACACGGACACGACACTTCTCGGACACTTTTCTTGGAGTGTCGAAGTGCAATTTTTTCAGAATTTTGTCGTGTCGGTGTGTCCGTGTCGTGTCGTATCGTGTCGGTGAATCCGTGTCTGTGCTTCATAGGTTCCATATCATATTTACCAAGGAAAATTTATATTAGAGGCAAAGCTACATCTGACATATCAAGACCACTGCCAAAAGTCCCGAAAACACAATCAATCCCAACCTCTCTCAAAACGAATTACCACACAATATCCAATCACATAAATCACAACTATGTTTGGAAGTTTTAAAATGGAGAGAAAAGAAGAGAAAGTACATCACTTTCTCTCAATTTATTTCGTTTGCCAGTTTTAGTGAGGAAAGAAAGGAAGAGAAAATGAGAGAAAAATAACCCCCACTTTCTTTCTATTTCTTTCTCGCCAAATTGAGAAGAAATGAAGAGAAAAGAAAGTGAGGATTAATAATTTTTTATTAATACCCATAACACCATTTATTTAATTCTTAATAAATTTAAATTCCATCCAAGTCCTAGGGTTAATATAATATACTGTTATATACGTCAAAAACAAAAACAAAAACTCACGTTAATCACAAGCACGTCTCCCACAAGCTTCTGGGTACTCTCCGGCTCTTATTTATTGGTATCTCTCATCCTCTCTTTGCAAAAACAAAAAGGTACAATTGATGGACAGATTGGTAATTTTTTATTATTTTCTTTTCTTTTCTTTGCAACTCCTAAACAAGAGGAAATAAAATAACTTTCTCTTCTCTCCTAAACTCTCAAACAACATGAAAGAAATCATCATTTCTCTTCTTTTCTTTTCTCTCCTCACTTATGACTTTCTCTTCTTTTCTTTTATCTCCTAAACTCCCAAACACAATGAGAGAGAGAGAGAGAGAGAGAGAAATCTGGAAGAAACCACCATCTCGCAATCCAACAATTGCCAATCCCAATGGCAAGCAACCATATCTCCAATTTCGGTCGCGCGAACAAACGGTAAATCCAATTTTGATTTGTCGGTCAACCACAATTACCTTCCAATACGTGAATTGGGGCTACCGGTGAGGGGGTTGGACTTAGTGGTTAATTACTAGGGTGGTCGTTGCCATGTGTGTTGGATCGAAACAATCACACGCAAACAATATATGAAAAACAGAAAGATTAAAGAGACACAAAGAATTATCACGTGGTTCGGCAATTGCCTACGTCCACACCGGAGAGCCTGAAATTTTCACTATCAAAACGAATTAGGGTTACATCATATATATCTCCTATAGGTACATGGCAAAATCCCCAAAATACCCATACCGTACCGCAGGGGGCGTAGCCCCCCGCACCCCCCACTCGACTAGTCCATACCACACATAACTCTTGTCAGCATTCCGGGAGGGCCCGGCTCCATGGCTACGCTTTGCTCCGCCATGGGCCCCAGGGCCCTCCCCTTGACTCTTAGACCTACTGTAACGGACCCATTACAATATGAGTCATACCCAACAATGTGCATAGTGAGCGCCGGAGGTAGTTACTTTGGTGGTCGTTGGCAATGGGCTGGAATGACAGTTGAGTTGGGTGGGGCCGTGGTATGCCTTTGTTAGAGAGAGAGAGAGAGAGAGAGAGAGAGGGTAAAATTGTATTTTCAAAAGTTTTGGCCAGAAAATTAACTTTTTAATTTGGTTAATTGATGGTGAAGTAACGGAGGGAAAGTGAGTGTAACACAACTATAAACTTCAAGGGAGCTTAGTGTAATTTTTTAAAATACGGGGGAGGTTAGTGTAATTAGACCATATCTTAGGGGATGTTAGTGTAATTTACCCTAAATTATCTTTTCAAATTATTTTTATTTTTATTTTTATTTTTTGTTGTGTGTTTTGTAAATATTTAATTTTCAATATTGTTTGAGTATCAAGAAAAATTAGAAAACATGACATTACCTGCAATGCAATGCTCATAGTCGATGTTTGAACCATACCCCTCCATCGGCACTTGTGCCCTTGTGCGCACCTATGAAACTGGAATTGCAAATAAAGGTGTAGCTAGTATGTACTTTTCTTGAAATTTTTATCTGTTTTGTATCTTTAGGAGAGTAATTTTGTGTACTCGAAAAATTGATCACTCAAATACCTCAATAGGTGAATATGTAATATTTATCACTTTTTATGAATAAATCATAAAATAAGGATTAAATAACGTGAAAAGATATGAATCACATATACTCACTCGATGAGGCACGTGAGTGCATAACATATTATTAGCAAATTTTGGATGAAAAAAATGCTCCATCTTTAGACTTTACTACTTATTTGTTAGGAGAAAAGGATATTTGTTGGCGGGTCCAGCATAGTTTGCAGTTTAAGGCCTATCCATAAGTGGGCCATACGACTTGCATCTTGTTTGTGTTTGAGTGCAATTTGTACCTGCACATTCAATGATCTACTGGGTCTATAGGTTAAATGTTAGTCCATATCAATATGGAAGTTAAACAAGGGGGGATCTTTATAGTACATCCTAGTGGTTTTTGGTTGTATTACATATTTTAATTTAGTGTCGAATGATGTAATTTGGTTCTAAAATGTTACTAACAGGGCCTCACATGTTGTAACTTTGAAATCACTTTAGTTTTTAGTTTTTTATTTTTTTTCTTTTGAGAGAACCACTTTTAATTTTAAAATCAAAATGATTATAAAAGTTACTACATGATGGGATAATTAACAACTTTTGGAAATAAAAAACTCAAGTATATATGATACAAGCAAAACTACTAGAAAATATTATAGAATTCCTACTTACAGATGTATGTGAACTCTTTGGAACTTTTTGGGAAAGTATGTTTTGATGTATATACCAGAAATTGCCAATTATGACAACCAAATGAAGAGAAATAGGATAGGCGGTTACTATTGCCAAAGTAAAATTGGAGCTTGTATGTATAGCCAATTTATTTTAACAATAGTAGTAGGCTAGTAGCCATATGTACGATAAAGATAGTGGAAAAGATTGGACACTTCAATTCCATGAGCAAATGATCAGATTAGAGTTAAATTGAAGAAATTATCGGATTGTAGCTCAAAATCAGAGCCAAACAATGCTCTATGGCATAAATTCTTCTCCAAGAAATACAAAACTTCTTTCAAAACGGGAAACAATACATATTTATACTCCCACTCTAAGTCCATGTTTGGTGCGCCAGATAAGGGTTTAGATTGGATAAAAATTATCCAATTCAGTATTTGGTGCGCGCACGGAGTAGGACTATTTTATCTCAAATTCTCATTTCATCCCATTAAGTTTGGAATAACTCAATACCAATTGGGGGGGGGGGGGGGGGGGGGGGGTGTGTATTAGGATAAGGGAGTTTGTGATAACTATTGGGAATACACACACACACACACACACACACACACACACACACATATATATATATATATAAACCAAACCAAGCCTTGTGTCCCAATCAATTGGGTCGGCTGTATGAATCATTTTTCTCCATTCTGCACGATGAAGAGCTATATGCTCATTTAAATTATATGTATTCATATCTTGTTGCACTACATATTCCCAAGTCAGTCTAAGTCTGCCTCTCCCTCTAACTATTCCAGGCACTACGATCTTATCACTCTTTCGCACAAGTGCTTCTACAGGTCTTCGTTGCACATGGCCGAACCATCTAAGTCTATTCTCCCTCAACTTATCCTCAATATGTGTCACTCCTACAGTCTCTCGGATGTACTCATTTCTAATTCTATTTTTCCTAGTCTTACCACACATCCATCTTAGCATCCTCATCTCCGCTACACTCACTTTGCTAATGTGTTGTTTCTTAGTTGCCCAACACTCTGTCCCGTAGAGCATAGCTGGCCTAATAGCTATCTTATAAAATTTTCCTTTCAATTTTGTTAGTATTCTCCGATCACATAATACTCCAGAAGCACTCCTCCACTTAAGCCAGCCCACTTTAATTCTATGGGTCACGTCATCACCAATCTCTCCGTCTCTACTGATCATTGAACCTAGATAGCGAAAGTGTTCCCTCTTTGGGATCTCCTGATCTTCGATCTTCACTGTTTCGTTGTCTCTACTTCCACTGTTGCTAAAAGTACATTCCATGTATTCTGTTTTCGTCCTACTTATCTTTAACTCCTTAGTCTCCAGTACTTCTCTCCAAGCTTCTAGTTTAGTGTTGAGTCCCCTTTTAGTCTCATCAACCAAGACAATACCATCTGCGAACAACATACACCATGGGACCTCATCTTGAATGTGTCTAGTCAATTCATCCATAATTAGGGCGAACAAATAAGGGCTCAAGGCCGACCCCTGGTGCAGGCCTACAGTAATTGGGAATTCGCTTGTTTCTTTGGCTGGTGATCTAATTGTAGTAACCGCTTCATCATACATATCCTTCACCACATCAATATAACCCTTGGTCACTCATTTCTTCTCTAGCACCCACCAAATTAAATCTCTAGACACTCTATCATAAGCTTTCTCTAAATCAATAAAAACTATATGTAGATCTTTTTTCTTCTCTCTATACTTTTCCATTAGTCTTCTAAGTAAATAAATTGCTTCCATAGTTGATCTCCCAGGCATAAATCCAAACTAATTTTCTGACACTGATGTTGCGCCTCTTAAGCGATGCTCCATCACTCTCTCCCATAGCTTCATAGTATGGCTCATCAACTTAATACATTTATAGTTGTTGAATTGTTGTACATCTCCTTTACTCTTATATATAGGCAATAGGATGCTCTTCCTCCACTCATCAGGCATTTTTCTAGTCATTAAAATTCTATTAAAAACTTTTGTAAGCCAAGATGCCTCCACATCTCCCAAGCATTTCCAAACCTCAATAGGGATCCCATCTGGTTCTAAGGCCTTGTTGGGTTTCATCTTCTTCAAAGTAAATTCCACCTCAAATTTCCTTATTCTCCGATAGAATCTGTATTCTCTAGTTTCATCGTAACTTCCAGTTTCTTCTTCCATTGTGTTATCCATATGTTTTTCATTCAGCAACTTCTCAAAATAGCTCTTCCACCTTTCCTTAATCTCTTCGTCGTTCACTAATACCCTAGAGTCATCGCTTTTTATACACTTAACCTGATTAATGTCTCTTGTTTTCCTAGGCGTCATAGGCTTCCATTTTAGCAACTCTAACTGTCCTTTTAACCTCCTTATTTGCACATTTATAGCTTTTGAAGTGTTCCTCACTTCTATCATTTTGCCACTTCTTAAAGCAATCCTTTTTGGTTTTTACTACAGCTTGTACCTCTTCATTCCACCACCAAGTATCTTTAGAAGCTAACCCTCTTCCCTTTGACTCTCCGAGGACCTCCTTCGATATTCTCGTGATGCACCCTGCCATTCTATCCCACATAGTATTGCTTCAATATTCCAAATTCCAAGGTGCTTCTGTATACATTCTCTCTTGGAATATTGCTAGTTTCTCGCCTTTAAGGTTCCACCACCTAGTTCGCGAATTTATAGGGTCTTTTCTAGTACGACATTGTCCTTTTATATGGATATCTAAAATAGTAAGTCTATGTTGAGATGTTAAACTCTCTCCTGGGATGACCTTACAGTCTTTACATGCTAAGCGGTATGCCTTTCTCACAAAGAGCAAATCGATCTGGCTTCTATTAGATCCACTCTTAAAGGTTATCAAGTGTTCTTCCCTCTTTTTGAAAAAGGTGTTTGCTACTACAAGATCATATGCTACTGCGAAATCTAAAATACTCACCCCTGCCTCATTCTGATCTCCAAAACCATACCCCCCATGCACCCTCTCATATCCAGTTCTATCTTTGCCTACATGGCCATTAAAATCTCCACCTACAATTATCTTCTCTCCTCCCGATATTTCTTGCATTAAAGCGTCCAACTCATCCCAGAATTGTCTTTTAGTGTGATCATTCAATCCTAGTTGGGGTGCGTATACACTAATCACATTAATTATATCCACTCCAACTACCAGTTTGATAAGCAATATTATGTCTCCTTTCCTCGTGACTATCACAACTTTATCCTTGAGGTTCTTGTCAACCACGATTCCAACACCATTTCTATGCCTATCTTTCCCTGTATAGAATATCTTATACCCGGTTTTTTCTACCTCCTTAGCTTTCTCTCCAACCCACTTTGTTTCTTGTAAACATACTACATTAACCTTCCTTCTAATCATAGTGTCTACTAGTTCCATAGCTTTACCTGTTAAGGTTCCTATATTCCAAGTTGCTAACCTAAGCCTATAGTTCTGAACTAGCTTCTTTACCCGCGGTGGCCCAGATGAGCGTGGGAATCCTTGTTTATTTAACACCGCACCCGGGCGTCGATGCGGCGCCCCTTGCACATTTTTCGAAACACCCGGAGGCAGGTGCAACGCGTCGCTTAAAGGGAACACCCTAGCATTTACACGAGTATTCATATTTAGATTCATATCATAAGGATCAGACGGTTTTTTTACGTGCTGGCTGTCGAGCTACCTAATGCACTAACCCTCCTCTTTTATCCAGGCTTGGGACCGACAGTGTTGAAACAACCCAGGCAGAGTATTTTTTCATATTATTTTTAAGATTTTTTTTCCAATTTTTTTTTCGGGTTTTATTTTGCGAATATTTTTTTTCAGATCTTTTTTTCCTAGAATTGCTTCATTTTTTTCATCTCTTTTTCCACAATTTTTTTTTCCAGAATTGTTTTTTTAAATTAAAAAATAATAATAATAAATCAACTCTCTTTTTCTCATTTTTTTTCCAAACTTTTTTTTTGGTTAAAAATTAATAATTTAATTATTATCTGGAATTTATATATCAACATGACCAAACACTGGCCAACATAACAATAAACAACTTATCCGACAGGATAATTAATCCAGTCCAATCCTGCCTTATCATGTCCAATCCGACAATTTTATCCAACCTGCCAAAGCAAACTAGCATAAAAGTATTACTAAAATCTGAAGTACTAAACCATGTCCCTCACCACTCTAAAGCATGTATAAAGAACTACATCACGCTTATATTTGATGGGAGTTTCAAAGAACAATTTTGTTTGTGTATCCCTTCAAGCTGAGGAGTCGTATTCTTAAAGCTCAATTGCCTTATGTTTTTTCGTTTTTCAATTCTATTTTTTAGTCTCGTATTATTGTTTGAGCATTGGATAAATTATTAAGGAGATTGATTTTCCTTATTTTCCTGCTCCTTTTCATCACTAAAGTTGTTAAACGAAGATAGCACCAGAAGAGGACTCCTATCCGAATTGACCGACATCAAACTTTATCCACCCATTCAAATCCCCATCCCTTACGTCAAAAATAAAAAGACAAAAAGAAAGCACCAAAAGGAAAGAAAATACGGATAGTTTCGCAAAATGTGCCACTTACATTTTTGGAGAAGGTATGGGAGCATAAGAGAAGTTATTTGAGGTGAATGTCACACCATATCATTGCTGATGTCATCATGTTAAGTACCAATCACACAATTTCATATGTGATAACAACTTCTTATAACTACCTCTTTATTTAATTAGGTTCATATTACAAGCAGTTTTTTTTTTTTTTTGTAAAATTTAAAATTGGAAAGTGAATGGTTAATTTTCGAGAAAAAAGAAGGAAATTAGATGTTTATTTTGAGTAGATATAATTGGAACGCCACATGATAACTTGGTGCGATGATTCTATGGGATAACTTCTCGATGCGTAGCGTATCATATACTAGTATTATAAAATCAAAGCATTAGATGCCACATATACTATTTCTTTACAAAAAAAAAAAAGCAATGCTAGATACACTTAAAATAACACAAGCTGATGTGAATCTCCTATATGAACATATGGAGTATTTTAGGAGATCCACATCAACTTATATTCATTTTAGGTACACTTTTTAGGTGTACATAACATTACTCTACAAAAAAGAGAGAGAAAAAGAAAAAGAAATATAAGATTTAGTCCCTCTCTAGCCGTTTTATTAGAAGTTAATCCATCTTAAGGGCTAGATTAGAAATAGATCGTTGATTAGGCATGTTAATTAGAAATAGGTCATTTTCCCTAATGTAATAAAAAATTTTAATGTCTAACTACCCTTACTCATATGGTCAGTTATATACATATATATTCGTGGAGTCAGGCTCCAGTGCGCATTGGGTGAGCGCACTGGGCTTTTAAGCCTAAAATAATGGCGGACTACCCCACTGACCCACGCCCCATCCTTCCACCCCACTGACCCGCAGTTTTTCTAGGCTTAAAAGCCTAGTGCGCTCATCCAGTGCACTTACCCAGTGTGCTCACCTAGTGCGCACTGGAGCCGGACTCTATATTCGTGTATCTATATATGGACATAATATGGTTTGAAGCTAATATCATTAACTGATAATGTGATTCTGTTCCATTAATTTAAGGAATCCCATTATCTGCTCACCATGATCTTTTGGTTGAAATTCAAATTATTTAATACGTTTTGTTCAAAGAGTGAGAATTTCTCAGTCTTTTGTGAGAATTTCTCAGTTTTTACACAGTCCGTCTTTTAGATCCATTTTTTAAGGTCTGCTTAAGATCTGGACTGCATAATCGTGTATCGATATATGGACATATATATAGATTTGAAGTTAATATCATTAACTAATAATGGGATTATATTCCCTTTATTCAAGGGATCTCCTATCTGCTCACCATGATCTTTTGGTTGAAATTCAAATTATTTAATACGTTTTGCAGATTTGATTCATCCACTTTGGTTGTCATAATAATACAGATCTAAATTTAGTGAGAAATTTTTCAGTATTTGACCTACAAAAAACCATAATCATTTTTTTTGCATCTAGAATTTCTACTATTTTGTTAATTTTCTCAGTGTTTGTCATAAAACTCCACATAACACGGCAGCATTTAGTGAGTAATTTCTTAGTATTTGACCTACAAAAAACCATAATATTTTTTTGCATGAAAAAATTCTCCTATTTGTTAAATTTTTCAGTGTTTGTCATAAAACTCCTTAATCACACAGTCAGTTATATATATATATATATATTCGTGTATCCATATGGATATAGATTTGAAGTTAATGTCCTTAATTGATAATTGGATTAAGTTCCCTTAATTCAAGGGATCTTCTTATCTGCTCACTATGATCTTTTGATTGAAATTCAAATTATTTAATACGTTTTCCAGATTTGATTCATCCAGTTTGGTTGTCATTATAACAGTCCGGATCTTAAGCGGACCTTAAAAAACGGACCTAAAAGACGGACTGTGTAAAGACTAAGAAATTCTCACAAAAGACTGAGAAATTCTCACTCTTTGAAATTCTTCGTCTTTTGTGAGAATTTCTCAGTCTTTACATAGTCCGTCTCTTAGGTCTGTTATTTAATATCCGCTTAAGATCCGAACATTAATTATAATATAGATCTAAATTTAGTGAGAAATTTCTCAATGTTTGACCTATAAAAAATCATAATCATTTTATTGCATGAAGAAATTCTACTATTTTGTTAATTTTCTCAGTGTTTATCATAAAACTCCACACAACACGGGAGCATTTAGTGAGAAATTTCTCAATATTTGACCTACAAAAAACCATAATAATTTTTTTGCATGAAAAATCTACTATTTATTAAATTTCTCAGTGTTTGTCATAAAACTCCGCACAATACGACAATATTTAGTGAGAAATTTCTTAGTATTTGGCCTACAAAAAACCATTATCGTATTTTTGCATGAAAAATTTCTACTATTTGCTAAATTCTCTATGTTTGTCATAAAAATTCACAAACCAGAAAATTGTTAAAAAAAATCCATAATGCCTAAAGTTTTGTGAAAATTTCACATAAAAGTAGTTAATTATGTGACTTTATTATATTTCACAGAACGTTATAAAAAATTTCACACGAATGAACATTGCTAAGGAGATATCAAAATGTATTTTCCACTCAATACAAAATTCATTCAAACCCAACCTCAACTATTCTGAACCAAACAAGCCTTCAAGCCCAAACACAAAGCATTTGCCTTCCACAATTTGTTACTATACTAATCAAGACACTTTTGAATCTACCATTTCAGCAATTAACATCATAGTCAAAACATGCGTATGTAAACTCCAAAAGCTTCATCACTGGCTCTGTATTTTCCCACCGATCATCATAGTCAAAACATGCGTATGTAAATTCCAAAAGCTTCATCACTGGCTTTGTATTCTCCCACCGATCGGTTTGCTTCAATTTTTATTTTGGAATGAATGAGAAACCCTCACAGATTCAGAAAGGGAAGGAGTCCAAGAATGGGAGATTGGATGAATGGAAGGTGGTGACGATGACGACCAAGAATGGGCGACGATGGCGTGGTTGGATATGGAGGTGTCGGCGGTGGAGGGGCTGCTGACCTCTCTCTTCTTTCTCCCTCTCTCTTCTTCTTTATCTCTCTAGTAGAAATCTCTCTCCATATATAGTTGCAGTCTCTCTCTCTCTCTCTCTCCACATATAGTTGAATTTTGAAAATAAGATCTTTGATATATATATAAAGAGAGAGAGAGAGAGAGAGAGAGAGAGAGAGAGAGAGAGAGAGAGAGAAAGAGAGGATAATATAGGAGTATTTATGTCTTTAGCAACACAAAGGAACTAATTTCTAGATTCAGATATAGAGAAAAATAAATCTCCTTTGTTGGTCCATAGGGAATAACGGGTGAATGTCACTAACTATCCACACCACACAGTACTAGTTCAACTAATAAACAAGAACAATAAACAAACTGACTATATAACAACAATTGTGTCTATTACAATATCAGAGTGGTCCTCAGGAATCTAACAGGTCTGGAGACAACATATACCCAAGTATCTGTTTAAAGTATACATAATAAAGTTCAGCAGAATTATAAAACTAAGTATCTATCTTCACTCCCTAGCTGGCATAGGGGTAGTCATCGGCATAATAATCCTCAACAGGAACACCCTTGGTATAGCCCTCCTCTGGATAATAGCCGTCATTGTACTAATCGTTACTTGTAGAATCGTAAATGGGGTAGGTTGGACGAAGAATGTCCAGGCAATAAAGGCCGTCAGCTTACTTAGAGCTGAGTAAATATAAACTAATAAGGTGTCACGCCCCGACGTAGCATAAATAAGGAAAGCGTTTAATTTCCTTTATGGACCCGTAGGTCGTGACAGTTTGAAGGATCGATTCCGTCCCAAACGTCAACAACAAAAACATAATAATCAGAGCAGAGAAATTAAGGCTTACAATATTTTTCTAACTTAATAGTTATTACAGCACGGGGTCTCTAAAGGCACAAACCACCTTAAATCAAAACAATAACTTAACATCTGTTACAGTTATCTAAATAGTTTGACATGTAAAGTAAATTCTCTTTCTAGCAATTGTTCTCAGTTTGCATAGTCGTAATGTTCCACTTGCACAAAACCTGAAAAGCCTGAACACGAATGTCCAGGGCGCATCAACGCCGTCAAATTCAAAAGCTGGTGAGTATTAAAAACATAACTTTGAATGTAAAACCTACTCATTTACCATTTTCAAATTCCCATTTAATTCAAAAAGTTTACATTAGAGTAAAGAGTTCATTTTAGAGAACAACCACAATATCATTTGAAAGCTATAATTCACATATATGTGACCGCGTATGAAAACAATGCACCATCTCATCTTACTGACTCTTTTCTCTCGACCACACACCAACCCACTCTCTCACACCAGTATCTTTGAAATACTCCGATAGCCACACTTTAGCACAGGGGTGCCAGGGAATGTCCAGTTTGCCTCACACTTTAGCACGGGGTGCTAGGGAATGTCCAATGCCTCACACTTTAGTACCTAATTCGCCTCGCAAATACTGGAGGAAACCTCACGCAGTATCCAGACTCGGGTACCAGGGAATGCCCGTAGGCCACACTTTAGCACTACCATGGGTGCCAGGGAATGTCCAAGTTCGGCTTCACACACTTTGACGCTACCATGGTCGTCAGGGAGTGTCCAATTTTGCTACCGTCGCATTTCAAAGACACTCTCGCCGCAATCTCAACCATAACACACTTTGGTACTCACTTACCAAGGAGTGTCCACAACACAATCTCAACCACACACTCTACACCACACTGACCATTACTCTTTTCCACACTGACCAACATTCACACTCACCATGTATGTACAACTGACTCCACTTGTATGTCATGAAACTTTAAACATAAAGTAAATCACTGAAATATAGAAACAGCGTGCGTACAGGGATTGATAAGTCATAATACATCGTTTTAATCGTCCAAACATAACTAAATAGGATTCTGGTTTAGTAAATTTCCCAAACAGAGCTTTAAAAGTTCATAAAACATCACCCAAACAGTTCCTTAACATAAAACAAGCAAAAACCAGAAACTGTCCAAAGTCGCGCGCGCGAGCCGCTCGCGCGATATGCCTATTTTTTGTTTTCTTTTTAAAGTCTTTTCTTTCTGCCTGAAAATACACTGCTCGAGTGCGCGGGCCGCTCGCGCGAATCCTTGCGCGGGTCGTTTGCGCGATTTGCCATTTTTTCGATTTTCTTTTATAAAGCTTTTCCTTCTGCCTGGAATCAGCCACCTCACGCGCGCAGGCAATTCCCCTGTTTCAGAATTTCAGGGTCTTTTTGACCCATTTTGCAATCCCGAAGTAAATAGGACATGTAATATATGATTTTCTTCAGTTTTTCGCAAGGATTAAGAATCTATGATCAATTTTACTTGAATCGATCCGTAGCTCTCGGATTTTACAAAAAATCGGGAGTTGACGGAAACTTCGTTTTCAATATACGTCATGCTACGAACGAATTAAGCTCTAATATTGTAACTACCACTTATATGAACTATAATCTTTCAAAATCATCTTTCAAAAACGAATTTTGGTTAGGTTTTAGAAATCCATATTTTTCAAGCCCAAGCTCCCATGGAGGAATTAACCATGGTGATTTATCAATACATATATACAATCAGTTACTAAGCATGAAATTACATTTGGAGTGGGATTAGAATACTCACTTTGAGAAAAGATTGGAGTATGTGTTGAGAAAGAATCCAGATAAGAATTTCAATTGCAACTTGTAAGCTATGGTGATGAAACTCTTCTCTCTCTAAAATTTTATGTATGAATTCTCCAAACTCTCTCTTTGTGCTGAGTGTCCAGAATGTATGTGCCAATGGTGTATATATAGAAGAATGAGTTTGCTCAACTTGGAGCCCAAGTCCTGTGCTCCTCACTCAACAAATGAATTAGTTATCTAATTACATAATTAGGAGATGTGATATATACGTATATATACTGATACATATATAACTCCATAGATTTTGAAAGGGTAGTATAGATCAATAGGGGTCAAGCTTAAGTTGTTTGGGAAATTAGCTTATGGCACAACATTAACACACTCAAAACAAGTCTAACCAAACAAGACCTAAGCCAATGATGAGTTGCCATAAATGGAAAGTAAAGCATATATCAAATCTCGCTTCATATCACTTCCAAAATCTATGGAAGTTCAACACAGCGCGGACAGTTTTAAACATAAACTAGTGTTTTCGCGGTGTTGTGTTCACCACAAAAGTACAGAAAATTCATTTTAGTGTAAGAATCGATTTCCCAGTTTTATAAAATACTGATTTAGTCAAACGTAAACTTTTTCACCGTTTTGAAATACAGTTTTAAAATCCAACACAGGTATTGCTAAATTTACAGAAATTGCTGTTTGACCCCAAAAGAATTTAAGACATGAAATAAAATTAATAATTAGGTTCAACATGTGAGAGTTGTAATTAGAATAACAGCAAACAATACATATTGATTTTAAATATGACAATGCAAATACAGATTAATTATGGAAATATCAATTTAAGATTAAATGAAAATGCAGGTTGTTACTTAAGGTACCAACTATAAGAAGTAAAACAAATTATGAAGACACGAGTTAAGTTCTACTATAATAATATCTTTCTCTTTTACTCAATGTCATTAACCAACCCTTGTCGTCTTGTTACTCGAAGACCGATATTCAACATACTCTTGATTGGATGAACAAACTCAATCGTTTAACTTTAGGGATACACCCTTATTCCATCCACCGCTTTTAAGAGCATAATCACAGCTCATTGCATGTCATGGACTCCACGTCAGTCCGTCCCCAGCTTTAAGAACATATGTACAGCTCACCGCTTTATAGGGACATAATGTTTCAAACAAGGTATATCGATGCCATAACTCAATGTCATCTACTAGAAATCTCAACTCATCGCCTTTTAAGAGCATATTAATAGGTCATCGGCTTTTAAGAGCATACCATGAATCATCTCGTCTATCTTAAGACTACTTGGTCCAGCTCACCGCTTTTAAGAGCATATTATCAGCTCACCGCTTTCAAGAGCATACCATGACCAAACGTCCGTCCACGCACCATTCCCAGATCTTACCAAACCTACTTAAGTTCAATTCTAACATCGACACAAGACAATTCCTATGTGGCCTGACTACTCTGATTGAAATGAACGAATATCGAACTCATACATGAACCACATAACATCTAATGTTATCATGTTAATTTGTTATTCTTAATCGTACTAATCTTTGTTGTCACATTATCCCTGATCAACCCATAATCGCATAATAAAAGTCCGAATGGAAAATCGAACACCCGAACCTCTTATATAATAAACAAAAGAAACAAACCATGTTCTGTTAACTTCAATCGATTGAAACCATTTCAATCGATTGAGAAAAATAATGTTCAAGCGATCGACGTCTCTTCAATCGATTAAACTTTCGATCGATTGAACCCAATTCAATCACTCGAGAGTCATCTTCTCCAAAGGTTCTGAACAGTGAACGTCCAGAGATGTTAAGGCATATTTGGGTCTATTTATTCACATAAAAAAACTTATAAAAACATCATATAATGGGTACCAAATGAGTTTAGAACTCACCGAATGTCGTTGAGGGCGTGTTTGGTAAGGTGTCAAGCTTGAGCTCCTCCAATGGTGGTCTGTCTCTCCTTCACTATCTCTGTCCCTCTCTGCCTCCTTCTCTTTCCTCTTCTTCTTCCCCTACTTCTTCTTCTTTGCCTCTCTCTTTCTCTCATAGAATATGTATATATATACATCGTAGATGTGTGTATATATATATGGGTGTGTGTACAATGTATATGTATAACTCTCTCCCTTTCCCAACTCTCTGGTTCAGCAAATACACACAACACACGAGCACACTTTATATATAGAGAAGAGGGGGTATAGTGGCAATGTTTACATGAACTGCAGATGAAATATCCAGGCGAGTTCAATCGAATGAAGTATGCTCGATCGCTCGAAAGTGATCGTCCAGTTAATTCGATTGAAAAAGGGGTTCGATCGATTGAAGTAGGGAACACGTAATAAATTCAGGTCAGCAGGGTTTCGATCGATTGAATAATGTCGATCGCTTGAACTTAAGAATGCTCGATCGATTGAAATGACTTCGATCGATTGAAAGTAAAACTTCAAGTATGATCAAAGGAGATATATAGAATCTTTCTGTATTAATAATTACTGAAAATACAGAGTATTACAGAAAAAGACAATGTCCCCTCTCAATGACATTATTAAGATGACAACACTTTCAGTTTATATCTTTATGAATCCCAAACTCTCTCAGGCTCTGTAATACCCTGTATTTTCAATAAGTATTTATACAAGAGATTCCTTATGCTTCCTTTGTTTATACTTGAGATTTTATCTTCGATCGATTGAACCTCTTTTAAGCGATCAAACATTTCCAACTTCAAGCGATCAAGCATAGTTCAAGCGATCGAAAACCTGCTGACATAAATTTATGATGTGGTCCCCACTTCGATCTATCAAACCTTTTTCAATCGATCAAACCTGACCGATCTGCTCTCGAACGAACGAACTACCTTCGATTGATCGAACATGTAATGATAAAAAATTCCAATTTCTGCGCAAACAATGCTACATGCACCCCCTTCCCCGTATATATATATACACTAGTTTCGTGTGTATGTGATGTTTAAAAAACCAGAGAGTTAGAGAGAGAGTGTGTGTATACTTGTGTTTATTTATATATACACATATATCTATATATATACACACATATATATATATATATATTATATATACTTAAGAAGAGAAGAGAGATAGAAGAGAGAGAGAGAGAGAGAGAGAGAGAGAGAGAGAGAGAGAGAGAGAAAGAGAGGCAGAGAGGCAGAGGAAAAGAAGAAGAATAGAAGAGGAGCAGAAAGAGAAGAGAGACAGAGGAGAGAGAGAAAGCTTGGCCTCCATAGCCAAACGTACACCCAAACGCGCCCTTATGACGTTTAGTGAGTCTTTACTCACTTGCTCTCATTTATATAATGTTTTACAAGTTTTTGGTATGTTTAGATGCATTTAACACGTCCCTTAGACGTTTATATATTGTTGTTACGATTCTGCTTGAGAAGACGATTCTCAAGCGATTGAACTAATTCGATCGAAGGTTTGATCAATCGAACAGACTTTGATTACTCGAACATTTCTTTTCCTCAATCGATCGAAATGGTTTCAATCGATCAAACTTGGCAATACATGGTTTACTTCTTTTGGTAATTATATGAGAGGTGCAGATGTTCGGTTCTCGATTCGGACTTATTTTATACGATTGTGGGTTATCAGGGATAATGTGACAACACAGATAAGTATGCTTAAGAATAATGAATTAACGTAATGATGTTAAATACTATGCGGTTCATGTATGAGCTTGGTATCTGTTCATTTCATTCATAGTAGTCAGGCCACATGGGAATTGTCATGTGTCGATAGTAGTACTGAGTTTAAGCAGGTTTGATAAGTTCTAGAATATATGGGCGGACGCCTGGTAATGATATACTTTCACATGCGGTGGATGGTTTATATCCTTAACGAACAGTGAACAGGACCATGTAGTCCTAATGTAGCAAAATAATCCATGTTATATCCTTAATGAGCGGTGGATCGATTATATCCTTAACGAGCGGTGGATGGGGATCACTAGTATACAACGATAAGTCGTGAAAATAGATTTAATATGCTGTTGTTCAAAGCGTTGTATCCCTGATATGCGGTGGATGGTTTATATCATTAACGAGCGGGGGATGGACTGACGTGGTGTTCATGATTGCGGTGGATGGTATATATCCTTAACGAGCAATGGATAGAATGATGGTATATCTATATATGTGAAACTATTGAGTCTATTCTTTCTAAGCAGAGTATGTTGATTATCGGTCTTAGGATAAAAAAACGATAAGGGTTGATTCACGACGTTGGAATACAGGGAAGATATTACTTAGTAGCACTATATCTTATGACTTCAATAACTTGTTATAGGTTATATCATTGATACCCTATGAGTTTCTATTCACTCAGCTCTCAGTAAGTTGATGGTCGTTATTGCATGGACATTCCCCGTCCAGATTATCCTGCCCCTTTAAATGCAGATAATTGAACTTATGATGACGGCTACTACCCTGAGGAGGAATATGCATAAGGTGGCCCCACTGATGCCGATTACGCTGGAAAAGGAGGTTACGTTGATGATTATCCTTACGCCAGCTGAAGATTTGAAGATAGTTATATCTAGTTTATATTTCCGTTATTTCTGTTGAACTTTAGTTTAACGGGTACTTGGACATATGTTGTCTCCAGACCTATTGTGATCCTGTAGACCATACTCTGATGTTTGTAATAGTATTTTTATTATTATATGCAGTTGTTATTGTTTCTGTTTATCTTGTGGACTAGTACTGTGTGGTGTGGATATTTAGTGACTTTCACTTGTCATTCCCTATGGACCCAAAAAGAAAATTTATGTTTCTCTATTTTTGCTGCTCCGGGGCGTGATAGTATCAGAGCTCTAGGTTTATGATACTTTCGTTCACTAACGATTTTATACCATCTGGTCCTAGTATTTTGTGATCCCTGAGATGATATATGATAAGATAAGTTCGTCCGCCTGACGATAGATAGTTTCCTTTGCAGGTTAGCATGGACCTGGATTACCTCCTGTTCGTGGATGACTCTTTTGGTGGGCATGTTATTTATGGCGACAGTGTGGAGCCAGCCATACCAGAGATTTACCAGAGCCATATTCACTAGACCGCTAGTCGATATTTGGGAATAGCAATTCCCTTTATTTTATTAAGAGCATTTTTGTGCATCCAAAATTTGCTCATTTGTTGCTCACTCAAGCACCAATAGGGTGATCATGGGGGATCCAACTCTTTCCAACTGTTGTTTATCTCCATTTTACCCATAAAAAATAGTGGGTCTCACATACTTCCTAATAGGATACGTAGGTGAGCAATGGATAAGCAAATTTTGGTTGAGCAAAAAAGGCTTTTAATTTTTATTTTTTATTTTATTTATTGTAGTTGCTACTCCCTCCGTCCCATCTTATGTGTCTCCCTTGGGGAATCCAACTATTTAAGGGGATAAAAATAACATACACCTACTTTCCACAATTGCCTATAATCATTGCACTTTCTTTTTTTGTTTTGTTTTGGTGTCGATTGCAAGGAAGGGTAGTTTAGAAAACTAAGTAAAATTTGCATACTAATTTAGAAAAGTGGACAATAATTTTGGGACATCTCAAAAAAGAAAGAGGGACACATAAAATGAGACGAAGGGGGAGTACAATTTCTTGATGTACACATGCATATTTAGCTAGTGCAGTAAAACTATAGTAAATAATATTGGCCTACCATTTAATAATCATTTGGAGATTTATGACTAATTTACCACACTAACTTGTGTAACAGCCACTACGTTAGCTATGAAATACGGATTCTTCGAAAAGGTCGTCGCACCCGCATTTAGTGTGCACTCGTACTAGATGCGTCGTAGATTCATATAGTTCTTTAGGAGTGTGGCTGGGGCTTTTGTAGCATTCTTTTGAAAAAAAAACACAAATTCTTCATACAATTTTAAAAACTTTGGAGGTTTAAGAGATAAATAATAGAAAATAATAATAGCAATTATCTAGGGTACACACTAATGCACTAATAGTTATAAATAATTTATATACACTATTACATAAAATATATTTTTAACATTTTATCCAAGTACTGCCGCTGCACCCGCACCCTTACTTTTTAGAAAATTGGCGAATCTCTCGCACCCGCATCCCTATACCCGAATCCCCGCACCCGCACTGGTGCTACCTAGTGCGTTAGCCATCAAAAAAAAAAAAACCAGCCACTGCGGTGCTAAAATTCAAAATTTGAAGCGCCAACTTGCTTATTTTGCTTGGGACGAAAAAAAAATAATCCATAAAAAGTTGCTCATAAAAATTTATCGTGTCTATCTCTCTCCTCAGTGACGTATATATAGCTCACACGTGTAAACGAGCTGAGCCACTCAACACGAGCTCGAAGCCGGCTCGATAAAGGTTAGGCTCAGTTCATTCATTTGAGCTTGTGAACACAATCGATTAAGGCTCGTGAACAGGCTTGTGAAAAAGCTCGTTAATAGTTTTGATAAAGAGCTTGTATAGTGACTTTTATATATATTGAAAGATTCTTAGGTGCACTAGGTAAGTGCACTGACCCAGTGTACTGGGCTTTTAGCTTAAAAAACTCGCGGGCTGCCTTGCTAACCCGTGTCCCATCCCGTCGCCCCATGGGTTTTTTAGAATTAAAAGCTCGGTGCACTGGGTCAGTGCACTTACCCAGTGCACCTAAAATCCCCTACCTTTATATATCTATCTACTATCGTATAAAAACGAAGAAACAAGCACGTCAAAAAATATGAACTTCCTCTTTTGTCCTTCACTATACCATAATTACTCATATATCTATCTATACATCGTAAGGATATATTGCTTTGTATGAGGGTAAATCTGTCATTTTGGATAAATAATTACATTCAAGTCAGCTTTTACAATTTTATTTATTATAATAATGAGGTTTTAATCAACAATCTTGTGTCTAATTACATTTGGGTCAACAATTTTTTGGATATTTATTATTGACTTCAACAAAAGTCAACAAAAGTGGCTATTTTGGTGGCTATTTAGGCATTGGTCACTAATATTTACAATTTGATCAACTTCTTCTCTCAAATGAGGTTTCAATCAACAATTTGTGTCTAATTACATTTGGGTCAATAATTTTTGGGATATTTATTATTCACTTCATAAAAAGTAAAAAAAAAGTGGCTATTTTAGTGGTTATTTAGGAATTGGTCACTAATATTTACAATTTGCTCAACTTTTTCTCTGAAAGTTAGGATTCATATATTGTAATATGTGTAATTGCATTAGGTCAGCAAGTTTTGGGATATTTATTATTCACTTTAAACAAGATTTAAAAAGTGGCTATTTTAGTGACTATTTGGGAATTGGTCACTAATTTCACATTTTGGTCAACTTCTTCTCTCAAATTTAAGCTCTGGTATATTTAAATTGTCAATTTAAGTGGCAATTTTAGTAGCTATTATTAATTGGTCACTAATATTTACATTTTGGTCAACTTCTTCCCTCAAATTCAGGATTTATAGATTGTATGTGAATATCAATTAAGGCCTACAAACACATTTATGCCTTTTTTTTAGAGGAAATACCCTACTTGTGTCATATATTTTTAGTGGCGCTTTATTAGGTACCTTTACTACTCATTTATAAGATAGTCAGAATTATCAACTTCTTCCGTAAGAAGAGTTTTAGATTAAATAGTTACATTTACAATTTCCTATTTAACTGTTTTAACATCTTATGTTGATTTTTAAAAGTGGACCTTATTTTGAAATATAAAAAAAAAAAAGAAGAAAAAAAAAAAAGGAAACGTGACACTTATTTTAAAAATATCCAAAAAAAATGAAACGTTGGCACTTATTTTAGAACGGAATGAGTAATTATACCTCTCCAAAGACCTCTAATGTCAAGATTAATACACAATATATCTAGGTATACAACTATCCGACGGGCACGTGCCTTGCACGTGTACCCTCACTAGTATATATATATAAGTATAAAACTATATCATTTTAGAGAAAATATGACATATCTCATAAATAGACTTGATAAATGATTGTTTTATTATTAAACTATATAATTTAAAATGGTACAAAAAAAGCTCGTTAAAAACTCGCAAAAAATCTTACGAACACTTGAAAGCTCGGCTCATTTGAGCTTGTGAGAAAACTCATGACCAGGTTCAGCTCGACTTGTATACACCTCCAGAGCTAGGGTTGTCCTCAAAGAATTATCTTCGTCTCAATTTGGGGAGAGCATTCTTGCTCATTAAAAAATAGTCTCTCATTGTTCACTCAGACCTTAATTAAGTGACTTGTATCTTATTTCAATAATTATGTTGATAATATATGAATAAAATAGAAATATAATTAAACATATATCACCTAATTAAGTCTGAATGAGTAATAGATGATTTTAAGATCAACAATGATAGGGATACACACTAAACGACACACTAAATGACACACAGTGTTTTAAATGCATGTACCCTGTGTTGTTTGAATTTTTCACATTTTTCTGTGCATCACTTACACAGCACAGCTGCATAGGGTACATGTATTTAAAACTGGTGTGTAAGTGATGCACAGAAAAATGTGAAAAATTCAAACAGCACATGGTACATGCATTTAAAATACTATGTGTCGTTTAGTGTGTTATTTAATGTGTATCCCTATCATTGTTGGTTTTTTTGGTTTTAAGATTAGCAAAAATGCTCTCCAATTTGGAGGCGCAAACACTAAATGAGTGGGCTGTAGGGCATACGTGGCAGTATCTTATCGTTTGAGCATTTGGCCCCATATATAGGCATATAGGGTTAGGCGCCGTCCAATATTGCACTTACCAAGTAGCCCTACGCCTATCCCATGCAAAAAGTATGCCACAGGACCCACACTTGGGTCTTTTTTTATTTTTATTTTTTTGGTGGTGGTATATTATATAGGAATAATTACATTAGAGAATTAGCAATAAATCCTTCGTACATGAACATTTATAGATTGAGGACAAGTTAAATTCATATTTAATATAAGATCCCTAAGATCTCTTAACCATGACTGAATAGTTTTTCTTTGACTGAAATATTCTTGGAGATCTTAATGAAATATAGATATATAATATAAAACAACCTCATTTAATTGTGCAGTCATAAATATGGTCAATATGTAGTTTAATTAACATTAAATGATACTCATAATTATTGGCATATATATTTAATTTTTCTTAATTAAAACTCTTGGTGACCTTTCTCTCTCCCAAATCAACACCAACATCACCAAATGAATCCCACCCCCATCTACCATACCAACACACCACAACCACTGATCTGTTACTAATCACCACACTCATCTCCACCAAATGAGTCACCACCAACAATCACCACTCCCAAACCATCCCTCTTCTAAACCACCACCACCACCACCAATCACATTTGTCGCCATCATATCCATGCCACCGCTCACCACAGTCATCAAATCACCGCTGTTGCGCCACCACCATCACCACTGTTGCCACCACCATACACCCCCTGCCACTCACCATCATCATCAAACCATCGCCATTACCACCTCAACCATCGCCATATCAACGCCCACCACTCTCATCAAATCGAACATATTGTGAGATTCACAAATCATGTTGTGACTCTATCTTCTTTTTTTGTTTTCCAGAATATGCTGTGATATTCACAAATCATGTTCTGTGATTTGTTTTCCAGAAGATGTTGTGAAATTCACAATATATGCTTTGAGATTTGTTTTTCACATGTTGTGAAATATTTCACAGAACATGTTCCGTGATTCACAAATCATGTTGTGACACTCTCTCTCTCTCTCTCTCTCTCTCTCTCTCTCTCTCTCTCTCTCTCTCTCTATTCAAGAATATATTGTGAAATTCACAATTCATGTTATGTGATTTGTTTTCCAGAAGATGTTATGAAATTCATAAAATATGTTTTGTGATTTATTTTCCACATGTTGTGAAATTCACAGAACATATTCCATGATTTGTTTTTCTAGAATATGTTGCGAAATTCACAAATATGTGAATTTCAGTTGGTGAAATTCAAAGAAACTATTGTGAATTTTTCAGACCTATGTGCATCTGCAGTGGTGTGGTGTTGGCTAGTAGAGGTGATGAACATGATTGTGGTTAATGGTGGTAAGGTGGTGACTTTCAATTTTGATTGCCTTAATTTTAGATTCCTTTAATTGTTTGGAGAGATATTTGGGAAAAAAACATTAATAGAGGGGGTGACATTTTGAAGATTACCAAACTTGATGAGGGAGGGGTAGTTTAGGCTCTAAAAATTTTCAAACGCTTATTGATAAATATGTTTTAACCAAGGGATCTATTGCCAAATAAGTACATACAAGAGGGATATAATACTAATTCACCCCAATTACATTTCAGTTATTTTTGTGTGCAAAATTAAAAGTTAATTTAATATTTTTGCAAAATTGAAAAATTATCAATTCTTTTTGGTGTATTTAATTCTTGCATTTGTTTTATCTGATCAGTAAAAAAAACAAATGCAAGATTTAAATACCTGGGTCTAAGTGGGGTGAAGTGGGTTGGGGTGGGGGGAGGTCGAACGTTGTCTCTTTCTACATTTTTCTGTTCCTGTGATTTGACAGTTAAAAGGACAATAGTTCCTTCTCTAATGTGACTGGACCATAAAAAAGCCTAGGAAAATTCTCTATGATGCAAAAGAATACTTGACAACCATTTGTAATAAATATTTGTACTAAGGGAAGATATGTTTGTATATTTTATAATAAATGCTTGTATCAATATAAAAAATATTATACCCTTTTAAGAAATATTTATAGAGTAATATTTGGGACACAACCTTCATACAACTTTCATACAACCTCCCCAAAAGATGTGTCTATCTCTCTCCTGTGATGTCACTGGACCCCACAGTGACACAGGAAAGAGATAGACACATCTTTTGGGGAGGTTGTATGAAAGTTGTATGAAGGTTGTGTCCCAAGTATTACCCATATTTATATCTGTTAAGAAAATGTAACACTCTTATAAGAAATGTTTGTACAAAGGTAACAAAATATTGTACTATTATAAGAGCATCTACAACAGTGTAGCTGGTAAGGTAAGTTAAGTTAGTTTTGTGGGAAAAAAAAACCCCAATGGTGTAGCAGTATTAAGTTAAGTTAGTTGTACGGTATCTGAACTTAAGTTTACCCTTCAGCTAAATTTCTTAACCTATAGACAAGCCGACTGAGGGTGTGCTAGCCTATCCTAGCCGACATTCCCTTAACTGTTTGTTTGGTTGTTTGTTTGTTTTAATGGTATCATATCCTTTGCCCTATGGGAATATTTGTCTTCCCTCTCTTTGTCTCTCTCTCTTTTTTTTGGGTGAAGGATTAATTAAAATTAAAAAAAATGGACGAACATCAAAGCTTTAGCAGGCCCACCCTAGTTGGCATTCCCTCTGTCGGTTAACTTATTACACCATTGTGTGAATTCGTTATTTGGTATTTGAACTTAAATTAGTTTTACCATATATCATCATACACCATTGAAAATGCTCTAAGAAATGTTTGTACTAAATCAAAACCACTTGTGATTTTACCCGTGATATGAAATCTTTGTACTTATGATAATTGGAGCTTTGTACGCATGATAAAAAAACTTTATAGTTTCTACATGTGACCTTTGTAACTGTAGTAAATGAGCTTTAATTTCACTACACCATATGGCCTCATTACTAACGGATATATCCGTTAGAATAAATGTTACTAACGGATATATCCGTTAGTATTTTAGCGTTAGTAATATTACTAACGGATTTACTAACGGATACTAACGGATATATCCGTTAGTAAAATTAATTTTACTAACGGATATATCCGTTAGTAAATCCGTTAGTAAATCAAAGGATTTCTAACGGATATATCCGTTAGAAAGCTACTTACCAACGGTTTTTTTCAACTAATGTTAAAAGATTTATAATGAATACTAACGGTTTGTCAATTGTTACTAACGGATATATCCGTTAGTAATTTGTAAAAGTTAAAAAAAATACTAACAGATTTACTAACAAATATATCCGTTAGAAATATGCATAAATCTAAAAAAAAATTTATTTATATCTTCCCAATTTTTTATTTTTTTTGCAATTAATTAACAAACATATTAATCCATACCAATCACACAAAATAAGAAGATTACTATGTCCAATATAACAAAAATAATCCAAAGTAATCATAACAAGTAAAGTATTCATTCATGTCTAACCAACATCTCTAATACCCAATACAACAAAAATAATTCATTGGACTTGCATTGCAACATTCAATACACCATGATCAATTACAAAATAGACTACAAAACTAAATAGAAAGGACTCGTCTCACTGCTTAAAAAGGATAACTAAACACACATATAACTCTTAATCTTCTCATGACCATCTAAGCCTTCTTTCCACAACTTGACTAAGGAACAATGTGACAAAGTACCTGCATGCATATTTGTGAAATTTAGAGTAATGTTCAATAGAAAGTTCAAAAAATGAATGAAATATAGAAAGACTAAAATGGTCAAATGTAACACAAATGACTGGAACAAAGTTGGAGAAAAAATCTAATAGCAAGCTCTTTCAATTGGGAATTGAACTATCTCAAGAAATTTAGGGAATTAACTTGACTTATATGTTCAACAAGTTTTATATGATCATACTAATATGCATAAGAGCGTTTGAAGAACACTAGCAGCTGAAGTCACATAGTTTAACGCAATGATGTTATCTCAGAATCAGAATCTAGTTTTGATATATGTGATGTTCTCTCACACATTCAATATGCGTCATATAATTAATAACAGGAAGTTGATAGAATAGTCACAAATGACTTATGAAATAAGATTTATATCAACTTAAACTACTATAATTCAGTAACAGCACTGAGACGGTCAAAAACATTGTCACCTCATAAAATGTCCATGATTATTCAAAAATATATATATAATACCAAGCAGCCCTTAATCAGGACCAGAGAGCCTAATTTTCAATTGGTGTCCTCACTCTAAGATTGGTCAAAAACTTCATGATGCCTACTAGACCTGCCACTGTCAATGTCTATACTTCTCAAAAACACCAAATTGGTCCAAGGCACATTAGATATGGGAAACTAACAGTCTTATATTTGAAGAAGTACCCAATACTTCTTGTAGAATGAGGGTATTGCTAAGTCAACAATACCATTGGATTACTTTGGACCACTTCTACTAGAAGTAATATATCATGAGGGTTAGAAGTGATCTGGTCTCATCAACTCAATTTCAGACCTTGTGTGCTAAGGATGAGGATGATCTCTTTCCTTGTTGAGCACAACAAGGCAATGAAATGATAACTTGGGGGTTGATAAAAGAGAGAAGAGTAAGGTCCACTTTTAACAAGCATAGATATAAAATACAGGTGATATCGTGTAAATACAGATGATATCAGGGTATACGATAGATTTATAAGGCCATTACATGGTTTGCCTAATATGTCTGACTTTGGGAAGCTATTAGGATATGATTATTGGAAGCTATTTGAATAGTTGATAGAGAGTAGCCATAAACTCTATTTGAGTAAATTGCATAAGATTCTTACTCCATACATCATTTGCAATTTTTTAACACAGATATGAGTATAATGTCAGAATTAACATCATAGTAATAGAAACTCATCGATGGGGAATCTAGCAGTATATGAGAATCTATTTCTGTAGTCGAAATAGCCATTATGGGGACGATATCCATGTAGTTCAACTACTGAATAAAACCAGAAAAAGTATTCAATCAGCAGGCTAAAAAATGTCTTTTAAGATTTGGTGAGAAATGGTAGATCGATACAAGTATAAGCTAGTTTCAAATTAAAATATCCAAGAAACTCTAGTATCAGAGCTTAACTAAACCTAACAACGATTGCATACCTCATGTTCCTTCAGTTTCTTGTCAAGCTGTGCAAAGTCTTCCTGAGAATCATATTGACCAGAATGGTAGAAACACCTTTGCAGGAACTGTTCCATCTTTTCATCATAGTTCTCCCTACATTGTCTAAAATTTTCAACCATTCAGTACATATTGTCTAAAAGGAACATAATTACGAAGTTCATGAAAATTCTACATTTTCTCTCTATCATACATAATGCAGCAAAGAAATACCTAAATTTTCACAGCATTACTTCCCACCATAGGCTGCTAAAGCCACTAATTCTGGAAGTGAAAGTTACTATTCAACAGTAAAGTTCCAAAATGAACATAAAAAAATATCTAATTACCTTTTATATTTAGACTGTTTGATTGCAAGATATGGATCAACACACATATTTTTTCTTCTTCTTCAACGATTGTTCTTTCATATGTAAGGAGAATAGATTTATTAATTCAGGCATCCCAAAGAAGGTGTCTACATTCTAGTCTTCCCACAATAATGTCTTATTATGAGTATTTTAAAAGAAATGGGAGACGTACCAAAAAGAATCCCAATTGCCAATTTCGAAATCCAAAACCGAGATTGTGGTTTAAGGCGTGTTTGCATTCACGGAGTTGAAGAATATAGCCAAATGACATCTTTGGTATAAACTTGATGTAGCAAATGTAAATAAAATATTGTTAAAGTGTTGTTTTCTGCTGTACAGCTTTCTTAACAACTTTCTTAACAGGTTGTACCTCATTGTTACTTCTAGTGTAAACATCATGTGAGTCTAGCATAGCCTTGGGTAAGTATAAATAGGGTGGTTAGGGCTGTTAGAGGACGTCTTTAGTGTGTAACTGATTAAGTTAGAATTAAAAAAGTGCATTAAGCTCTTGTTCTTGAATTCCAAGCCCCTAATTATCATATTTTCTCTTTCAATACTTGTGAAATTTGAGCATTCGTTTGCGTTAGAACTTCAGGTTTCCCTTTTTATGCTGAAACGCACCGTATAAACATCTGCATCCAACATAATAGAGATTTTATTGATTACCTTAGTTTAATGGAGATTTGGGGGCCACATTTTGCTATCATCTGAATCAGCTCTTCATTAAATGGGATGTCTTCCTTCAACAACAACTGGAATAGCTTTTCTGACCCCCTCAGTAGTGAGGGGAACACATTGATGATAGCCTAAGCAAGGTACAAATAAGATTTTACATTAAATTTATAAAGGGTTTGAATGGGCAATTATGCTAGCTACTGGCATATTACACAAACAAGATAACTTGAAAAAGGGAGCATAGCAACATACCTTGTTGCAAAGTGCAAAGAAGTTTGAGCAGTAAATTTGTTATTATTTTACGAAAATTTCAAACTATTCAACTCACTTGGTATCAAGACAAGCCTTAACAGAATAATTATTGAAAGTGTGTACATCTATGTATACATGTAGTATATGAATATAATTTGTACATTGTTTACATCATCTTCTTTCTTTTGAGAAGTTGCTATCCCTTTTAAATTGTTGAATGATCAGCATTGGGAAAATTAGATCTGCACTTCCTCTAGCTCCGAAAACTTTAGGTCGTAATAATTTTTGGTATTCAATATGTTCCTTGCTTAGTACAATAAAACTTTGCATTGATGTCTATACTTAAGATTAAGAAAAACCAGAATTAAGTGTAGAACCTATGAATCAATGCTCAAAATTGAACACTCAAAAGTTATGACTCATTTTTGAGACAATGTTCAAGGCAAATGCTTCAATTCAGGATCTCAAAATGGACTAACTTACAGGAGGACATTTGTGGACCGACATCTCTAATGTCATCAAACTTCACAAGCTTGCACATACATTCCAAGACGAAAACCATTGTACTGTGGTTTCTATCCCCTTTCACTCATGCTAGTTTAATTTACAAATGTATAGATTTTAGTGACATTAATTATGTAAGGTTCCAGTTTATTTCCCTTTATTTCAATCTCCTGGAGATCTAAGCCATTACATAAAATATTTAACATTAAGGACTTCTGATAGATACTTACAATTGCAAGGGCATACTGAATCAAGTGATTATATCTACCAGTAGGATTAAAGCGATTGTAAGCATATCTAAACTCAAAAAAAGAAGCTAGAATAAGCATAAAATTTGGATGCATCACCTGGCAAGCGAGAAGGCGATAAAGAAGCTGTTGCAGAGCAGGTAACTGTTCAATTGAGTCTGCAGTGTCAAGCTCCTTAGTCCTCTGTAAATGGCACATTTATTAGGAGAATTTTTTTTAAAAAATAACATACCCCACATTTGTCGTCATCACCAACCCGTTTGGGAACCTTGATGAAAAATCCTAGTCTTGCCGCATTTCAAGGGTTCCGAAATGGTAATGGGAACTGCAATTGGAGAGTCAAATGCACGAATGCAGAGTCAATCACGCAATTGGCTCTCCAATGCGGTTCCTAAACGGGCTGGTCAAACTGACACCAAAAGCCCATTCAATGTATGTAGCTCAAGTCGCACCCTAGTTTCCTTGTCGGACTAGTGGAGCATCAATTCACTATCTAAACAATGGTCATTGTTTTGAAACATTCTCTCACTTTCATTTTCAGTGAAGTTCTCCGTGTTCTTTTAAATGACCTGTGGCTCTAGTTACATCATGATTCCCCTTTTATAGCCACTATTTATCAAAATCATACTTTCTGGATTAGTAAGAATAATATCAATCTTAGATACAAGTTACAGATACAGGATTTAATGGAAGAAAAAATTGTCCAGCGAGAGAAAAAGGAACTTCAAATCAGACTAGCTTGAATATAATTGACTAGCAAAAACTTCAAATCAGACTAGCTTCAATTTTATATTCAAACTGCATACCGAGCGGTCTGTCTGGACATCGTATTCCAACACGCGGAAACACTCCAGGCGCTCTTCAAGATATAGGGCATAACTACGAACCCATGCAGAATAATCCCACGCTTACCATCAAAAAATCTACAAATTATCAGTTTCTCATGCTGCAAAGTTTTAGTGGTTAAGATGAACCAAAGAACAATGATACCATTTGGGCTTGAATCGTCCTTGAAATGTGATAGATTCAGCATAAGACCTTTGCTCTGGCTATAACTAATGATCTCTTCAAGAAATGTAGGATCTGTCTCCCTTAGTGCACGATGTATTACTGTTAAAGTTTTCAATGCGACCTGAGTAAACAACACAACACATCAATAAGATGATTTGAAATGAGCTTGAGTCGGGAATATAAAGTAAACAGAATCACATACAAGACATTCAAGTTTTTCTTTGTCCGATAAGCTTTGAATTTTGTGTGAGGATACAAATATGCAATCGAAAAAGCCTATACCATGGTGGGAATAAATAAAAAGCTCTAAAGGAACAGAAATGTAGCTTCTATTCCTGCACCTCACTGGAGCAAATCTACCTCCATTCTTGGTCATTCACAGATATCAGAGTAATATAGTCCCTGGACAATCAAAGTTTTTAATGCAAAACTAATTTTAAAAGCCAGGTAAAGCGAAAGGGGTCTCGGTAACATCCTCTTGGTGATAGTGTTGCCAAGTGAGTTTGAAGATGGTTAACCAAATGCAAGTTCTGATTTAAGGCTCTAAAAGTGGATGTGAAAGGACATCATTAGAGCTAGTAAGGAAAAGGTTTGAAATAAATAAAAGAAAGGACCTACAAAGAGTTGAACTATAGGCCCGGACCCCTTTTACACGTTTGGGCCAATTTGAAACGTATCATCCGATATATGCTAGCAACATTACTGAAAGCCCAGAGTCATAATCAAGGATCACAATTTCATTTCAAGGAGTCATTTTAGTTGACCCAGACACTAAAAACATGTCTAACACACAATGCAGACCACACCAGAGTTTGGTATGAATCTTAGTTCGAACTCAATGTCTTAGTTCAAACTAAGTATGAATCTCAGAGTGGTTAGAAACAGACCCACAACTACAAGCATAGATAGCCCATTTGGGGAAGAAGCAAATAGGGGGAAAAAAAGGTCAAGAGCATACAATTTTCAAGGATTCCAATAGAGTATGTAAATGGATTCTGGAACTAGTAATGGATTCCAATAGAATTGAAGGTTGGGTATTAAATATATTGATTAAAGAATCCAAACACAAACCTCTACAGTGTAGGAATATCTAATGACTACTTCAGCCTTTTTGCACCATCATAAGTAGCAATGTTCTTTAACTCATTAGGACCTTTTTATGCCTAAACAACTACAAATTGCACAAAAAAAGGGCTGAATTCTGAAATTGCACAAAAAAAAAGGTTGAATTCTGATGGTACTTAATATGGACTCATATATAGAACTGTAAATAATGGCATTTAACTAACAGTTGATCAATATATAGAACTGCAGTACCAGCTCATAGCCTTCCCAAGCAGCCCATTAGCTTGATTCCATGATAAATCTAAAGAGGCAAAAGGGAAAAATATATGTATTACTGAAACTTTGGACACCTTTTGGGTGATAGACCAATAAGATTATACCCTCCAAGTTATGACTCAAGATCGTCGGTATCACCCACACAAGGACCCAAATAGAAATGTAATTTCTCAATGATAAAGTATTTGTTGTGAGAATATGTCACTCGAACATAGGATTAAAGTAATTAAAAAGAAAGATCTTTAATGTTGAAATCATATGATAAGTGAACAATGTAACAAAAATTCAAAATCTTCTACTTCTGAGTCATCCACACCATAATCTTAAATCAATCTAACCAAAGGCAGAAGCAAAGAAGGCTGAAATTAATCAGTCCAAAAGACATCTGTTGAAATCTCCTACAGCAATTTAGGTGCAACACATGGCAAGAGAGTGTTTCATTGGAGAAAGTATATTGGGTTCGGTTTGGTTGCTACGAAAACTACAAAAATGAAATTAACTGAAGTTTCAAATGTTAAGTGTTTTTAATTGGGACCCCTAAATATAAAATCCCTTCCACACTAGAATAGCTTCAAATGAAGTTGGACAAATATGGTGTTAGAATAGCATCCAAATAGTGGAGTCATAGAGAGGGACATAGAGAAGTAAATTGGCGAATGAACCTTTTTTTTTTTTTCCTTTTTTGGAAACGCAAAGCATGAGTAGTACAGAGCAGTGTTAGTGTTACCTCATAAATTCAGCACAAAAACTAAAATAACACCCAGAAAACCAAAAGAACATAAGGGAAAAAAAACGCAGATGATGACAAGGATTACGTTGCTGCAACCATAGTTCTACCGACCAATAATCCGTTTTTAATGGGAATTTTAAAGTTTTGTTCAGATTCCACCATAAGGAGACCCTAAATCATCATGAATAGGCTAAGAAATCAGTATGATTTTAGTGAGGTCTGTGAATACATGATAGACCTTCTGCCATGTTAATATTGCCCTATTTGAACAAGATTGGTAGAAAAATTAGCGAACTTGAGAAAACTATAAGCCACAAAATCGAAGTAGGAAGACAGATTGAGATCTAGAAAGGATAAGATACCGTCTCTGTGTAGTTTTGTTGAGAGAGAGAATGGTTGCAAAGCGTGTGTCACCATTGCCGAGCACACCTATTCATCGTCTCCATTTCAGATCCACATATGTACAACCCCTAGATCTGATATGTATACGTATATATAACATACATATATAGAAAAAAATTTAACCTAGAGAGAGAAATGACCTGAGAAAGGGACTCGATGTCTCTTCGAGGCCTGTAATGGAAGGGCGGCTGGTGGTCTCCATGTAGTTTTGTGCGTGTTTGGATCTCTATGTGGGAGAGAGATGGAGCACTGGCCGGTGTTGTTTGGTCTAGGGGTTTATTTGGGGAGAAGAGGGAGACAGAGGGGAAGGAGATGGTGTTTGGTCTAGGGGTTTATTTGGGGAGAAGAGGGAGTCAGTGAGGAGATGAATGTTTAGGGGGGAAATATGGGGGGGAGGGGGGGGGGGGGGGGGGGGGGGGGGGGGGGGGGGAATCTTTGGCAAATTTCACTTAGGCGGGTTCTTTAGACAAAACCCATCTGGACCTTTATTTTTATTATTAGAAATCTTAGCCATCCATTTTGATAAACCATGGTTTGAATTTTTATTTATAAAAATGCCACCGTTATTTTTCAATTTTTTGGATTTTATTACAAAATTGCCACCGTATTTTAGTTTTACAAAAAACTTTTCAGGGTCAAATAAAATACTAACGGAATTTTTATATTTCTAACGGTTTTTTGATATTTCTAACGGATATTTCCGTTACAAATTTGTAACGGAAATATCCGTTAGTAATGTCAAAAATTGTCCGTTAGAAAATGGGGCTTTTGGTGTAGTGTTTATACTCGTGATAAGAAACTTTATGTACTCGTGACATAAATATTTCTTATTATTACATGTTAAATAATTTAGTTGTACCATAGGACTAAACCACTTATTTGTATGAAAGCTTTCGCCAAAAGCCTAACCGTTAAAATTTAGCGCAGCGATTATGATAAGGGAAATCATAATGCCAGAGCAGTTTTCTTTAATGCCAGAGCAAATTCTAAAAATTTGTTAGTAACATTAAAAATCTGTTAAAAAAATTGTGAGTTACTCTGACATTAAAGAAAGTTGCTCTGACAATATAAGCAACCTTATGAAAATACTATACCTATATCCACTGCGGATCTTTGAGGGGTTGGAAAAGGTGAACTTCAAATCCTTATGGGTCATGGTTTGTGTTCTTTTTGGTGAAATCATACTAGCCCACTGGCCCCATAGCCGCATTTGATGGAGAAACTTTTTTGGCAAAAAAACGGAGGGTACTAGTTGGCAGTTACAGTAGGCATTGTGTGGTGGTGGAAGCCACTACGTATGCGTGAGGATTTTTCACTATTTGTGTACAAATCTACAAAAGTGAGCACAAATGCACAATTTCTTTGGAGTGAAGTTGGGTTTAGGCTCCTCAATTGACAAGTTGAGTATTCCATCAGACTCCTTGTTGTATTATAAAAAACAATAATATTAAAGGCATTAACAAATTCCACTAACACTTGTACTCACATTTTATCTTTCTTTTAGTGGCACTATGGGTACGAATCCCACAGTGCCATTAAGAGAGAAATAGAGTATGAATGTGAGTGTTAGTGGAATTTGTTAGTGCCCCAAATATTACTCTATAAAAAATAAGAAAAAAATTAGTGAAAAATCTCTCAATGTATTCTTTAAAGGTTTAAAGGACAAATTGATTTTATCATTTAGTAAAAATGACAAAAGTAGTGAAATGCTCAATTTATCCTAAAAAGAAATCTCATCATTAAAAGAAATAATATGGTGTGGTGCTCGCACGAATGAGTGGCCATACCATAATGACTCTCATTTCAATTATTATTATGATTTTTTTTTAAAATTTTAAAACTCCACAACTTTTAATCTACAACTCCTCCGTTTGTTCAAACAAAATTCATGATTTGTTCAAGCAATTAACCAGTCTTCTGATTTGTTCAAGCAATTGCCTAGTCTTTTGATCGCACGGTAGAGCTCTTTCAAACACCCAAATCGCAAGATTCATATTTTGTTCAAGCAATTGACATCTCAAAATACGAGACCAGAGATCACAGTAGACATGTTTGGTTCACTCTCTCTCTCTCTCTCTCTCTATATATATATATATATGTATATGTATATATATATATATATGACACAACGCTTTCCTTAATTATTTGCAATTCATTTAGGGTAATACTTGGAGCACACCTAAATACACAACTTTTGGGACACAACTCAAGAGATGTGTCTATCTCTCTCCTGTGTCACTTGACACAGGAGAGAGATAGACACATCTCTTGAGTTATGTCTCAAAAGTTATGTCTTTGAGTGTGTCTAAATCTTTACTCATTCATTTATTGCCCAAAAAAGAAAAAAGAAAAAGAAAAACGTAGCAATGACATGTCTTGCCATGTCAATCGGTGAGAGTTTCGATTGATTCTCCCAGTGCATCTAGCAACACTGAATAAAAAATAGTAATAACAATTAATATTTAGGTTATATGTTAATGCACTAATAGTAATAGTTATAAAATAATTTTTATATAAAAAATAAAATTTTTTATATGTTATTCAAGTACTACCGCCGCAGTTGCACTCTTACTTTTTAAAAAATTGGTGAATCCCTCTGTCATGTCCCGGAACAGCAAAGATAGAGAAAAATAAAATTTTATTTTTGGGTCCTTAGGAAATCACTGCTGAAAGTCACTAAATTGTCCACATAAAACTGTATATATATTACAGAAGTTCTAGCTATTTACAACATCAGAGTCTACCCCAAGAATATAAAAGGCCTGGAGACAACATATGTTCAGGTACCAAATATATGAAGTTTAATAAAAATATAAAACTAATATCTATCTTCGGATTTTTAGCTGACATAAACGTAGTCATCAACGTCGTAGTCCTCCTCGGCATAACCATCATTAGTGGGGCCCCCCTCTGCATATTCCCCCTCCGGGTAGTAGCCGTCCTCGTAAACTCCATCACCTGCATTAATAGGGACAGGGTAGTGTGACGAGGATTGTCTAGGCAATAACGGCTGTCAGCTTACTGAGAGCTGAGTGAATAGAAACTAACAAGATACCAGTTATATGAAGATAAACAAGTTATGAAGCGGTATAAATTTAAGTTCTAATACATACTATCTTCTCTTTATTCCATCTCGTCGTAACCAACCATTATCATCTTGCTATCCTAAAAACCGATAACCAACATACTATGCCTGAAAAGATCAGACTCAATCGTTTAACTCATATAGTGTAATACCCTGTATTTTCATATTTATTTATACAGAGAGATTCTATATATGTCCTTTGATCATACTCAGAATTTCACTTTCAATCGATCGAAGTCATTTCATTACCGACATAAATTTATGACGTGGTCCCCACTTCAATCGATCAAACTTGACCGATCTGCTCTCGATCGATCGAAGTAGCTTCGATCGATCGAACTTGTAATCATCAAGAATTCCAATTTCTGCGCAAACATTGTCACCTGCACCATATCCTCTTTTATATATACTTTGTGCTCGTGGGTTGTGTGTGGTTGCTGAACTTGAGAGAGAGCTAGAGAGAGTGTGTGTGTGTTCTTGAGTTATATATATACCCATCCATATATATATATATATACATACATACACATACACATACATCTATATATATAGTCAGGGAGAGAGAGACACATTCAAGAAGAGGAGAAGAAGGAGAAGAAGAGAAGGAGACAGAGAGAGAGAGAGAGAGACAGAGATAGATAAGGAGATAGAGAGACCACCATTGGAGGAGCTCAAAGCTTTACGAGCCAAACGTGCCCTTAACGACGTTTGGTGAATTTAAACTCACTTGGTACATTTTATATGATATTTTACATGTTTTTGACGTTTAATATTGATCCCAAACATGTCCTAAGACCTTTGGACGTTCACTGTTCAGAATCTCTGGAGAAGACGACTCTTGAGCGTTTGAACTAAGTTCAATTGATCGAAGGTTCAATCGATCGAATAGACTTCGATCACTCGAACATTATTTTTCTCAATAGATTGAAATGGTTTCAATCAATTGAACTTTGCAGAACATAGATTGTTTTTTCTGGTTATTATATAGGAGGTTTGAATGTTCGATTCTTGATTCGAACTTCCATTATGCGATTATGGGCTGATCAGGGATAATGTGACAACACAGATAAGTATAATTAAGAATAATAGATTAACGTGATGACGTTAGATACTATGAGGTTCATATCCGAGTTTGATATCTATTCATTTTAATCAGAGTAGTCAGGCCACATGGGCTGTCATGTATCAGTAGCAATTCAAACCTTAAGTAGGTTTGATAAGTTCTGGGAAGAGAACAGGGACGCATACTGGTTGATCATAAGTACGCGGTAGACAGACGAATGAGTCTATGACATGCGGTGAACCTTGATCACTGGTAGATGTGGTACACAGACGAATGTGTCTATGATTTACGATAATACTAGTTGATCATAAGTACGCGGTAGATAGACGAATGTGTCTATGACATGCGGAGAACCTTGATCACTGGTAGGCGGGGTAGACAGACGTATATGTCTATGACTTGCGGTGATACAGTATCTATAACATGCAGTGAACCTTGATCATAAGTACGCGGTAGACAGATGAATGTGTTTATGACATGCGGTGAACCTTGATCATAAGTACGCGGTAGATAGACGAATGTGTTTATGACATGCGGTGAACCTTGATCATAGGTACGCGGTAGATCTGATAAATGGTTGTGGCAATAGAATTGATGTGTCGATGCTTGAAGCGTTAAATGCCTGACATACGGTGGACTGTGCATATGTTCTTAAAAGTGGGGGATGGACTGACGTATTATCTACGACTTGCGGTGTACACGATAGATGACCTCTATGACTTGCGGTGTTATGCGGTAGGAGTATCTATGACTTACGGTGATGTGATAGACAGAGCGTTGGCGTATCCAGGAGTTTTATAATCAAGTCTGTTCTAAGAGTCAGTATTGTACTGAGTTTGTATTTACAAGATGATAAGGGTACATTGAGATATTAAAGAGAAAGATACTATTGTACCACTATATCTTAGACACTTCAATAACTTGTTATTACGTTATATCATTGGTACTCTGTGAGTTTCTATTCACTCAGCTCTCAGTAAGCTGACGGTCATTATTGCCTGGACATTCCCCGTCCAGACTACCCTGTTCTTAATAATGCAGGTGATGATACGTATGACGATGGCTACTACCCAGAAGGGGTTTATGTAAAGGGTGGCCCCACTAATGACATTTATGCCAGAGAAGGTTACTACGCTGATGACTACCCTTACGCCAGCTAAAGACGACGTAGTTATATCTAGTTTATATTTTGGTTATTTCTGCTAAACTTTTGTAATGGGTACTTGGGCATATATTGTCTCCAGACCTATTGTGACCCTGAGAACCACTCTGATATTTATAATAGGTACAACTGTTATTATATTTAGTTTGATTATGTTGCTATTCTTATTCATTAGTTGACTGTATGGTGTGGATAATTAGTGACTTTCACCCGTCATTCCTTATGGACTCAAAAAGGAAATTTATTTTTCTCTATTTTCGGTGCTCTGGAGCGTGACATATAGATACACCATCATAGTGTCCGCCGCGTAAGAGCATATTCATAGCTCACCGCATGTCATGGACTCTACCATAGTCCGTCCCCAGTGTAATACCCCTTATTTTTCTAATACAAATATTCTATTTTAAAATATGATAAGTTATCAGTTTATTTTTTTGGGTAGTGTTTACGGGCCCTATATGTATTTAACGATATAATTAACATGGGAATTAAGAACCCGGGTCATGTATACCCATTAGGCTAGAGTTTTAAGTACTTGTGAATGTGTTTCAGGCCGATATGAAGCCTTTTTGTGAAGCCCAAAGCCAAAAAACGAGATTTTATATTTATTTTGGTGTTTTTAGTTTTTAAACCTAATATGACTCTAGCCACCTCTCTTTGTCCCTACTCATATTCCATACACACACAATCTACATCCAAGAAGAAGGTGGAGAAGGAGAAGGAGAAGGAGAAGAAGAAGGAGAATGACAATTGGAGATTTGAAACACATTCGATACTATGTTTCAATTATTTCTTTCTCTTGTTTTGGTGAGTAAATCATACCCATTGTTTTCTATAGTGTTTCATTATTTTCTATATTGTTTTACTTCTATTTTATGAGTTTTGAAGTTCTTAGTTGATTAATTGTGTTAGATTTAGAACAACTCATCATCATGCTCCGGTTTGTTCTAAAATAGTAAAAAGTAGATTTATCTTTATTCGGACCTTTTTAAGATCTAAAATTTTAACGGTAGACTCCTAAAATACCCATACAACTACCCTTAAAATATTTTTTGATTTGCTTGCAAAAAGGGTAAATTGGTAATTTCACATTTTGTGATTTGAATATGGTAATACCGACTCTTGATTTGGATTCTGTACAAAATTTCACACAAGATAGGCTCTTGAATTACTTAAAAAGGTTAAGGAATGAGAGAGTTATGACATTTCGAAGTTGGACATAGTAGGCTGTCCAAACAGGGCATTCTGCCCCCAAAACTTCAAACGAACGTATAGACTCTTGAGGTCTACCGACATCGGATTTTGTCATAGTTTCAATCATGATACTTGTAATTCTATTTCTTACAGTCTGAAATACTTATTTTACATTATATATGTATTATATATTATAAAATCCCTTTATTCTAGTATAATTACATAGTTGCCCCAAAACTTAAAGGCTATTTTGGTCGTTCTGAAATTTGTTCAATCATTATAAATCATTTTATATTATTCTATAAAATGTCATAATTTTATAATGACCGTATTTATTTATTTTAATTATATTACCTTTAAAATGCTTGTTTATTAGTTATAGAAATTAGTATTAAATGCTTAAGGATTTTATAAATTCTATAAAATTCCTATAAATATGTTACTGGTATGGACACACTGTTTATAATTTATGAAATTATAAAACCTTATATTAGTATTTTAATTGCTATTTAGGATTTAACTTAAAGGAATGTTTAATCATTTTAGAGACGGGGTACATTTCTAAACCTTTGGTGAAATACAGTTTTATTCCTATGAAATTTTGTACCTCTTAAAGATTGTTTCATGTGTGATTTCTTATATTTGGACATAGTTGTGGAATTACGGTCCTATTACTACTATTGTCAAAATAATATTTTAACTTCAAAAATGTGTAGTAAATACTCCGTAACCCCGAAAAATACGTTGTCAATGTTTTAAGTTTTAAAATAATGTTTAGAACAATTTCCCTAACTTCGGAGATGTTTTGATACCGTTTAAAATACTACTTATTTTTAAGACTCATGTTGGTATAGAAAACATTGTTTTCGCATTGAGAACTATTACGGACTTCGAATTGAGTTTAATCAATGACGTTAGTCTTAGAATGACGTGTGGATCATTATCGTGAGGATAAGAACATGTTTATGTTAGAATTACTATTTTGCCCTTGCATTGAGAAATTAGATTTTAATTGTTGTTATATTATCATGAATTGTAGGGATCAAAATTTATCATATCTTTTGAGTAGAGTTATCATCTCGTTAAGATATCATTGGGAGTAAAGCTTCACCCACTATTTAATGATTAAATGATATGTTGTTGTGTTATAAAGGCGAGTCAAAGCTTCACATTCATTAATCTTAATTTTTGTGTTGCTTTTATATGCTGAGTTGTATATGGAAACATGACTTAAAGCTTTTATCATTGTGAATATAATTATGGTTTTTGCTCTCATTGAGGAATATGAATCAATTGGGATTTGAGATAGAAATTTATAATTACTGTGTTACTCTTCTATGGTGGATAATTGTGATTTAGAAATTGAAGAGATGGATACTCAATTGCAATTGGAAATACGTGAATTTGATACTATTTTCGGTGATAACGAACTTAAAGGAAAAATCCAAAGCCATCACCACAACCCTTTTGTTTTTATTTAAATCCACTACTTACAGAGAAACTAACCCTTATGTCTTGCGGCAAGTGGTACCCAAGTCCAATCAGAGGTGCATGCCTTGAGGAATGGGTTTGGGTTAATGCCCTTTTGTTTTGTTCACCGAATAGTGGTATTTTGTCCTGTCTCAGTACGTGACGTTAGATCTTATGCGCATTTTAGCTGAATAGTCATGTAGCTATTCGGGATTGAGGCACACTTGATACTCGATACCCCCGATTGGAGTAAGTGTCAAACCCGGAGAAGTGGCTAGGGTATGAGGGGGACCTATGGGTATATAGGTTTTGGCACGGTGTGAGGTGTAATTGTGGTAGTAAGTGTGGATTTGGTACAAACTAAAAATTGTATGCGCTTTTACGATGTAATGTTCTAACATGTTTCTTGGAACAGGGTGGTAGGCCATACTAAACACTTTTGCAGGGTAGCCTACTACAAAGTGATATTTAGATACCTTGAAAATCATGAATAAGAAACTAACTGCCTGAATCTCTTTTAGGAAGGAATGAAGGAACTTCTATCTTGTCACGATATTGTACAGTGTTTTTATTGTTCATGGATATGTACTGGTTTGTTTATATGTTGATCGTGAATAAGAAACTAACTGTCGGAGTCTCTTGTTAGAAGAGATGATGGAACTTATTTCTTGTCACGATATTTTGTATTGTTGAATCTATTGTTTAATATGGATGAATATGTTGGACTATGATGATTTAATGTAAAGTACTATTCCAGACATTTTCTTTGTTTGATATTATTGTAATTGAGTTCATTTATTACCTCTAAATACTTATTTGTAGATATACGAATAATCTATCCAACACAGGCAGTAGAGTTTTGTATTCTTTAAAAACATAGTAAATGAATTGGTAAACTTGTGGCCTTTGATATCCTGAAGCAAAATTTCATTACTAGCATTTTTCGTGTTTTATACTTTTTACATGAAAATGCTGTTAGAGCTTTAAGATTGGAATTTACAGTCAGGTGGTCGAGTGGACAGATTATGTGATTCTTCATTTTCGCATGTTTGGTCTTAGGAATAGGAAGACCTTTAATTATCGTGTCTTGTACTTGTTGGTTAACAATATTAGGAAGAGCTTTCATGTTTTGGGTTATTCGAGATAGAGTCAAAAGGAAGGACTTTTAGTCCGTTTAGGTTTAGCATTTAAAATGTTATTCTATATTAATTTCTTTGATTGCAAGAGGGTGGGTCCGCTAACACTTTTGTGCAGATTAGACCTCCCATACATAAGGTAAGTAGAGTTGATATTTAGTATGACCATAAAAAACTAAACTGTCATTCCTTATTTAGACCTTGTGGGTGAAACTAAATTCCTGTGTCTCATCACGTTATTATTGTAGAAGTTCAGAACCTGTTTTTATTTGGAGCATATTAAAAAAATTAATAGCTTTAGAAAATTATAAAGAGTTATATGGACGTGTAAAACTTAATTTTGGATAGTTGGTGTGTTTTGAGTTTTTACTAAAACGTAGTTAAAGGCTTGGCATTGGTCTATTTCAGCGGAGGTACTCACGTCTTACCATGACATATTACTTTGGTTTCTTTTTATTTGTTCATGGATAGGTTGGGTCTCATGTTTTACTCATACCAGTTTATACTGACCTGAATGTCTCTATGCATCTCGGGTGTGTTCAATATATGAACGTAGTCGGAGAATATTTTCAGGTTATGATCGTTGTATCCAGTAGTAGCTTGGATCATATTGGGATTAACAAGCTTAGAGTTCTAGACCTTGGAGTTTAGTGAGGTTTTGTACCTTTGGGATTTTTGGCGCATGTGCCAATTGTTTTAGTAACTGATATTTGAACGTTAGTATCATTTGTATTTCGGTTTAAATTTATCCTAATTTTGGAATTATCTATTTTGGTTTTAGATGGACAATTACTGTTTAAGCTTCTAGTTTATTTTATTATTGTCAAGTAGTGTTTCAATTTTGTGTTGTTAGAAAATCGGGGCGCTACACCCAGCTTTAAAGAACATATTCATAGCTCATCACAATACATGGACACAATGTTTCGAATAATAGCATATCATTCTATTGCCACGACTTAACGGCATCTACTAGTGATTCTAGCTCACCGCCTTTTAAGAGTATATTACCAGCTCACCGACTTTTAAGAGCATATCATAAATCACCTGGTTTATCTTAAGACTATTTGATCCAGCTCACCGCCTTTTAAGAGCATATGCACAACTGATCGACTTTTTAGAGCATATCATGATCAAGCGTCCATCCACATACCATTCCTACAACTTATCAAACCTATCTAGATTTCGTACTAGTACTGATACATGACATCCCCATTGTGGCCTGACTACTCTGAGTGAAATGAAATGGATATCGAACTCATTATGAATGACAAATTAACTAGCAGTATAACGTTAATCTATTATTCAACACATATTGTTCTTTGGTATCACATTATCCCTTATTACCCCCATAGTTGCATATCAAACATATGAAATGATGTCGAAACAATCAAATCCTTATTTATAATAAATAAGAGGAATAATCCATCTTCTGCAACTACCAATCGATTTGGAAAAGGGTCCAATAGATTGGGATAAGAACTATAACAATCGATTGGGGAAAAGTCTATTCGATTGGATCCACAACAATGCCAATCGATTGCTAACTTTGGCAATCGATTGTGAGTCAGCATATGCCAATCGATTGGGTCCAGATTGATGGCAATCGATTGAAAAATGCCCAATCGATTGGGACTTCATCTTCTCCAGTGAGAAAATAGTCCAGCTAGAATAACGTCGAAGGGACGTATTAGCTACGTCTAACCTTCATTAAAACTTATAAAAATATCAAATAAAGAGAGACCAAGTGAGTTAGAACTCACTTAGAGTGTGTTTGCTGGCTATGGAACCAAGCTTTCTCTCTCCTCTCTTTCTCTTCCTTGCTCTCTATCCCTCTGTCTCAGTCCTTTCTCTTTTTCTTCTTTTTTCTGTTATTCTCTTGCTTCTCTTCTTCTCTGCTTCTCTAGGCAGCAATGTGTGTGTATTTGTATATATATATATGTGGGTGTATATGTATATGATGTACCACTCTCTCTCAAGAAAAATTATCAATAAACTCTCCAAGGCACAAAATGGGCTGCTATATATGGAGGGGGAAGAGTGTCACACGTCCAAATCTCCTGCAAAGTTGAAAACAAATATCTGCAGATAGCAATCTATTGGGATCAGTGGCAATTGATTGGCTTTAAATATTTCATGGCAATCGATTGGGATAGTGCCACGTAATGGATTCAGGTCGGCAGGATGGCAATCTATTGATATTCAAAAAGTGGTAATCGATTGGGACACAAGGGCAATCGATTGGGACCAAGAATTGTCCAACAGAAGGGTAAGGGTCTTATAAGTATATAGGAATAAATATCAAGTATTATTTATTAATATTCACTCCGAAATACAGGGTATTATACCCCTGCACCTACATCCATGTACTCGAATCTCCACACCCATACCGGTGCTCCCTAGATCGCTAACATATTCACATGCTCGTATACGTATGTGCCTAAGTGCTTATGTGTCTACATATTAATGAGATACATATTAATGAGAGATTCTTAGAATTGGTTTCATGATTCCATTTAGATTTTAAAACTTTAGAGTTCTAACTTTACTTGCACGTTAAAAGCTTCTGAATATGTTTGGATATGGATACCGATAAAAACATAACATTGTACGATCCCCTCACATTTTTACGTGTTTATTAGATACGGCGCGTTGTAGTGGACAGGGTAGGGGACGTGGTAGAGGTTGTAGGCGAGGCTATAGCCAAGCCAAGGCTTAGGTCCAAAGAGCCATTCTTCTATGTACTTACAATTTTCATAATTCTTCAAAATTTTCATGATTCTTCAAAAGTTATCTTTCCGAAATCTTTTTGAACAACTTTCATAATTCTTTAAAATTTTCTAAAATTTTCACGATTTTCACGAATGTCAAAATTTTTTTTTTCTCAACATTTTGATGCTTGAAGCATATCTACATTTTTTAAAAATTTATGATTTTTTTTTCATGTCTTGTAGTATATATTGATTACAAACTAGATATTGCTCGTGGCTAAAGTTTGGCCTAATATTAGTCAACACGACTTGCATGCATTAAAGTTTCAAATTGCAATGAATTGTGCTTATAGCAAAAATAGAACATCTCACATCAGTAAATAAATTCATGCGGGAAAAATATGGATGTAGTGCCTCTTCACTTTTTGCTTGACTTGTCCTCTGTTATTCACACTTTCGCAATGCCTCTTCACTTTTTACTTGCCTTGTCCTCCGTTATTGACACTTTCACATTGTCCTTTTGATGCGCCAAATCTTCTTTTTCTACTATTAAAAAAAACATAAATAGTAGCAAGCACCGTAATTTTTTAAAAGTGAAAACCCACATATTGGGTTTATTTTTTCTATCTCATTCTCAGGGAAATAAATATCCCATCGTTCATGCCAAGAGCTATGATATTTCTTCTTGTTTCATTTTCTTCAAAGCTTCCAGCTAAAGCCAAATTATGGTAGGGAATAAAAAGTAATCTATTTCATTACCAATCACAACACATGGCATTAAACTTTTCAATTACAGACTTAAAATTTCATGTCCTATGATTTTCATACCAAAAAATGGTTTTATACAAAGGGAATTATAACAATATGAATAACACCGAAGCCTTAAATCACCAATCCATGATTCCACACTCAAGCTCTGTAAAACCACCTGAAAATAAAATCAAGAAAGAAGGCTAATTCATACATATAAACAAAATACTCAAATGTGCTAGGGGTGTAATCGGTTCGGTTCGGTCGGTTTTAGAGCCAACTTACAAACCAAACAGATGAAGTCAGTTATCTCAAAGACACAACCGATTTCGATTGAAGCATTTTCAGTTCGGTGTAAAACCGACCGAAGTCAGTTTCGGTCAGTTTTGGTTAACACAAACCAAAAAAAAAATCTTCATCACGTTCTTTGTTCTTATGAACAGAGCATAACCAACACATACATCATTTTAGAAGTATTCACAAACACAGTATTGATTTACAAACAATAATGTTTTAAGAAAATCAAAAAAATAAGAAGGGGAAAGAGATCATAAAAAAAGCAAATCAAGAAAGGCAAACAAAAAATTATTTATAGAGAGATAGAAGATATGAAGATCAAGATCGAGAGATCAAGGAGATTCGAGTATAGATATGAAGACCTGATAAGGCTGTATTCCTTCATATCTAGGCTTGTCGATGGCTTTCCTTCCCTCGATCTACATCGACGATGAACATGGGGGGCATGGGCAATGAAGCGATGGCTTCCTTCTCCCGATCTAGATCAAAGATGAGCATGGCATGGATGGCAATGGTTTTATGATGCCTTCCGAAGCATATCGATCGAGAGATTTGAAGGAAGGTCTTTTCCCTGAGACATAGAGAGAGAGAGGGAGAGAGAGAGAGAGAGAGATGCTACGGTTTCTCTGCTTCTGAAGAGAGAAAGAGAGGAAAGCCAAATCCTGTCACACCCGTCCCGGGAAAAACAATCATTTTAAATGCATAATTGGGATGATGAGAATTATTTATGTTGATTAATAATTGTGATGGAGTTGACTGTGGGTTAACGGTGGTTGTCAATCAAGGACACGAAAAGTTGATAATACATGAGGAACATGACATGATTAAATGCCATTTATATGACTTAAATGTTATTTGATGTTGCTGGTATATGTGAATAGTAATTTTACCTGTGCAGTGTACTTTCTGGTAGTTTTGATCTTGATTAAGATCATTTTGATTGATTTATTGATAACCAATAGGATGTGTTGCATAAAAGGTAGGTTACTAGAAATTTCACGAAAATTTTTTCGGAACGTAATTACGGCAACAAACGGAACTTAGACGAAAACTTTTATAATTTATAGTTTTCACTCGTGAAGCAATGAATTAGGCGTGTAAGATATTTTAGGGAATAATTAGAAGTTTTGGAAGCTCATGCGAAGGTAAAAGCAATTTTTAAAAGTTTCGCCTATATATAGAATGTGAGTTGAGATGTTTTCAAAATATCTCAAACCAAGAGAGAAAAAAGGGGGATTTTGTGGCTTAGAGCTTCTCGACGCCAAACGATGAACTTCTGCCCATTTGCTTTCAACCAAATTTCATATTCGAACTCTTCGAGTTAAGAGCTATGTTTTGATAGTTGTTAGGCCTCGTTTGGTTAAGTTTTACGAAAATTCTAATTCTAGAAATTTGGGGAAAACATGTTTATACTTATAGGAATTGCTTGTAATCAGAGATTCGGCATAGAATCGGTGTTCTAGTACTTCTCCTGAAGTTATATGACTATTGTTTAAGGCATGAATTCTAGGCTTATGATTTATAGGAAATTTACATGCTTTAAATATCCAACTTAATATTTGGATTCGGGAAAAAAATCATGTGTTAATTAGGCCCGTTAATTATGCACGTGAAAATGCGATAAAAACACATATATGTGATTATATGAGCATGCTATGTGTCTATGTGGGGTCAAAAGGGAGTTTGGTGCAAATCCATCCGTGGTAAGCTCCTCGATATTTGAGGATTTTGTAGCGACGGTTACTGTGCATGTTTTGGGAGAAGGCCTAACCAGGGCACTATGCATGGTTTGGGAGAAGGCCCAGCCAGGACACTGAATGAGTGGCAAGGACAAGGCCTTCCACGACATCAATTCCATTTATCGGATGAATGCGTTTCACTCTCCTTAGAAACTATTTTGACGTCTTTTGATACTTTAAAGCATGAATTGTCACATAAGCATATGTTTAAAATTGTGCAATCATCATATAGCTGAGCAGTGGAGCTTTACTCCATTGCAGGTGGAAAGAAGAAAGGGAAGAAGAAATGTGAGGAGTGAGGACGTGGGAGCACGTAGGTTTAGATCTCATGTACATAGCTTTTGTAGTTACCCTTGTTGTAAATGATTGTTAATGGGAACTATGTTTGTAACCTCGAATACTTGGAGAGGCATGTAATAGATTAGTGGAACTTGTATTGGTTGTTGTATCAATTTTGTATGTTTTTACGACGTTCGGTTGAGTTTTGGTCCAAGGTTTAATTTATGCAGGATGTTCAGAATGCTGGCAAAGCAGTCGACTGGGTCCTCGACATAGTCGACTAGGTGCCTGTTTAAACATAATATCTCTTTTAATTTTTCAAAAACCAGTCGACTGGGTTGAGAAAACAGTCGATTGGAAGTTGGTTTTAAACATGACTTTCTGCTTGATCTAGTCCAGTCGACTGGACAAGTACCAGTCGACTGAGAATTGGACACCATAGTCGACTGGAGGCCTGTCACAATTGACTGATTGGGCTGGTGAACATTCCATGTTCTCTGTAATTGGCGGAGCAGTCGACTGGGTCCCCGCCACCGTCGATTGGATCACTGTTTCCAAAATGAATTACAATATTTCTTTAAGTGGTTGCAAAGGGGGAAAATTTTTATAACTCTGAAATTTCAATTTCTAACTATGTATTCCACTGCTTTAATGTTATAATTGTGTTGGTTGAGCCTTGGTGGTATGCCACGTGTCATTTTCCCGCACGTAGCGGGATGGGTCGTGACAAATCCCCACGGTTGCGGCCTCACGACGATTCCCACTTAGGTGAGTCCTCCAAGGGTACATGTGACATATCCCTGCAGGAGAGTTCTTGCCTTGGGCTCATTTAGGGTAACCTTTCCTAAACGTCACCATAAAACACATCACTTGCCTTAGAGATGAGTAGGAGAGTTTCATAAAATTTTATTTCCTTAGAAAAGGTGCTGGAAAATAAGTCACACAGTATGCATTGTTTCTACCCATTGAACCTCCTTCATGGGGTCCCCAATCACAGAGGTTAGGTTGCCTCCCTAGGTGACTCCCCTGCAGTATTGACATATATAGAGCTAGCCTCAACTCTAATCCTTAATATATATATATATATATTATTTGGATCTAGTCTCAGCGCTAGTCCAATAAGAGCTCTTTATCAAATGATCGTACTCCTCAGCGGATAGATCTTTATTCCACAAGTAAAGTGGATATAATGATATAAGAAGATTGATCAATTTCTCTCACAACTTTTGTGCTGCTCTAGAAAATAAATATATAAATATGATGCTGCTCCAAAATAAGTTAATCGATCTATAGATAATTATATTGCTCTAGAATAACACCGCAAGATAACCAAAAATATATAATTGCATCCAACTCGTGCTCTCCATTAATAAGTCCCAGCTTCATGCTTTCACATAAGAAGTGCAATGAATAATATATCCATATGAAGAAAGCCATGCAATCATATAAGAGATAGAAATCCGTTTCGTAACAATATACTCCACCAAATCGAAAGAAGCCTACATAAATAAATTCTCAAAAGAGTGTTATCCATCCCATTAGAAGATCTGGGAATACAACATCAAGCCATATTAAACTAATGACATCTTATTTATATCTACCAATTATGATTCACAGAAGTGCACACACATCTATGTATCTTACATATTTTAACAAGCAAAGTAAGACACCATAAACAGGAGTGTAAAACGTAAGGAAAATATAATTGAATTTTCAGACAATTAGCATATGTATGACATAGCTCTCGTTAAACTAGTGTAAACCAATGCAAGCAAACACTAGTAGAAATTATGACACATTAAATTTAATATATAAAAAATTTACGATTTTATCTTCTATTTATTTCTTTTATATTAAGATTATCTGCATGGGTTAAATACGTGCCCCCACACTTTCAAAGTAGGTAGGACTATGAAGAACTTTTCTTTCACTGATGAAAGATATATACATACATTTACAGTGAAATAGGTTTTCCAAGTACTTAGAATTTATAAAATTAAAACTTTTGTAGCAACTTCTCTTTTCATAAAAGGATGAACAAATAGGAAAACATGCTTTAATATTTACATAAAAGCAACAAAATGCTCAATGTCATTAAATAGTACACAAGTAACTCACATGATATTAAATTGCAGAGGTGGTAATCTGTCAAATATAAGTAAATATATACTACTACGTAAATAATTAGAAATTAATAGTGTATGACATATGGTCCTAACAGTTATGACATATGAAACTAATATTGTGTTTAATTGTATAAATGAAAAGTAATGGCTAGAGATTAATAAAAATATAAAAGCATATTAATAAGAATTTTTGAAATTTAAAAAGGGTTAATTGCAAAAACACCCCCTCAACTATGACCCTTTTCTGAGTACACCCCCTGATTTAAAAAAGTGAACAACTTCACCCCCTCAACTATCAAAAATTATTTTGTCTCAAACGCCGTTAACGGAAGTAATAAAATGACGCATATACCCTTGTTCTGAATTGCAAAAACACCCCCTCAACTATGACCTATTTTCAAGTACACCCCCTGGTCTAAAAAAAGTTAACAACTTCACCCCATTCCCCCCTCTCTCTCTCTCTGCAACTTCTCTCTCTAAATTATAAGGTCCCAATTTAAAAAAAAAAAAAAACTGTGTAATATGTTGGTCCAAAAGACCAACCCCACAATTTAGAAAAAATAATTACATATAAAACATTGGTCCAACTGTAATCCAACACACCTTAAACATTTGTCTCAACTCATTTTCATCTCATCTCTTAGTTTAGTCTACACAAATTGTTTTATCATAATGCCAAACTTTACAAATTTCAATCAACTATCAACCCTTATTACTGTTAGGCTATATTTGGTTCATAGATTTAGTGAGGGAGAGAAAAGAAGAAAGGAAATCGAAAAAGAAAATTAATTCTCAAGTATTTTCCCTTCTATTTCATCCATGATTAATAATATCGAAAACTAATAATATTTAAAATATGAGTAATGCTATGCTTATCAAATTTTATATCCTAAGTGGTTCTCAAACACGTGGTAGTAGGCCCAAGTGATTTTGATTGGAGGATACTGAAGGCGTCCCACCATTATTGAAGGTGGTCCTGCCGGTACATGTATCTGGGAATCATTTGAGATACAAAATTTGGGAAGCATAGCATGACTCTTTCCTTGCAATTAAGCCAATGTATTACATATAATAAGGTTTTTTGGGTCTATTTGTAATTAAGCCAACATATTACATATGATAAGTTTTTTTTTTTTTCAAATTTTGGGAGAATGAAGTATAATTAGACCAACATCTTACATGTAAAATCATTTTCTTTTAGCCTAACTGATTTTTTTGGGGGGCTATATAACAAGTTTACTTATTTTGCGGGGACTAAGCTTAATAAAATTTAAAAATTTCCGACATCTGCCACTAGTCGTGGTGGTGTGGGGCAAGGGAATGAGAGAGAGAGGGAGAGGGGATAGTGAGAAATTAGGGTAGACTGTAGAGAGAGAGATCAAACTCATTTTGGGCACAAAGGGTAAAAGTGTCAATTTTTGCTCTCACGTGATGGGCACATGTCCATTTTCTTTTGCAAACTAACGGAGGGGGTCAACTTGTCGAATAAAACAAACGGAGGGGGTCAATTTGTCGGAAAAAAAAGTTCAGGGGAGCGAGTTGAAAACGGGTCATAGTTGAGGGGGTGTTTTTGAAATTAACCCATTTAAAAACTCTTAAAATTCAAGTACTTATCATTTAACAAATAAATCTTGTTGAATAAATATCATTCCCCTCAATTAGCAATCACATATATAAAACACCGTTACAAAATTGATCAAGGGCTCAAGCTCTACTAATTCTTACATTAAACATTTTTACCTGCATAATTTTGCAAAACAATCACTTTACAGTTGCAACAAAATTTAAATCATCTTTAAAACAATCAAAGTTACTCATATTTACCTTCGATGGCAGCAAAGATTGTTTTTATCAAAACCTTTCAGAGATGATGGAAAAGGATGATAAAATGAGCAAGAATTTAAAGAAATGTGACCATAAATTAACAATTTTAAATAATTCAAGCGTCATTTGCGAATGCGAACTTTCAATAACACAGTTTTCTTAAAGAAAACCTTAAGCATATGTTTTCATCACTACACCATATGGCCAGATTTCTAACGGACAACTTTTATCATTTCTAACGGATATATCCGTTACTAATTACTAACGGATAAATCCGTTAGAAAACATCCATTACCCTTCATATAGATTTATAATTTTTCTAACGGTTTTTTAAAAAATACTAACGGATATAACCGTTACCATTTTTTACAGAAATTAAAAATAATACAAGAAAAGAATAAAAAAGGAAATATAAAAGAATAACAATAGATGAGATCAGGCTAGAATAAAAAATGGGAAGAGAAAAGGCAAGAGAGAGTGAAAGAGAAGCTCAGCCTCTCGTGGCCTCGTCGCCCTCGCCGGAGAAAGGTACCTCTATCTTGCCGTCTCTCTCTCTTACCTTATGAATCGAAGAAGCCCTAAGCCAAAAATCCGGCGCCTCACCATGTGACACCTCACCTCGCCCAAATCCTGCTGCCATTACCTCGCTCACCAGATCCATCACAGATCCGGAGCCATCACGAATCGCCACAGATCCGGCGCCATTGGAAATCAGAGCCATGCCCTAGGTCTCGGAGATCTCAAACTCCGTAGTTGAGATATCTATATCTATATATATATATATCTATATATATACTCTCTTTAGATACACTACGTTTTTCATTTCAGATGTTCTAACTGTATGTAGTAATTTTCGTTCACAGGAATGCTAGTTTTGGTTTGTGGCAGGGCTACATTTGTAAGGTAGGGCTCAGATCTAATGAAACTCTAGCTCATACCTTCAGTTTTCTTTGTGATATCTCTTCCCTTTGATCCCAATGTATTTTCAATTGTCTGTGTAGAATTTTTAGTTGCCACTTCTGGAAGATCTTTGTGTGTTTTGGGGTTTTTTCTTCTATTGTGTGAATAGTCATTTATTGTTGAGTTAAAACAGTTCTTGCAAATATAATATGGAAGATTGTTCTTTAGCCTCTTGAAATTTTTTGGAAAATTTCCAACCTAGAATATTTTCTTAGATTTTAATTTTTTTTAGACCTCCAATTTCTCATTTGCAAGATTTAGCTTTCTAAGTAAAAAAATTAGTTGATTTTTTCCTTACAAACTTGTGATGTTATATGAAATTACTGCATTCCTGTTGCATATACGAAGCTTCTGACAAATGCTCTGTTGTATCGCCAAATTTGCTGCAATATATTATCTCAAGGAAGCTCTGGACACGTCATTTTTTTTTTTTTTTGGTACTTCGTAGAATCTTGAGGACAAGGCTCGAGTGAAAGATGCGGTGAGGTTGGGAAAGGCACAATCTTATTGTTTTTAGATTAGATATAGGGATCATATAATTTACTTGGCTACGGTATGTTTGGGATTTGCTTTCACGTCACATTGTTACCGACTTGGATGCTTGAAGACTAATCTTTTTTTTTTTTTTTTTTTCTGAACAAGAAGAAATTTCGTTGATAAAAATGGTGAAAGCACAAAGAAGCAAGCTTTTGGGATGATGGAGTGTCTTGTGAGAAAGGGGCGTTGTGGACCAATGCAATGTTGAATGATAGGTTGCATATTTATTGTTGTGTTCTTTATATTTCTCAAGGTGATAGGTATATATAATCTTGCTTAGAGTATAGTTCTCATTAGGACGAGTTGCACACATAATTTGAGAACTTAAATCCACCATCTTCCTCATATGACTTGCACATTCAACTTTTTAGAGATGAAAATTGAAATGATTAATTTTTTTTTTGTTATAGCGGTGCTGGATGGGAGAAACATGGTGGTATTTTCTGGATAGATGATCTCTTAGTGATGTGTTTTCTACTACCTTAAATATTATTTTGACTAGGTTATAGCAAGTCGCACAAAGATCTACATAATTATTCATGCAAATGGATCTCTTATATTCTTTCATATATACCAATACCTTGGAGGAGACTTACATGTCAAGCTCTTGGCCACTTGATCTATGCCTCACTTGGTAAAAAAGAGAAATTGCGTTACATTTATTCTTTTTTTGGTTTGCAGATATATTGGAGTAAAATAAAAGGGAAGAAAAGATAATATTTGTTTGTTTGATGTTAACCACTATCTCACTCTATTAAACAATTCTTTGTTTGTCATCTTCTCTTAAGTGGGTATTTTTTGTTTTTTGAACACAGATTGTGTGGAGAAAATTGATTCTCAGCGGGTGTTAGGGTATGCCCTTTTCAAGGATGGAAAGAATTCAAGACTCTCTTATCCATTTAAGAACTTTAACTCAGATCGTCTGGAAGGAGTTTTCACAATGGGCATTCATTAAGACAGTGCAAGAGAAAGTTGCAGCTCTTCCCAAGTATGTTATTTTCTCCTATTGTAGATCTTTTTTTTTTTTTTTTTTTTTTTTTTTTTTTGTTTTTTTGCACATTCGTTTCTATATGCAACGTAGATGATCTATATGCAACTTGCTTTTCAATTTTTATCCCATTTTGTGCTTCTCTTCCACATTAGGTACGATTTTATTGTTTAGTTATGTCTTCTATTTTTTTGATTTGAATAAGCTTGTTTAGTTTCTATCTTATAAAACTCTGTGAAATTTTAACTAGGTTATGAAAAGGAGAAGTGTCACCACAGAGAGCTAGAGTTTATCTTGGGGACGTTTTTGATATCCACAACACTACAATCTATTTTTGTAGATGTTTCTATGTGTAATTAAATCGGTAAATTCTGTTTTGGTAGACCTTGTGTTTCTATGCACTATAATATTGCTCGGTTATCCCCTTCTAAATTTTGTTTCTTTTCATTTCTTTTGGTATTATTTATTTGTGACATGGTTACTTGTTAGTCTGAGGCATAAAAATCCACGTTTAGTTTCGTGAAGAACTAAGTGCACTTTGTCCTATGCTTGCGGGTGAATTACCACGGAAGTTACATAGCAGAAAGACACCTCCACTTTAGGTGATACACTTACCTTCATGTCTTTGACCAATTTTTTTTTTATGTTAAAACTACAGACAAAATTTCAGCATGGGAAGGGTTAGTGTTACTTCACATGTCTCACTTAGGTAGTGACGTCTTAAATTGAAAATTGTTGTAGAAAAGTTAAAGCAATACAATTGCTAAAGAAATCTAGGGAGTCTTTTAGGGTAGTATGAATCACTTGCTTCTATTCTGCATCTTCTTCAAAGGTGGGAAAAGGATAATGAAAGAACTTAGTATGAAGAGAAATGTTTGCATGTGTTTGGTATATCATTCTTCATATCTTCACTTTCATAGCAGTGTACATATTTTGTAATTATTGTGTACTAAGAGTTTTTCCTAGTAGATTAATCGATGATCCAATGATTTGAGATGGAGAGAATGTGAAGTTGCTGTTGAGGCCACAGCACGGTAAGGCTCACTACTGCTTGTTAGTTTCTCACAGCACATCTATTGATTTTCTTGACATGTTTGGTTATCGAAAAACTTTGAATTCTCCTTTCTCATTTGTTTTCACTTGTTTCCTAAACCTTGGGCTTGAACTTGTGTCTCCATATTCCACTGCAACCGATGCACCTAAGCACAAAAGAAAAATCAACCCAAAATTAAGTAGGATAAATATAGTCAGAAATGAAATTTGAGTTAGACAAATGAAATTAAAATGGACCTGAAATGAAGTGGCTAGCCACAACGATGTATTGCTATCAATCACATGACATGTTTGGTTGCACAACTCTAGTTCCGAATCCTCACTCCCAGAGTTTATGGGCCTGTTTGGAAATGTCTATAATTAGTTCCCTCATAAGTTCTTAAAATGAGTGTAACTTTGAGATAACTAGATAAGTAATGATCAATTAGGGCCAGTTTGGGAACTCTTGTGGCCATTATGAAATTTTTGCGGTTGCTAAAAACAGGCTAAGAGCTACTTTTGTAATCAGATAATTTCTACCATTAGAGAGTCAGTTGTGTGATTGGCTCTCTTATGAAGAGCTAAAGGGATGGATTAAGAAACGATTTCCTCTGTTTCTCTCAGTTACCTGGGAGGGAGGGAGGGAGGGAGGGAGGGAGAGGAGGGTTTAAGTACATGTTACTCTCTTGATTTGTGGATACCATTTCTCATTTTGACCTTCTTGTATTGCTCTTATTTCATTTTTTAACAATGGTTTTAGGCAGAAGAATTTATACATTCTATTCAGTTTTGAAGATAAACTTTTCAGGAATTTATTCGCTTAATGGAAGAAAACAAAAAGCATAAAGAAGTCAGCCTTCTACTTAGTATAAGATTTGGATTGATTTGAATACGTCTAAGGTGTAAGGATTAATTTGAATACGTTATTAGTAGGGTTCATTTTCATGAGCAACCAAATAGGGACACCTTTTTTATTCCCTGTTTTTCTTTTCTTTTTTTCTTTTTCTTTTTTTTTTTTTGTTAACTTTGTCCTATTGTTGACCCTAATTTTTCTAATAGATCCTGTTCTACAAGATTTGTAGAAAGAGTAACCTGATACGGTACCCGTGGTATTTCCTTAAAACAATTGATTTTTAATGCCCTTTAGATAATTCTGGAAAATGGTACTCAAATTTTACTCTTTTGTTGTAAGGCTCTGCTTGGATTCTATGACATGTCTCGCTTTGATTGGTTTTTGAACATGAATTGTGCAGCCCCGTGTAGGAATATTGGAATTATCTGATTTTTATTAACTTTTTTCACATTTCATCAACATTAATGGTTTAGTTTTTAAGATAACTCTCTCTAACTTTGTGAGCGAATTGAATTTAACAAGGAACACTCATGGCTAACTTGTTAACCATAACTAAAATAAGTAAAGCCATGTTGTACTGAAGCAGTCTTTTTGTTTTGGTTTGCTCTTCCTAAAATATGCAACAACTGAATTTATAGGTTGTTTGCCCTCTATATCAGTTATCTATTTGTGTTTTATTGTAAGAAAAAAAGACCACAATGGCAAGTTTACTCCCAAGTGGTTAAGGTAAAAATGTGCAGCCCCGTCTGTAAGTCTCTATTTGCTTTATGGATTTATTGAGGCAAAAGAAAAGAAAACACCGAGGAAAATTTTTACTTTGTTTAGTTACTAAGGATACAATGAGGAAAATAGGATGGGAAAGCAAATAGGGTGAGAAGTGAGTTATAAATATTCAATTTTGTGTGTCACTTCCCTCCCTTTTTTCTTAAGTTACCATTATATTTTGAGCATTTTTAATTTCTGATGTCATTGAAACATGGAGAAAAACACTAGGAAAAACATGAGGGAAATAGTTTTCATTCTTGTTTCTCTTTCCTTTTACTTTTGCTTCTCTAAATCCACAAACCGAACAAAGCCTAAAGAATTTGGGTACACAGCCCACGTGCAAAGCACACAGCAACACAGGACACGTGCACTGCAGCCCACGTGCACAGCACGCGCATAGCACACATGTAATGCACACACGCTGCAACGGAGGGAAGAGTACTTCAATAAAAATACATTGGAGCAATGCTGCTTAGTTATTTCTTCTACATTTCCCAAGGCAAACTGCTTAGATATTTTGTATTGATTACTTATTTAGTTAGTTTTACCTCTAAAGTTTCCTACATGTCTAACTACTCATTATTTTGTTAATATTTTGCAGAGTGAACATCGAATGGCTGCAACAGACTCAGCTAGTGTCACCACATAAATTACATTAAAGGTTGGTATACTAAGAACCTGTTTGGGATCTTTGTGGTGAATAAGAGAATTTTCAATGCATGTGTGTCATGCCCGTTCCAGAATTTCATAGTTTAATCATGCATGATATGAAATTTTATGAATTATCATTGATATATGATAATTGAGGATAAGTGGTTGACTGTGGTCAACGGTAAGGTGTCAGTAAGGACACGAGAACATGGAAGTTCATATTGCATGGGCATGACTAAATGACATTTATATGATTTAAATGTTATTTGACTTTATTTGGTAATTATTGAATAGTAATTTTATTTGTGTTGTGGGAATTCTAGTAATCTTTGATATCATTATATCATTTTGAGAACTGTGGTGAGAACGTGAGTGATACGTTAATTGAAAAGGTAGGTTGTGTAGAGATTCCACAGAATATAGTTTTCGGACGTTATTTTGGACCCAAACGAAACCTAGTCGGAAACTTTTGAAATTTATAGTTTTCACTCGTAAAGTTATAAAATGGACGTGTGCGAAGTTTCATGGGTGAATGAGAAGTTTGAGAAACTTGCGGGGAGGTAAACACAAATTCTGAGAAGTTTGCCTATAAATAGAAGTGGATGAGATTTCATTCTCATCCACAACTTTTATAAATATCTAGAGAGAGGAGAGAGAAGGGAGATTTGGAGCCAACGGGCTTTGCGACGCCGATCGACGACCGTTCGTCTGTCAGATTTTCTCCAGATTTCAGATTTGAACTCGTGGAGGTAAGATCTACGTTTTGATACCACTTAGGTCATGTTTGGCCAATTTTTGTAAAGATCTTAATTTTAGACTTTTGGGAAAAACAGGTATAAACTTGTAGGAATTGTCTCAAATTTGAAATCCGACGATTATTTAGCCTCCTAGTCGATCCTTCAAAGTTTGGGGAAAATCGCACGAGGTATGAAGTTCTAACTTGTGAAATATAGGGAAATACATGTTTTAGCTTTCGATGATGAAATTGTGATCCGGGCAAAATCCATGTGTTAATTGTAAGCCCGTTAATTATGCACGCGCTAAATTGTGAAAAGCATGTCTAAATTTACGCGAGCACGTTAAGTTGTCTATGTGGGTCAAAGGGGAGTCTTATACAAATTCATGCCGGAGTAAGCTTCTCGATGTTTGAGAATTTAGTAGCGACGGCTACTGTGGATGGTTGATAGACTTGGACTTGCCATGGCACTTGTGGATACAATGGTTGATAGACTTGGACTTGCCATTGGTATCGCGGTTTAAGGCTTGGACTTGCCGCTACCGGATGAATGCGTATTTTTCTCCCTAGAGACTATTGTATGATTTATGAGATTAAAGCATGTTTTATCATATATTGCATATGTTAGAACTTGTACGCTCAGCATATAGCTGAGTAGTAGAGATGTACTCCATTGCAGGTAAGAAGAAGGATAAGAAGAAGCGCGATGAGTGAGGCCGATGAACGCCGGGGATATCACACTTGTATATGTTTTGTTTTAAATCCTAAACTTGTGTAAGGATTTGAATATTGTAAGATGTTGTAATAGAATCATGGATTAATTTCACAGTATGGAAATCTTGTAATTGAATGTCTGTAATTGTGTTTTGAATGTTGGAAATCAATTGTGGTTGGGATTGTTGTTGGTATTGAGAAGCAGGTGTTAGTATATTTCATCACAGGGCTGCCAGCAGGGGAGCAGTCGACTGGACCCTGGGTCAGTCGACTGGATCTCGTGTGGTTGAGACACTGAAAGTGAATAATAGAAAAGCAGTCGACTGGACCCCTTCATCAGTCGACTGAACCACTGTTGATTTTGGCTACTGCTTCTAATAATAGAAAAGCAGTCGACTGGACCTCTGTTGAGGATTTAGGGTTTTAGTTTCTGCCAGGCACAGTCGACTGGACCCTAGTACAGTCGACTGGGCAGTCGACTGAACCTCTGTATTTTGAAATGGATTCTTGTGAACACTTTTGATTGAACAAAACTTTTTATAACTCCGATTTCAATGGATTTTACAAACTCAGAGGGTAATGTTCCCTAAGTTTTAAATACCCAGGGTTGTTTTAAAGTTCTTTCCGCTGCGTATATTTATATGATTGTTTGGATGAGCCTTGGTGGCGTGCCACGTGCCCTATTTCCACGCTTAGTGGGATGGGTCGTGACATTTATTGGTATCAAAGCTAGAGGTAACAAAACTTTGGGAATGTTCGACGACGAGTGGAGTGTTGAGTGAATTGTCACATGTTTTAAATTGCATCCATACATATTAGAGATGTTTGATGCATATGTATGTTGTTTTACATACATGATATTGTTATTGTTGTGCATGCATAGTGTTTATGCATTGAGAACTACAGGATTGTAATCATGGATGACCGAGAGTTATCACCCCATACTCGACGAATGAATGAAATGGCAGAAATGATGGGGAACATAGGGAAAATGATACGGAATATATTGGAGCGACTACCTCCCACACCCCACATCGAAGAGGAACCAATAACTGTAGTGCATGCACCCGAAAATAGGAGTATGAGATCAATATCTGAACAGTTTGCTCGCAAGAAACCGATGGAATTTCATGGGACACCCGATCCAACGCTCACAGAACATTGGATAATGGACATGGAACGAATCTTCCGATCTATCCCGATGACCGATAGGGAGAAGATGGAAAATGCAAGTGATGTACTGAAGGGTGAAGCCCAGAACTGGTGGGTAAATGTACTAGATCAAGGGGCACCGATTACTTGGGAAGGGTTCAAGGCAGAATTCAATCGCCGATTCTTTCCGCGAGCCGCCTACAATGCGAAGAAGCGAGAATTCGATAACTTGAAGCAGGGAGATATGACTGTAACCGAATATACTTCCAAGTACAATGCGTTATTGAGGTTTGGCAAGGGTTCAGTACCAGAGGAGGAAGATAGAGCAAGGAAATTCGAAGAAGGTTTAAGAGAAAATATTCATTTAAGGGTGGAAACCTACGAACATTCGACTGTGGCAGCAGTATAACAAACGGCGCTAGTGGCCGAGAGTGGGATGGAAAGGTCGAGGCAGAATCAGCACGGAAAACAAAACAATGAGAGTGGAGATAGGAACCAAGGCGGATCTTTCAAGAGGCCGTTTCAAAGAGGCTCTGGTTCTAGTTTCAGTGAATTCAGGAGGACGCCAAGTAACATACCGTTGTGTTCACTTTGCAACCGACCACACTCAGGCCGATGTTTCATGACCAAACCCCAGAACAGGAGCCAAGGCGGGGGTAGTACAAATTCAACACCCGACATGAGAGGCAAGTGTTATGATTGTGGAGTATTTGGGCACCAAGCCAGGGATTGCCCGAGGAAGTATCCTCAGCAAGGAGCTAGTTCTATGGCTTCCAGTGGGTCGAAGCCTAGACAATCCAATGACGGAGGACAAAGGACGGAACAACGTCAATGAAGGGCATATCAAATGAACCCAGGAGATATGACTGCTTCCGAGACAGTAGTCTCAGGTATGGTGCTTGTATGTTTGCACTTAGCACGCATACTTGTTGACTCGGGATCTATGCATTCATTTGTATCACATGCTTTTGTTGAACATTTGAACGTTAAATTAGCACCGTTAGGATATGATTTGTCTATTGCTGTGCCACTTAGTAAAGCGATAATGACATCTACTGTATATAAGAACTGTGAGATCAAATTAGGTGAGAAGTTGATGACCGTAGACCTTATACCGATTGTGGTGAATCATTTCGATGTGATACTGGGAATGGATTGGTTAGCCCTTAACCAAGCTACGATAGACTGTGAACGGAAAGAGGTTAATTTTTGATCACCGGTATATGGGAACTTTTGTTTTCAAGGAAGTGGGGTTACACCGCCGCCGTACTTGATTTCAGCTATCCGAGCGGGAAAGTTATTGAAAAAGGGATGTCATGGATTTCTATGTTCAGTGACTGATGTCTCGGCGACTGAATTAAAAGTAGAAGACATTGCGATAGTGCGAGAATATTCAGATGTATTTCCTGATGAGCTACCAGATGTTCTTATTGAGAGAGAGGTCGAGTTCACTATTGAGATTATACCAGACTCAAGGCCTGTATCCAAAGCACCGTATAGAATGGCACCAGTAGAATTGAAGGAACTGAAAGTTCAACTACAAGAGTTACTTGACAAGGGTTTTATTCGACCAAGTGTATCGCCGTGGGGAGCTCCAGTGTTGTTTGTAAAGAAGAAATATGGTTCGATGAGAATATGTGTGGATTATCGGGAACTGAACAAATTGACAATCAAGAACAAGTATCCACTACCCAGAATTGATGACTTATTTGATCAACTTCATGGGGCACAAGTATTCTCCAAGATAGACCTGAGATCGGGTTATCATCAGTTGAAAGTGAAGGCCAAAGATGTTGAGAAAACAACTTTTAGAACGCGTTATGGACACTATGAGTTCTTAGTTATGCCATTTGGAGTTACCAATGCACCAGCTGCGTTCATGGATCTTATGAACCGAGTCTTTAAGGACTATTTGGATGATTTTGTGATAGTGTTCATCGACGATATCCTTGTTTATTCGCCAAGTGAGATAACACACGAGAACCACTTGAGGTTGATACTTCAGAGATTACGAGAGAAACAATTATTTGGTAAATTCAATAAATGTGAATTTTGGTTGTCTAGTATTACTTTTCTTGGTCACGTGATTGATAAGAATGGAGTTTCAGTTGATCCTCACAAAGTAGAAGCTGTATCAAATTGGCAAAGACCGACTTCCATATCTGAAATTCAAAGTTTCTTGGGATTAGCGGGATACTACCGCCGTTTTATTGAACATTTCTCGAAGATTTCGTTGCCTATGACAAGGTTGATGAGAAAGGGAGTTACATTTGAATGGAGTCAGGAATGCGAGGACAGTTTTCAAGAGTTGAAGTCACGTTTGACGAGAGCACCGATATTGACAATACCATCTGGAACCGAGGGGTTTGTGATCTATAGTGATGCGTCGCATCAAGGGTTGGGCTGCGTGTTGATGCAAGGTGGTAAAGTAATTACTTATGCTTCTAGACAGTTGAAGACACATGAGATTAATTATCCGACTCATGATCTGGAATTAGCTGCAGTAATTCATGCTTTGAAGATTTGGAGACATTATTTATACGGAGAAAAGTGTGAGATATTCACAGACCACAAGAGTTTGAAATATATTTTCACCCAACGGGACTTGAACATGAGACAGCGAAGATGGTTGGAGTTGATGAAAGATTATGATCTTTCGATTGAGTACCATCCGGGGAAGGCGAATGTAGTAGCCGATGCATTAAGCCGGAAGACGCCGAGGAACTTAGCCGACGAGCTAACGCAACAAAAGGAATTAGTAAAGGAAATGGAAAGTTTGGACTTGGATGTGATTCCAGAGACTAGTAGTGGTTTAATGATGGCGATCAGAGCACACCCAGATATTATTGATGAAATCAACAAGGAACAGTTTCACGATGTTTACTTGTGTAAAATGAGAGACGAGATACCTTTGGGAAAGCGACCTGGTTTGGTATTGGAACAAGGGATTTTGAAGTTTGGGAATCGGTTATGTATACCAAATGTGAAAGACTTGAAAGAGAGAATTCTAGAAGAAGCTCATAGTACGAAATATTCAGTGCACCCGGGAAGTAATAAGATGTACAGAAACCTGAGGGAAAACTTTTGGTGGAAGGGTATGAAGCGTGAAGTTGCCAAGTTTGTATCCGAATGTTCGGCATGTCAATAGGTCAAGGCAGAGAGACAAGTACCCGCGGGGTTACTACAACCTTTACCTGTGTCGAAATGGAAGTGGGACGAGATCACGATGGACTTTGTTTCTGGATTTCCACGATCATCCAACAAGAATGACAAGATTTGGGTTATAGTCGACCGATTAACCAAGTCAGCTCATTTTCTACCGATCAAGACTACTAAGCCGTCCAAGTTAGCAAAATTGTATGTGAAAGAGATTGTAAGGCTACATGGAGTCCCAGCTGTGATTATATCCGATTGCGATAGTAGTTTTACGTCAAGATTTTGGGGAAGTTTGCAAGAAGCTATGGGTACGAAATTGAGTTTCAGTACTGCATTTCATCCTCAGACCGATGGACAGTCAGAGCGCATGATTCAGACGCTAGAGGATATGTTGAGACTTTGTGTATTAGATTTTGGGAGCGATTGGGAGCACCACTTGCCGTTAATTGAATTTGGGTACAACAACGGATTTCAATCAAGTATTGGTATGGCACCATATGAAGCTTTGTATGGCCATAAGTGTCGATCACCGATTTGTTGGACCGAGGTTGGAGAAAGGAGGTTGTTAGGACCTGAGATAGTACAGGTGACTACTGAAAAGGTAAAGTTGATTCAAGAGCGACTCAAGGTAGCTCAGAGCCGATATAAGAGTTATGCGGACTCTAAACGACGACCGATGAATTTTGAAGTGGGAGATTTCGTATATTTGCGAGTATTGCCTTCAAAAGGCATTGTGCGATTTGGAAAGAGGGGAAAGCTCAATCCGAGATTCATAGGACCTTTTGAGATCCTAGAGAGAGTAGGTCCAGTGGCTTATCGATTGGCCTTGTCATCAGAGTTGGCACATGTGCATTAACGTATTTCACGTGTCGATGTTGAGACGATGTATGACAGATGCGAATAAGATCATTGTACCTGAACCGTTGCAAATTCAGGGGGACTTGACTTATGTGGAACAACCAGTAGAGATCTTGGACCGCAAAGAACAAGTTTTGAGAACCAAGACTATTCCAATGGTGAAAGTGCTATGGCGTAGTCATACGGTAGAAGAGGCTACATGGGAAAGTGAGGAAGACATGAGGAACGAGTATCCATACTTATTCGACGCATGAGGTAAAGTTTGGGGACAAACTTCCTTTTTGGAGGGGAGAGTTGTCATGCCCGTTCCAGAATTTCATAGTTTAATCATGCATGATATGAAATTTTATGAATTATCATTGATATATGATAATTGAGGATAAGTGGTTGACTGTGGTCAACGGTAAGGTGTCAGTAAGGACACGAGAACATGGAAGTTCATATTGCATGGGCATGACTAAATGACATTTATATGATTTAAATGTTATTTGACTTTATCTGGTAATTGTTGAATAGTAATTTTATCTATGTTGTGGGAATTCTAGTAATCTTTGATGTCATTATATCATTTTGAGAACTATGGTGAGAACGTGAGTGATACGTTAATTGAAAAGGTAGGTTGTGTAGAGATTCCACATAATATAGTTTTCGGACGTTATTTTGGACCCAAACGAAACCTAGTCGGAAACTTTTGAAATTTATAGTTTTCACTCTTAAAGTTATAAAATGGACGTGTGCGAAGTTTCATGGGTGAATGAGAAGTTTGAGAAACTTGCGGGGAGGTAAACACAAATTCCGAGAAGTTTGCCTATAAATAGAAGTGGATGAGATTTCATTCTCATCCACAACTTTTATAAATATCTAGAGAGAGGAGAGAGAAGGGAGATTTGGAGCCAACGGGCTTTGCGACGCCGATCGACGACCGTTCGTCTGTCAGATTTTCTCCAGATTTCAGATTTGAACTCGTGGAGGTAAGATCTATGTTTTGATACCACTTAGGTAATGTTTGGCCAATTTTTGTAAAGATCTTAATTTTAGACTTTTGGGAAAAACAGGTATAAACTTGTAGGAATTGTCTCAAATTCGAAATTCGACGATTATTTAGCCTCCTAGTCGATCCTTCAAAGTTTGGGGGAAATCGCACGAGGTATGAAGTTCTAACTTGTGAAATATAGGAAAATACACGTTTTAGCTTTCGATGACGAAATTGTGATCCGGGTGAAATCCATGTGTTAATTGTAGGCCCGTTAATTATGCACGTGCTAAATTGTGAAAAGCATGTCTAAATTTACGCGAGCACGTTAAGTTGTCTATGTGGGTCAAAGGGGAGTCTTATACAAATTCATGCCGGAGTAAGCTTCTCGATGTTTGAGAATTTAGTAGCGACGGCTACTATGCATGGTTGATAGACTTGGACTTGCCATGGCACTTGTGGATACAATGGTTGATAGACTTGGACTTGCCATTGGTATCGCGGTTTATGGCTTGGACTTGCCGCTACCGGATGAATGCGTATTTTTCTCCCTAGAGACTATTGTATGATTTATGAGATTAAAGCATGTTTTATCATATATTGCATATGTTAGAACTTGTACGCTCAGCATATAGCTGAGTAGTGGAGATGTACTCCATTGCAGGTAAGAAGAAGGGTAAGAAGAAGCGCGATGAGTGAGGCCGATGAACGCCGGGGATATCACACTTGTATATGTTTTGTTTTAAATCCTAAACTTGTGTAAGGATTTGAATATTGTAAGATGTTGTAATAGAATCATGGATTAATTTCACAGTATGGAAATCTTGTAATTGAATGTCTGTAATTGTGTTTTGAATGTTGGAAATCAATTGTGGTTGGGATTGTTGTTGGTATTGAGAAGCAGGTGTTAGTATATTTCATCACAGGGCTGCCAGCAGGGGAGCAGTCGACTGGACCCTGGGTCAGTCGACTGGATCTCGTGTGGTTGAGACACTGAAAGTGAATAATAGAAAAGCAGTCGACCCTTCATCAGTCGACTGAACCACTGTTGATTTTGGCTACTGCTTCTAATAATAGAAAAGCAGTCGACTGAGCAGTCGACTGGACCTCTGTTGAGGATTTAGGGTTTTAGTTTCTGCCAGGCACAGTCGACTGGACCCTAGTATAGTCGACTGGGCAGTCGACTGAACCTCTGTATTTTGAAATGGATTCTTGTGAACACTTTTGATTGAACAAAACTTTTTATAACTCCGATTTCAATGGATTTTACAAACTCAGAGGGTAATGTTCCCTAAGTTTTAAATACCCAGGGTTGTTTTAAAGTTCTTTCCGCTGCGTATATTTATATGATTGTTTGGATGAGCCTTGGTGGCGTGCCACGTGCCCTATTGCCACGCGTAGTGGGATGGGTCGTGACAATGTGTCTTTCCCTAATCTTTGGGGTTTGACTTTTAATTGTTTCATTCAACAATAAGTTGACTTATAGCCATCTATGTCTAACTTTAAGTGTTTGAAGATTTCCAAGAGGCCAAGGATATACACTGACTTTTAATAGTTTCCTTCAACAATAAGTTGACTTCTTGTCTTGTATCAAAAGTCAGCCTCCTTTCAAACTCAAGAAGATGTGTCAATTTCAGTTTTCAGTTTTCACATATTCTTTTTGTGTCCCACACCCAATACAACTAACCTATTGTTAATTCATCTACTATTAAACGATTTATGTCCCCCCTCATCTCTCTCTCTCTCTCTCTCTATATATATATATATATATCTACTATACTATAAAGGAATATATGGTCGGTTGTGTCGAATGTTTTTTCCCCTCTTTGCCCTCACTTTGCCCGTCTGACTTACCCATAATACCCCTTCATCTATCAGAAAAGAACAAATCCACCGCCTCGCCTGAATTTTTCTTCTTATCTTCTGAGATGGCAACAAAATTATTGCACAATGCAACTCCAACTATCAACAATCTCTCTCATCAATCTCTATTATCTTTCTACTTGACCTACAGTTTGGTATTTTGTACTACCCTTTTCCTCTCTGTCAGTGTTCACAATATATATGTATGTATTGTTTATGCTTAAAAGAAGTGATCTTACTCCTCCAACTTGGGCTATTTCTCAACATTTCGTTATATAAGGTTAGGAATGAAGAATATGACTTACTGTTAGAAAGCACTATGCTTTTGTTTTTAGTAAATAATTTGTTTTTAGTAGAAACAAAGTAAAATCCATAACAGTCCATAAAAACCAATCGAAAGCCATAATTCACCAGCAGTAACTCATTGTTCCTCAGTTCAGTACTAGTGCAGCAAAATCAGCAAGGAATTGCATTAAAATCAAAACAACCCCCTCAGCTCGACTCATTCGCGATACACCTATTTGAAATAATTATCCCACTGCCATTGCATCCATGTCTTGTCTCAAAGTTAATTCGTTTTTATCTTTACAAGAGAGGCTAATTTGAAGTGTTCTAATCATGATCCATAATGACTTGTATTTGTAAAATTCTAAGTATCTCTTCTGTTTATCAATCTATAATATTGGAGTAACAGTTAATTTTTTATTTCGGTCATGTGAAATTTAATTTAGCAATTATGCATACGATACAAAGCCATCCCAGGTAATAGAGATTATTTTTGTGACAGGGGTTGGTATCTCGTAGTGGAAATGGAAAGGTAATACAACTTCAATCATTTTGGTTTGGACACTTCTGTTTTAGCATATTGGTTTGTCTCAACTAGCTTATGATTGTGGTCCTTTCAGCTTGAAGCGTCAGCACATCAGGGGTCAGATCAACAGAACTTCCTTCATTCAACCTATTAGCAAAAATACTTTGCAAAGTTGTGAATGTTCAACTAAAGGTGAGCTTAACAAATTTCATTGCTCTAAATCATATATTTTTTTTTCAATTTCCCTTGACCTGCTGTAAAAATAGGCTTTTTGTCTCTCATAGTTCACTTAGTAGTTTGTACTTCAATTGTAGGCTGAACTAGACACAGATGAAGTTTACGCCCAGATAACTCTGATGCCTGAACCTGATGTGAGTTCTCTCTGCCTTCACTTTTTTTTATTATTATTTTTTTTTTTATAAAACTAGAGTTTTTTGAGTTTTTTTTTTATTTCTAAATACTTGGTTGAACATCATGTTGTATGCACTAGAATTGCTCCCTGTATATGATGTTCATTGCTTGCTTTTGTGTGCTAGTCCGAGGTTACCAACCTAGACCCTCCTCTTGAAGAACCTCCAAGGTGCAATGTCCATTCATTATGCAAGACACTAACTGCTTCTGACACGAGCACCCATGGTGGATTCTCTGTTCTCCGGAGGCATGCAGATGATTGTTTACCTCCACTAGTAAGCATCAAAAAATAATAAAAGACCTACCTATATACTCCCTCCATCCTATTTAATGTGTTGGAATTGTTCACACAATTCCCTAGTTTCAGGAAAGTCCGAATGATTGAGGCAAAGTCAGGCATTGCTTTTGTAGAATATGGAGATGATGTGCAGTCCTTAGCTATCACGTTTGCTAAGAAGTAAGTTGGTGGCAAATGTTGTTTTTCTGACAAAATTAGAATACACTTTGTTTACTCATTCTTGTAGCTATGGGGATTCACTCGTTCATCACAGTACCTTACCTGATTTGATGTAAAGTACATGCTTGTAATTTGTAAATGTTGATGTTTTGTTTTTAGAATTCATAGAGAATATTGTGAAGTACAAATTTGAAATTTATGTATATTGATGCTTTATTTTTAGGATCCATAGAGAATATTCCCAATAATGTTGTAGGTTATCTATGATTGTACTTGTTATAATTATTTTGGATTATATTTGTTGTGTTTGTTATAGATTGAGTATGTTATGTGTTTCTTGGAGATTAATTATGCTTGTAAATTAGGTCTCTGTGTGAAATATGAATTGTGTGCAACAAAAAAAAATTGGGAAGCATATCAATTAATTATTATTTTTTTTTTATATTTGATTAATATTTCTAACGGATAAAATCGTTAGTATTTTTTTTTGTTTTTTTTCTGGAAATTACTAACGGATATATCCGTTAGTAATTGTTGACAAGCCGTTAGTATTCAATACAAATCTTTTAAAATTACATAAAAAAAACCGTTAGTAAGTAGCTTTCTAACGGATATATCCGTTAGATATCTTTTGATTTACTAACGGACTTCCGTTAGTAAAAATAATTTTACTAACGGATATATCCGTTAATAAATCCGTTAGTAATATTACTAACGCTAAAATACTAACGGATATATCCGTTAGTAATATTTATTCTAACGGATATATCCGTTAGTAATGAGGCCATATGGTGTAGTGCATAATCAAAGAGGCTCTAGCTTTACAGTAACATTCTTGTTTAGATACACATTCAGTCTAGTATTTTTGCCTAGCAGTTACTACAAAGGTTACAAGAAAATAAAACTGTATTTCTTTTCAAGCATTATAAATAATATTCAAAGATTAATATCTCCACTAGATCCACCTCAATATAAACCATTTCTAATTTTCTCTACTATGAACCTCATTCCTTTTCTGGTAAAACCACTACTACCCATTAAATCTGTCACACCCGTCCCGGGAAAATATTTTCTTTTTAAATACATAAGTGAATTTTTTAAATTATTAATGTTGATTAATAATTGACATGAGTAGTTGACTGGAGGTCAACGGAAGGTGTCAAGTGAGGACATGAAAAGTTGGGAATTCATGAAGCTTTGAAATGATTTAAATGACATTTATGTGATTAAATATTATCTAACATATCTGGTATATATGAATAGTAATTATGCCTGTGTAGTATAATTTTTGATAGTTTTGGCCTTGATAAAGATTAATTAGAACGAATTAGAGATAACTAATGTGATACGTTGCATAAAATGTGGATTATCTAGAAATTTCACGAAATTAGATTTCGGAACGAAATAACGGCAACAAACGGAAATTAGACAAAAACTTTTGTAAATTATAGTTTTCACTCTTGAAGCAATAAATTAAACGTTTAAGACATTTTGGGAGATAATTGGAGGTTTTGAGAACACGTGGGGAGGTAAACGTATTTTTCGAGAGTTTTTGTCATAACTCAAAATTTTAATATGGGAAAAAAATTGCATTTTAATGCTTATGTGCGAGCCTGTTAATTAATTTGGTATAGTATTTAAATTTATCTTGACTTGTATCACTATACTAATTTATTTATTTACTAGGTATTGCCCGTGCCCGAGGGCACTTATATAGAATGTATATAAAGTTAATTGGGGAAAGTTGGAAAGTTGCAAGGAAATATAGATATAGAATTGATTAGGAAAATATCAATATAGAATTGACTATAATATAAAGGGAGATTCGTAGAAAAGCAAAATTCAAACCAGACTGGAATGAGAATGAAAAACTGCAATTTTAGGATGATTCTAGATATTGTTGGAAAGTTGGCAATATTTTGATTAGAAAAATATCAATATACTTATGAGAGATTGATATAAATCCAACTTTCCAACAATTCAAAGAATCATCATAAAATTAGGGGCAAAAAATTATGGAAACATGATTGGGGAAATTGAGTTAATTGGGGAAATTGAGAATCCCATGCTGGAATGAGATGAAAAACTGCAATTGGGGGGGGGGGGGGGGGGGGGGGGGGGGGGGGGGGGGGGTGGATAAGGTTAATAAAATGAACCCCTAAAGGAAGCCCTAAAAACCCCTAAATTTTGTTACTACCATTAAAATATGAAAAGGAATAAGGTTAATAAAATGAATACACATCATACATAATTTTTTCGAAGAATAAAAAAATTGCCCAGACTAGGATTCTCAATTTCCCTAATTAACTCAAGTAAGAATTGGAAAGTAAGAATTGAACACATGCATGGTTTGAATTGTCCAGTAGTGGCTATAGCCACGGGCAATTTCAAGTAAGAATTGGGGAAAATAAGGTTAATCGGAATTGGAAAGTAAAAGAATGAATCAATTTTCATCTTCTACATACACAGATCTCAACATCTATAGTCCCAGCTTTGTACAATCAGAACATGAACATAATAGGAAGAACATAACTAAAGGCACCATCACACTGTGTAGATTTGGTATTCACACATGCAGACACATAAGGGATACAAAATTTAAGGGATACGAAAATTTGAATCAATGCAAATTTGAAAAAGGGATACAAAATTTAAGGGATACAACATTTGAATCAATGAAAATTTAGATGAAGAAAAAACTAAACTATGAACGAAATGATGAACAAAAGAACAAAATTTAAATCAATGAAAATGAAAAAGAAAAAGAATAGAACAAAAAATTTAAAAAAATTCAAGCAAGAATAAATCTGGGTGACATGCAAACATAATATGGTGCCTGGTGGACCATGAGGCAAACCCTCCCTAGCAATTAGAATAAATGTGTGAGCATGAAAAGCTGTGATTTAAAAAAAAAAAAAAAAAAAAAAAAAACCTCCCTAACAAATGCTTTAAGTTTTCAACAAATGCTTTATTGAAAATCTGTGATAAATAGAATGATCAGGAAATAATATGAACAAAAAATGCTTTGTTTTTTTAAAACTTGCAGAAAAATGAAAAAGTTTTTTCCCAGAAAACTGCTTTGTGAACTATTCTGAAAAAGTTTTTTCCCCTTGAAAGACAAATTAAAACTTAACTTTCAGAATAAATGGAAAGACAAATAAAATTTTTTCACAAAAAGTGGAAAGAGAGATAGAAAATCAGCCCTGAGTTTTTATTTTTTCCTATCTTTTGCTTTTTCTTTTTTCCGATTTCCCATCTTCGTCGTTTCCGATCTTCGTTTTTCTGAAGATTCCGATCATTGTCCGATCATCTTTTCCGATCATCGTCCAATCTTTTACGCGACCTGCTTTTTTTGACCTTCTTCTTCCAATCTTCCAATCTTCTTCTTCCGATCTCTTATGGTTGACGGACAGAGAGAGAAAAATTTGAAGAGAGAGTGAGAAAGGGTTTGTGAAGAGAGAAACCAGAGAGAGAGAAAGGGGGAGGAACCAGAGAGAGAGAGAGACGTGTGGGAAGGGAGATGGATCCGAGAGTGGTAGTGGGTGGTTGATCGGTCTGATCTTCTTCTTCCGATCTTCTTATGGTTGATCAGTGGGGAGAGAGAGAGAAATTCGAAGAGAGAGTGAGAGAGGGTTTGTGAAGAGAGAGAAACTAGAGAGATAGAAAGGGGGAGGAACCAGAGAGAGAGGAGACAGGCGTGTGGGGAGGGAGATGGAGCCGAGAGTGGTGGTGGTTGATCGGTGGTGATTGGGTTTCAAGAACCCTAACCTCCAAAAGAGAGAGAGAGAGAGAGAGAGAGAGAGAGAGATAAGTGGTTCTGTGGAAAAAAATGGGTGGGTGATGTGTAAGGCGTGAGAAGGTGTGTGAAAATAAATCAATCCCACTCAGCAAAATTGATCCAGTCATCTATTTTTAGCCAATCAAAGGAAGCCTAGTCATATTTTTTCTTGTCCTAGTCAGCACCGTTCTACAATATAATATAGATTTATTTTATTTTCTTATTTTGTTTTATTTTATTTTAATATATATATACATATTATTTTATTATCATCTTAGTCCTAAAGTGGGTACATGTTTTAAATTGGGGTGTGTAAAATTAGACCCCACACACACACATATGCTATATATCATTTTAAGGCATTTAGAATACAAAAAAAAAAAAAATTGAGTGGGCCCCACTCCCACTTAAAGTGGCCGGCCACTTTCCCCCTCCCTCTTCACTTTCATTTTTTTTCTTTCTATTCTTTCACTCTCTCTCTCTCTCTCTCTCTCTCTCTCCACCTTCTCTTTATCTCTATATTGGGTACAAAACCTACATGGCTCTTCTTCTTCAAGTTTCCAATAGACCACCAAGGAGTGATTTTCGTGAGTGTTGCTATTTCACATTTTAGTCTTAGATTTTCAAGAGCTTTCTAGTGATATCCTTGAAATTCATTTTGGTGGCCATTATCTTAGTTTATCCAAATCACATAGAGCTTTAAGATTTCTCATCTTCAAACATGGAGTTCTATTGATGGAGTAGTACATGCAGTGGGTTCTTGGGCTTCCTAGGACCTCTCTTTTCATCTTCTTGGAGCCATTTCGAGATCTTTGATTTTTCTCAAGTTTTGGTTGCTCTTCCATTTATTTTGGAAAATCTCCATTGAGGTAGATTTACATTGTTGCATTTCTATATGTTATGCTTGTCTAAGATGCCTTGAGTTCACTATATACTAGGAGAGAACTTAGACACGTGTACTAAGATTTTCCCCAAAGTTGTAATATTAAGGTTATTTTGCTTAAATATGATTTATATGCTTAGTTGTGCAAGTTGTGATTTTGGTGTATTACATGTGATTGGAATGATGTTAAGATTATAATTTGGACACATGCATTAGTCTTTCCCCCAAAGTTGTAAATTTAGAATTGTATGCCAAATTGTGAAGTATATGCTTTGGTTGTACTAAATTGGATTGTGTGATGCTAGATGTGCTTAGGATGCTCCCTTTATGTGAACAAGCATGCTAGGACGTTAGTTTAGAATTTCTTGTTAGGAATGTCAAATTATGAAATTTAACTACATTCTTTGAAACCCTTGATATTATGTCTAATGGACTAGAATTATTGCTTAATTTATTGTAGTGGATTATCCTTATTGTCAATGTTAACATCATATGCATTGAGGCCAAATCGGCAAGCATTCCATTTATCACGGCATAAACGTTTTGTTTTGAAAAGAGAGAAACCCCATGCGAGGGAGTTTTATTTAAGAAATTCGGACATGGGTTGTGATGTGAGACAGGGAGAATAACCCTTAGAAACATTCAAACTCTAACTACATTCGGTTAGCTCCCGAAAGTTGGTATGCTACACTCTATACGTGGGTGGCTCATGGTCTAGTAATGAGAGAGGTGTGTACATATCACGCATAGTCGTGAAGCTCCAATCAATTCATTATAGCCATGGTGGTGATTCACCTCATTTCATTTTAGTCATGGATAGCATATAGACTTGTTACAATGATTTCTACAAGCCGTCGTTCTCATAAAAATGACAAAACATTTTTCAGGTGAACTTGATAAGGGCAAAGGGCATATGTGACCCAACGCGTAGACGTTGATACTTTTGTTCTATTTTAGAGACTCGTGCTTAGCTATGTAAATGGATAGTTCTTCTGTGAACTTGAGTCTTTTGAAAAGTTTGTAATAGTTTAGTGCGCTAAAAGAAAATTGTTGTATTACTTTTGCTACAAAACTTCTTGGACTTAGACTTCCATAATTTTGGTCATTGGGAAGCCTTGTTGTAAATTTGATTGATCAATGCTAGTCCTTGCTTTTCATATTTATAAAACTTATTTTTATTATGTAATTATGTTTTCGAGATCGTCGCATCTCTTTTAAAATCTTATGCATGTGTGCTTATTTGAATCCTTGCCGGATTCAGTTATGTTTGGTTTGTCCTTGCCGGACTTATTGCATTTAAATTAAATCCTTGCCGGATTTGTTCATTTTGTTTTATAAGGAAATGTTTTAAAATCTCTCCCATTCTTCTCTCTTTATCTCTTTCACTTCTCGTTTTTAATAAATTTTGAGTGCACGAAGTTCTGTTTGCTCTAGACTCGTGTTGTATGTTGTTTAGGACTTGTTTAGTCATGTATTGATGTTTAAACTTGAGGATTTAGCATAGTTGGGAACATTTCAAAATGCTGTCAAATTTGCTATCACAAAAAAAAAAAAAAAAAACTGCTACTGTTATTTCAGTTTTCTGCCCAAACGGTGAGGTTATGGAAAAAAATGCTAGTTGACAAAAGTTGTGTAGAATCGTATTTTACATGGACTAAGGCGGACAGAATGTGAAAATTTCACAGACACAGCTACTTACAGATGTTCTAAAATTCAGAAACTATACAAAAATGATCTTTTATCAAACTTATTGTATTTTTTTTCCTTCTCCCCTTGAACTAGTGCTTGTCCGGTTAGTCTTTTAATTCGATTTTCAAATGCTTTCATCTTTGTTAGACTCGTTAACATGTAAGTCCATTTTGGATTTATGTATTAGAAAGTCATCCTTGTAGGAATCCCCGTGGGTTTCCAAAGTTGCTTCCGCATTTGTGATTGGGTTTTACTTCTTTTCTCTCTATAATTCCTCTTTCCTCGCGCTTCGGTTTTATAGGGCGTGATAGATTGGTATCAGAGCCAACCGGGTTTGAAGACCTAGGGGCTATGGGAGTTTAATTTGGGCTTACTTACAAATTGTTTTTACTACATGTCTAAGTTTCTATTTGTGCTTCCATTGTTTCCTTTAAAGTTTACTTTGAGTATTGAGTTGCCTAGTGAGCATTCGAATATGTTGAATGTCTTCGGGACTATATGACTACATGTTAGATTTTCATGTTCTATGTGTTTACATTGGTCATGATAATATAATCTTTATTAGATAAATGTTTGAATTGGAGGTATAGTAGAATGCTAATAATCTAATCCCTTGTTACCTTGTAGTTATTTTCTGCCTAACTATGCCGCTGCGCGTTAGAGGTCGTGCTAGAGGCCGACCTCCTATTCATGCTATATGTTGTGCTAGGGGCGGAGGTGGAGCCACAGGTCGAGAAGCCCAGTCTTCCTCATCCGCTTCTGCTCTAACTCCTATTTCTGAACCTGTTCCAGCTCCTATACCTGAACCTGCTCCAACTCCTATCCCTGTACCTGTTCCAGGAGTTCCCAATACAGGATGAATGATATTTCTCCTCCACCTCCACCACCACCGGTAGCTCCTGCCGTCGTGGCGCCTATAGTGCTTATCGTTCAGGCGGAGACGATGGCACAATCGGCTATGAGAGAATTTGCTAGAAAGAATCCTCCACTTTTCTCGGGAGATACGAACCCTGTTCATGCAGAGCTTTGGTTAAAGAGGATTACTTAGATCTTTGAACATCTCGGTATTGTTGAAGATAATCTCCGTATAGATGCTGCTACATTTCAATTGGCGGGTCAAGCCCAAATTTGGTGGGAACTTGTTCTTACTATGCAAACTTTGTAGGGTATATCTTAGAACACTTTTACCCAGTTATTCCTTGATAAGTATTTTCCCCAGCTGCTCGTAATGCCAAGAGAATCGAATTTCTAAACCTTCGTTAGGGTGAGATGTCTGTTACCGATTATGAGGCTCATTTTGGGGACTTGGCTCATTTTGCACCCGATATCACCGTCGACGATAAAATTAAGGCTAGGACCTTTGAGAATGGACTTTGTCAGGGACTGCGCATGAAAGTTGTTGGATTTGAATTAGACTCATACAGTGAAGTTGTTCAGAAAGCACTTGTGTTCGAGGAGGAGTATTTGAGTTCAAAGAAAGATAAGGAATTCCATGCTCTATCAAATGGTAATCAGTCGGGTTCGTCAAGTCGGCACCAGTTCAAGAAGCAGAAGCAAGAGTATGTCCCTCAACAGTCTACATATTCTTCTCCAATACCTGTTCAGGCTCAGCCAGTTTCTCAGCTCCCGCCTAAATCTCAGTCACATCAGTCTTAATCTTGTGGTTCTCATTATTTTGGTCATTCCCGTGGAGGAGGCAACTTCGGCCCTAGGAATTGTTATGGTTGTGGCGACCGAAACCACATATTGAGAGAGTGTCCATTTAATCTGACAACACCGTAGACAGTTGGGCCACTATAGGTTCGCCCACCTTTTCCTGGACCTTATTAGCAGAGTTATAGGCCACCTCTTTTATCATCACCGTCAGCTTCTTCTGCTCAGAGCTTCAAGCCTAATGCTCCTAGGGGTCAGCACCATCATGTGGGACATCATGGAGGGGAACAACAAGCTTCAAAGCCACCTCCCACCGTGTTCAACCTTGTTACCGCCGCACCTACCGCAGTTAACCTAGATGCTTCAATTATTTGAGGTACGTTATTAGTGTTTAGTTCTAGAGCTTCTGTGCTATTTGATACAGGCGCATCATGTTCATTTATATTGTCATCTTGTGCAGCATCCTTGGATTTAGAAGTGAGCCATTTAGCTTTACGCTTTTAGTCAATTTTCCCGTTGGAGGTTTAGTTTCCTTGAATTGAGTGTGTCGTGGTTGTGAACTTGGCCTTGCTGACAAGAACATCATTATTGATTTAATTGTTATAGACATGCTTGGTTTTGATGCAATTTTGGGTATGGACTGGTTGACTACCTATCGAGCTTCTATTGATTGTTTTAAGAGAAGAGTCACTTTTGTGTTAACATCCGGGGACCTCGGTCGTTTTGAGGGTGATCGCTTAGACTTCCCGATGCATTCACTTCACAGTTTGTGTAGGGGAAGAATCATAACGACTACCTTGCTAGTTTGTTTTTCGATGAAGATGAGCCAACTTTGATTGAATTACCTCCGATTGTTAGTGAGTATTCCGATGTTTTTCCCGAGGACTTACCTGGTTTGCCGCCTATCCGTGAGATTGAGTTTGAAATAGATCTAGTTCCCGGTACATCACCAATTTCAATTCCACCGCATCGTATGGCACCCACTGAATTGAAAGAATTAAAGACACAGTTAAAGGATTTACAACTTAAGGGTTTTATTCGTCCTAGTACTTCTCCTTAGGGACCACCCGTCCTTTTCGCAAAGAAGAAAGATGGATCACTTCGATTATGTATTGATTATCGTAAACTAAATCACGTTACCATAAAGAACAATTTCCGCTTCCCGGAATTGATGATCTTTTTGACCAAATCCGTGGTTCAACTTGATTTTCTAAGATTGACTTGAGATCGGGTTATCATCAGTTGCGAGTCCGAGACTGTAACATTCCTAAGACAACTTTCCGTTCACGTTATGGTCACTTCGAATTTCTTGTTATGCCTTTTGGTTTGACAAATGCCCCCGTCGCTTTCATGGATTTGATGAACCGCATCTTTAGCCCGTTCTTAGATAAGTTTGTGATTGTATTCATAGATGACATATAATCTATTCACCTTCTAGAGAGAAACACGAGGAACATCTCCAAATTGTATTAGAAGTTTTGCTAGGGCACTGTTTGTATACGAAATTTTTTAAGTGTGAATTTTGGTTACCAAAAGTAAAATTTCTTGGCCATGTTGTTTCGGGTGATGGGGTATCCGTTGATCCTTCTAAGATTGAAGCTGTCATGGATTGGCAATCGCCAAAGAATGTACTTGAAGTCTGTAGTTTCTTAGGACTAGCGGGTTATTACCACCGCTTCGTTGAGAACTTTTCTCGTTTAGCTATGCCTATGACTAAACTTACTAGGAAGGGAGTGAAATTCATATGGGAGGATTCTTGTGAAAATGCTTTCCAATAATTGAAAACCCGTTTGACTTCGGTAGCTATCCTTGTTATCCCCGAGCGTGGATTGAGCTATATCATTTATTGTGACACTTCACTTGAATATTTGGGTTGTGTTTTAATGCAAGAAGGTAAAGTTGTAGCCTATGGTTCGAGACAATTGAAACCTCACGAGAAAAATTACCCTACTCATGATTTAGAGCTTGCCGCTGTTGTGTTTGCTTTGAAAAGTTGGAGACATTACTTATATGGTGAAAGATTCGAGGCATTTTTCGATCACAAGAGCCTTAAGTATATTTTCACTCAACGAGACCTTAACTTAAGACAATGCCGTTGGATGGAGTATTCGGGAAATTATGACTTTGATTTGCAATACCATCCGGGTAAGGCTAATGTCGTGGCCGATGCCCTTAGTTGTAAACCACATGGTACTATGACTTATTTACCTATCCAAGAGTGGAAGATGTTTAAACATCTTGATGACTTTGAGGTTTATTGCGCAGAAAATTCTGACCGAGCTACTTTGTTTACTTTGACCGCTCAACCGTCACTTTTGAATCGAATTTTGGAGATACAAAAATCTGATGATGAGACCATGTCCTTGAAATCTCATATGCTTAATGGAGATTGGGAAAGGGTTGGACTTTCGATGATGATATAGAGGTTTGAGGTTCTGAAACTGAGTCTTTATTCCCGTAGCTTGTCGAGCGGATGTTTTGAAAGAGTTACCATTCCTGTTTTGCTGTTCATCCTGGGGGTACGAAGATTTACCATGATTTACGTCGTCAGTATTGGTAGAAAGGCTTAAAAAGGGCAGTTATTGAATTTGTTGCTGGTTGTCCAGTTGGTCAATAGGTAAAGGTCGAGCATCAGAGACCCACAGGTTTGTTATAACCTCTCCCTATTCCCAAGTGGAAATAAGAGTATATTAATATAGATTTTGTTATGGCGCTGCCTAGGACCTTGTGTAAGCATAATGCTATTTAGGTTATTATGGATCGTTTGACTAAGTCGGCGCATTTCGTCCCAATTAAGGTAACCGACACCGTAGACACTCTTAGTATAATCTATATTCGAGAGATTGTGAGACTTTATGGTATCCCAATTTTGATTATGTTCTATCATGATTCAAAGTTTGTATCTCACTTTTGACAGATTTTGTAAAAAGCTTTGGGTACTCAGCTTCTTCTTAGCACATCATTTCATCCTCAGACAGATGGGCAGTCTGAGCGTACTATTCAAATCTTAGAGGACATGTTGAGAGCTAATATTATAGAACTTGGTGGTAATTGAGAAGATCATTTGCCTTTGGCCGAGTTTGCTTACAATAACATCTATCAGGTGAGTATTCAGATGGCACCATTCAAGGCATTGTATGGCTGTCCATGTAGGTCACCATTGTGTTGGGGGTGAGGTAGGTGAATCTATCATTCTTGGCGCCGATATGGTTTGAGAGACTTCGAAAAGATCAAAGTAATTAGAGAGAAATTGATTACAGCTCAGAGTCGCCAGAAATCTTATGCCAACCGTCACCGCCGACCGTTGAAATTTGAAGTTGGTGATCACGTGTTTCTAAAGGTTTTGCCGCGTCATGGGTTACAACATTTTGGACAAAGTGGGAAGTTAGCACCACGATTTGTGGGACTGTTCGAGATTCTTGAAAGGGTTGGTGAAGTTGCGTATCATTTAGCTCTTCCGCCTTAACTCTCGAGTGTTCACAATGTATTTCATGTTTCGATGCTTCGTAGGTGTAACTTCGATCCACTCCGTCAGCATTACCCCGATCCATCGCATATCATAGATTGGACCAAATTGCCTCTTGGGGAAGACGCGTCGTATGAAGAGCAATCCATCCGTATCATTGAGAAGAAAGACCGTGTGTTACGAGGTACGGTTAATTAGTTGGTAAGGATTCAGTGGAATCATCATAACATTGCCGAGTCGACATGGGAAGATGAGAATGAAGCTAGGAAGTGTTTCCCTCACCTTTTCCCCGAATAGAGTAAGTTCCTTTTAAGTAATAATGTTAGCGAGTCAAGGTTTGAGCAAATCGTTGCTCCCTTTTCCGCTTTATTGCTCCGAATTCTGGGATGGAATTCTTTTAAGGGAGGTAGATTGTCATAACTCAAAAATTTAATAAGGGAAAAAAAATTGTATTTTAATGCTTATGTGCGAGCCTGTTAATTAATTTGGTGTAGTATTTAAATATATCTTGACTTGTATCACTATACTAATTTATTTATTTTATTTTCTTATTTTGTTTCATTTTATTTTATTATATATATATATATATATTATTTTATTATCATCTTAGTGCTAAAGTGGGTACATATTTTAAATTGTGGTGTGTAAAATTAGACCACATACACATGCTATATATCCTTTTAAGGCATTTAGAATACAAAAAAAAAAAAAAAAAAAGAAATTGAGTGGGCCCCACTCCCACTTAAAGTGGCCGGCCACTCTCCCCCTCCCTCCCTCTCCACTTTCATTTTTTTTCTTTCTCTCTCTCTATCTCTATATTGGGTACAAAACCTCCATGGCTCTTCTTCTTCAAGCTTCCAATAAACCACCAAGGAGTGATTTTCGTGAGTTTTGCTTTTTCACATTTCAGTCTTAGAATTCCAAGAGCTTTCTAGTGATACCCTCGAAATTCATTTTGGTGGCCATTATCTTAGTTTACCCAAATCACATTGAGCTTCAAGATTTCTCATCTTCAACCATGGAGTTCTATTGATGGAGTAGTACATGTAGTGGGTTCTTGGGCTTCCTAGGACCTCTCTTTTCATCTTCTTGGAGCCATTTTGAGATCTTTGATTTTTCTCAAGTTTTGGTTGCTCTTTCATTTATTTTGGAAAATCTCCATTGAGGTAGATTTACATTGTTGTATTTCTATATGTTATGCTTGTCTAAGATGCCTTGAGTTCACTATATGCTATAGGGGAGAACTTAGACACATGTACTAGGATTTTTCCCAAAGTTGTAATGTTGGGGTTATTTTGCTTAAATATGATTATATGCCTTAGTTGTGCAAGTTGTGATTTTGGTGTGTTATATGTGATTAGAATGATGTTAAGATAATAATTTGGACACATGCATTAATCTTTCCCCCAAAGTTGTAAATTTAGAATTGTATGCGAAATTGTGAATTATATGCTTTGGTTGTACTAAATTGGATTATGTGATGCTAGATGTGCTTAAGATGCTCCCTTTATGTGAACAAGCATGCTAGGACGTTAGTTTAGAAATTCTTATTAGGAATGTCAAATTATGAAATTTAACTACATTCTTTGAAACCCTTGATATTATGTCTAATTGACTAGAATTATTGCTTAATTTATTGTAGTGGATCATCCTTATTGTCATTGTTAACATCATATGCATTGAGGCCAAATCTACAAGCATTCCATTTATCACGGCATAAACTTTTTTTTTAAAAGAGAAAAACCCCATGCGAGGGAATTTTATTTGAGAAATTCGGATATGGGTTGTGATGTGAGATAGGGAGAATAACCCTTAGAAACATTCAAACTCTAACTATATTCGGTTAGCTCCTGGAAGTTGGTATGCTATACTCCATGCGTGGGTGGCTCATGGTCCAGTAATGAGATAGGTGTGTACATATCACGTATAGCCGTGAGGCTCCAATCATTTCATTGTAGCCGTGGTGGCGATCCATAGCACCTCATTTCATTTTAGTCATGGATAGCATATAGACTTGTTACAATGTTTTCTACGAGCCGTCGTTCTCATAAAAATGACAAAATATTTTTTCAGGTAAATTTAATAAGGGCAAAGGGCATATTTGACCTAATGCGTAGACGTTGATACTTTTGTTCTATTTTAGAGACTCGTGCTTAGCTATGTAAATGGATAGTTCTTATGTGAACTAGTCTTTTGGGAAGTTTGTAATAGTTTAGTGCGCTAAAAGAAAATTGTTGTATTACTTTTGTTACAAAACTTCTTGGGCTTAGACTTCCATAATTTTGGTCATTGGGAAGCCTTATTGTAAATTTGATGGACAAATGTTAGTCCTTGCTTTTCATACTTGTAACACTTATTTATATTATATAATTATGTTTCCGAGATCGTCGCATCTCTTTTAAAATCTTATGCATGTGTACTTATTTGAATCCTTGCCGGATTCAGTTATGTTTGGTATGTCCTTGCATGCCGAACTTATTGCATTTAAATTAAATCCTTGTCAGATTTGTTCATTTTGTTTTCTAAGGAAATGTTTTAAAATCTCACTCTCAATCTCTCCCAATCTCTCTCCCCCATTCTCCCTTTCTTTTATCTCTTTCACTTCTTGTTTCTAATAAATTTCGAGTGCACGAAGTTCCGTTTGATCTAGACTCGTGTTGTATGTTGTTTAGGACTTGTTTAGTCATGTATTGATGTTTAAACTTGAGGATTTAGCATAGTTGGGAACAAGGATGGATCTAGGGGGGCGACCGCCCCCCTTAGATTTGAAAAAAACTTAATTATACTAGTATTATTCGTAAATACACGTTCTCACCCCCTCTAAATTTTTTTCTACATTATTAAGCTCGCCCCCCTTAGCTTTTTTTTTTTTAAAAAAAAACTGACGTGTATATGTAATATTTGAAAAAGTTTGGTGTATTTATAAATGTAAATTCTGAATTTAGTTTACAAATTGCTTCATACCTTGTTGATTCAAGTATTTTGTATTTTTCTCTCCTTAATAGTTATCTCATTATCAAAAATGTATCAGTAAACACCAAAAAAATTTCTTTCGGGGGCGCTGCCGCTGAACCCCCGTATGTTTTCGCCCCCCCTAGACTATATTCCTGGATCTGTCCCTGGTTGGGAACATTTCAAAATGCTGTCAACATGTTGTCAAATTTACTGTCAAAAAAAAAAACTGCTACTGTTATTTCAGTTTTTAGCCCAAAAACAATGAGGAATTGGAAAAAAAATGTTATTTGACAAAAGTTGTGCAGAATCGTATTTTACATGGATTAAGGCGGACAGAATGTGAAAATTTCAAAGACACAGCTACTTACAGATGTTCAAAAATTCAGCAACTATACAAAAATGATCTTTTATCAAACTTATTGTATTTTTTTTTCCTTCTCCCCTTGAACTAGTGCTTGTCTGGTTAGTCTTTTAACTTGATTTTCAAATGCTTTCATCTTTGTTGGACTCGTTAACATGTAAGTCCATTTTGGATTTATGTATTAGTAAGTCATGCTTGTAGGAATCCCCGTGGTTTTCCAAAGTTGTTTCCGCATTTGTGATTGGGTTTTACTTCTTTTCTCTCTATAATTCATCTTTCCTCGCGCTTCGGTTTTATAGGGTGTGACAGTTTTGCCTATATATCGATTGTGAGGTGAGATATTTTCAAAATATCTTAAACCAAGAGAGAAAAAAAGGGAGATTTTGGGCTTAGAGCTTCTCGACGCAAATCGATGAACTTCTGTCTGATTGTTTTTCACCACATTTCATATTTGGACTCCTCGAGGAAAGAGCTACGTTTTAATACCTCTTAGGCCTCGTTTGGTTAAGTTTTACGAAAATTCTAATTCTAGGAATTTGGGAAAAATGTGAATATACTTGTAGGAATCACTTGAGATCGGAGATTCGGCGTAGAATCAATCTCCTGGTACTTCTCTTGAAATCTTAGAATGATAGCTTAAGGTACGAATTCTAGACCTATGATTTTTAAGAAATTTCCATGTTTTAAATATCTCGTTTGATATTTTTGGATCCGGGCAAAATTCATCTATTAGTTAGGCTTGTTAATTATGTACGTAAAAAATGTATATAAAGCACATATACGTGGTTATATGAGCATGTTATGTGTCTATGTGGGTCGAAGGGGAGTTTGGTATAATTTCATTCTGGGGGTAAGCTCCTCGATGTTTGAGGATTAAATTATAGCGACGGCTACAATACATAGTTTGGGAGAAGGCCCTGCTAGAGCACAGTGCATGATTTAGGAGAAGGCGCTGCCAGGGCACTTGGATGAATGGTTAGGAGAAGGCCCTCCACGGCATCAATTTCATATCCTCATTACCGGATGAATGCGCATCTCTCACCCCGGAGACTATTTTGATGTGTTTTGATGTTTAGAGCATGAATTGTCATATAAGCATTTGTTTAGAACTGTACACTCAGCATATAGGTGAGCAGTGGAGCTTTACTCCATTGCAGGTGAGAAGAGAAAGGGAAAGAAGAGACGCGAGAAATGAGACTGTGGGAGCACACGAGTCCTAAACCACCTATACATAGTTTTGTAGTTATCCCCGTTGTAAATGAATTATAAGGAGGATAATGTTTTGGAATCTCGAAACACTTATAATATTCGAGATCTTGTAATAATTTTGTATTCGATCTTGTTCTAAGTTCTTGTATAATATAGAATGTTGGTAATGAATTGCAATTTAGTTGGCATTGATTTGGGATGAGTTAGGATAACCGTAGTGATGAAATTCTATAGAATGTGCTATGTTTTGGGAAACCAGTTGACTGGGTCCTCGACACAGTCGACTGGATACATGGGGTGAATGATTTTTCTCTCTCAGTTCTTCAGAAACCAGTCGAATGGGTGGAGAAAATAGTCAATTAGATTGTGTATAAAAAAACAAGAGTCACTGTAGGACTTAGTCCAGTCGACCGGACATATGTCAATCGATTGGAAGTTTTGAGGCACAGTCGATCAGACAAAGGCCAGTCGACTAGATTGGGGAGCTGAGATTCTATGCTCTTTGCAATCCCCAAAGCAGTCGACTAAGACCCTGATACAGTCAATTGGATTGCCTACGTTCAAAAAGGACTTATTTCCTTAAGTGTTTTAAAGGGGGGAAAACTTTTTTTTATAACCTTGATTTTCATAATCCATTGAATCGTTGGGAATTGTTTTATCACTGCTGTATTTATATATATTCCGCTGCTATGTTGTAATTGTTTTGGATGTGTCACAGCCCGATCCCACAATGGCGGAACCGGAGCCCGTGGCACGCCACCGAGGCTAAACCAATTCATTAACGTTCCCAAAAGATTTGTTTGAAGAACACACGCAGCGGAAAATAAAACACTTTTCAAAATCAGGGGTTCAGTCGACTGGGTCCCCAGTCGACTGAAGCAAGCAGAGAGTTTTCGAAAAAGGTTTACAGCCATTCCAGTCGACTGAGGCTGGGGTCCAGTCGACTGGGGTCTCCAACTTTTAGTCGACTGAGCTTCCTTCAGTCGACTGAAGCAAGCAGAACCCAAAAATCACATTATCCCTCAGAGGTCAAGTCGACTGAGGCAGGGCCCAGTCGACTGCTTTTGCCATATTAAGAAGCAGTGGCTAACAGGCATAAGGGTCCAGTCGACTGAAGTAGGGATCAATCGACTGCTCCCCTGGCAGCATCACATTCTGCAGCATTTTCAAGTTTAAAAGCTTTTTAACTTCAACCAAGGATCAAACACGCATTTCCAAAAGCACTCCAAAGTAATCTTAACTGTATTAAAGCATTACCAAACATAATTACAACATGTTATAGTTTATTACAACGTTCTAGATCCATTCTAACATACCAAGTTAAACATGGGTTAAAACAACCAAATTCTTATTACAACATTCCTATTATCCCAAAACTACAAGATTAACATTCCGGTTGCCTTCTAAGCGAATTCTAACCCCACGTGCTCACTTCTACGATTCCTCGCCAGCATTTACACCTGAAATGGTTATTTGAATAACCACACATATTCGATTTGTTTAAGCTAATACTTAGTGAATAAAACAACATATGCACATGAATGATAAACATGTCTGCATTCACATCTCTACATTTCATACTAGTCGCCGGAGACTCACGTGCCCGTCCATACTCCCAATCCGCGACTCCTCGCCAATAAGTCCACGCGAAAGGGTAAGACCCATGATTCTTCTCTTCAATCGTGTGACCTTAATGCCTATATCGGCTCCACAAAATGGCACGGTGACCACGTGCTCCTTCTGACCCACATAAGCAACTTAACATGCTCAAATACATATCACCATGCTCGCAGTAATCAAAACATTTCATCGTGCTATTGGGCCTACTTATCAATATAAATGCCCAATATGAACTACACAAGATATCTCTATGAATTAATACATGCTATTCACACAAAACGTGAATACATGTCAAGAAATCATTCCAAAACATAGTTGAATCACTCACCTCCGATTAACGCTCCTATAATTCAATCTGAAGAAAACCCGTGCACAAAGAACGTGTAGAAGTCCGTCTAGTACAATTCCTATGAATCAAAATTCCATTTATCAACTTTTATGAAAAATTCTAAAAAAAGACTTTTTGGAAAATTTGGCCAAACAAGCCCTAACATATATCAAAACGAAGCTCTTACCTCGAGGAGCTCGAATATGAAATTTGGGAGAAAACAAACTGACGGAAGGTCGTCGTTTAGCGTCGCAAAGCTCTAAGCTCCAAAATCTCCCTATGGCCCCCTTTTTGGAATTTTAGGTTAAGACTTATAAAAATATCTCAACCATCTCTATCTATATATAGGCAAAACTCTCGGGAATTACGTTTACCTCCCCACGAGTTTTCCAAACTCCTAATTAGTTTCTGAAACTTTCTACACAGCTAATTCATAGCTTTATAAGTGAAACTTCAAAATTATAAAAGTTTTCGACTAAGTTTCGTTTGGTCGCTAAAATGCGAATTTCTACATGATGTTTCCGAAGTTGCTAATTAGCCTACCAAATTAATAGCGTGTTCATTCGTCCTCACCAGGATACTAAATCTAACAACAAAAATAAATTCCAAAATAGAAAATAATACAGATATTGAAATACACAGATAAACATTTATTTTCAGATAAACATTTAAAATGTTCCACAGTGACCGTCTCATACTCGGAGAGACTTCACAAACAACAATCAATCCTCACTCACAACAGTTTCAAAGGGTTCTCTAATACAGACACCCAAATCAACTCGTGAGTCAAAACTCACTCAACCATGTGTCATAAGACACGCCACATCACCTTATCATGCATGACAATGAAATGCAAAAGCAATAACACAATTGTGGGTGTTATAGGATGAGCCTTGGTGGCATGCCATGTGTTCTATTTCCGCGCATAGCGAGATGTGTCATGACTCGTGACAAAATCTATTACAATATGTCTTTTAGTTTGAAAAATAAATTCAATTTTTCTATTACGTACAAAACTAAGAATCAATTAAATATACCCTTGATTGGCACAGTAATGACAAGTTATGAACTCACACTATCTTAAAAATTTTATAATATGGGTTTGACCATCCAAATTGGAGCTTATGTTTCAACACATAATGTACTTCCACTTAGAGAAGCATCTGAAATCTTTTGAGTTCAAACTAGAGACTAAGACAAAAAAAAGGTTCAACTCTATTTCCAGGTTAGAACACAGAGAAATGGAATAAGAGTAGAGATCACTTTATGGCATTTTCTTATCATACAGGTCATCCTTCGATCCTCATGTGACACTTCTTCACTGATCAATTAAAGAAAAAAATTTATTATTATTATTTTTAATTTAAAAACAGATGAACCAATAATAAATTAACAAGCTACGCACACAAATGAGCTCCAACAAAATATGTGGTCCTTAGAATGTTGGAAATTTGTGATTAAAAAGGATTTGTTCTATAAAATGATCAACCCAAAACATATTGGAGTTGAATAAATAAATAAGCCCAAATGAAATATTAATAAAAGTTAGAGAATAGATCAGAGCAAGCCTGGAAGTCATGATACACTGTCCTAAAGACCGTATAGCCTCAGTACGTGCAGGTCCAACAGCTATTACTGTCTCCAAGATAAAACCCAGGTTGCTCATAGCGTGTCTTCATCCATGGAGCACGTCCACAGGAAGATGGGGTGAACCATCTAATCAAGAGTTGCCCAAAACTCCCATTATAAAAGTAATGAAATAAATAAATATATATATATATGAATATATTACTCTTCTAAGTAGGCATAAGTGCCTCATATATGTGTATCACATTCGTATCACCTCTCTCATTCTTATTCCCTGGGCACTCATCTTTATATAGCCAAGACTAGTTCTTACTAGGAAGCAATAGAGTAACGGTAATGGATTAAAAGCAAAATGAATTCATAAACTTAATACTCCATTTGTAGTATAATGGTAAGGTATAAAGGCCTACTAAGTGAATAAATCTCAATAAATTAGTCAGTTACAACATAGACTTAATGGAGTTAAATAAAAGTTAAAAAAAGGTAGAAAACTTAAGAAAAATGATAGGTATACACACCAAACCACACACCAAATGACCCACAAGGGTACCTAAGCAAAAAAACTTGTGTAGGACCCCACACCCCACACTCTCAAATCCCTAAATGACCCAATTTTCCACCATTTTCTCCCAAAATCTCCCCATTGCTACGAACCCCCTTCCCACCCTTCCCACTGAAACCCCTTCCCTCCCGTCGGCCCCATCGTTTTGGGTTAGAGCTCCCCGTACCTGGTTGTCTCCGTTGTCACAGAAGGTGGGTAAGTCCTCTCTCTCTCTCTCTCTCTCTCTCTCTCTCTCTCTCTTTCTCTTTCTCTTTATTGAACAAGGATGACCCATTTTGCTCTAATTCATGATTTTCAAACTTCTGGTACTTCGATGGTAATTGATAAGTACAACATGGAAAAATGGATTAAGCAATCACTACTTGGACCATTTGGCCCATAGAAAAACCTAGTCCCTATGAGACATTGAGCAATGGGTAGACACCCAAAGTTGTCTCCGTCACAGAAAACATTGAGCAACATATTTGAGGCTCTCAATTTTTCCCTTTTTTTGAGTTAGACCTTATGGTTTATTGGGAAATTGCTTACATACATCCACATGCAAATATAACTGAAACAAAGTGAGACATCTATTTTTACCACGACACTCACATATGTCCTTCAAGAATTTGAACAAATTCTAGTAAATGGTATAGTGGTATGGTGCTGTACAGAGTGAATTTTTCAAAATGGAAAGAATTGAAGCCAAAGATGTTACTAATTTTACCTATAACGGCATGATTGTCTCTAGCGATATTCTCCTTCCTTGTCTTTCCCTTCTTCACCACAGATTCTCCCCACAAAGTGAAACCAATTAATATATGAACTTCTTGAGTTGAATTCTACTGCTGAGACCAATTAATATATGAACTTTTTCAAATTGAATTCTTTGAAAAATTGTAGCTATAGTAGTTGTACTCCACTGGTGATGGTGAAAGAGAGAGAGAGAGAGAGAGAGAGAGAGAGAGAGAGAGAGAGAGGAGATGAAGAAAGGGGAGAGAGAAAGAGAAAACTTACTCACCTTTGGTGGTGACGGCGATCGCCAACGAGGGGGAGCTCCAACTCAAAATAATGGGGGCGACGGGAGGGAAGGGGTTTCAGTGGGAAGGGGGTTCGCAGCAATAGGGGGATTTTTGGGGGAAAATGGAGGAAAATCGGGTCATTTAGGGATTTGAGTGTGTGGGGTGTAGGTCCTACAGAAGTTTTTTTACTTTGGTGTCCCTGTGGTCATTTGGTGTGTGGTTTGGTGTATATACCTATCATTTTTGAAAACTTAATATTAATATTTAAAATAGGACTTGGATGTTTTAAATTTCTCCAACAGGTTGGAGGTGCTGCTGAGAGGGAGAGGGAGAGAAGAAGAAGAAGAAGAAGAAGAAGAAGGGTGGTGGTTCGGTGTTGGCGATGAAGAATAAAGGGATAGGATTAGGGAGGGAGGGTGAAGAGTGGTTTACTTTAAAAAAAAAAAAAAAAAAAATATTGCCCCCCCCCCCCCCCCTTTTTTTTAAAATTCAAAAGTTGAAATTAAACCTCATATTTCCCCCTCAAGTTAACACAAATTCTATCATCAACCATCCTAATCATCATCCTAATCATCAATACCACTCACTAAAACTCTATCCTAGTCATATTTTTTGTGTGCCCAAGTCATAGAGTTGTGTTTTATTACATAGATATAAATTTGTGCAGTTTTTGATTGAAATATGAAGAAATGAGTTTTAATGTCAGTCTAAAGGTCATTTCAAAAAAAAAATCTCCTAAAGTGGGTAAAGGACCTTAGGATAGTTTATTTATATTTTAATTAACCCAATATTATTCAATAGGGATTTCTTATTAGTAAAGTTGTGCTTGATAACCCAATTAAATGTTAAAAATGAAAATTTTTAGCATTTAATCTTTGGGATAATTGTTGGAAAATCCCTTATACTAACATTGAAGAATTTAGGGTCCAAATATTTTCTTAGTTTATTAAAAAGTCCCTAAAGTTGGAACTCTAATTTGATAAACATCCCTTCTTGCCAAATCTGCCCTTGGAAACCCTAGCCATTTATCTCATCTCTCTTTTCTCTTTCTAACTTTTTCTCTTCTCTGGACCATGGTCTTCCAGCTACCACCACCACTACCTTCGCTCACCACGCGAGCCACCACCACCATCGTGACGAGCCACCACCACCAATCTCCACAGCCACCACTGATTTGCTTGTTCCTCGTCAACATTGAAGAGCTGCTGGTGGCTAGAGTTTCGATCACGGTCGGAGAAGAATAAGTCACTGCAAGTTCCAGAATTGGCATCTTTGAGACTCCAACGAGCTCGAACCAGTGTCGACCATCTTGGACATGCATGAACTAGATCCGCCCATCTCCGACGAGCGCAAATCAGATGTGACCATCTCTGACGAGCACAGACAATATTTTGCTTCACTTGCTATTATTCCTCTACTAATAGGCATAATTTGCAATATCAGGTGAAATTTCACTTGATATTAGAAAAGTTAAGTGAAATTGGACTTGTTATAGGAAAAGTTCTTATTTTTCAGTTACTAGCGTTGTAAGCCCTAGGGGGCTTGTTAGATGCCAACATCATAAGTGAAATTTCACTTATTATAAGTTTAAAGTTAAGTGGGTTATGACATGCCAAAAGCTTACTGTGGACACGCGGGCTTCCACCACTTGCTTGTTTTTGAAATCGTTTTGAAATTGATTTGAAAAAGAGAGAGAAAAGGAAGGTCTGTTGAAAATAGATACAGAGTCGCCACTTGGTTTTTAAGGAACCAAGAAACCTAATTTGACTCACCCAAATGGATAAAGGGCACCGACCCTTCATAACCAAAGAACTTGGTTCGGGGTTTTGGTACGAGAGAGGAAGGAGCCTTTGTCGCGACTAAAACACCCTCAACTCGCCCCGTCTTTCGACGGGCCTCAATTAGCATCCAAATAATCATCTTATACTATGTATGGTTCGACAATTAATACTATGATAGTATATTACATCACATAAGAAAATTTGAAATGGAAGATCTAAAGATAAGATATCATTCATAAGATCTAAGCCAAATATCACACAATGCAAAATGAAAGATCACACAAATAAACCTAGGAAAAATCGTCTAATCATGTATCAAATAATCAAGACTTCCTAATCTAAAGGGGGACATGAATTGTTATTGAAACAAATAAACAAAGAAATCAAAATATGCTTAGCAAACTAGAATGATGCATGCTAATCTTTGGGAAAAGAAGATCTCTCAATCCCCAGGACGGATGAGAAAGGATGATTAGATCGAGGGGAAGCAATGAACGTGTGATCATGATCATTCCTTATAATCTTCTTAGATTAGGAGTTACAAAAACCCCAAATCTTTGCATGGATGCAATGTATGTATCTAGAGTGTGTAAAGATTGTAGTGTGCTTTGTGTTCATGGATTCCTAGAATGACTTAGAAGTCTAGAATATGTATGAATGTATGAAGGAAATCATCATGGGATATGTATAAATGTAGTATGAACTACTTCCTAAGACATGAGCTAATTTGGAGTGCATGTAGGCATCAAATCAAAGAATGAAAGTTAAAATGTGCTTGCTGTGAATAGTGGACAGAACAGTAACATGATCTTTTGGAAATTGAAAAGAGGGGATAGAAATGTTTTCAATGCATGTATTTTTATGGAGATATTCCTTATTGTGTCTAGAACACAACCCAAAAAGCCAATCTTTAATAACTATCACAGATTGAGAGAAATCATATAAAAAATAGAGGTCACTCAGAAACAGAGTCCGTACTGTCGACTGAAATGTTGAAAAATCTTAGAAAATGAAAACAAATGATCTAGAGGCCCATTTTATACAGAACGTTTCCTAAGACATTGAAGTTTAAGGGAAAAATAAGTTAGGACCACCCCTTTTGGAAAAATGTTCTGAAAAAGAAGTTGGAATTCAACCAAGCTGCTGTGACAGCAGAGGCAGAATGTCTAGAAGGAATGTTTGGGTCCAAATGGACCACTTTCAAGTGCTTCCAAGTCAAGCCAAAAATTATGGATGTTCTATAATGAGTTAGAAAGACTTTCCAAGTGGTCTTGCATTCATACATTGAGTATTGAACTCAAAATAATTCCTTGAAGTTAAATGACTCACTGTTTTGAGGGTTTTGAGAAAAACAAGGTTTATTTCTTGAAATCAAAATGAGGGGTTTAAGAGGGGGGTTTTGAAAGTATACTTCCAGAACTTGGATGAATATTCTAACCACTTGGAATATCAATTCCTAACTCATTTCAAGAACTTCCCAAGTATTTGCAAAACATGGTTATATTTGGAAACCAAACTCAAGAATCTATGGGAGTATGATACATGAGAGGATAGATGATACATGATATGATATAGCATGCTAAAAGTGGTAACGAACATGTGCATGGGATATGGGTTCATCTAGATACAAGAGAGTGTTGCATCAAAGTGTGAAAGCCAAAAAGTGAAATGCTGTGAATAGTGGACAGACTGTATGCATTACTTTGTAGCATCATAATGGGAGGTCAAACATGCCTAGAAAAATGTGGGAAAAATCAGAGATCATCCTTATTGTGTCTAGAAAACAACCCAAAAAGCCAAACCTCAATAGCTATCACAGATTAAAAGAAATAAATCAGAATGTACACATGACTCAGAAATAAAAGTTGCACTGTTGACTGATTTTGTATGATTTTTCATAAATCAAAGAAATGGTTTATGATGACCCATTATATACCAAAAGTTTCCTAAGACACCCAAGTTTCATAAAAAAAAGAAAAGAAAAGATATATGTACAGTGACGAAAATATCCAGAATAAGTGCAAGAAGTCAGGTAAACATTCTGTGAGAACAGAGGCAGATTATGAATATGAACTTCTTAAATCCGAAAATAATACTTTCACACCTCTATAATTGATGGAAAAAATTGGAGACAAACTATGATGTCTTAGGAAGATTTTCCAAGTGGTTTCATCATCATAACTCAGGTATTTAATTCAAAACAAATCTTTGAATCTGAACAGCTCACTGTTTTGGATCATTCTTGAAGAAAATGGATTTGGTTTTGAAATAGAGTTTGAGTTCTTGATTGGGGGTTTTGAAATAGATGTTCAAAGCATGAAATTAAACTCTTGAGATGACCATGAGACCACTTAGAACCTCATCCAACCTTGAATCATCAAAGAACTCCCAATATTATTTGCACAAACATAGTTTTGTTTGAGAATATGACTTCAAGAATACATATGAATGTATTGAAGGTAGAATCATCATCCATCAAACATGTCTTTGAGGTCAAGAGCTACTATCCATAAGGATTCACTCTCCTCAAACAACATGTCATCTAGATGATGATGAACAACTAAATAATCAAAGAAAAGTCAAAAAGAAATGAGGTTAAGAGAGAGATGAACATCAAAGTAAACAAGCATTCAAATAGCAATCAATAGTTGATAATCATTGAGATATTGGACTTGTAGTGTCACACCCCGGATCCACTTTCTAAAATAAATGAAATATTTATAAATGAATTTTCATTAAAAATAAAATATATTACACTTGTAAAGAAATTACAAGAATTTTTTTGACATAGATAAAGACTAAAATAGCCCAGACTCCACAGTAGTCTATACAACGTCCCAATCTGACTTTAGTCTAATACCTCCACTCTCCCAGCTACCTGTACTACCTGCATTTACCATTAACACACGGGGAAGTATACAATATGACAGGAATAAACAGCTCAAAAACAAAAAGAATACACAATTTGATAGGTTTTAAAAGGGAATTGTTATTTCCACTCCATCATTGAACCAATGCACTCTATGATACCACTATCAGAGCATGTGGTACCATGTATATAATGCATGACATGCATGTACCACATGCTTTAAGAATGATACCATGGAGTGCATTGGTTCAATGATGGAGTGACAATAGCATCACCCTTTTAAAAAAGCACCTATCCCACAGTCAACCGCTCACCCCCAAGAGTATCATACCAGGACTCTTTGTGGTAATATAGCAAGAGTCACCTTACCTCACCTCACCTTTTACCAAGACACTCATGACTTTTCTGGTCTCTGGACTATTGGCTCTTGGCAGGTGCTCCTTACTCATATACCCATCAATTCCGTGATATTTAGCCAACACACTTTCTACCAACACATTTACCAGAAATTCATAGATTTTAAATGAAAATACAGTATAACTCCAAAAGAGTACAAAGACAGATAATAAAGAAATACTCCAGAGATTTGGAAGCATATTGTATACAACCCATGTACCTAATAAGTAGTCGACTTCAATAGAAATATAGCTCTCTAAACATCACGAGCACCATAGTTGAATAATACTCATAGTTTTCGACTTTTATTCTATATCCCCTCATGAATCTCATACCTCTATCAGTTTTAATATAAGTAATATATTATTACCCATTTTTATATTTACTGTTTGCTTAGTCACAAGATTACACACCCAAATGCATCTAACTAACCCACACGTGCCATATGACACATCCATAAAGTGAACAATAGCCCAGCACTTGTTTTCTATCCTTAAACTCATCTACTCATCTTTTGGTTTCAAGACAATCCCCCTAACCATGACATGTGTCCTATGACTCATTGTCTTATTATTTAACTCATTTTTATATAAACCCCCAATAGTTTAATTATTTACATACCCGCTCCATAGAATAGCTATATCCTAAATTTAATTACACTAATTTTCAGACAGGGTGTTACATTCTACCCTCCTTAAAAAGAATTTCGTCCCCGAAATTAAAGTGTAAATGGTTTGAAAACAACTCCAAATATTTGAAACATTTTTTTTTTATAAAACAAATATAGTACTACTTTCCCTGACTTCCCCAGGCGATGTAGAACTAAGTACCCGACCCAGTCCCACACTTCCGGCTGGGGACAGGCTCTGATACCAAATTGTCGCACCCCGGATCCACTTTCTAAACTAAATGAAATATTTATAAATGAATTTTCATTAAAAATAAAATATATTACACTTGTAAAGAAATTACAAGAATTCTTTTGACATAAATAAAGACTAAAATAGCCCGGACTCCACAGTAGTCTATACAACGTCCCAATCTGACTTTAGTCTAATACCTCCACTCTCCCAGCTACCTGTACTACCTGCATTTACCATTAACACACGGGGAAGTATACAATATGACAGGAATAAACAGCTCAAAAACAAAAAGAATACACAATTTGATAGATTTTAAAAAAACACCTATCCCACAGTCAACCGCTCACCCCCAAGAGTATCATACCAGGACTCTTTGTGGTAATATAGCAAGAGTCACCTTACCTCACCTCACCTCACCTTTTACCAAGCCACTCATGACTTTTCTGGTCTCTGGACTACTGGCTCTTGGCAGGTGCTCCTTACTCATATACCCATCAGTTCCGTGGTATTTAGCCAACACACTTTCTACCAACACATTTACCAGAAATTCATAGATTTCAAATGAAAATACAGTATAACTCCAAAAGAGTACAAAGACAGATAATAAAGAAATACTCCGGAGATTTGGAAGCATATTGTATACAACCCCTGTACCTAATAAGTAGTCGACTTCAATAGAAATATAGCTCTCTAAACATCACGAGCACCATAGTTGAATAATACTCACAGTTTTCGACTTTTATTCTATATCCCCTCATGAATCTCATACCTCTATCAGTTTTAATATAAGTAATATATTATTACCCATTTTTATATTTACTGTTTGCTTAGTCACAAGATTACACACCCAAATGCGTCTAACTAACCCACACGTGCCATATGACACATCCATAAAGTGAACAATAGCCCAGCACTTGTTTCTTTCCTTAAACTCATCTACTCATCTTTTGGTTTCAAGACAATCCCCCTAACCATGACATGTGTCCTATGACTCATTGTTTTATTATTTAACTCATTTTTACATAAACCCCCAATAGTTTAATTATTTACATACCCGCTCCATAGAATAGCTATATCCTAAATTTAATTACACTAATTTTCAGACGGGGTGTTATATGTAGCTTTGTGTTTCACTCATATATGGAGACATTTGGACATGGAAGTAGCTTCCTATCTCATGGATGCTCAAGAATGGTGGTTGAAAGAAATGCTTGGATGATTGAAGTTTTGATAGCAAACTCAAGTAAAAAGAAAACTCACTTTGATGGATGAAAATAGAAGAAGAAGACTACTTCTTCTCTTTCTCTCTCTATATATCTCTAGAATTTCTTCCTAAGCTCTCTCTAAGCTTCCATGTCTCCCCCTAAATGGAAGTAAATGGCTTCTTTTATAGGCAAAGGAGGGGTGGTAAATGGAGTTTTAAAAAGTTTAAAATAGTCTCCCATTGGTCCAAAATAAGCTGGGAACCAAAACTACATCGTTTTGATTTCTAATATATCAAATTGGACTCCCAAAATAAATTACAAAAGTGGACTGTTCTGGGAAAGAGTGCCGCGGCGGCACTGGGCCTGTGCCGCGGCGGCAGTGGGACAGTGCCGCGGCGGCACTGCTCCTCCTTCGTCCAGATAATGCTGTTTAGGTCCCCAGAGGTTCCGGTATTCGCGAAAAGGCCCTATTTTGTCCGAAATTCACCGAAAATGCATATGAACTCCAAATTGAGGTTGTGATATACCGTTGGAAAGGTAATGGAGTCTAATTTACATAAAAATAGTTTAGGGATAGGTCACCTTGAAAAGTTTTGCTGTATTCGCGATAAAAGCTGATTTAATCGCCTTTTTCTCCTTCAGAAATTCATAATAAATCCGTTTTAAATCCTAAAATTATGTGCGATATACCGTTGGAAAGCTATTGACCTCTAGTATCCATGAAAAATATTTGAAAATTGTTACGGTGCTCCGGTTCTAAAGTCAAATTTTGGTAAAACCGGTCAAACTTGGGATTCCCGGGAAGTTCTGGAAACCTCTGGGAGCCCCCAAGAGCTGACGTTTTCGCTCGATTTTCTTTTAAAACTCATTTTAATACTTTCCACATGATTTAGAATGATTCCGGAGAATTTGGACATTTTTGGTCAAACTTAGTCAAACCTTGGTCAAACCGGTCAACGGGGACTTTCTGGGAACTTCTGGGACTTCCGGGTGTCTCTGGGAGCTGACGATTTCATTTGATTTTACTTAAAAACTCATTTTTTTTTACTTTTCTTACAATATAGCATATTTCCAGAACTTTTAGACCAAATCTGGGAGTTTTCGGGCTTTCAGGGGCATTTTGGTCATTCTGAGCATTTTGAGAAATATAGCTAACTTCCAAGAGTCCTTTTGAGCCTTTTTCGATCATTGTGAACCACCAAGCTATGGGTCTCCTAAATCTGATAGCCGACAAAATGGGGTGTCTACAGTTTGCCCCTCTTTGGCATGAACTTGCGAGGCAACGTATGTCGCAAGCGAGTGCCAAAGCTTTGAAGAGACAGGTCTTTTGGAGGCTATAGATTTAGGATAAAAAAAAGCGTTGCAAAAGATGCAATGATGCTGAGGCTAGTGCTGGTCGTGCTCTGCGTGAGTTGTCTACGTATCCCAAGGGGAATCAGACCAGGACGTAGTTCGGGGCACAAAGGAATGAATCACACATGCACATACACAACAATCAAGCAGATGCTATGCTATGAGGATGGTATGCAATGCATGGATGTGATATGAATTGTGTTATGAATCCTATCATGTCTAGTGTTATGACCCTAGTATGAGCAGGTGCTGTGGGGTATGTGCCATTCCGAGTGGACTTGTGTTGTGCTAGTGCTTCTGACTATGATGCAGTGGCCGACCACGGTCTGAAAAGACTCTGGGTTTCGGGGCAAACTTCTCAAATTACGGGAAGTGTGCTTTACAAGTGAATGGGATCGGATGTGGGGTCTTTGAGGATGACAACTAAGGATAACCCATAGGTGAGGGAGTTCATGATAACCGACAGTTTTATAATAACCAAAGTAAGGAGGCTCATAATAAGTGTGGTAGCTCACGATAATTGACAGGTGAGATAACCGGAGCGAAGAAGCTCACGATAAGTGAGGAAACTCATAATGACTGACAGGTAAGAAAGCTCATGATAATCAGTGGACACGGATCCTTGAATTGTGAATAGACAGTGCTTGCCCTGGGAATCGGGGTGATTTGACTGCGGGTGATGTTTTCAATCGTTGGCCGATCCTTATGATGACAAGTCCGGAGAATCGGTTCGAACTTCTGTTGTCTTCTGCTGGGGATGGTAGGGGACTCTCTGAGAATCTCTTTTCAATTCTTGACCTAAAACCAGGATCCATCTCTGAATCTCTCGTGGTTGGTCAGATTTTGTAATGCTCAATCCAAAAGAGCCGGTTAGGGCCTTCGGGAGCTGATGGACTCTCTGAGAATCTCTCTTCAATTCTTGACCTAGAACCAGGATCCATCTCTGAATCTCTCGTGGTTGGTCAGATTCTGCAATGCTCAATCCAAAAGAACCGGTTAGGGCCTTCGGGAGCTGATGGACTCTCTGAGAATCTCTCTTCAATTCTTGACCTAGAACCAGGATTCATCTCTGAATCTCTCGTGGTTGGTCAGATTTTGTAATGCTCAATCCAAAAGAGCCGGTTAGGGCTTTCGGGAGCTGATGGACTCTCTGAGAATCTCTCTTCAATTCTTGACCTAGAACCAGGATTCATCTCTGAATCTCTCGTGGTTGGTCAGATTCTGCAATGCTCAATCCAAAAGAGCCGGTTAGGGCCTTCGGGAGCTGATGGACTCTCTGAGAATCTCTCTTCAATTCTTGACCTAGAACCAGGATTCATCTCTGAATTTCTCGTGGTTGGTCAGATTCTGTAATGCTCAATCCAAAAGATCCGGTTAGGGCCTTCGGGAGCTGATGGACTCTCTGAGAATCTCTCTTCAATTCTTGATCTAGAACCAGGATTCATCTCTGAATCTCTCGTGGTTGGTCAGATTTTGTAATGCTCAATCCAAAAGAGTCGGTTAGGGCCTTCGGGAGCTGATGGACTCTCTGAGAATCTCTCTTCAATTCTTGACCTAGAACCAGGATTCATCTGTGAATCTCTCGTGGTTGGTCAGAATTTGTAATGCTCAATCCAAAAGAGCCGGTTAGGGCCTTCGGGAGCTGATGGACTCTCTGAGAATCTCTTTTCAATTCTTGACCTAGAACCAGGATTCATCTCTGAATCTCTCGTGGTTGGTCAGATTCTATAATGCTCAATCCAAAAGAGCCGGTTAGGGCCTTCGGGAGCTGATAGACTCTCTGAGAATCTCTCTTCAATTCTTAACCTAGAACCAGGATTCATCTCTGAATCTCTCGTGGTTGGTCAGATTCTGTAATGCTCAATCCAAAAGAGCTGGTTAGGGCCTTCGAGAGCTGATGGACTCTCTGAGAATCTCTCTTCAATTCTTGACCTAGAACCAGGATTCATCTCTGAATCTCTCGTGGTTGGTCAGAATTTGTAATGTACTCTGCTAGGACGAAGGAAATACGCCCATTAAATGGGAGTCAAGGTATCATTTTGTTTGTGACAGAGATGATTTGCGGTGGTTTGACACTGATGGAGGGTGATAATCAATAGCAACTTATGGACTTATGTTGCTAGGATGAAAGAAGATCATCAACAGCCACTCATGGACTTATGTTGCATGAGCGAAGGAAGACAGTCAACAACCACTCATGGACTTATGTTGCTAGGATGAAGGAAGATCGTCAACAGCCATTCGTGGACTTATGTTGCATGAAGAAAGATGAAAGATCAACAGCCACTCATGGACTTATGTTGCTAGGAGAAATGAAGATCATCAACAGCCACTCATGGACTTATGTTGCATGAACGAAGGTGAGCAACAACCACTTATGGACTTATGTTGCTAGGAGAAAGGAAGATCATCAACAGCCACTCATGGACTTATGTTGCATGAAGAAAGATGAAAGATCAACAACCACTCATGGACTTATGTTGCAGGAAGGAAGAAAGATCATCAACAGCCACTCATGGACTTATGTTGCATGAAGAAAGAAAGATCATCAATAGCCACTTATGGACTTATGTTGCATGAAGAAAGATGAAAGATCAACAGCCACTCATGGACTTATGTTGCTAGAAGATGATGGTTAACTTTTGGCGGTTTGGAAAGGGATGAAATTTTCCCCAAGTTTGGACGCTTCTCATGCTGACGCCTTGACTGGTGCAGTAATAGTGTTTGGTACTCCTGCTTGCATTGTCCTTGGAACACTCCTAAAAAAAATCTATAACTTTTTTTAGAAAATTCATTATTAGTCACTATAAACTCACTTATTTGAGACTATGACAGACTTGACGACTAACAGACATCGACACACGAGGACGACACATTCGACACTGAAATGAAACAAGCTCGACTTGCCAAAACTTAATGTGCTCTTGTCATAAATGATGTACCATTTCTCTTTTGTGTTTACTTCTCACCTTAACGTGGCATCACTTTGATGGTGAATCTTGTTTTTGAAAATTCCTCCCTACTAATCTAATCAATTTCTTTGCTTCTCCCAAGATGTGCTTTGAATTAGTGCCTTAGCTTATAGAATAAAAGATGCTCCATTTCCATCTGTTCAAGACAATGTTTGTGACTTGAAGGCTTACCATTGGTGTATAGGGATCGGGTGGCAAACGAAGTTTGCCCCTAGTTTGAAGGGCATGAAGTGGGATCGGTAGGCAAACGAGGTAAATGACCAAAATTTACCCCTAGTTTGGAGGAAGGTTCATTGGAGGTTTTGGGCAAACGAGGTAGGTGACCGAAGTTTGCCCCTTGTATGAAGGGTAGATAGTAAAATTTAGGCAAACGAGGCGAGTAGCCAAAGTTTGCCCCTAGTGTGGAAGGTGATTTCTGGCTTGAGGCAAGGACCGTGACTTTAATCTCTCAAATGCTCATAACTTTTGCCTAGGCACCAGTGAGGTGACCTAACGAGCTCTTTTCTCTCTTTTGTTATTGCTCACTTTGGATTTAGCTCTAATTTTTTTCCTAGGCGTCCTTTCGAATTTTCGACCTAGCGAGCCATCCTTCTTTTTCTTTTTTTAAAAGTCTGCCTACGTACCCCCAAGTGGGGATCAGGTCCCACGTAGTTCAGGCCGAAGCTTGAAAGAAATTGGGCTATTTTTATGGGTGGAGCGACCGAGCCGATGTGGTTGCCTACGTATCCCGAGTGGGAATCAGGTCGAGCGTAGTTCTAGGCAAGGTCTTGAAAGAAGGGGTTTGAGGTATGAGGGTTTTTTAAACCAATCATCAAAGAAGTTCAAACTTGGCTTACTTATGGTAGCCTTGAAGAGGAGGATTCAGTTTCCATCTCCCTTTGTTTTCTTTTCTTTTCTTTTCTTTTCTTTTCTTTTTCTTTTTCTTTTGTTTTGAGGATTGATCCTTTTCACTTTCGCCTAGCCAGTCAATTTTCCTTTTCACATAGTTGATTCTTATGAGATCTTTTGATTATAATTTCAGAATTCCAGAATGTGCATATCAGTTCTCAGAATTTTTTTGTGGTCGTTCCGAGCCTTTTGAAATGCGATCTAGGCATGTTCTTATGACGTACCTTGAAATGTACAATTCTCTGTATCACCAAATTTTTTCTTTCATTTTCCCCATCATTTTGACTGGCTAAGGTCAGATCTTGGAAATCAACACCTTTTTCAGCTCTAACTTTTGCCTAGGTGTCCTTTCGGGTTTTCAACCTAGCGAGCTTTTTTTTTTTTTTTTTTTTTTTAAAGTGGAGATGAAACTCACTGAAACGTTTGGCTACCATCAAGGACCAAGTCCGCACAGGTTCGCATGGCTATCAATTGGGTTGGGCCCAAGGCTTTAAAATGGTTGAAAAGGATGTTGGGCAAGCCCCAAATCAGTTCCAAGTATGTCTTTCCGAGATTTGAGCAAAAGCATCTTTGAATTCTTAAAGTAAGACTATTCAATTCTCGGCTCTTCATCGGTGTCAGCGCAAAATTGACTTTGACCTTTCAGGATTTTTTTGTTTGAGTAAAAAAAATTATTTTTTTAGCACAGTAATATCCATGGTAATTTGAAAAGTGACACTTCAGTTCAGTGATTCATACATCTATGACTAGGCACATCAGATTAGGCAAAATGAGACTTCATTCCATCAGTCGAGAAGGATTACAGACTCATTAACAACTCGATGACAGACAAACTCGACCACAAGACTAAACTTAAAATAGACAAAACATACAACAGACTCGACTAAACTCGACCCAGTCTCAAATGGAATGTCACAGTGACTCACTTATTCTTTTTATTTCTTTTTTTTTTTTAAAGAGCATCTTCATTTGGTTTTCTAGCAAGAGTCCTAAACACCATCACTTCACCGACACAGGTTCAACATTCATGGGCCTCAGCGAAGGGGATCATTCGAATAGGTAAGCCAGGGGCTTAGGTGACATGGGGTTGAATGGGTGGTGGCTCAATGATGTTTTGGTCGATGAGGTCCTGGATATCATGGCGGAGACGTATGCACTGGTCGGTGTCATGGCCCGGGCCTTGGTGGTAGACACATCGTTTGGACAGGTCACAGTTAGGTGGTAGAGGATCGGCACGAGGCTGAAGGAGTTGGAGGTGTCCCTTTTTTAGCAGACGGCCTAAGGCTATGGAGGGGGAGATGTCTAGTTTGGCAAAGGTACGGGGTTGCTTTTTCTGGTAAGGGCAACTAGTGGTTTGGTTGGAGGATCGGTATGGCCGATGAGGGTATGCCATGGGTTGGCTGCACAGGGTGTTGACATCCGGGGAGTGTCGGGAGTATTTAGGCCTCTTGGACTGGTGTTGGGGTTCATCCTTCTTGAACTTTTCTTCTATGATGGCATCCTCTATTCTGGTCCCCATTTCAAGCAGCTCTTTGCTAATGCTCCGTGCCATTTTATCAAATCGACTAACCCTTAAACTCAACTGCTCAACCGTGGTTTGTAGCTTGTTCACTTTCTCTTCCAGAGCTTTGTAGGCCATTGGTGGATCGATGATGGTCTGTGCTAGCCCGTGACCAAGATAATGAATTTGGGGAGGTACAACAGTGTCCTTACCCGGGGCTACGATTTTCTGTAAATAGAAGTAAAAGTCCAAATTAGCAGATGCGCGAAACACTTCTTATGGACTCCTATCAGCAAGAGATGATCAGAGTTTTGAAGGATTTAACGATGCAAACCGAGGACGGTTACAGTAAGTATACGGCTTCTGTAGAACGATTGAGATGGGTGGGAATGATGATACGTATGCATTTGATGTGTAGAGACTGACACATGTGAGACTGACAAGACGTGCGTGCAAGCGAACTGACATGAATTGTGTATGCACATGAGACAAGCATGCGGATGCAGGCCCTAATCTATATGATGCCCCTACTTCTAACATATAGCAGTTAAGTAAGTAAGGTCCTAACCATACAGAGTGTGCTAACCTTTCTTTCCAGTATGATCACCAAGGGACAATAGGGATTTCTGGGATATTTTGGGAATTTTGGATAGAGTTTCTGGGAGAAATAAGGATTTTTGGTTGATTTGAACTGAGCTTCTAGGAGAAACTGGTATTTTGGGTATTTCTGAGAAATATGGATAGTATATCTGGGCGTTTCTGGGTGATTTGGGCAGAGTTTCTGGGAGAAACAAGTACCTTGGGTATTTCTGGGAAATTTTGATTTATGGGAAGCTTGGGTAGAGTTTTAGGAGAAACATGGATTTTCTGGGATTTTAAGTGTAACAAGGATACCTGGGGAGTTCAAATAGGATTTCTGGGAGAAGCAGGAAGATTTGGGTAATTCGGACAGGGTATCTGGGGGACACAAGTATATCGGGGTTTCTGGAAGAAACTGAGATTTCTGGGTAATTTGGCGGAAAATAGGGATTTCTAGGAAATCTGGGTGATTCGGACAGAGTTTCTAAGAAAACAGGGATATCCTGATGAGTTGGGCAGAGTTTCTGGAAGAAATAGGGATATATGACGGGAACAGGTGATGATGGTGATCATACTGTCTAGCGAGTTTTCATACTCCTATATCTTAGAACCAACAAACAAGGTTTGCGGTGTATATCTTTGTGAGCATGGAGCAGACATCCTTGTCATGGTGCCTAGGCAGGTCAACTCAATGTGATCACATGTGAGTAATTGCCTTGGGAATCATAAGAAAGAAGTTCCATAAGTGTCTACACCGCACAAGTAATCCCACCAGGGCATACAGCAGTTATATCATATTGTCCTATCTGAAAAGATAAATCAACAGCCCTATGAAAGGTTCTACAGGAATCTATATGCAAAGGCTGGGTTTAGTCAAAGAGGGTCCGTTGACGACAGTTCCAATATACCATCAGAGAGACAGTACGGAAGTGTTTACTCTTTTTGTTATACCTTGGAAGGTACAGTATCAACGGTGACTTGTGCCCTGGCACAGCAAGACCTGAACAATGTCAGCGCCACGTTTCAGACACAGTCGGAGGGGGGAAATGCAATAGTGCAATACGGTGAACCAAACACAGTAAAAAGATGATTTTAAGGATGCTTCTTATGAGTCAAACCTCTGTATTATTTTATTTTAAAATAAAAATCCCCAGCAGAGTCGCCAGATTGTGGACACGCGGGCTTCCACCACTTGCTTGTTTTTGAAATCGTTTTGAAATTGATTTGAAAAAGAGAGAGAAAAGGAAGGTCTGTTGAAAACAAATACAGAGCCGCCACTTGGTTTTTAAGGAACCAAGAAACCTAATTTGACTCACTCAAATGGATAAAGGGCACCGACCCTTCATAACCAAAGAACTTGGTTCGGGGTTTTGGTACGAGAGAGGAAGGAGCCTTTGTCGCGACTAAAACACCCTCAACTTGCCCCGTCTTTCAACGGGCCTCAATTAGCATCCAAATAATCATCTTATACTATGTATGGTTCGACAATTAATACTATGATAGTATATTACATCACATAAGAAAATTTAAAATGGAAGATCTAAAGATAAGATATCATTCATAAGATCTAAGCCAAATATCACACAATGCAAAATGAAAGATCACACAAATAAACCTAGGAAAAATTGTCTAATCATGTATCAAATAATCAAGACTTCCTAATCTGAAGGGGGACATGAATTGTTATTGAAACAAATAAACAAAGAAATCAAAATATACTTAGCAAACTAGAATGATGCATGCTAATCTTTGGGAAAAGAAGATCTCTCAATCCCCGGGACGGATGAGAAAGGATGATTAGATCGAGGGGAAGCAATGAACGTGTGATCATGATCATTCCTTATAATCTTCATAGATTAGGAGTTACAAAAACCCCAAATCTTTGCATGGATGCAATGTATGTATCTAGAATGTGTAAAGGTTGTAGTGTGCTTTGTGTTCATGGATTCCTAGAATGACTTAGAAGTCTAGAATATGTATGAATGTATGAAGGAAATCATCATGGGATATGTATAAATGTAGTATGAACTACTTCCTAAGACATGAGCTAATTTGGAGTGCATGTAGGCATCAAATCAAAGAATGAAAGTTAAAATGTGCTTGCTGTGAATAGTGGACAGAACAGTAACATGATCTTTTGGAAATTGAAAAGAGGGGATAGAAATGTTTTCAATGCATGTATTTTTATGGCAATCTTCCTTATTGTGTCTAGAACACAACCCAAAAAGCCAATCTTTAATAACTATCACAGATTGAGAGAAATCATATATAAAAATAGAGGTCACTCAGAAACAGAGTCCGTACTGTCGACTGAAATGTTGAAAAATCTTAGAAATTGAAAACAAATAATCTAGAGGCCCATTTTATACAGAACGTTTCCTAAGACATTGAAGTTTAAGGGAAAAATAAGTTAGGACCACCCCTTTTGGAAAAATGTTCTGAAAAAGAAGTTGGAGTTCAACCAAGCTGCTGTGACAGCAGAGGCAGAATGTCTGGAAGGAATGTTTGGGTCCAAATGGACCACTTTCAAGTGCTTCCAAGTCAAGCCAAAAATCATGGATGTTCTATAATGAGTTAGAAAGACTTTCCAAGTGGTCTTGCATTCATACATTGAGTATTGAACTCAAAATAATTACTTGAAGTTAAATGACTTACTGTTTTGAGGGTTTTGAGAAAAACAAGGTTTATTTCTTGAAATCAAAATGAGGGGTTTAAGAGGGGGATTTTGAAATGGGGGTTTTGAAAGTATACTTCCAGAACTTGGATGAATATTCTAACCACTTGGAATATCAATTCCTAACTCATTTCAAGAATTTCCCAAGTATTTGCAAAACATGGTTATATTTGGAAACCAAACTCAAGAATCTATGAGAGTATGATACATGAGAGGATAAATGATACATGATATGATATAGCATGCTAAAAGTGGTAAAGAACATGTGCATGGGATATGGGTTCATCTAGATACAAGAGAGTGTTGCATCAAAGTGTGAAAGTCAAAAAGTGAAATATTGTGAATAGTGGACAGACTGTATGCATTACTTTGTAGCATCATAATGGGAGGTCAAACATGCCTAGAAAAATGTGGAAAAAATCAGAGATCATCCTTATTGTGTCTAAAAAACAACCCAAAAAGCCAAACCTCAATAGCTATCACAGATTAAAAGATATAAATTAGAATGTACACATGACTCAGAAATAAAAGCTGCACTGTTGACTGATTTTGTATGATTTGTCATAAATCAAAGAAATGGTTTATGATGACCCATTATATACCAAAAGTTTCCTAAGACACCCAAGTTTCATAAAAAAAAAAAAAAAAGAAAAGATATATGTACAGTGACGAAAACATCCAGAATAAGTGCAAGAAGTCAGGTAAACATTCTGTGAGAACAGAGGCATATTATGAATATGAACTTCTTAAATCCGAAAATAATACTTTCACACTTCTATAATTGATGGGAAAAATTGGAGACAAACTATGATGTCTTAGGAAGATTTTCCAAGTGGTTTCATCATCATAACTCAGGTATTTAATTCAAAACAAATCTTTGAATCTGAACAGCTCATTGTTTTGGATCATTCTTGAAGAAAATGGATTTGGGTTTTAAAATAGAGTTTGAGTTCTTGATTGGGGGTTTTGAAATAGATGTTCAAAGCATGAAATTAAACTCTTGAGATGACCATATAACCACTTAGAACCTCATCCAACCTTGAATCATCAAAGAACTCCCAATATTATTTGCACAGACATAGTTTTGTTTGAGAATATGACTTCAAGAATACATATGAATGTATTGAAGGTAGAATCATCATCCATCAAACATGTCTTTGAGGTCAAGAGCTACTATCCATAAGGATTCACTCTCCTCAAACAACATGTCATCTAGATGATTATGAACAACTAAATAATCAAAGAAAAGTCAAAAAGAAATGAGGTTAAGAGAGAGATGAACATCAAAGTAAACAAGCATTCAAATAGCAATCAATAGTTGATAATCATTGAGATATTGGACTTGTAGCTTCCTATCTCATGAATGCTCAAGAATGGTGGTTGAAAGAAATGCTTGGATGATTGAAGTTTTGATAGCAAACTCAAGTAAAAAGAAAACTACGTCGTTTTGATTTCTAATATATCAAATTGGACCCCCAAAATAAATTACAAAAGTGGACTGTTCTGGGGGAGAGTGCCGCAGCGGCACTGGGCCTGTGCCGCAGTGGCAGTGGGCCAGTGCCACGGCGGCACTGCTCCTTCTTCGTCCAGATAATACTGTTTAGGCCCCCAGAGGTTCCGGTATTCACGAAAAGGCCCTATTTCGTCCGAAATTCACCGAAAATGCATATGAACTCCAAATTGAGGTTGTGATATACCGTTGGAAAGTTAATGGAGTCTAATTTACATAAAAAATAGTTTAGGGATAGGTCACCTTGAAAAGTTTTGCGGTATTCGCGATAAAAGCCGATTTAATCGCCTTTTTCTCCTTCGAAAATTCATAATAAATCCGTTTTAAATCCTGAAATTATGTGTGATATACCGTTGGAAAGCTATTGACCTCTAATATCCATGAAAAATATTTGAAAATTGTTACGGTGCTCCGGTTCTAAATTCAAATTTTGGTAAAACCGGTCAAACCTGGGATTCCCGGGAAGTTCTGGAAACCTCTGGGAGCCCCCAAGAGCTGACGTTTTCGCTCGATTTTCTTTTAAAACTCATTTTAATACTTTCCACATGATTTAGAATGATTCTAGAGAATTTGGACGTTTTCGGTCAAACTTGGTCAAACCTTGGTCAAACCTGTTCAAACCGGTCAACGGGGACTTTCCGGGAACTTCCGGGACTTCCGGGGGTCTCTGGGAGCTGACGATTTCATCTGATTTTACTTAAAAACTCATTTTTTTTTTACTTTTCTTACAACATAGCATGTTTCCAGAACTTTTGGACCAAATCTGGGAGTTTTCGGGCTTTCAGGGGCATTTTGGTCATTCTGAGCATTTTGAGAAATATAGCTAACTTCTAGGAGTCCTTTTGAGTCTTTTTCGATCATTGTGAACCACCAAGCTATGGGTCTCCTAAATCTGATAGCCGACAAAATGGGGTGTCTACACTTACCCATCTTCTAAAAAAAAACCTTACTCAGTTTCTTATCCTGCTTCTTCCATTGTAACTAGTAAATGATAAACTTTCATTCTATTCTTTTGGGGGTATTGATGTCATTAGTCACTTTGGTTGGGCCGGTTCCGGCATGAGGTTTGTCTTTGGCATATCACCAATTAGTTATAGTGGTCTTAAGATACACCATGGTAGCCTATTCGAGTTAGTATGTTCAAAAGAACATCTAAGCAAGGATCTGGATCATCAAGATCTAGATCCACAATTACTAATACAGAGCTTGTTGTGTATATCAGACGCAACAATTGAATGAATGGACAATACCGTCTATTTCTTCAAAACAAATTTATAAAAAGGGATATTTTAATTTTATATATATCTCAAGATCATGTTAAAACAGTAGAACAAGACATTGTTCTAGAAAAGTGAAGAACATACTCTTAGATTACTCAATCTTAGAGATGTTGAAAGCTGTTTGGCTAAATACAAGTATATGCATATAGGGTGTATACAAGTTGGCTTTAAACCTCTTACACTTATAGGTTTAAATGCCAGTATTTTAGCCTATCAAAGAGATGCTAGATGTGCAGATGTTGTACCTGTTGGTCCCGTTTTAAAATTTCAGGGTTTGCAGAAGCGATTAATCTTTGAAAACTCTTTTCAAAAATAGATCTGTTTCAAACCTAGATATGTATGAATATCAAAAATAGATCTATTACCTTTTCATGATCGGTTGGATCCTTACGAGAACTCTTTAGGCAAGATCCAGATGCTACTCCTCCTTTGCGGTTTAGAAATCTTTACTCGTATACTCTTGAAGCTTTTGGATCCTTAGACCTTAGTGATGATCTCTAGGGTTAGAAGAACAGAGAAAAATGTGTGTGTGTGTGTGTGTGTGTATGAGAGTGAGAGCGAGAGAGAGAGAGAGAGAGAGAGAGAGAGAGAGAGAGAGAGAGAGAAAGAAAGGTTCGGCCATGCTTATTAGAGCAAGTACAAAAACTCTCTCTATACATATATTTATACACTCTCTTCCATCTACTAAACCTAGTTGGACTGGGACTTCATAAGAGCTACATGTGGGACCTCTAGGCTCTTCCTAATTGGTTTAAATTAATATAAACTATACCCGGTTAATCTCATTACCCAAACAGTCTAAATTAATTAGTTAATGTCAATTTCACCACATGACATTAACTGTACTCTAAATCAAAAGAGACAAATCACAGAGTAATACCTAGATCTATATGAAATGACATTATTGTCCTTCTACCTTCAGTATTCATAATTATCACTGGGACTAAGCAACACTGTCTCCCAGTTGATAATTACAACTTATATCCTTGAGTCCCCATTCACTTCTCGTAGTTCATCAAACATGTAGTAACATACTTACTGCAAGATTGAAATTCTCAGTGACTAACACAGTGACATTCTCAAGAGAATACTTACTCTGTAACAGAGGGTAGATTCCGTCTTGATTAATATATGTTCCCAATACTCTAGACATGATCATCCAAGATACTCAGGTGTTGATCTTAAAGACCTCACTGATTGGTAAATCAAAACAACCAGACCCAAAGCTTGTGTCCATTATTATCTCAGGATTAAGGACATGTGTCTCATACATGTTTGAGTGTCAATTAACTATTGACAGTTCTTGTCAATGGATTAAACTTAAGGTCCGTCAATCTATCATATACACTAGCATATTAACTTTAGAGTCTTACACTCTTGTGAATGAGATCCATCACTCTATCAAATAGAAGCTAATCATGCTACAGTGTAGACCTGATAAGATATCCAGTCTTATCATCCACTTTGACTGTTTAGAACTCCTAAGGACCATATGATTCATATCTCCCATGAGTAAAACTCTTTCACACAAATGAATCACATCCAATGAAGTTCAAGTATGCCTAACTGCCAATCATCTCATGAAAGGCATACATAATGAAATGTAAGCAATGATATCTATAAATGTATACTAAACTGATGTCCATAATAGTTCAAAGCTAATTGGTTTAAGGGCACACCCCATCAAACTCTAACAATATCATCTTTAATGGGAATAATCCAGACTAGTTTATGTCATGGACCCATTTATTTTGATGTTTATCCCAATTTAACTTTATTACTTTGGGATCCACATATGTTTGAAGCTAATACTTTAAAGATCCAAACACAAGGATTTAATTTTTTATCTGGAGCAAGCACAATTAGTGTCACTTATAGGATTTATTACAAAGTAATGAATACTCTATGTCCTAATGCTGTGCTAAGAAGTAAACCAGGCAAAACTGTAGTTATAGACAGTAATCGTCTTACTACCAATATTGACACACCAACGTTGATAAAATGGGAAGAGATTAATTTTCCCACAGACTGAACAGTGCCAAATGCAGTTCCACCTGGTCAGATACTTCTAACCCAAATTGATCAAATCACCCAGACTAGATATGGATATGAGGCAATTTTAATTGAAACATGATCTGTTGAAATTAAACATTTCTACCTCAACTCTAAAGATGTTAAGAGTAATATCACCCATTCTAAGTGTTATATTGTTAGGGTTCTTCGCGCTAATGAGTGGGGATTAAACCCTGCCCAGGCAAAAACTCTCAAAATGAACGGAGTGACCTATAACTACTGGGATTATATTAAAGCATGGAATTGTGCTTTTTATTATCAAAACCCTTTACGAAAACATACTTGGCTTTTTCGTAATTAATGATGAAATTGTCAAAAAATCTGAGTTCAAGACTGCTCTTGCTTGGTTTTATCATTGGTGGGAAAAAATGGGTCCAGAGGTTAGTATTGTTCCAAGAGAACTCCTAGACTATTTCACCACTTGGTTTGATTTCCATCCATTTCTTATGGGGGAAAATGTTATAGATCCTCCCATAGGAAAAAACACTTTATTTTTCTTTACTGAATTCAGATTAGTGTGGATCTAGAAATGGGATCTCCAACAAGGAGTTGATAATCAAAAGTTATCAATACTTCAGAGAACTTTTTGGTTCAAATGGTGGAGCGGGTTTGTCACAGCCTGGTCCCACAATAGTAGAACCGGAGCCCGTGGCACGCCACCGAGGCAAAAACAATTCATTAACGTTCCCAAAGTCTTAGTTTAAGAACATGCAGCGGAAAAGAAACATAACTCTCGTTCTAGTACGTACCAGAGCCAATCAAAAATAAACCTTTCGCTCGGAGGCTTCAAAATTCAATCCAATTAATTCCTTCGAAAGGGTCCCAAAAGAGGCTTAAGTTTGTAATTAGAACATTTGAAAAAGTTTGGAAGTAAGAGAACCAACCGGGCTGGTAGGGGGTATTTCGACAGGTCGATCGTCCCTCTCGACCGGTCGAAAGTCCCATCGACCAGGTGCCTTTGCTAAAGTTTCAAACAGAGGGGCATTCGACCGGTCGAATTGGTATCTTCGACCGGTCGAATTTCCCTTTGACAGCAAACCACTTGGTTTTGTCCAACTTTCGACGCGACAAAAAGTACCATCTGCAAATCTGTTTCTTCCGAAACTATGGAAGGTATTTAAACATATATAACAGCATGTCACACTAAGGAAACATTTACAAAACTCGTTAAAGACACGTTTGGCACAAATCTCAATAGTGCTACAAGTCTTAAAAAAAACATGAACTATCAACTCATTTACGTACTTAAATCCAAGCTCTTGAGTTCTTTTACAACTCCAAAATATCAAAAGACGTACATGATATATTATAACGTTTCAGAACATATCCAGAGCTTCTATGTTCTATTACAATACTATCATCCGATTCTATTACAAGTTCTTAATGAAAACAAGTTAAACAATCATTTCTATTACAAAACAATGAGATAACCAAGATGAGTCACCTTCTAAGTGAACCCCCAACATCTCGTGATCACTTTCCCGATTCCTTACCGGCATTAACACCTGAAATGGTTATTTGAATAACCACACATATTCGATTTGTTTAAGCTAACGCTTAGTGAATAAAACAACAATGCACATGAATGATAAATATGCTCGCATTCACATCTCTACATTTCATACTAGTCTCCGGAGTCCCACGTGTACGTTCCACACTCCTAATTCGCGGCTCCTCGCCAATAAGTCCACACGAAAAGGTAAGACCTACGTTTCTTTTCTTCAAACGTGAGACCTTATGCCTATAACGACTTCACAACGATGGCTTGATACACGTACTCCTTTGACCCAAATAACAACTAAACATGCTCAAATACATTTCACAGTGTCACGCCCCGACGTAGCATAAATAAGGAAAGCGTTTAATTTTCTTTATGGACCCGTAGGTCGCAACAGTTTGAAGGATCGATTCCGTCCCAAACGTCGAACAATAATAAACAATAATAATTAGAGCAGAGCAATCAAGGCTTACAAAAGTTTTACTAACTTATTACATCTTACGATACGGGGTCAACTAAGGCACAGACCGCCTTAACACAAAACAATAACTTATCATCTATTACAGTCATCCTTATAAACATACAGTTAAAACTTAAAACATATAACTTAAAATATGCAATGATGATAACAGTTTCTCTCCCAAAAGCAGCCGTTCTCAATTAGCATAGTCATAAGATTCCTCCTGATAATAATCTGAAAAGCCTGAACACGAATGTCCAGGACGCATCAACGTCGTCAGCTTCGAGAAGCTGGTGAGTATAAAAAAAACATAACTTTAAATGTAACACATACCCACCTACCTTTTTCCATTTTTCCAATTTTGTTAAAACAACAGTTTAACCATAGGAAGATTTCAATTATAAAAGTAACAGGGAATATATTTAAAAGTCGTTCATTCATTTGAAACAAATGATCGTGTATGAGACAATGCACCACGTTCATCTTACCGACTCTTTTCTCTCGACCAAAACACAACAACCCACTATCTCACTCCAGTATCTTTGAAACACTAAGGTAGCCACACTTTAGCAACGGGGTGCCAGGGAATGTCCAGTTTGCCTCACACTTTGGTCCGGGGTACCAGGGAGTGTCCAATGCCTCACACTTTGAATACCTAAATCGCCATGCAAATACCGGAGGAACCATCACGCAGTATCCAGACTCGGGTATCAGGGAGTGTTCGTAGGCCACACTTTAGCACTACCATGGGTGCCAGGGAGTGTCCAAGTTCGGCGTCACACACTTTAACGCTACCATGGGCGCCAGGGAATGTCCAATTTTGCCACCGTCGTATTACAAAGATACTCTCACCGCAATCTCAACACGTCACACTTTGGTACACCATAACCAGGGAGTGTCCACCACACAATCTCAATCTCAATCTCATACTCATACTCTTCCCACACTGACCATTACTCCTTTTCCACACTGACTGACACCCACATGCATGTACCACTGACTCCACATGTATGTCATGAATTTAAACATAAAAGAATTCGCTGAATTAAGAGAACAACGTACGCAAGGGGATTGATAAGTCATAATACATTGTTTTAATCTTTCCAACATAACCAATGGTATTCTGTTTTAATAAAATTTTCAAACAGAACCTTAGCAGTGCTTTAAAATTTATCCAAACAGTCCCTTATACGAAAACACACAAAGACTAGAAACTGCCAGAAGTAGCGCGCGGGTCGCTCGCACGATATGTCGCTCGCCCGGGCCGCTCGCGCGACCTGCCCATTTTCGTTTTATTATAAAAACCTTTTCTTGCTGCCTGAAATCAGACACCTCGCGCGCGCGGGTCGCTCGCGCGACCTGCCTATTTTCATTTTATTTTATAAAACCTTTCTGTCTGCCTGAAACCACGCGGATCGCGCGCGAGGGGTCGCTCGCGCGGGCCGCTCGCGCGATCGTGGCGCGAGATGAAGCAGAGGCTTCGTCTTCTTCGTCAGAACTGCTCTGTTTCAGCAATTCAGGGGTCTTTTGACCCATTTCCAAATCCGGAAGCAATTAGGGCATGTAATATATGAAATTCTTCAGTTTTTCACAAGGATTAAGAATCTACAACTAATTTAACATGATTCCATCTATAACTCATGAATTTTATGAAAAACTAAAAGTTTGACATAACTTAAATTATAGTATACTTACTCATATGACCAAATTGGGTCCTAATATTTCAAACATGGCATATATGATATGTAATCTATCATATTTCATTTTAAAAACAGATTTTGGTTAACTTTGAAAAATTTTGATTTTCAAAATCAAGCTCCCATGGAGGAATTAACAATGGTGGTTTCCAAATCAAGCTATATAAACAAAATTAAGACATGATTTACATTGGGAGTGAGTTAATAATACTCACAGATGATTAGAGATGAAGTGTGTGTTGAGAAAGATAAGCAAACTAAGAATTTCAAACCCAAGCTTTGGCTATGGGGATTGTGTAGCTTTATCTCTCCAGAAAAAAATTCAGCAATATAACTCTCTAGCTCTCTCTCTTTTCTCTCTGAGATGTGTGTGCAGAATGTGAAGTGCCCAAGGTGTATACATATAGGAGAAGGAATTGTTCAACTTGGAGCCCAAGTAGTGTCCTCCTTACTCAACAAATGGGTTACAATTCTAATTAACTAAAACTTCCAAATACACATACGTACACACACAGATTATATCCACACAACTTGATGTAGGATGGTTTAGATGAACTTTAAGTTGATATAGAGGTTCATATAGGTTCCTAGGGGGTAAGTGTAAGGTGTTTGGGTAATACCACTTATGGCACTAACAATGAGCATCCACAATTGCATTTCCAAACAAAGCCTCAACAATGATTAGTTTGCCATAATTGGAAAGTAATGCATAGTCACATCAAACTTTACGTCAAATCCAAAAACTGTGCAAGTTAAACGCGACGCGGACTGTTTTAAACACAAACTGGTATTTTCGTGGCGCGGTGTTCGTCACAAAAATACAGAAAATTCATTTTAACGTAAGAAATGGTTTTCTGGTTTTATAAAAATACAGTTTGAAATAAAAGAAAATATTTCCACCGTTTTGAAATACAGACTTTGAAATTCAACACAAGTATTGCTAAAGTTCATAAAATCGCATTTTGACCCCAAAAGAATTACAAGGTGCAACAAAATAGGCCACAAGGTGGTAAAACATGACCATTGAAATAAAATGAACACAGATAATACCAATTAAATATGGAAATTCAAATTAAATTTACATGAAATGCAGGTTATTACACACAGTGCATTCGACATATATTTCACCGTGTTATTGGGCATACTTATCAATATAGTTGCCTAATATGAACTACATAATATATCTCTATAATTAACACATGCTTTTCATATCAAACATGAATACATGTCAAGAAATCGTTCCAAAACATATAGTTGAATCACTCACCTCCAATTTATGCTTCTAAAATACAATCCAAGGAAAACACTAGTACAAAGAACGAGCAGTAATCCTTCTAGTACAATTCCTATATATCATAATTCCAATGATCAACTTTTTAGGAAGATTCTAGAAAAAGAGTTTTTGAAAAACTTAGCCAAACAAGGTCTAACGGATGTCAAAATAAAGCCCTTACCTCAAGGAGTTCGAATATGAAATTCGGGGAAAAACAAACTTACAGAACGTCGTCGATTTGTGCCAGAAAGCTCTAAGCAACCAAATCCCCAAATCTCTTCTCTTGAATTTCTAATTTAGGGTTTGAACATATGAAAATATCTCATGAGTTTTTATATATAGGCACGACTCTCGAGAATTACATTTAACTCCCCGCGAGTTCTCAAAACTCCTAATCAGTCTCCGAAACTTTCTACATAGCTTCACGAGTGAAAATTAAAAAGTATAAAAGTTTTCAACCTAAGTTCCGTTTGGGTGCTAAAATGAAAATTTCTACATGATTTTACGAAATTGCTAATTAGCTTACCAATTCTAAAGCGTGTTAATTCGTCCTCACCAGGATACCAAAATTAACAACATAAACATAATCTAAACCAGAAATAATACAGATAGTAAAATATACAGGTAAACATTTATTTCCAAATAAACATTTAAGGTATTCCACAATGAACGTCTCATACTCGGAGAGACTTCACAACATCAAACACTCATTCAACACCGTCTCAATGGGTTCTCTTATACAGATACCCAAATCGACTCGTGAGTCAAAACTCACTCAAGCATGTGCTAAAATGCATAATACATCACATTATCATGCATGACAATGTAATGGAATACAATAACACAATTACGGGTGTTGTAATTCTCTTTCCCTTAAAAGAAGTTTGTCCCCAAACTTGTACCTCATGTATTGAAAATGTGTGGATACTGAGTACGCATCTTCTCCTCTATTTTCCATGTCATCTCTTTCGTCGTTTGGCTATGCCATAACACTTTTACCTTTGATATCACCTTGTTTCGTAAGACTTGATCCTTTCGATCCAAGATCTCTACTAGATACACAACATACATCAAATTAGGGGTGTCATTTGGAACGGAAATTCCGATTCCGACCGATTTCGATCCGAAAACTTCCGGTTTTGGCAACTAAATATGCATTCCGAATTTTTGAATTTCCGAATTCCGAAAATTCCGAAAAAAATCGGATCGGATCGGAATTGGAATTGTTTTTAGAATTTCGAAAATTCCGAAAATTCTCCGAAAATATTCCGAAATTGTATTTTCTGAACTTTTCCGAAAATATTCCGAAATTTTCCGAAAAATTTCTGAATATATTCCGAATTTGTATTTTTCGAAACTTTTTCGAAAATATTCCGAAATATTTCAAAAATTGTTAATCCCACATCGAAAAAACACAAAAAAAAAAATGGGATGTAATGTGCTTCTATAAAAGGCCTACAAGTCTCAAGTGAAATCTCATTAAGCTTGAATTCTGAATATTCCGAAAACAATCCGAATATTCTGAAAAATTCCGAATCTGATGAAAATTCTGAGAATTCCTAAATTTCCGAAATTTTGGAATCGGAAATAATTTTGAAATTTCCGAAATTTCGGAACGGAATTCGGAATGTATTTTTGGCTTCCGAAAATTTTGGAATTTTTTCCGAAATGGGTGTTTTCGATTCGTTCCGGCCGAAACACACCCCTACATCAAATCTCTTAGAATCTCATTCGGCGTCGAAGTCATCACTTGCTCTCTATCTTTCGCTAAGTGTTTACGTAACAATGATACATGAAACATGTTATGAACTTGAGCATACTCACTTGGCAAGTTCAATCAATATGCGACAGGTCCAACTCTCCTAATGATCTCAAAAGGTCCTACACACCTCAGATTGAGTTTCCCGTATCTTCCAAATCTAGTAATCCCCTTTGAAGGTGACACCTTCAAATACACCAAATCTCCCACATCAAATTCCATGGTCATCTATGCTTGTCAGCATAACTTTTATACCTACTCTGAGCTGTCAGTAATCGTTGTCTAATTACCTTTATCTTATCTGTCATCTCTTGCACAATTTTTAAAGCGATAGGAAGTGCGAAGACTTAGTTGTTCGAAGCGGTAGAAAGTGCGACGATTTCATCAAATGGTCAACGATCACCCAAATAATAGCATTAGATTTCTTAGAGCTCGGAAACCCACTAACACAGTACATTGTAATGTGTTCCCATTTCCATTCGGCCGTCAGTAACAGTTGTAACAATCCCGAAGGTACTTGGCGTTCAGCCTTTACTTGCTGACAACTTGTACATCGTGAAACGTAGCATGCTATTTCTCTCTTCATTCCTGGCCACCAATAAACATGTCTCAAGTCTCTATACATCTTAGTGCTTGCCTGATGAACGGTATACTTTGTATTGTGCGCTTCCTCTAAGATACTATGTTTCAAACCTTTCTCGTTAGGTGCACAAATTCTACCCCTCATTCTCAAGACATCGTTTTCAAAAGTGAATCCCGATATCAGAATCTTATCACAAATCTTCTTCAAAGTCATGTCTTGAAGTTGTTTCTCCGTGATCTCTTGAATCAAGAGTGGTTGTGCCACAATCGTCGACATCAAGCCACTTTTAATCCTCAGAATCACTTCTTGTTCTAAATTCTCCATATCTTGAATCAATTCTCTCTAAGAAGTCAAGTCTAAAGCTACGCTGGTTGGTGTCTTATGACTAAGAGCTTCGGTAACTACATTCACCTTGCCTGAATGAAACTGAATTGACACATCATAGTCCTTCATCAACTCTAGTCATCTCATTTGCCTCATGTTCAAATCTCGTTGTGTGAACAAGTACTTTAAACTCTTATGATCCATATATATCTCATATTTCTCCCCATACAAATAATGACGCCAAATCTTCAATGCAAAAACCACGACGGCTAATTCTAGATCATGTGTCAGATAGTTCTTCTCGTGCGGTCTAAGTTGTCTTGACACATATGCAATGACCGTGTCACCTTGCATAAGAACACAACCTAAACCTCTATATGAAGCATCACTGTAAATGACAAACCCTTCAGTCCCTGTCTGAACGGCTAAGATTGGTGCTTTCACTAGTTGACTCTTCAACTCTTGATAACTTTTCTCGCATTCCAGACTACATACAAAAGCAACATCTTTCCTTATCAACTGTGTCATCGGCATTACTATTCGTGAAAAGTCTTTTACAAACCTCCGATAATAACCAGCTAATCCTAGGAAACTTCAGATCTCTGTTACATTCATCAGTCTCAACCAACTACTTCTATCTTCTGAGGATCTATAGAAATTCCTTTCGCTGATACTATGTGTCCAAGAAAAGCAATTTCCATTAACCAAAATTCACACTTCTTCAATTTTCCAAACAACCTCTTCTCGTGTAGTCGGTGTAGGGCTAATCGCAGATGGTGTCCGTGATCTTCAGTACTCTTGGAATAGATTAAGTTATCATCTATAAACATAATAACAAACTCATCCAAATAGTCCTTGAAAACATGATTCATCAAATATATGAAAGCTATTGGTGCATTAGTCACTCTAAATGGCATAACCAAAATTCAAAGTGACCATATCTAGTTCTGAAAGCTGTCTTCTCAACGTCTTCCTCATTGACTTTCAACTGGTGGTAACCAGATCTCAATTCAATCTTCGAAAATACCTGAGCCCCTTGCAACTGATCAAACAAGTCATCTATTCTCGGCAACGGATATTTGTTCTTGACGATCAACTTATTCAACTCTCGGTAGTCGATGTACATACGCATTTTCCCATCCTTCTTCTTCACATACAAGACTGGAGCTCCCCATGACGAAACACTAAGTCGGATAAAATATTTCTCAAGTAGCTCATGTAACTGAACCTTCAATTCTTTTAATTCTTCCAGTGCTATTCGATACGATGCCTTAGATACCAGTTGTGATCCTGGTACTACTTCTATCATAAACTCAAGCTCTCTTTTAATCAATACATCGAGTAACTCAACAGGAAAAATATCTAAAAATTCTTAAACTATTGGAATGTCTTCTACTAATGCTCTAAGAACTCTTGTGTCAACAATCGAACATAAAAAAACCCGAACAACCTTTATTTAACATCTTACTTGCATGAATTGTCGATATCAAATACGACCGTACGATCACACCCTTACCCTAAAAAATAAACTCTTCTTGACCTGACAGATGGAAATTAACCCGTTTCTGCTCACAATCAATTCTAGCTTGATTGACTGATAACCAATCCATGTCCAAGATAACATCAAAGTAGTTTACTGTCAACGGAATCAAATCGACACTCAAGACCTTATCACCTATCTTGATCTCACACGACTTAAATACTGAAAAAGTTACTAACAGTTCACTAGTGGGTAATGATATGCACAAGTCATATCTTAGCGGTTCAGACTTAACAGTTAAATGCTTAACAAAATCATGAGACACAAATGAATGCGTTGAACTAGAATCCATGAGTATATGTGCCGGATATGAATAAATAGGAAGAATACATGATACAACCGTATCATTCGTATTCCCAGTCCTAAGCTGGAAATATCGCCCTTGCTGTTGTGCGACTCCTTTCCCTTTATCCACTCGTGTTTCTGTCCTTGATCCGCTTGGCACACTCGATGCCCCGGTACTCATTCCCGGTTGTCTCTTACTCAGACAAATCTTCACTATATATCCCAGTTGGCCACACTCAAAACATTTTCCCCTGAACTCTGGGTTGTAGCTCTTGGTGTTTAAGGTTACGTTCGGTGTAGTAACATTTGCGTTCGAAGGATAATTTCGGGATCTGTGCCCTAACTGCTTGTAAAGATAACACATGCTTAATAGGTAGCAAGTCCCTTTGTGTCGTAGGTTACATGTTGGGCATAACGGTCTCGAGTCTCCAGTGAACGTACTCCTCCTTGGCTACCCACATACGATCCTGAACTTTGCGTAAACAGTTTCTTCGCATTCCCTTGACCCTTCTCTTCCCTTGTTGTCCTTGTCAATATCGATCGAAACTTTTCTCAGCGATATGAGCAGCTTCCTCAACCAGAGAAACGGTTGGGTGTTGCAACATATCCACATGGCTACGGATATTCTCCCTAAGCACTTCCTTAAACTTACGAGCTTTATCCTTGTCAGTTGAAACTATAGTTTTCCCAAAATATAATAAAGCATAAGAATGAAAAATGTACTCACTCACAGTTATGTCCCCTTGGACTAAGCTTGCAAACTCTTGACATTTCTAAGTATGAGTAGACCGCAGAAAGAAACGCTTGTTGAACTCATCCTTAAATGCCTCCCACGTAGTTGGCTTCCCTTGCTCTAGTACATTATTCCACCAATTCAATCCTTCTCCCATTAAAGTATTGGATGCGCAAAGAATTTTCTCTTCATTAGTGCATATCATAGTACGGAAATGCCTTTCCATGTCCATCATCCAATGATCGGCCAAGTCTATGTCAACTTGTCCATGGTACAAAGTCAGTTTTCGTTTATGGAATTGTTCTACAATCGTGTGTTGAGGTCGTGGTACTAGTGGTGCATTTATGTAAAGAACTTCAACTGGTGGGATCTGAATGTTCATCTGATCTCATTCGCTTATGGCTTGAACAAAGTTTCCCACCTTATTCACTATTTGATCCATTCGCGAATGCGGTGTAGAAACTAGTATTTTTGCGCCCCTAATAATAAATAAAGTGTCGGTTTTTATTTATTTACTATGGATTTAATTTTAGTTGTGGTATTATTCGAATTATTAAATAATACTTGTGTTATTAGTTGTTAACTCAATGCCATTTTATTTTTACTATTATGTATCATTTTTAGTTGTAGCATTATTTCCATAAATGAAAAATACTTATATTGATTAATTCTAATTACGTGACATTAATTATGTGACCCTTAGTAGTTTTAATTAGTATTTTTTTATGCTTAAAACTGTGCCCCTAAGTTACCCTAGAATTTGGGGTTAAAACCATTAATAAAATATTTATCACGTTGCTTACATTTTTTTCGTCCCTAATATTTATTTGAGTATTTTTCTAGACTACCAGGACCAACCTAACTGGACTAACTGAACCAAACTGATTAACCAAACTAACTATATTATTTGCATGACTAATTGCAGTCACTTCTAAACCAGCTGTAAATTCTACCTTTATACTCATTCACTTATCAACTTGCAAGGTAACTGATTGAGACTATATTTATGTTCACACTTGCCTTACTAATTTCATTATATACTCACATAGTTTGCAAGCAAAACTCACATACACTTCATTTTGAGGAAACTCTCACAGATTTCTCTCTTTCTCAGATCATATACACCTATATACAACTCTCTCAATCACAAGAACACACAAGGACATTTTATATTTTGGAAATCAAGGTCAGTAGCAAAGAAGTATAAACATCGCACTAAGCTCTAAGAAAAGCCATTGCCACTAAGCTCAAAGCTTGAACTTATATTACAGAATTTACTTTATTCGGCAAGTCTCACAACTCAATCTAACATTCGGTGTGTCTCTCGAACTCATTTATAATGTAATATTAGTCATTGCGTACAAGCCCAGGGTATCAATTTACACCTACATACAACTCATTTATAATGTAATATTAGTCATTGCTGTAAATTCTATCTTTATACTCATTCACTTAACAACTTACAAGGTAACTGATTGAGGCTATATTTATGGTCATACTTGCCTTACTAATTTCATTATATACTCACACAGTTTGCAAGCAAAACTCACACACACACTTTATTTTCAGGAAACTCTCACAGTAGCTCCATCTCTCTCTCGGATCATATACACCTACATATAACTCCCTCAATCAAAAGCACACACAGGCACATTTCTATATTCCAGAAATCAAGGTCAGTAGCAAAGAAGTATAAACATCACACTAAGCTCTAAGAGAAGCCATTGCCATTGAGCTCAAAGCTTGAGCTTATATTACGAAATTTACGTGTTTCTTTGACAAGTCTCACAGCTCAATCTAACACTCGATGAGTCTCTCGAACTCACTTATAATGTAATATTAGTCATTGTGTAAAGCCAGGGTATCAATTTTAGAGATATACGTATATATATACACATATATAGTTTTGAAGGTACAAAAATGGTGGTCCCACCAAACTCAACGAAAATGATTTCTGTAAATTGGAAATGAAAGATTACATCCCCAGTAAGCTCTGTTTCAAATATTAGACCTTAATTTGCAATAGTTGCGACGTACGGCGAAATTGTAGTTTCGGCGACTCTCATATTTTCATCAATAAGTAGAGGTACGCTAGGAATTAGGAATTAGGAATTAAGACTTATATATTCGTAATCTACGCAGAAAAACAAAGAGACTGATATATTATACTTGCTGTATCGTTCAGATTTATAAAACTCGTATATGCTCTACAGCTGTACAGTTCTGAGGAAGAAGACGACCCAAGACCGGTCTCGACCATGACCAGTCCCGCATAAGTATAAGGACCAGTCATGACCATGACCGGTCACGCTAGAAGATCAGGACCGGTCCTGCACCTCTGTGACAGAATGATCTGTTTCACTAGGCAGTTTCTCCAGTTTCTCCAGTTTCACTGAATAGTGCTTTCACTGCATGTTAATTCCATTCATGAAGTAAATCATTTCTCCCTTCCATTTACTATTTTACTTTTCTTCCCTCCATTTATTATTTTACTTAAAGTAAATCATTTCTCCCTTCCATCTACTATTTTTACTTTTTTCCCCTCCATTTATTATTTTACTTAAGTCATTAATGTAATTAACGAAATACCTCCCATTTGGATTCAATAAAAATACTTTTAAAAATCAATATCTTATAGATAAAAAGTCAACTTTTTCTCTGAAGGCAAAATTACCGATTTTTGCACAATGTATGATATTGAGACATTATTTTTACTAGGTTCCCTTCTTTTTAAAAATTCTTAAAAATCATATTTGATATATGGGGACCTAGATGAACTATTCGTGGGACTTTTAAACTCTTGAATCAAAAATCTTATTTTTGACTATACTTCGCCCGTTTTGGCCATTCTGGGTCAACGGTTGACTTTTTTGGACTAAGTTGTTTTAATTCATAATAATCATATTTTTAATTAGCTCTAATACCTCTATACAAGGATAGGAATCTGTCGCTCTGAATACCATTTGTAGTAATCAAATATAAATAATTCTAATACCATATTAAAGAAGTATAGAAAACGCTCCGATACTTTTATAAGAAAATATGTAAAGAGAGAACAAGTCCTACGGCTGCTCTGATACCTTTATATAAACGAGAAAAATAATAAGCTACACATTTGCATAGTTGAGTTGGTAGAAGTTAACATGCATGGTGTGTGATGGTGAGATTGGAAAAGTCAAGAGAGGATGTCTTGGTTGTGGTAGCATTAATTATCCCAGGCCGCTTGAGATACGACAGGTTAATTAGGAAGGATTGAGCCCAGGCCGCTTTAGATACGGTAGGCAAGTCAGAGTCTTGTGATAGCCTTAATTAGTCCACGCCTCTTTTGATATGGTAGGTAAGTTTGGTGGTAGCTTTAAATTATTTCAGGCTGCTTCAGATACAGTAGATCAATTAAAGTATTCCGCCGGTTATTATAACCTTGAATGTCTAGGTACGCCCAGGCACCCAAATATAATAAACATAGCGACAGACCTTCTAAACTAATGGCATTGCGCCGGATGGTTTGTAATACCCGTAAAAATTTCTACGACAATAATACGGATCCCCATATTGTGTTCATATTAAAATCCAGCATTTTAATTTCCCGAACCTGTACGCGTAGTTAATTATTTAATAGCTTAGACTGTAAGTTTTACCTCGGACTGACATTTCACGTATACCCGTAAAATATGTCCGAGGAAAGGACTGGATTGCACGTAGAATTGAGCGACGACTAAACCTACACTTATGGAAACTTTTGTACATTTAGAATCTTCCCTAAATGGCCTAAGGTACTAACCACTCCCTATTACCCATTGGGTATCTAACCTACCCAATTCAAACCCACATAAACCCCCGGATTTTCCACACCACCCCAAACCGGCGGCCACTTTCTTTGAGATGCCATTCACCTCAACTCCTCCCAATCTCATCCATCCTGTCCACATCTATATCTGTGTAGGTGTATAAGTAGTAGTGTATAGGAGAGTGGAGAGGGAGGGAGACGCAGAAGAGAGGGAGAGGAAGCTCGTCGGAGGTGTATAGAGGGAGAGAACCCGAGAAACCCCCACAAGTAAATCCCATACCCCTAAATTCTCTCTAGACACTCACACCCTCTCACACGCCCTCCCTAGACCTCCATGCACGCCCAACAGAGCCTGAGCTCGTCGTTAACCCCGACATCTCCATTAAAGCTTCACCATGTAAGCTTGAAAATTCAAATTGAACCAAATCCCATTTTTATGGTATCAAACGAACCCTTAGGTCCCCAGTAGACCCCTTTTGATTCAGTTTTAAGTTTGGTGCACCCTAGGTAGGCCATGCATAGCGTTATTCTCCAAAATCTGAAAAAGAATAATTCTATGGTAGGTCTAATAAACGAATCAACCACCATTCCATTCCATAGTATGTTGTAGAGGAGTCCAAACCGAACGTTTTGGCGTTGGTTTCATCAATTTACGTGGAGAGGGGAGAGAGAAACGAGCGTTGGAATTTTTTCGGCGAAAACGAGCTCGCCGGCGGCAGACTGGCCTCACCGGAGAAGACGCGACCCGTTTAGGGTTCGGGTTATATCGTTTACCCGTCGGGTCGGGTCGGGTAGATAAATGGGTGGGTTAGTCTGTTAGTTTTAATGGATAGTGGGTTCGGGTTATAACAATGAATGGGTAGCGGGTCGGATCTTTTAAGTTGGATCAATCGGAGAGTGTTAATGGGCGACCCGTGGGCATGGGTTCGGATCTGGGTTAACCCACGGGTTTTCCTGTTAATCATAATTAATTATTTTTATATCCTTGATTAACCTGTTAATCCTATTTAGGGTCTTAATAAGCGGTTTTATTAATAATTAGTTATTATATTATTCTGTTAATCAGTATTAGGCCATTAATAATCCGGGATTAACAATAATTCACATTTTATTAATTAGTTAATCAAGATTAGTAATTTTATAATTTGTTTTAGAATTATTAATGTTTAATTATTCTGTTAGCCTTAATTAAGGTTTCATTAATCTGTTTTTAATGGTTAATTATTCTGTAAATCCCCATTTAATATTTTAAATTCTGTTTTAGTAATTATTAATATATATTAACTAAGATTAGTATATATTAATCAAGATTAGTATATAAATATATTATTTATAATATATTTTGTATTAATAAGTAAATATAAATATGTATAAATGATTTTAAATTGTTTTAAAAATCTACTATAGCTTCAATAATACTATAAATTATATTTTAATAAATTGTAGTATTATTTTTGGTAATAACCTTATATTATGATAATATGAATTATCATTATATGTTATACTTATTATTTATTGGTTTAAATAAATAATAAGTAAAATATTTTAAATTAAAATAATTAGGTGATAAATACCTAATGATCCCTTTTCAAGTATAGGAAAATTATATTAAATTTTTCTAAGGTCTAGCACCTCTATATTGTAAATTAATATTTACAAAACCCTAGCTTTAATATTTTAATAATTATTAATTACTTATAAAATATCCGTTTGGTTGTATTTTAATTATTTAAAATACCAAACGAGCCCCGAAAATTATGGAAAAAATACTACTAGCCTAATTTAAGGCCTAGTATTTAATAAAAATATTTATGAGAGTCATATGCCTCTCTAAGCTATATTTTATAATTATGGGACCCCTCAGTCTATTATTAGACGTTTTAAACTTCAAAAATTCGTAGTAAATAAACCGTAGCTCAGAAAAATACGCGGTCAGTTCCCAGAGTCTTAGAATAATGTCTAGACTATTCCCTTAAAGTTTGATGACCTTTCGACACTGTCAAAAATACAGCTTATCTTTAGGGCCCAAACTGGTATAGAAAACCCAGCCTTTTATGCGACGGACTCCGATTTGAGTCTAGTCAATGGCGTTAGACTCAGAATGATGTCTAGATCATCATGTTGAGGTTTAGGAACCCACCCGGCACAATTACCATTATGCCCCTGATTTAGTAGACTTATTAATCTATGTTCTATGTAATCTTAATGCTTTGTAGGAACCGTTACGCTTGTCTTTACGCACCCGCATCGAGGTGAGTCGTCATAACTCACTTGGTATATTATAGAATTATTCTTTGATCATATATGTATGCCCAGTACGTCCTGTGTGGACGATACTGATAAATATTAGTATTGTAAATGTTGAGATTATTTCTTATATAATGAACGCATGTTAGTTAACTATACTCCATGCTTAGTTAATGACCGCTGATATTCTTGGTTATCATGATTTCTATTTCTATAGTCACATGAACATTCACATGAACATGGTCGAGTCATGATGTCTATATTGACGTCTGCATGGTTAGTCACGGGGACTAACCCAGTCATTTTGTTATACATGTTGAGTGGACCGTAGTGGTCCGAGTGGTACAGTCAACTAAATGGGAACAACGATGAAACTGCTATAGGGCCCTGCTAGGCGACGATAGCCAGAGTTTCCATTGAAAACATTGAAGTTATGCATGAATTGATGATTGATACGCTATAGGGCCCTGTTAGGCGACGATAGCAATGCATCCATCAGAATACAATAGTTACCTTTCAAATGCTATAGGGCCCTGCTAGGCGACGATAGCGCTGTAACTATTCTATTCTCCTGGCAAGGTCACGAGGACCTAAGAGTCCAATGATTATACTCTTTTTAAAACCAAAACTGCTATAGGGCCCTGCTAGGCGACGATAGCAACGTAATCATTCTACTCTGAGCTAACGGCATTACACTAGTAATGTAACAAGTCACATGAGTCGGTTGTGGTGTTCATGGTCGAGTTAAAGTCGAATATATCGATAATGCATTATGTCATCATTCTACATGTCGTGTACTCATTAATGTTGTTTCAAGAGATGTTGTACTGTATATCCTTACCTGTATTAGGAGTGATCGGTTAAGACGTTCTCACTTAGCTTCAAAAGCTAACGGCTCCTTCCCTGCCCTGGACTTTTTACGTCTAGGTTATGATGAGGAGAACTATCAAGGTAACAATGAAGATGCATATCACTATCCTCAGAATGGGAATTATCAGGAAAGTGATCCTGAGGCAGACTATCAGGAAGAGCCTGATAACGAAGGTTATGGGTTTGCCAGTTAGAAAGAGGACCCTGGCCTATTTCCGCATTAAGTCTTCTATTACGTTTTAATTATCTTTTGGTTGATGTAATATTTAAGTGGCGTAAATCGCCCAAACTTATCTTTTGTGGTTTTCATTTGGAACTGCTGTAATAACTGTAGGAGCAAAACACTTTAAGTTCCCCCATGAATACCAATAGACGCTTTCGTAAATTCCTTACTCTGATATATATATTTTGTTAGTATGTTGCACGGACAGGTCAGTTTTATGTAACTCGCCATTCCCTACGAGTCCAGAAAGGAAATTTTAAATTTTCCCTATTTTTGGCTACTCCGGGGCGTGACATGGTTCTAGGTGAACCGAATGAGTCAAGAGATCGTGGTCGAGATAAATGAGTCAGTGAGATGAGATGGTTTCATTGTTCATGTACGGTCTTAAATATTCATTTCCCAACTATTAGTAATTGATATTGTGCGATGACTGGAAGAATGGATTAACCATACTCTACGGTACTAAACATTTATAATAATTGTTAATGTACTTTTATATACATTGCTTGCGTGTTCGTTATACTCACTCAGTTTTCATAGCTGATGACTTTATTTTGTCCTGGAAATCCAAAATGTTCAGGAAATGGTTATGCAGGGCAATATGATTATGCCAACTAGAGGAGCTTGTAGCGTTACTTTTATGATTTAATAAATTTGTAATAAGGATATGGATAATGTTTTTATTTTGAATAAGGCGGTTGTGCCGTAAGGATACTTTATTTAAGGAAAATGTAATAATAATTGAAGTTGTAATAGTATTTTTAGTATTTACTTCCATGTTGCTTTATATACTCTATTTTTCTAGTATATGTTAAGCTAATTACAGGGCAAGTGATCCATCACCTGTCATGACCTACAAGTCCAAAACGGAAATGAAATTTTTCCTTATTTTGCTAGGCTGGGGCATGACAGGATTTTTGGTATCAGAGCCTTGGTTATATAATTAGGCTTAAGCCTAGACACAAGTTATGATAGCAAAAGGTTAGGTATAGTCGAGTGTCCTCCGTACTTAGGATCAGACATCCAGGTGTATTAAGATTAGCCCTGATATAAGATAGTTTGTTTTTCTTAGGTTATCATCATGGACCCATATCACGTACCAAATGATTTTGGCGGACATGTGATTGGCCCCAACGAGATAGCGCCGTACAACATAGAGATCTATCTTACTATGGTACAGTTCTAGGCTACGGTCAGCGTAGAGAATAGTATCTGGAGGGTCGTCCACATCGAGGGGATCGTGGACCTTCATCAAGTTCAGTTAGAGGCCTTCTATTAGGCCCATATAGATAGATTTATAGTAGAGGAGAGGATCAGGAGGATTCTTACCCCTAACCTCTATCTACCTGTAGAGGTGGAGATGGTAGAGTTGCACTTGGCACTTCAGGCTGCTCCACTACCAGTTGTAGCTCTAGTAGTAGCTGCACCCGAGATCGCTGTGGTTGCACCTACAATGTTGGCAGGTGTTGAGGTATTCATAGGTGGGATGGAGCTCGAGCTTCATTACATCGAGATGCCTGAGCCACCCCCAGAGCTACTCGTAGAGCTCATAGATATGGATGCTGCCCCACCTCCAATGTCTGATGCTGAGAGTAGTAGCGTTGGGATTACCGATCACCCGATGCACCGTTCTAGAGTTTGGCACCGTAGGCCACATGGCCCCCCAGTAGGCATGTTTAGATTTATGTTTATGAGCATGTTGTAAATATCGAATATTATAAGTTAGCATTAGAATGCATATGGCCATACAGGGCAGTGACTCCCACATTTTGTACATCGGACTGTTAGTTCCAAAATCTCATCTTTTAGCTAGATAGAAGCATTTACTTGACATGATATATGTAACTGCTTACAAAAGATATATAGAATATTTTTGAAACCTCGTATTGATAATTGTCTTCCTCCTTATAAGTTGCTTAATTGCTAACCTTATTGTACTATCAGGATTTAAGTTGTAACTATGGCAAGAAGGAGTCCCAAAAATTGTGACGCGATTGAAGGAGCACCACTAGCGATTGATCCGACCGGCATGTTTGAGGCATTTGTTCAGAGGATCGAACGTATTGGAGACCTGAATGCCGCCAATAATAGAAATGGAAACAACCAGATGGATGAAGTCCCAGTCCATCAAACGGGGGATAAATGATTGGAGAGGTTCCGTGCCTTATGACCAGAGCAATTTGCTAGCACTGTTGAGCTGTGGAAAGTCGAACAATGGCTGAGGCAGATGGATCATATCTTTACAATAATAGATTGTACTGATCAGGAAAAGAAGAGACTGGCAACATTCCAGTTGACATATGCTGCTGCAGATTAGTAGGAAGCTGTCAAAGCCACCATGGGAAAAGATGTTGTCAAAGCTATGATATGAACTACTTTCATGAAAAAATTCTTGGAGAAGTATTTCCCAGCAACCGAGAGGTACAAACGTGAAAGAGAATTCATGGACCTGGTCCAAGGAAACAAGTTTGTGCATGAGTACACCACTTCGAGAGGCTATCCTGATTTGCTCCATACATGGTGAATTCAGAGGAAAAGAAAATCCAAAAATATAATCAAGGGTTAGCACTGCCTATTCGTTATATGACTATTAGGCACTTGGACAAGACATTCGAATCTCTTATGGAACTGGCCACCGAACTAGAAGAGGACATGTGATCAAACCGCAAGCAGTTTGACTTCTGCCCACTGCAGAAGAGTAATTTTAGGAACAAACAGCCATATAGTAATCAAGATCAGAAGAGAACTTTTTATGGAAATCAGAAACCTCACCCAACTCTATATCGGGCTCAGCCACAATCAGGCACAGGAGGGAATACTAACAATTGTTTTTATTAAGGTATACCCAGCCACATGTCTCGAGACTGCAAAGCACCAAGGCGCACTGTTTGTCAAGATGTGGTATGTTATAACTGTGGTAAGACTGGTCACGTCAACCAACGTTGTTGTGCCCCCAAAGGAAGAAGCTATGGTCAATAGGGACAGGCCCATCTGAACGCAATCACTCTTGATGCTGTAGGATATAAAAAAGGTGGTTATGATGAAGCTGGGTATGAAGGAACCCAATATGAAGAATAGCTAGAGCAGTAAGTCATGGAAGGTACTTTAACACTTTATAATCATCGTGTAAAAGTCTTATTTGACACGGGTGCCACACACTCTTTTAATGCTACCAAAATTCTTCCAAATGTACGTATATTACCTCAGAGGTTAGACGTAGCGTTGAATGCTATCTCACCATTAGGGGCTACTGTCGCACTAAAACATGTATATAAGAATTTCCCTGTACACTGAGAGAATCAAAATCTTCCAACTAATTTGGTTGTCCTAATAATGAAGGAATTCGATGTAATATTAGGAATCGAATGGCTCACTAAGTATCATGCTAAGTTGGACTGTGTTAAGAAGAGTATTACTTTTTTGGTACTTGGAGGTCAACCTTTTGAATTCCAGTAAAACCTATGAGTGATACATTCCTCACCAACTGTTTATCTAACATCAAGACTATCGATATGGAAGTGGCTATCTCATCAATACCTATAGTCAAAGACTTTGAGGATGTTTTTCAAGATATCTTTGGGTTGCCACCTACGAGAGAGATCAATTTCTGCATTGATCTAGTGCCTAACACTGTCCCAATACAAAATGGCTCCTACAAAATGGCTCCTATCTTAGGACTACTTGGTCCAGCCACCGCTTTTAAGGGCATATGCACAGCTCATCGCTTTTAAGAGCATATCATGACCAAATGTCCGTCCATGTACCGTTCCTAGAACTTACCAAACCTATCTAGGTTTTGTACTAACATTGACATATGACAATCCCCATTGTGGCCTGACAACTTTGAAGGAAAAGAACAGATATCGAACTTATACATGAACCACATAGCATCCAATGTCATTACGTTAATCCATTATTATTATTAACCATACTTATCTGTGTTGTCACATTATCCCTGAACTACCCATAATCGACTAATGAAAGTCCGAATCGAAAAATCAAATATATTGAACCCTTTATATAATAAACAACCAAAACAATCCATATCCTGCAAATGCCAATCGATTGGGATAACATATGTAACGTTCGATTGAGAAAACATGTCAATTGATTGGATTCAAAACAATGTCAATCGATTGCTAACTTTGGCAATCCATTGAGTTACAAAAAATGACAATCGATTGGGATTCTATCCAATCAATTGGGACTCAACTAATGTCAATCAATTGGGAAAAATCCAATCGATTGGGACTCCGTCTTCTCCAGCAGATTTATAAAACAACATATATAAACATTGTAGGGACGTATTTAATACCTCTAAACTTCATAAGACCTTGTAAAAACATCAAATAGAGGGACTAAGTGAGTTACAACTCATCTAAGGGTGTGTTTGGGTGTGGTGGTGGCTATGGAAGCTTGAAACCTCAAGGTTTCTTCCTCTCTCTTCTCTGTCTAGCTCTCTCTTTGTCTCTCCTTCTCTTTTCTTCTGTCTTCTTTCTTCTTTCTTCTTCTTCTCCTCTACTTAAGGCAGTGTGTGTGTGTGTGTGTGTGTATGTGTGTGTGGATGTATATATGTATACTAGTACGTACCCGTGCCCGCGGGCACGGGTGAAAAAAAAATGCAGAGTATAATGACTTCGAAAGAATTAGGTTGTAAATTTGTTTGCAAAAAAAAAAAAAGATAGGCTGTAAATATGTATTATATGACTTGAAGCGGAGTGACATTTCATGATCCATGAAGAAAGTAAGTTACTCCCTCCATCCCATTTTATATGTCCATCTTTCATTTTTCGGATGTCCCAAAACTGTTATCCACTTTCCTAAATTAGTATGCAAGTTTTACATAGTTTCCCAAATTACCCTTCCTTGCAGTCAACACTAAAATAAAACAAAAAAGGAAAGTGCAATGATTATGTACAATTGTAGAAAGTAGGTGTAGATTCTTTTTGTCCCCTTAAATAATATGGACACAAAAAATGATATAAGACTATAACGACAACAAATTAAATATGAATTCCAAAACTGATTAATTGAAGTCTACAGAAGTAGAAGCAATCTCTTGATCATATTCCAAGCAGATTTATGTAACTAACAAAATTACAGTGACTATCAACTTCAAGATATGTTTAAAAAGATCTAAACTTATACCAAATTGAGTACTCCAACATTAAATTCATTCATTAAAACTATATCAATATATACAAAATGAGTACTGCAACCTTTAATTAAAATATCATTCGTTAAATTTTCTTGTGAGTTTTCATTATCAATTTATAAAACGTGTAAGTGTCAATCTCGATATGCTTAGCCCAGCCCGGTGAATGCACAACAATCTGAAAAGTTAAAAAAAAAAAAAAAGAAAAAAAGAATTATATTAGTTACATTGACATGGAAAAAAATACAGTGTGTGTTGAAAACATAAGTTAGATACAAATGGTATATCGTTATGGACTACCTTGTTGATTCCCCATCTTTTCAAATTACGGGCTTTTATTATCTTAAAATCATTTAATGCAAATTCAAAGTCCCATGCAACATCTCTAAACCATTTCTACAAAATTATAGTCTGGGGTCAATAATAGTAGTAAGTGCAGATCAAATACCAAATTTAATAAAAAAAACAAATAAAACAAACAAAGCAAAAAAAAAATTTAAAATTGTTGAGCTTATTTTTCACCAAACTGATTTAGTTGATTCTTCTACGTTTGTTACGTGGGGAGTCTTTTTGTGGCCTTTCAAAATTTTATAAGTGTCATTGTTTCTATTGGATCCAGGGTCAGCTTAGTTAAGTATATCTTATGAATTTTATAAGCATGGATAACTATTTTAGAATTATACGATTTGGTCCCTCAAATTTTAGTCAACATACAGTTAATCACTTTGACTTTTTAATAACTTAAATTCATCCTTAATAAATAATATGTCCTAGGAATTAGTCCTTTTTCCCAAATATCTTTATTTTTTATGGACAAAATTATCCTTCATTAGATATACATATGTGTATATAACCATCACCTTAAAATTAGGGTTTCAAATTGAAACCCAAAAATAACTGCAAATCTCTCACGATCTCGCTCTCTGACTCTGACTCTCACAATCTCTCTAACTTTCCGCCGATGGCAAGCGATCTACATATATACATATTGCATCTTATCAACACCGACCTCACCAATCCCCTCCTCACCATTACCGACCCATATATGTGCACCAACTCACCGATCCGCCACCTCACCATTACTGACCCATCACCATCATCACCACCTCACTGATCTGCCATCTCATGACCAACAATCTGCACCAACCCAAAAAATCCAATGTACCATTTTGATATCAACACCAATATCTTCATCAACATTACTGACCCACCGACCCACAATGACTTCATATCACCATTAAAACTATCAATCTTTTGATCACAAAACACCAATATGCTGCACCACCATTCAATAACCATACACCAAGCCAATCAGTCACCCGTCACCGAACCACTGAACCCAAAACAATAATACGTACCAGATCTGATCGTTTAACTCTTGAAGAACTTCATGCTCTGCTACAAATTAGAGTCTCACATCTAAGCCAAAACAATCACACAAGTTTAGTTTTTACAGCCGAATATTTTATTATCAATTTCTGGCATACAAGGTGTATTTGGTGAGAAGTTTTTTTATTTTTATTTTTTTTATTTGGTGAGAAATTTGTTTTTTTTTGGTGAGAAATTTGCTTTGTTTTTGTTTTTTTTTTTTTTTTAAATTTCTCACCATTATGCTATTTAGAAATTTCTTACTTTTTGGTCAGTTTTAAAGTGAGGAATTTCTCACTTTTCTTTCTCTCTCTTTCTTAATTTTTCTCAGTTAATTCTCTCTTTCTCTCTCTCTCTCTCTCTCTCTATATATATATATATATATAACAAACTGGTGAGAAAGAAAATCATTTTCTATTTATGAGAATCGCAAAATCAGGGTTTGGTATTTAAATTTTGAATCCCTGATATATTGTTATTTGATGGAGAGTAATTTCTGCATATATATATATGTATGAATTTAAAAACTGCACTGAGGGTATTTTGGTCTTCAAAAATATAGAAGGACTAATTATTAAAGGGGCTTATAAGTTGGGTCTATTTCAAGAATGAATGCATATGAAGGACTAAATATTAACTAACCCTAACTATTTTGGCAATGAATGTATGTAATAGGCATTCTTTAGGTTTTGGTAAGGAAAACTCATTCCGGCTTAAGTAGAAATAGTCATTCCAAAACAAAAGGTCATTCCATTGTAGGTAGTCACATTAAACAAAGAAATGGAATAAACCCGACTCATTCCTATCTACCATAGGTGACCTAAATTCACAAAATACAAAAAGAAAAGTAATCGTAGCATAATCATAATATAAAGAACTTACATTTTCTTTGCCTTTTTTCTTTCTTATATCGCTGTCACTCTCTATTGCTTGCTCCTTCCTTTTACGGTTGCATTCAGCATACCCCTTAAAACAATGGTAGAAAAGTAAATTATCAAACACACATGTATTAAAAATTGACAGGACCGGAAAATATTAAATCACTGACCAATAGTTGATATTATTACCTGAGCAAGTATCTCTCTATTTAACTCACATTCTTCTCGAATGACAATGCCCACATTTCTTTTTTTTTTAAATTGTACCTGTTGCATAAAGCATCGTAAGTTATATTTAATGCGAACATAAAATAAAAGGGAAAAAATATATACGCTCACTATTTTCTTCAGGTCTCCGTCCATCTGAAAAATATTGAAAGAATCAATACTGATAGCTCAACTAAAAAAAATAGAATTGTTTTATGTTCATAATAAATCGATAAATCATACTTGACCGTAGATAGTCATGTTATCCATAATAAAATAACCTGAAATCACAAAAAATTAACATAAATGACTATAATAGATTGGCTAATTACTGAGTAAAATGGAACGCACTAAAAAAAATAGATTGGCTAATTAATGCTATTCCTACACAATAGAATAGGACATATCTCTACACAATACTAAATCGCACACCTTCCTCAGAGTAGATAATGTACACACAGTAGTATAGAAGGTTGAGGTATAAAGGCTGACGCTATAAACAAATCAAACAAAAATACTAATAAAGCCAAACCAAACCAAACCAAACCAAGCCTTGTGTCCCAATCAATTGGGGTCGGCTGTATGAATCCTTTTTCTCCATTCTGCACGATCAAGAGCTATATGCTCATTTAAATTATATATATTCATATCTTGATGCACCACATATTCCCAAGTCAATCTAGGTCTGCCTCTCCCTCTAACCATTCCAGGCACTACGATCTTATCACTTTTTCGCACAGGTGCATCTACAGGTCTTCGTTGCACATGGCCAAACCATCTAAGTCTATTCTCCCTCAACTTATCCTCAATATGTGTCACTCCTAAAGTCTCTCGGATGTACTCATTTCTAATTCTATCTTTCCTAGTCTTACCACACATCCATCTTAGCATCCTCATTTCCGCTACACTCACTTTGCTAATGTGTTGTTTCTTAGTTGCCCATGTAATACCCCGTATTTTTTGGTATATATCCCTAGTACCTTTCTTAGCCTTTGGTGAGGTTGTGTGTCCAATCGATTGGCATGAATCCCAATCGATTGATATGTCAATCGATTGGATGTTTTACCAATCGATTGGTATCCTGCCGACCTAACCCCAATCGATTGGCATCTGGTACCAATCGATTGAGAGTAGCTGGAGTTGGCCACCTCGTTGGTTTTGTGTGTTTGTGATTGTTTTCCCCTCCCTATATATACCCCTCCCCTTATACATATATATGTTTGCTTGTGTGTGTGTTTGGGAGAGAGAGAGAGAGATATATACTCTCATATATATATATTACACACACACACACTCTCGGGTTAGAGAAGAGAAGAGAAGAGGAAGAAGAGAAGAGGAAGAAGAAGAGAAGAAGAAGAAGAAGAAGAAGAAGAAGAAGGAAGAGGAGAGGAGACCAGAGAGAAAAGACAGACAGAGAGAGGGAAAGAGAACTCACCATAGCCGTCGCCGCGGAGCTCGGGACGCCGTCACCGGAACTCCGGAGAGAGGTGAGTTTCATTAACTCACTCAAGGAGGTGTTTTTGAGATGTTTGTATGTGTTTAATAACGTTTATAAAGAGAAGAGAATCCCCAACATTTTTATAATAAAAACCAGCAGTTTTTGAGGAAGAAGACAGAGTTCAATCGATTGTCATGGGTTCCAATCGATTGATATGTCAATCGATTGATATTTTGTCCAATCGATTGATATTGTTTCCAATCGATTGACATGTTTGTTCAATCGATTGGATATGAGCAGAATGTTATTTGTATGTTGTCTTATATTTGTGATATATCAGACTTGTTAATAGTTGTACCATATGGGTTATTGCGCTGTGTGGATAAGATTTATAAGTACTATGTCAGGACTAGACTTATATGAAATTGTCATTGATATTACGAGATGAATTATCCTATGTTAACTGTTGATATGAGATGAATTGTTTAACTGTCATATGTTATTGTCAAACTGAATAGTAGAACAGAATACAACTGCATGTTAATAATCAATAATCAATAATCAGTAGATATGATTAATACAGAGCATGTGGCATTTCCTGTACTTAGTATATGAACATTTCACAACATGTGTCAGCATGCATGGGATAGTGATGTGAAGAGGCAAGAGAAGCTGATGAGAAATGGGACATGTGACTTATGTGGAATATGAGATATGTGTACTTTGGATCCATGGGATCAACGGCTGACGAGTCGGGTGGACATGGGACGGTTAGAGTTCCTAGTATGCCTCTTGCTGTTGAAGACGTCCAGTAATGCGTATGCACTGTTGAAGACGTCCAGTGTACCGTTGACGATTACGTCCGGCTAGTGCCCTAATGTATTTTCACCGTGTAGTCGACCAGTGAAAATATACATAGCGTAGAAGACGTCCGTTGTGCCGCTTCCATCGTTTACAGATAGGTGGTACCGTGTAGACGATCGGTAACCCTATCAAGGGATTATAGGACCTACTGCCTAGTCGGGTGATTCCGATTGGTATTATGGTGTCTATGTATGGATACAGATTTGGATTATGGTATCAACGTACGGATACAGAGATGGATATGGATATGAATATGAATATGGATATGAATATGAGAATGGCTAGTAAGAAGATGGTTCAGTCGTGGATCCAGCGTCCCGACGTAAAGGTATATGCATGGGATGGATGCATGGGTTACATGCATGGATTTGATGAATATGTGATAAGATATTATACCATGATCCTTGTCTTTGTCATTACTATGCTTCCTGTTATTCCTGTTACCTTTGATTAATGTACAGTTTAATGAGACCTTTGCTATGTCCGTGAGTGACGCCATTGTTAAGAGATTAACCGCATTTTAAGATGCTGAACAATAACGGTGAGGAGTGTTGTTTAGTGTACTCACTCAGCTTTGTATCCAAAGCTGTTGGCGTTTGTGCCCTGGACATTCCAATGTCTAGAGCTTCGCAGGACTTGAGGACGAGAGACTGATGTTCTGCCAGTCTTGGAGCTGAGGGCTTGGAGAAGAAGACGTGCTGCTTGTAATAATTAGTTTATATCTGTTGTTGTTATTGTTATAGGCCTGAGACTATATGCCAGCTGTTGTAATAGTTTTAGTAGACTTTTATAATTGGTACTTGGGCATCTGTTGCTTCCATACCTTTTATAGTTTCTGCTGTAGCCTCTGATTTATGTTAATAAGATATTTTCTATGAATAGCATCCTCCCTATCGTGGTGTTTGTTGGTTTGAGTAGATGACAATGCGGTTATTCACCCGTCATTCCCTATGGACCCATAAAGGAAATTTATTTTTCTCTATTTATGCTGCTCCGGGGCGTGACAGGATTTTTGGTATCAGAGCCTAGGTTTCAGTTGTTAACCGCTTGTCTTTTGTGATTGGAACCAGAGTTCTAAGTTAATATCGATAGCATGAGGATTAGTTGAGATGAGATAGAACTGGAATCTTGTCATGTAGACGATAAGTTTGAAGAACCCATCTGAGAATGTTTCGTTAGCAGGTAGTAACTGCTAGAGCCGATAAGAATCGTTAGAACTGTTGATAGCTGAGTTCATGGAGAACAATGCATTGAGAATTAGTTGTGGTTGTGGAGATCCTATAAATATAGAACCGTTGGATTTTAGACGCTGACAAATCCCGAAGCAATCTCGGAACAGTCGATATGATCTAGAAATAGAAAGAGGTTTAGGATAAGATTATCCTGTTACCTTGAGCCACATGTTAGTTGAGTGTTCTCACATTTTAGTTGAACAATACTCATAGCTTGGAACCTGAGAATGGAAATAGAATGTTTAGATTTGACGTTACGTATAGAACCTATAGTTTCGTAATCCGTGTCTTGAGCATAGATATATTGGAGTACACTTGGTAGATAGACTGACCTTGTGGTTATTATTATTTATGTGAGGTATCCGTATTGCTTAATGTGATCGTATTATATAGTGGTACTATATGTTGGTTACCACATGTTTTGTTCTTGCTTGAGCTGTAAGATAGAATGTGTCTGACCGAATAGATTTTCATTGTAGGTAGCAACACCGAACACTACCAGTACTCGTTATGGTTAGGACGACTCAAGGAAACCTGGGCCAGCTGAATGGAGTACCTAGTGTAGTACCTCATGAGATAGATCCAACAGGAATCGTCGGAGTTTTCATCCGTCGCATGGAACAAGTTATCAATCGTGCGGATCACGTCATCGGCAATGAAGCACCAGTACGTCGGACAAGAGTCAAGCTGCTAAAGGAATTTCGTGCTCTTCAACCAGAGACCTTTACCGGATTAACGGGAGCATGGCAAGCTGAGCAATGGATTTGCCAGATAGAATTGATATTTGAGACACTTGAATGTACTGACACTGAGAAAAGACATTTGGCTATATTTCAACTGACATTCTCAGCAGCAGATTGGTGGGACGCAGTGAAAGCTACGATAGGTGAAGAAGTTGTAGGAAGGATGACTTGGGAATCATTCAAGACTCGATTTCTAGAGAAGTACTTTCCAGAATCCGAGAAGAACAAAAGGGAGATGGAGTTCATACAATTAGTCCAAGGTAGTTTTATAGTGCCAGAATATACAACTCAATTCGAGAGGCTATCACGATTTGCGCCGCATATGATTGATACACCAAGAAGGAAGATCAAAAGATACCATCAAGGATTAGTTCCGCATATTCGTCATATGACTATAGGACATTTAGATCAATCTTTCGAAGCTCTGGTAGAAATGGCAACGAAGCTAGAAGACGATACTCATATTAGTGAAGGACCATACTTTGATAAAATATTTCCAGAGTACGATCAGTTTCTCCTAACGGATCAGAGAGGAAGAGATAGTCAGATTGTGTTGGCTGCTAACCAAGTTCAATAAGGAAATACAGAGAGAAGTTACATGGGCAACCGCCAGAAGCGTAAGAGGTTGGGGAACAATAAGAAAGAATCAAAACCAGTGGCGACTCCAACACAACATAGAGAACGAGATATCTGCTACAATTGTGGAGTACCAGGACACCATTCCTAAGAATGCAGAGTATCAAGGAAATCTAATGGATGTGGAATACGGTGTTTTAACTGTGATAAAGTTGGTCATGTCCGTAAGTTTTGTCCAGAATTAGAGATGCAACACAATGCTCCATCGCAACAAGTACCACAAGGACAAACCTGTCGAACAAATGCTTGGTCTCAACTTAGACAAGAATGATGGACAAAAACACTTAGCACCTACATTTTGTATTACATATGATCCTGATATTGCAAGAAGTTTAGCATTGTGTGATTTGATTGAAAGAGGATTAGCCTATACCGTAAATTGTAGATACCTGAATAAATTGTTTGACATTGATCGACAGTAGTTATCCAAGTATAGATATAACATCAATTGCATCCCATATGACTTCTTTTACATCCCTATAAGACTTCAAATGCATCCTTATATGACATCAATTGCCTCCCTATCGAAAGACTACGCCAACCATTGGTATGTTGGACAGAGACTAGAGATGAGGAATCTAAATTTGCTTTAGATGTAGCTTTGACAAGAGAGGACAAACTAGAAGATTGCGAGTATACGGGAAGCAATACGAGTAACGTAGAGACAACACTAGAATTACAAAGAGTATCATAGAAGGATTCTTTTCAACACCGATTGCATGTTGCTTTCACCCAGTCGAGATTATATAATAGAATGACTCATGAAAATCAGTATGTAGCTCTGCCTAACCTATTTAGGTAATACGTGGAAGCAGAACGAGTATTTAATGGATGGTACGACCTCGAGAGATGATTATGTCAATAGTACATGGGAATATGGAGATACATGAGGAAGTTTAAAATCACCAGTTACGATATTAGAGTCATAAATGCTTTCAAGTCAATATCCTGAGGGACGACGACAATAACATGGGAGTTAACAAGGAGTTCAGAGATAGAAGACAATCAACTGATGCAGCAGTACAGACATCGACAGCATAATAGGAAGCCTCTTCAGAGACAGGAGCAGACAGCAATGCTTCACTATGACCTAGATGAGATTAGAACACTTGATCAATAGAACCCTTACACTGTGGAGTTTGGCACGAGGAAGGAACCTTGTGTGTTTGGGGACTAGCCGTTTTAGATTTGTCAGATGATTAGATTTTGCTACCTAGAACCTTTTTCCGAAGTTCGACTTACGAATTTTATATATCTAAACCCGGGGATTAGTAGCTGTCACCCTAGTACTCATAGATCGTTGGTGTTTTCGTATCACGTGTCTAGAACTTGCACCCGTTGGCCGCTGATGTAATCGTTTATGTAAAACGAGAACGTGAGCATTTAGAGTCTGTCTTGCGAGATGGATTTCTTTTTGGTATAGGGGCTACTATTTCAGATTTTGAGGACGAAATCTTTTGATAAGTGGTGGATGATGTAATACCCCGTAATTTTTGGTATATATCCCTAGTACCTTTCTTAGCCTTTGGTGAGGTTGTGTGTCCAATCGATTGGCATGAATCCCAATCGATTGATATGTCAATCGATTGGATGTTTTACCAATCGATTGGTATCCTGCCGACCTAACCCCAATCGATTGGCATCTGGTACCAATCGATTGAGAGTAGCTGGAGTTGGCCACCTCGTTGGTTTTGTCTGGTTGTGATTGTTTTCCCCTCCCTATATATACCCCTCCCCTTATACATATATATGTTTGCTTGTGTGTGTGTTTGGGAGAGAGAGAGAGATATATACTCTCATATATATATATATATTACACACACACACACTCTCGGGTTAGAGAAGAGAAGAGAAGAGGAAGAAGAAGAGAAGAAGAAGAAGAAGAAGAAGGAAGAGGAGAGGAGACCAGAGAGAAAAGACAGACAGAGAGAGGGAAAGAGAACTCACCATAGCCGCCGCCGCGGAGCTCGGGACGCCGTCACCGGAACGCCGGAGAGAGGTGAGTTTCATTAACTCACTCAAGGAGGTGTTTTTGAGATGTTTGTATGTGTTTAATAACGTTTATAAAGAGAAGAGAATCCCTAACATTTTTATAATAAAAACCAGCAGTTTTTGAGGAAGAAGACAGAGTTCAATCGATTGCCATGGGTTCCAATCGATTGATATGTCAATCGATTGATATTTTGTCCAATCGATTGATATTGTTTCCAATCGATTGACATGTTTGTTCAATCGATTGGATATGAGCAGAATGTTATTTGTATGTTGTCTTATATTTGTGATATATAAGACTTGTTAATAGTTGGTATGGGTTATTGCGCTGTGTGGATAAGATTTATAAGTACTATGTCAGGACTAGACTTATATGAAATTGTCATTGATATTACGAGATGAATTATCCTATGTTAACTGTCGATATGAGATGAATTGTTTAACTGTCATATGTTATTGTCAAACTGAATAGTAGAACGGAATACAACTGCATGTTAATAATCAATAATCAATAATCAGTAGATATGATTAATACAGAGCATGTGGCATTTCCTGTACTTAGTATATGAGCATTTCACAACATGTGTCAGCATGCATGGGATAGTGATGTGAAGAGGCAAGAGAAGCTGATGAGAAATGGGACATGTGACTTATGTGGAATATGAGATATGTGTACTTTGGATCCATGGGATCAATGGCTGACGAGTCGGGTGGACGTGGGACGGTTAGAGTTCCTAGTACGCCTCTTGCTGTTGAAGACGTCCAGTAATGCGTATGCACTGTTGAAGACGTCCAGTGTACCGTTGACGATTACGTCCGGCTAGTGCCCTAATGTATTTTCACCGTGTAGTCGGCCAGTGAGAATATACACAGCGTAGAAGACGTCCGTTGTGCCGCTTCCATCGTTTACAGATAGGTGGTACCTTGTAGACGACCGGTAACCCTATCAAGGGATTGTAGGACCTACTGCCTAGTCGGGTGATTCCGATTGGTATTATGGTGTCTATGTATGGATACAGATTTGGATTATGGTATCAACGTACGGATACAGAGATGGATATGGATATGAATACGAGTATGGATATGAATATGAGAATGGCTAGTAAGAAGATGGTTCAGTCGTGGATCCAGCGTCCCGACGTAAAGGTATATGCATGGGATGGATGCATGGGTTACATGCATGGATTTGATGAATATGTGATAAGATATTATACCATGATCCTTGTCTTTGTCATTACTATGCTTCCTGTTATTCCTGTTACCTTTGATTAATGTACAGTTTAATGAGACCTTTGCTATGTCCGTGAGTGACGCCATTGTTAAGAGATTAACCGCATTTTAAGATGCTGAACAATAACGGTGAGGAGTGTTGTTTAGTGTACTCACTCAGCTTTGTATCCAAAGTTGATGGCGTTTGTGCCCTGGACATTCCAATGTCTAGAGCTTCGCAGGACTTGAGGACGAGAGACTGATGTTCTGCCAGTCTTGGAGCTGAGGGCTTGGAGAAGAAGACGTGCTGCTTGTAATAGTTAGTTTATATATGTTGTTGTTATTGTTATAGGCCTGAGACTATAAGTCAGCTATTGTAATAGTTTTAGTAGACTTTTATAATTGGTACTTGGGCATCTGTTGCTTCCATACCTTTTATAGTTTCCGTTGTACCCTCTGATTTATGTTAATAAGATAAGTTCTATGAATAGCATCCTCCCTATCGTGGTGTTTGTTGGTTTGAGTAGATGACAATGCGGTTATTCACCCGTCATTCCCTATGGACCCATATAGGAAATTTATTTTTCTCTATTTATGCTGCTCCGGGGCGTGACAGCCCAACACTCTGTCCCGTAGAGCATAGCTAGCTTAATAGCTGTCCTATAAAATTTTCCTTTCAATTTTGCTGGTATTCTCCGATCACATAATACTTTAGAAGCACTCATCCACTTAAGCCAGTCCACTTTAATTCTATGGGTCACGTCATCAACAATCTCTCCGTCTCTACTGATCATTGAACCTAGATAGAGAAAGTGTTCCCTCTTTGGGATCTCCTGATCTTCGATCTTCACTGCTTCGTTGTCTCTACTTCCACGGTTGCTAAAAGTACATTCCATGTATTTTGTTTTCGTCCTACTTATCTTTAGCCTCTTAGTCTCCAGTGCTTCTCTCCAATCTTCTAATTTAGTGTTGAGTCCCCTTTTAGTCTCATCAACCAAGACAATATCATCTGCGAACAACATACACCATGGGACCTCATCTTGAATGTGTCTAGTCAATTCATCCATAATTAGGGCGAACAAATAAGGGCTCAAGGCCGACCCCTGGTGCAGGCCTACGGTAATTGGAAATGCGCTGGTTTCTCCGGCTGGTGATCTAATTGTAGTAACCACTTCATCATACATATCCTTCACCACGTCAATATAACCCTTGGTCACTCCTTTCTTCTCTAGCACCCACCAAATTAAATATCTAGGCACTCTATCATAAGCTTTCTCTAAATCAATAAAAACCATATGTAGATCTTTTTTCTTCTCTCTGTACTTTTCATTAGTCTTCTAAGTAAATAAATTGCTTCCATAGTTGATCTCCCAGGCAACTCTGCCTGGGTTGTTTCAACACTGCCGGTCCCAAGCCCGGATAAAAGAGGAGGGTTAGTGCGTTAGGTAGCTCGATAGCCAGCACGTAAAAAAAAAAACTGTCGGATCCTTATGATATGAATCCAAATATAAAAACACTAATAAAGAAATTAGAAAAATAAAACCCACACACAAAAATTTGATTCAAGTTTTTATCACCAACCTGGAAACCTTTTCAAGTGATTAACAGAGGCTACAAAAAAAATTAATAGAAAAAAATGGCAAACCCATGAGTTCAAAATCAATGATCAAAAAGAAAAAAAAGAAAGAAAGATAAAAGAAGAAAATTTATACACACACAGTCACACACATCCAGAAACACACACATGCACACATGCACGCACAAACACGCACACAAATGCACAGTCACACACATCTAGCTTGCAAACTCCAAATCGATTTTTATTTATTTTATTTTTTTTCCCATTCAACTCTTTAACCAGTATACATGTCCCACAGAACTTTTCAGTAATTTTAGGTATCAATGTCTACACTTCAGACTATTTTGCAATATTGCAATTCACCTCCTACTTCATTAGTTAAGTCACCTTGCCCAAACTACTAAAGCTTTGTTCTGCTACTACGGAAATAGATTGGAAGGCACGTGCAGATGTTGTAAAGCTGTTAAAGAATTTAAAGAAAGACCTAACTTTACTCATTGTCAGCCATGACCTCAAGTGAGCTTTCATATTCCCATATATTTCTAACTTGCTTACTTTTTATTATATTCATTTGTTTGAAAGCAGACTGTTTGATTGGTTTTTGAGGTCTATTTCCACTCTTGCAAAAGAGTAGTGCAACATATACTATATAATAGATCTTTTTTAGATTTCTACTCGAAATTTTTTTTACTTCACAGTGATTTGATTTTAAAAAAATAAATCCCACACACAAAAATTTTATTCAAGTTTTTATCACCAACCTGGAAACCTTCTCAAGTGATTAGCAGAGGCTGCCAAAAAAAAAAAAAAGGCAAACCCATGAGTTCAAAAGAAAGAAAGATAAAAGAAAAAAATTTCTACACACACATGCACATAAACACACACACAAATTCATTCACACACCCACAAATACCAACCTTAATTACTTCTTTTTTGTTTTTTTTTTTGGTCCTCTGAATGAATTAGAACACTTTGGTTGGTGTAATTCTTTACGTACATACAACGTTGTTTGATTACATTATTGGTAACAATCACTAAAGACACTTTGAAAACTATTTGATAAAAAGATTTGCATTTTGAGGTCTATTTCCACTCTTGCAAAAGAGTAGTGATTTGATTTTAGATTTCTATTGGAAAAAAATATTTTACTTCACAGTGATTTGATTTTAAAAAAATAAACCCACACACAAACCTTCTCAAGTGATTAGCAGAGGCTGCCAAAAAAAAAAATTGCAAACCCATGAGTTCAAAAGAAAGAAAGATAAAAGAAGAAAATTTCTACACACACAAACACGCACACACACAAATACCAACCTGGATAATTGTGTGAAGTGACCACCAAAAGGCAAAAACTGCTTCCACTGTAATTGTTGATGGTTATGAGAGAGAGTGAGAGAGACGTGAGAGGGTGGTTATGAGAGAGAGAGTGAGAGACGTGAGAGGAAACTGTTTTGATTTGCCAAGGTTTTTTGGAGAGAGAGAGAGAGAGAGAAATTGTTTTGATAAGGTTAGCAGTTTTTTTTTTGTTACTTTAGTGAGTTATTGTTGGCAGTTGATGTATTGACGTGGGGGTAGAGGGAGAGAATTGAGGTGAGAGTTGATATGGTGTGAGAGAGGCATGTGTGTGTGTTTTATATAATAGTGTTGTGACCCTTGGATTAAGTTGATCCAATGACGAGAAATAGATCTAGAGAAATAAAGGTGTAGATCTTAAGTTGAGTTAATGGGCAAATCTAAGCCATTAGATGACTCTTTTTTGGGTCCCACACCATTGCCCAATATTAATATAGATATGTATGTACATATCTCAAAAGTTGTCTCTCTCTCTCTCTCTCTCTCTCTCTCTCTCTCTCTCTCTCTCTCTCAAGACTGTAAAAACTGGCCCCAAGGCCATAAATGAATGTATATATATAGAGTATAAAAGTGTCACACGTCCAAAGCTCAAGCAACAAAGAAAACTTGTCTCTGCTGATGCCAATCGATTGGGACTGGTGGTAATCAATTGGTTACAGATATTTGAAGGCAATCGATTGGAAAACATGGCAATCAATTGGAAAAGATGGCAATCGATTGGTATTTTGCCACATAACGAATTCAGGTCGGCAGAATAGCAATTGATTGGAAAACATGACAATCAATTGGTATACAAAAAGTAGCAATCGATTAGGACACAAAGGCCATCGATTGGTAAGCAAAATAACCAATTGAAGGGTAAGGGTTATACAAGTATATAGAAATGAATACTAGGTCTATAGAAATGAATACTAGGTCTTAATTATATATCAAAATACATGGTATTACATCATCCACCACTCATTAGGATTTCGTCCTCGAAATCAAAAACAAACAAGGTCTAAAACAAAAATGGAAACTTCTCTCACATCTCTGACTCTATCTCCCAAAAAGCTTCTCCCTCATCATGATGCTTCCACTGAATCTTCACCAACGGAACCTCCTTGTGTTATGAGTTTCTTGATACCTCGATCTAGAATATAAATTGGTCCTTTGTTGAATGTAACGTTGTCATTGACTTCAATGTCCTTAAAGTTGATCTCGTGTGATGGGTTATGAACATACTTTCGTAGCATACTGATGTAAAAAACGTTGTACACTTCTGACATCTTTGGCAGCAATACAAGGAGATAAGCAACTTTTCCAACACGTTGTAGAATCCAGAACGGTCCGATAAATCACGGCGATAGCTTGCCTTTTTTCTGACCAAATCTAATGATGCCTTGAACAGGTGAAACCTTGAGTAGCACGTGATCTCTAATAGCAAACTCCAAATCTTTGTGTCGCTTGTCAACATAACTCTTGTGTCATATCTGAGCTATCTTCATCTTTTCACGTACAATCTGGATCTTCTCACTAGTTTCTCGTACCATCTCTGGCCCAAGAAGTTGAGTATCTCCGAGTTCGCCACAACATAGCAACGATCGGCAAGGTCTTCCATACAAAGCTTCAAATGGCGCCATCCCTATACTCGTATGGTAGCTATTTTTGTAGGCGAACTCGATCAACAGTAGGTATGTCTCCCAAGAACTCTCAAAATCAATGATGCAAGCACGCAACATGTCTTCCATCACTTGATTAACTTGTTCAGTCTACCCATCGGTCTACAGATGAAAGGTTGAACTCAAGTTTAGTGTTGTTCCCATCACTGTTTAAAGACTCTTCCAAAACTTTATAGTAAAACGTGAATCTCGATCCGACACGATAGAAACAGGTACTCCGTGTAACCATACCATGCGTTGTAGACACATTCGGCTAAAATGTTCCACTAGATATGTCATACTATAGGCGATAAAATGTGCCGTCTTTGTAAGTCAATCCACGATTACCCAAATAGCGTCGTGATTCTATTGTGACCTTGGCAATCCTACCACAAAATCCATGGTTATATGTTCCCATTTCCATTGTGGAATTGGTAACGATTGTAGAACTCTATGAGGTTTCTGATGCTCTGCCTTTACTTGTCTACAAGTAAGACATTCAGCTGCATGCTTGGCTATTTCTCTCTTCATTCCTTCCCACCAGAAATTCCTTTTCAAGTCCTTGTACATCTTCGTACCTCCATGATGAATCATCATCTATGACTTATGTACTTCATCGAATATTTCTTTCCAGAGATTTCCTTCGTCAGGTACACAGAGTCTATCTTTACATTGCAAGGCTCCGTCTGTACCAATACTCTAGACTTCTAGTTCATTGGCTGACATCTTGGTAAACCATAGCTTCAAATCCTCAGTTGTCTGCTGAGCTTCTATGATACGGCTAATCAATGTTGGTTGTATCACAAGGCATCCAAAATTTTGTCCTTCTATTGGTTCCATTGGCTAAAGGTAGAATTCAACTAAAACTTCCAACGCTTTCCATTCTCGCATCAGTAATACAGCGATCACTAATCGAGGTTTACGACTCAAAGCGTCTGCTACGACATTTGCTTTATCTGGATGGTATTGCAATGAAATGTCATAGTTCTTGAGTAACTCCATCCATCTTCGTTGTCGCATGTTATAGACACCCCATTTTGTCTGCTAACAGATTTAGGAGGCCACAAGCATGTTAAACCTCGATGATTAAAAAGATCGGATTTCCAAAGATTGCCTCTAACTCTCAAGAAGTCAAAGAATTGGTAGAAATGACCAAAATGCCCCTAAAAGACCAAAACTCTCCAGATTGGCCCAGAATCTCAAATATCATTTGATGTCATTTAGAATAAAAAAAAAGTATTTTAAAAGAGAAATATTTGAAATCGTTAGCTTCCAGAGACCTCCGAAATTCTCGAAAGTTCCCAGAAAGTCTCCGTTGACTGGTTTGACCAAGTTTGACCAGGGTTTGACTAAAATCATCCGAATTCGCCCAAAAGTTCTGAGATCATCCTAGATCATGTGAAAAGTCTTAAAATATATTTTAAAAGAAAATCGGATGGAAACGTCAGTCTTTGGAGGCTCCTAGAACTTCCCGGAATTTCTTGGAAGTGCACTGTTTGACTCATTTGACTGCAAGTTTGACCAAAAATCAAAGTCTCATTTTCGACGTTGAAATATTTTTATCAAATACTAGAGGTCAATAGCTTTCCAATGGTATATCGCACATAATTTCTGGATCTAAAACGAATTTATTATGAATTTCTGAAGGTAAAAGAAGCGATCAATTCGGCTTTTAACCCGAATACCGCAAAACTTTCCAAATTGACCCAACTCCAAACTATTTTTTTATGGAAAGTAGACCTCAATACCTTTACAACGGTATATCACAATCTCAATTTGGATTTCGTATGAATTTTCTATGAATTTTGGGCGAAATAGGGCCGTTTCGTGAATTCTTAGAGTTCCGGGGGCCAAAATGAAAATTCTAGTCAACGGGGAGTTGACTGCCACGGCGACACTGGCCCACTACCGCGGCGGCAGTGGCCAAGTGCCGTGGCGGCACTCTGAGTGATTTTTCATTTTTTTTTATAATTTTTTGTTAATTTTTGGGTTTTAATTCAAATTTTCAACAAATAAAACGACATAGTTTTGATAATCTGAACTTTTTGGACCAATTAGAGACTTTTAAAAATCCAAAATACACCCCAATCTTGGCCTATAAATGAGGCCCATTTGCATCCATTTGGGGGGGGGGGGGGGGGGGGGGGGGGGGGGGGGGGGGGGGGGGAACTTGGAAGCCATTAGAGAGAGATATAGAGAGTTAAGGGAGAAAGAGAGAGAGAGAGAAGTAAAGATTTTCTTCTTCCAAATCCAATCCAAAATGTGAGTTTCAATTAGTTTTCTAAAAACTAAACTTTTATTTTCAAGCTTTCAATCCATCTTCTTTGTGTTTCCTACGAGTTAGAGAGTGATGTACTCACCCATATACACATATATGAGAGGTTGAATGCTTGTGGTTCCACCATTGAATATCATTTATTGATTTGTTCATGTGCTTGCTTATATACAATGTTCATCTCTTCTTACCTCCTTTCTTTTTTATTTTCTTTATTTACGTACTAGTTCATCATCATCTAGATGATTACATGAAGTTTGAGGTGAGTGAATCCTTATGGATAGTAGCTTATGACCTCAAAAACATGTTTGATAGATGATGATTATAACCTCAATACATCCCTATGTATTCTTGAGGTTATTTCCAAAATAAAGCAAACCTTTTTAATAATCATGGAGGTTCTCTAAATGGGTTAGAGATTGATATTACAAGTGGTTTTAATCCTATTTGAGTATTGAAAATATACTTTCAAAACCCCTATTTCAAAGCCCACCTAAAACCCCCAATATTTGGATTCCAATAATAAACCTTGTTTTCTCAAAACCTTCAAAACAGTGAGTCATTTAACTTCAAAGAATTATTTTGAGTTCAATACTCAATATATGAAAAGTCTTCCTAACTCATTGGAGAACATCCATGATTTTTGGCTTGACTTGGAAATACTTAGAAGAGGTCCATTTGGACCCAAACATTCTCTCTAGATATTCTGTTTTTGCTGTCACAGCAGCTTGGTTGAATTTCAACTTGTTTTATGGAAAACTTTTGCAAAAGGAGTGGTCTCAAATCATTTTTCACTTGCACTTAAGTGTCTTAGGAAACTTTTTGTATAATATGGGCCTCTAGATCTTTTGTTTTCAGTTTCTAAGATTTTTCAACATTTCAGTTGACAGTACAAACTTTGTTTTTGAGTGACCTCTATTGTTTATATGATTTTTCTCAATATGTAATAGTTATTGAGCGTTGAATTTTTTATTTGTGTTCTAGACAAAATAAGGATGATCTCCATAAAAAATCAGGCATTGAAAACATTTCTAACCCTACTTTTCATTTTCCACAATATCAAGTCACTATTCTATCCACTATTCACAGCAAGTATACTTTTACTTCCATGCTTTGATTTGATGCTTATATGTACTTCAAATTTATTCATATCTTAAGAAGTAGTCCATACTACATTTTTACATATCCCATGATGATTTTTTTCCATCCATTAATTCATCTTTTTAGACTTCTAAGTCAATTTAGAAAGTCCATGTACACAAACACACAACAACCTTTGCACATTCTAGGATCATACATTGCATTCATGCAAGATTTGGGGTTTTTGTAACTCCAAATCTAAGAAGATTATAAGGAATGATCATGATCACACGTTCATGCTTCCCCTCGATCTAATAATCCTTTCTCAGCCATCTTGGGGATTGAGAGATCTTCTTTTCCCAAAGATTAACATGCATCACTCTAGCTTGCTAAGCATATTTTGATCTCTTTTATTATTTGCTTCAAGAACAATCCTCCTAGATTAGGAAAACTTGATTACTTGATATATGATTAGATGATTTTTCCTAAGTTTGTTTATGTGATCTTTCACCTTTGCATTGTCTGATATTTGGCTTAGATCTTATGAATGATATCTTATCTTTTGATCTTCCATCTCAAGATTCTTATGTAATATAGTATACTATCATAGTATTAATTGTCAAACCAAACATAGTATAAGATGATTATTTGGATGCTAATTGAGGCCCGTCGAGAGACGGGGCGAGTTGAGGGTGTTTTAGTCGCGTCAAAGGCTCCTTCATCTCTCTTACCAAAATCCCGAACCAAGTTCTTTGGTTATGAAGGACCGGTGCCCTTTATCCGTTTGGGTGAGTCAAATTGGGTTTCTTGGTTCCCTAAAGACCAAGTGGCGACTCTGTATCTGTTTTCAACAGACCTCTTGTTTTCTTTCAAAACAAAGAAAAATCAATTCTGAAACCCCAGAAACAGAAACGGGAGTGGACGACGGATTCCGCGTGTCCACAATCTGGCGACTCTGCTGGGGATTTTTATTTTCAAAACAAAATAATACAGATGTTTGACTTATAAGAAGCATCCTTAAAATCATCTTTTTACTATGTCTGGTTCACCGCATTGCACTCTGCATTTTTCCCCTCCGACTGTGTCTGAAACGCGGCGCTGACATTGTTCAGGTCTTGCTGTGCCAGGGCACAAGTCACCGTTGATACTGTACTTTCCAAGGTATATCAAAAAGAGTAAGCACTTCCGTACTGTCTCTCTGACGGTATATTGGAACTCTCGTCAATGGACCCTCTTTGACTAAACCCAGCCTTTGCATATAGATTCCTATAGAACCTTTCATAGGACTGTTCATTTATCTTTTCAGATAGGACAATATTATATAACTACTATATGCCCTGGTGGGATTACCTGCACGGTGTAGACGCTTATGTGGCAGAGAACAGAACCTCTTTCTTATGATTCCCAAGGCAATCACTCACATGTGATTACATTTAGTTGACATGCCTAGGCACCATGACAAGGATGTCTGCTCCATGTTTACAAAGATATACACCGCAAATCTTGTTTGTTGGTCCTAAGACATATGAGTATGAACACCGTCATCACTCGCTCCCGTCATATTTACCAGTTTCTCCCAAAAACTCTGTCTAAATCTCTCAAATATACCAGTTTTTCCTAAAAACTCTGAACTCTGTCCAACTCACCTGGAAATGCCCATTTCATCCAGAAACTCTGTCCAAATCACCTAGATTTTCCATAAATGCCTATTTCTCCCTGAAACTCTATCTAAATCTCCCAGATTTCCCAAATATACCTATTTTCCCATAAGCTCTATCCAAATCTCCCAGATATACCAGTTTCTCCCAGAAACTCTATCTAAATCCCCCAGATTACCCAAAAATCTCAGTTTCTCCCAGAAACCCCGATATACTTGTTTCTCCCAAAAGAAACTCTGTCGAACTCACCCACTCAGATTTCCCGAAGATCCCAGCAACTCCGTCCAAACTTTCCAGAAATGCCTAGATATACCAATTTCTCCCAGAAATTCTGATTTCCCAGAAGCTCTATCCAATCCGTCAAGATTTCCCAAAAATCCCTGTTTATCCTAGAAACCTTGGAATCCCTGCTTTTCCCAGAAACCTTTCCCATTTTACCTTGTTTCTCCTAGAAACTCTAGTTTAGCAGTTCCCTCCAGAAACTCTATCCAACTCACCCAGAAATACTTGTTTCCTTCAGAAACCTTGTCCAAATCGCCTAGATTTCCCAAAAATCCCTGTTTCCTAGAAACACTGCCAAAATTCACCCAGATTTTCCAAAAATCTCTACTTACAAAATTTCCCATATTCTCATTCCTCAAAAAAGCAAACCTGTCTTCCTCACCCTTCCCATGACGGCGATCATCCTGGAAAGAAAAGTTAGCACACTCTGTATGATTAGGACCTTACTTGCTTAACTACTATATGTTAGAAGTAGGGACATCATATAGATTAGGGCTTGCATTCGCATGCTTGTCTCATATGCATACACAATTCATGTCAGTCTACATGCACGCACATCTTGTCAGTCTCACATATGTCAGTCTCTATACATCAAACACATACATGTCATCATCCTCACCCATCTCAATCGTTGTATAGAAGTCGTATACATACTGCAACCGTCATCGGTCCACATCGATAAATCCTTTAAAATTCCAATCATCTCTTCCCGATAGGAGTCCATTCGCACCTCTGCTAATTTGGATTTTACTTCTATTTGCAGAAAACCATAGCCCCGGGTAAGGACACTATTGTACCTCCCCGGATTCATTATCTCGTTCGTGGGCTAGCCCAGATTGTCATAAGCCTACTAATGGCCTACCAAACTCTCGAAGGAAAAGTGAGCAAACTACAAACCACTGTTGAACATCTAAGTTTAAGGATAAGCCGATTTGAGAAGATGGTGCAGAGCATCAATAAAAGGAAGTATGGGTTGTCCGACGCCATCTATCTAAGCCCATTTCCACATCTGAATCCTTACTCGTGTCCAAGTCCACACCCTTGCCTGGGTAATCCTATTCCATATCCAAACACAAGAGCCGCTCCGAGGACCCACTTGAACTCAAAGTTTAACAAAGCCCGCAACCCAAGAACCTTTACCAACCTGGGTATGCCATTGTCCGTTATCCTTTGCTGAGGCCCCTGGCTCATCTGTTCAAATGATCCCCTTCGCTGAGGCCCGTGAATGTTGAACCTGTACAAGTGAAGTGGTGGTGTTTGGGACTTTTGCTAGCAAAGCAAATGAAGATGCTCTTTCAAAAAAAAATAAGAAAAAGAAAAATAAGCGAGTCACCGTGGCACTCCAATTGAGATCGAGTCGAGTATGTCCTATGTTTTGAATCTATTTCAAGTTTAGTCTTGTTGTCGAGTCTGTCAGTCTTCAAGTTGTTATAAGTCTGTGTCGAGTAATGTAAGCCTTCTTCTTTTGATGGAATGAAATCTCATTTTTGCCTAATTTGATGTGTCTAGTCATCAATGCACGAATCATCAAACTGAAATGTCACTTTTCAAATTACCATGGAAATTACTCTGCTAATAAATTTTTGCATTAAACAAAAAAAAGAAGAAGAATCCTGAAAAGGTCAAGAGCCGATTTCACGCTGACACCGATGAAGAGCCGAGAATTGAATAGCCTTACTTTAAGAATTTAAAAGATGCTTTTGCTCAAATCTCAAAAAGACATACTTGAAGCTGACTTAGGGCTTGCCCAACACCCTTTTTCTACCATTTTGAAGCCTTAAGCCCAATCCAATTGGGAGCCATGCAATCTGTCCGATTGGAAGCAATGCAGACTTAGTCCTTAATGGTAGCCAAACATTTTAGCAAGTTTCATCTCCACTTTAAAAAAAAAAAGAAAAGAAAAGAAAAAGCTCACTAAGTTGAAAACCCGAAAGGGCACCTAGGCAAAAGTTAGAGCTGAAAAGGTATTGATTTCCAAGATCTGACCTTAACCAGCCAAAATGATGGATAAAATGAAAGAAACAAAATTTTTGGTGATACAAAGAATTGTAAACTTCGAGGCACATCATGAGAATGTGTCTAGATCATATTTCAAAAAGCTCTGAACGACCACAAACAAATTCTGAGAGCTGACATGCACATTATGTAATTTCGAGATTGCGATCGAAAGATCTCACATGAATTAACTACATAAAAAGCAAAATTGACTGGCTAGGTGAAAGTGAAAAGAATCAATCCTCAAAAAAAAAAAAAAAAAAAAGAAAGGGAGACGGAAACTGAATCTTCTTATTCAAGGCTACCACAAGTGACCTAAGTTTGAACTTCTTTGATGATTGGTTTGAAAAACCCTGAACCAATTTCCTTCAAGCCTTGCCTTGAACTACGCTAGACCTGATTCCCACTCAGGGATACGTAGGCAACCACATCGGTTCAGTCGACACCATCATAAATAAACCAATTTCCTTCAAGTCTTGCCTTGAACTACGCTCGACCTAATTCCTACTCAGGGATACGTAGGCAACCACATCGGTTCGGTTGACACCAATATTAACCCCTCTTCTTTCAAGATCCTGGCCTAAACTATGTTGGACCTGATCCCCACTCAGGGGTATGTAGGCAGACTTTCAAAAAAAGAAAAGAAGGATGGCTCGCTAGGTCAAAAATCCGAAAGGACGCCTAGGCAAAAATTAGAGCTAAATCCAAGGTGAGCAATAACAAAAGAGATAAAAGAGCTCGTTAGGTCACCTTACTAGTGCCTAGGCAAAAGTTATGAGCATTTGAGAGATTAAAGTCACGGTCCTTGCCTCGAGCCAGAAATCACCTTCCACACTAGGGGCAAACTTCGGCTACCCGCCTCGTTTGCCTGAATTTACTATCTACCCTTCATATAAGGGGCAAACTTCGGTCACCTACCTCGTTTGCCCAAAACCTTCAAAGAACCATCGTCCAAACTAGGGGCAAACTTCGGTCACCTACCTCGTTTGCCTATGAATTCTACTTTTTACACATCAAACTAGGGGCAAACTCTATTTGCCTAATACGATCCCTTCACACCAAGGGCAAGTTTTCAAGTCACCGAGTTATTTTGAAAAGTTTTGAAATGGAGTATCTTTTATTCTATGAGCTAAGGCACTAATTCAAAGCACATCCTGGGAAAAGCAGAGAATCGACTAGATCAATAGGGAGGAATTTTCAAAAATCAGATTTATCAGCAAAGTGCTACCATGTTAAGATGAGGAGTGAAATTGTACCATCTATGATAAATGCACATCAAATCTTGGCAAAGTCGAGCTTCTTCCAATTTGGTATCAAATGTGTCGCCCTCATACGTGTGTCGATGTTTGTCAGTCTTTGAGTCTGTCGTAGTCTCAAATGTGTAAGTCAACAGTGACTAATAATAAATTTTTCAAATCAAATTATAAAATGTTTAAGAGCATTCCAAGGACAATACAAGCAGGAGAACCAAACTCTATCACAGCATTAGTCAAGGCGTCAGCATGAGAAGTGTCCAAACTTGGGGTAAATATCATCCCTTTCCAAGCCGCCGAAAGTTAACCATCATCTCCTAGCAACATAATTCCATGAGTGGCTGTTGATCATCTTGCTTCGTTCGTGCAACATAAGTCCATGAGTGGTTATTGATCTTCCTTCATCCATGCAACACAAGTCCATGAGTGGCTATTGATCATCTTTGTTTGTTCATGCAACATAAGTCCATGAGTGGTTGTTGATCATCTTTCTTCGTTCATGCAACATAAGTCCATGAGTGGTTGTTGATCTTCCTTCATCCATGCAACATAAGTCTATGAGTGGTTGTTGATCATCATCCTCCATCAATGTAAGATCTATAGCCATCGTAGATCATCTACGTATCCTTCATCCCGAATAGAATCATACCTTTACCATCAGTGGGCGTATTGCCTTCTTCCCTAGTAGTGTACATTGTATCCAGTCCTCCCCAGTAGAGTCGCTTCATCCCTAGCAGATTCAGTTTTATCCCCAATAGGCTTATCGATTAATCCATGACAGTCACAGTAGTTCACTGTTGACTCGTCACCTTGATTAATACATCGTCAGTCCAATCCATGACAATCACAGTAGTTCACTGTCAATTCATCACCTCGATTAGTAAGCCGTTAGTCCAATCTGTGATAGTCACAGTAGTTCACTGTCGACTCGTCACCTCGATTAGTACATCGTCAGTCCAATCCATGACAGTCACAGTAGTTCATTGTCGACTCGTCATCTCGATTCGCACATCATCATTCCTTCTCATCACAGTTAGTCCAACCGTTGATCCAATCTATGATAGTCACAGTAGTTCACTGTCTACTCGTCATCTCAATTCGTGCATCGTCAGTTCATCAATCATCATTAGTTCACCATAACTCTTTTTCAAAATATGCCGTGTTCATCATCAGCCTCTAGCTTAAGGCAAATCCTTCGTTGTCAGCCCTCTAGATTGAGGCAAATCTATTGTTGTCAGCCCTCTAGATTGAGGCAAATCTATTTTCATCAGCCTTCTAGATTGAGGCAAATGTTTTATTGTCAGCCCTCTAGTTTGAGGCAAATCTATCGTTGTCAGCCCTCTAGATTAAGGCAAATCTGTTGTCATCAGCCCTCTAGATTGAGGCAAATCCTTCATTGTCAGCCCTTTAGTTTGAGGAAAATCTATTATAGTCAACCCTCTAGATTGTCAGTCCTCTAAATTGAGGCAAATCTTCACTACCAGCCCTCTAAATTAAGGTAAATCTTTTATTATAGACCCTCTGGATTAAGGTAGGACTTTCGCGTCCACTAGTTATCTCGGGCTACCCCGTTTACTCTTTGATATCTGGGACTGCCATGTCCATCAATCATCTTAGGGATTCCATGTCCATCATTAGTGCTTCTATGTCCGTCAATCATCTTGGAGGCCTGAATAGGCTTTTCAGACCGACCATTGCAAGATTTGATCAACCGTGAGAGATTCGAACTTGAATCCTAGTTCTCAGTCAAGAATTAAAATAGTTAAGGAGATTCTCAGAGAATCCCCTACCATCCCCAGTAGAACCTGAACCAAATTTTCAGATTGGTCATCATAAAAATCGGCCAACGATAGAAAAACACCGCCCATAGTTAAAAGACCCCAATTCCTAGGGCAAGCATTGTCTATTCACAATCCAAGGCTCCGTGTCCATCAGTTATCGTGAGCTTCCTCACTTATCGTAAGCTTCCTCACTCATTTGTCCAAAATCGTGAGCTTTCTCACTTATCGTGAGCTTCTTCACTCTTTCGTCCAAAATCATGAGCTTTCTCACTTATCGTGAGCTTCCTCACTCCTTTATCCAAAATCATAAGCTTTCTCACTTATCGTGAGCTTTTTCACTTATTGTGAGCTTCCTCGCTTATCGTGAGCTTCCTCACTCCTTTATCCAAAATTGTGAGCTTTCTCACTTATCGTGAGCTTCCTCACTCCTTTGTTTGAAATCGTGAGCTTCTTCACTTACCTCGCTTATCGTGAGCTTCCTCACTCCTTTGTCCAAAATCGTGAGTTTTCTTACTTATCATGAGTTTCCTCACTCCCTTATCCAAAATCGTGAGCTTCCTCACTTCTTTATCCAAAATCGTGAGCTTCCTTACTCCTTTGTCCAAAATCGTGAGCTTTCTCACTTACCGTGAGCTTCCTCACTCCTTTGTCCAAAATCGTGAGCTTTCTCACTTACCGTGAGCTTCCTCACTCCTTTGTCCAAAACTGTGAGCTTTCTCACCTATCGTGAGCTTCCTCACTCCTTCGTCCAAAATTATGAGCTTTTTTACTTATCGTGAGCTTCCTCACTCCTTTGTCCAAATTTGTGAGCTTTTTTACTTATCGTGAACTTCCTCGATTATCGTGAGCTTTTTCACTCCTTCATCCAAAATCGTGAGATTTTTCACTTATCATGAGCTTTCTCACTCCTTTGTCCAAAATCGTGAGCTTTCTCACTTATCGTGAGCTTCCTTACTCCTTGTCCAAAATCATGAGCTTTCTCACTTATCATGAGCTTCTTCACTTATCGTGAGCTTTCTCATTTATCGTGAGCTTCCTCACTCCTTTGTCCAAAATCGTGAGCTTCTTCACATATCGTGAGCTTCCTCGCTTATTGTGAGCTTCCTCACTCCTTTATTCCAAATCTTGATCTTTCTCACTTATCGTGAGCTTCCACACTCTTCTGTCCAAAATTTTGAGCCCCCTCACCTATCCATCGGTTATCATGAGCTTCCTCAAAAAAGATCATGAGCTTTCTCAGCAAACAAAAATCGTGAGCTTCTCACTTATCGCGAGCTTCCTCACTCCCTTGTCAAAAATTGTGAGCCCCCTCACCTACCCATCAGCTATTGTGAGCTTTCTCGCTTGTCGGTTATCGCAAAATCCTTCTCCGATTGGCTATCTTGAACTTCCTCATCCATCGCTTGGTATCCAAGACTTTCGTGTCCGTCGATTATCTTTAATTCTTGTCCTCAAGGACCCCACATCCGATTCTATTCACTCATGAAGCACACTTTCTGTAATTCGAGAAGTTTGCCCTGAGACCCAAAGTCTTTTCAGACCATGGTTAGCCACTGCATCGTAGTCAAAGCACCAGCACAACGCAAGCCCACTTAGAGTGGCATACCCCATAGTACCAGCTCATGTTAGGATCAGAACACCAGCTCATGTTAGGAACATCAAATGTATTGAGGAGTATCAGATTTGTTGAAGAGCATTGTTGAAGAGTTGAGGAACATCAGATGTATTGAGGAGCATCAGATTTGTTAAGGAGCATCGTTGAAGAGTTGAGGAACATCAGATGTATTGAGGAGCATCAGATTTGTTAAGGAGCATCGTTAAAGAATTGGGGAACATCAAGAGAGTTGAGAAGCATTGTTGGAGCATCGAGGAACATCAAAAGAGTTGAGATGTATTGTTTAAGGAGCATCAGATGTGTTGAGGAGCATCGGAAGAGTTGAAAAGCATCATTGAAGAGTCGAGGAGCATCGTTGAGATTTGAAGAACACCGTTGAGAATCAAGAAGCATTAAGAAACATCGTCAAAGAATTGAGGAACAACATAAGCGTCGTTGAGAATTGAGGATCATCATTGAAATTTAAGAAGCACCATTGAGAATCTGAGAGTCACCGAGTCCATGCTATCACGATTAAGGGGAGCACGAGTCAAGTCAAGAGGGTCACTTCACCCAACACAACAAATTGGTGATAACATGACAGATAGCCCATCGGTCACGACACACACAAATCACAAAGCCCACTAGGAGTGGCAAACACACCATAAGCATTCTTTTAAGCACTCAACGCTCTTCCTTGGGTAAGACCTCGGGGTCGAGATCCCTCACAAGTCTATTATTCGTAGCGAAGCGTAGATCACCAAGCCTACTGAGAGTGGCGAATACACAGAACACATATACTAGGGCCACAAGCACATTAGAACACAACATCAGGCATGACACGTATCATTTTAGCTCATCATAATATAGCATCATCCCCGCATAGCATCCGCCTGATTGTTGTGTATTTGTATGTATTTGTTTCTTTGTGCCCCGAACTACGTCCTGGTCTAATTCCCCTTGGGATACGTAGGCAGTTAACGAAGAGCATGACCAGCACTAGCCTCAGCATCATCCTTGCATCTTTTGAAACACTTTTATCCTAAATCTATAGCCTCCAAAAAGACCTGTCTCTTCAAAGCTTTGGCACTAGCTTGCGACATGTGTTGCTTCGCAAGTTCATACCAAAGAGGGGCAAACTGTAGACACCCCATTTTGTTGGCTAACAGATTTAGGAGGCCACAAGCATGTCAAACCTCGATGATTAGAAAGATCGAATTTTCAGAGATTGCCTCTAACTCTCAAGAAGTCAAAGAATTGGCATAAATGACCAAAATGCCCCTAAAAGCCCAAAGGTCTCCAGATTGGCCCAGAATCTCAAAAATCATTCGATGTCATTTAGAATTAAAAAAAGTATTTTAAAAGAGAAATATTTGAAATCGTAAGCTCCTAGAGACCTCTGAAAGTCCCGGAAGTTCCCAGAAAGTCTCCGTTGACCGATTTGACCAAAGTTTGACCAAGTTTGACCAGGGTTTGACCAAAATCATTCGAATTCGCCCAAAAGTTCTGAGATCATCCTAGATCATGTGAAACGTCTTAAAATATGTTTTAAAAGAAAATCGGATGGAAACGTCAGTCTTTGGAGGCTCCCAGAACTTCCCAGAATTTCTTGGAAGTGCACTGTTTGACTGATTTGACTACAAGTTTGACCAAAAATCAAAGTCTCATTTTTTATGTTGAAATATTTTTATCAAATACTAGAGGTCAATAGCTTTCCAATGGTATATCGTACATAATTTCTGGATCTAAAACGAATTTGTTATGAATTTCTGAATGTGAAAAATGCGATCAATTCGGTTTTTAACCCGAATACCGCAAAACTTTCCAAACTGACCCAACTCCAAATTATTTGTTTTTATGGAAAGTAGACCTCAATACCTTTCCAACGATATATGACAATCTCAATTTGGATTTCGTATGAATTTTTTTGTGAATTTCGGACGAAATAGGGCCGTTTTGCGAATTCCCAGAGTTCTGGGAGCCAAAATGCAAATTCTGGTCAACGGGGGGGGGGGGGGGGGTGAATGCCGCGGCAACAATGGCCCACTGCTGCGGCAGTAGTGGCCAAGTGCCGCTGCGGCACTCTGAGTGATTTTTCATTTTTTTGTTAATTTTTGGGTTTTAATTCAAAATTTCAACAAATAAAACGACATAGTTTTGATAATCTGAACTTTTTGGACCAATTAGAGATTTTTAAAAATCCAAAATACACCCCCATCTTGGCCTATAAATGAGACCCATTTGCTTCCATTTGGGGGGGGGGGGGGGGGAAATTGGAAGCCATTAGAGAGAGATATAGAGAGTTAAGGGAGAGAGAGAGAGAGAAGTAAAGATTTTCTTCTTCTAAATCCGATACAAAATGTGAGTTTCAATTAGTTTTCTAAAAACTAAACTTTTATTTTCAAGCTTTCAATCCATCTTCTTCATCTTCTTTGAGTTTTCAATGAGTTAGAGAGTTATGTACTCACCCATATACACATATATGAGAGGTTGAATACTTGTGGTTCCACCATTGAATATCATCTATTGATTTGTTCATTTGCTTGCTTATATACAATGTTCACATCTTCTTACATCATTTCTTTTTTATTTTCTTTATTTACTTACTAGTTCATCATCATCTAGATGGTGACATGAAGTTTGAGGTGAGTGAATCCTTATGGATAGTAGCTCTTGACCTCAAAAACATGTTTGATAGATGATAATTATAACCTCAATACATCACTATGTATTCTTGAGGTTATTTCCAAAATAAAGCAAACCTTTCCAATAATCATGGAGGTTCTCTAAATGGGTTAGAGGTTGATATTACAAGTGGTTTTAATCCTATTTGAGTGTTGAAAATATACTTTCAAAACCCCTATTTCAAAGCCATCCTAAAACCCCCAATATTTGGATTCCAATAATAAACCTTATTTTCTCAAAACCTTCAAGACAATGAGTCATTTAACTTCAAAGAATTATTTTGAGTTCAATACTCAATATATGAATGTAATACCACTTGGAAAGTCTTCCTAACTTATTGGAGAACATCCATGATTTTTGGCTTGACTTGGAAATACTTGGAAGAGGTCCATTTGGACCCAAACATTCTCTCTAGATATTCTGTTTTTGCTGTCACAGTAGCTTGGTTGACTTTCAACTTGTTTTACGGAAAACTTTTCCAAAAGGAGTGGTCCCAACTCATTTTTCCCTTGAACTTTAGTATCTTAATAAACTTTCTATATAATATGGGCCTCTAGATCTTTTGTTTTCATTTTCTAAGATTTCTCAACATTTCAGTCGACAGTACGGACTCTGTTTCTGAGTGACCTCTATTGTTTATATGATTTCTCTCAATCTGTAATAGTTATTGAGGATTGGCTTTTTGATTTGTGTTCTAGACACAATAAGGATGATCTCCATACAAAAAATCAGGCATTGAAAACATTTATAGCCCTACTTTTCATTTTCCACAAAATCAAGTCACTGTTATGTCCACTATTCACAACAAGTACACTTTTACTTCCATCCTTTTATTTGATGCTTATATGGACTTCAAATATGTTCATATCTTAAGAAGTAGTCCATACTACATTTTTACATATTCCATTATGATTTCCCCTATGCATTCATTCATCTTTTTAGACTTCTAAGTCACTTTAGAAAGTCCATGTACACAAACACACAACAATCTTTGCACATTCTAGGATCATACATGCATTCATCCAAGATTTGGGATTTTTGTAACTCCTAATCTAAGAAGATTATAAGGAATGATCATGATCACACATTCATGCTTCCCCTCGATCTAATTCTCCTTTCTCATCCGTCCCGGGGATTGAGAGGTCTTCTTTTCCCGAAGATTAACATGCATCACTCTAGCTTGCTAAGCATATTTTGATCTCTTTTATTATTTGCTTCAACAACAATCCATGTCCCCTCCTAGATTAGGAAAACTTGGTTACTTGATATATGATTAGACGATTTTTCTTAAGTTTTTTTGTGTGATCTTTCACCTTTGCGTTGTGTGATATTTGGCTTAGATCTTATGAATGATACCTTATCTTTTGATCTTCCATTTCAAGATTCTTATGTAATATAGTATATTATCATAGTATTAATTGTCGAACCAAACATAGTATAAGATGATTATTTGGATGCTAATTGAGGCCCGTCGAGAGACGGGGCGAGTTGAAGGTGTTTTAGTCACGTCAAAGGCTCCTTCCTCTCTTGTACAAAAACCCCGAACCAAGTTCTTTGGTTATGAAGGACCGGTTCCCTTTATCCATTTGGGTGGGTCAAATTGGGTTTCTTGGTTCCCTAAAGATCAAGTGGCGACTCTATATCTGTTTTCAATAGACCTCTTGTTTTCTTTCAAATCAATTTCAAAATAAAGGAAAATCAATTCCGAAACCCCGAAAACAGAAACGGGAGTGGACGACGAATTCCGCGTATCCACACATGTTCAACACTTTCTGAGAGAACAAATACTTCAAGCTCTTATGATCGAAAAATAGATCAAACTTTTCTCCGTAGAGATAGTGTCTCCACATCTTCAATGTAATCACTATTGCTGCCGATTCCAAATCATGTGTAGGAAGTTCTTCTCATGCGCCTTCAATTATCTTGATCCATATGCAATGACATTCACGTCTTGCATAAGCACACAGCCGAGTCCTTGGTGCAATGCATCACTGTAGATCACATACCTCTCTCCATTCCTAGGTATCGTGAGTACTGGTGCAGAAGTTAATCTTTCCTTTAACTCTTGAATTGCACCCTCATGCTTTTCAGTCCATTCGTACTTTATCTCCTTTCTTGTCAAATTCGTCAAAGGTCTTGCAAGCTTGGAGAATCCTTCGATAAATCTCCGATAATATCCTGCTAAGTTGAGGAAACTTCTTACCTCCGTAGCATTGGTCAGGCTATTCCAGCTTAAGACTACATCAATCTTAGATGAGTCCACCGAGATACCATCTTAAGATATAACATGTCCCAAAAATTGGAACTCTTGTATCCAAAACTCACACTTACTGAACTTTGCATACAACTTGCTATCTTGAAGTGTCTGTAAGGCAATCTGTAAATGCTCCTCGTGATCCTCCTTTGTCTTTGAGTAGATTAGTATGTCATCGATGAATACTATAATGAATTGATCCATATATGGTCTAAATACTCTATTCATTAAGTCCATGAATACTGTTGGCGCGTTTATCAATCCGAAAGGCATAACTAGAAACTCATAATGCCCATACCTCGTCCTGAACGCAGTCTTCGACACATCTTCCGATCAAACTAAAAGTTGGTGATATCCCGAACGTAAATCAATCTTGGAAAAGATCCTTGATCCTTGTAATTGATCAAATAGATCGTCTATCCGAGGAAGTGGATATCTATTCTTAATCGCTACCTTATTCAACTCCCTATAATCCAAACAGAGTCGAAGTGTCCCTTCCTTATTCTTTACGAATAGTACTGGTACTCCCCAAGGTGACGTACTCAGACGTACAAATCCCAAATCTTCAAGTTCCTGAACTTGCTTCTTTAGTTCCAGCATCTCAATTGGCACCATTCGATATGGAGTCTTAGAAATTGGTAAGGTCCCAGGTACTAATTCTACACAGAAGTATATTCTCTCTTCGGTAGAAGTCCTTTAATATCCTGGAATACATCCTGAAAGTCTTGTACGATAGGGATTTGATCCATCATGAGTTCCGTACTCGTGTTCCCGATTGTAGCTAAATCGCTCGTAAGGAACAGGTCACTTGTTGACTGACACTAAAATCTGATCGTCGGTCGTCCAAGTATCGAAAATACAATCTTCCTCAAAGGGCAATCCAAATTGGCACCATACTTAGTCAACCAATCCATTCCTAGGATAATGTCAAATTCTGACATCGACAGAACCACTAAGTATGCTGGAAGATTCCTATCTCCTAAGGTCAATTGGCAATCTTTACATACTTTGCCCAGCTTAACACTCACTCCCAATGGTGACATAGTGTTAAGTGCTGGCTCAAATGTATAGGGTTCTAAAACCCAAATGACGCACAATCTTAATAGCTATAAATGAATGTGCAACACCAGTATCAAATAAAGCTTAAACTTGACTATGAAAAAGCACAAGTATACCTTCCAAATGCCACTATTCATCAGCGTTAAAGCCTGCTTCCCTTGGGATTATAGCATTTACCCTAGTCTGATCTGGGGGTCCTTGGATTCCTTGAACTGGGGCCCCATAGTGTCCTCCTCGTGGTGCACGACAATCCCTGCTCAAGTGCCCCGACTTGTTGTAGTTACGACAGACAATGTCTGGCCTGTGATTTATTCTGGGGGCGGTGCAATTTTTGGAAATATGTCCAGGATTCCCACAGTTAAAGCAATCTCTGTCATTTGGTGGCGGAGCTGTAAGCAGTGACTGAGGTTGCGGTCCTCGCTGGTGACATTGCTGGTGTCAAAGATAACTCTACTGGGTTTCCTGGTTCCTTCCCAGGTTCTCTTGTTACCTTCCTTGAGGTCTCTACCCTTGGGTATTCCTTGGCAACTGGGTTTGGAAATTTCTCTGCTGAAAATTCTCGACTGCTGGGGTTGATTTGTCTGCGGTCGTTGTACTGGATATGCATCCTTTTTTAGACTTACAATAAGTCTGATCAGTCCTTCAAAACTCTGGTTCAGGTAGCCAATCATCATATAGTGAAGAAGGGGGTTCAGTCCATGGTGAAATCTCTTCACTTTCCTTAGTGGTGTATCGATCAGGTGGGGAGCGAACCTCGACAATCGCTCAAATTGCGTGGTGTATTCGCGTACCATCCATCCGCCTTGGACTAGGCTCATAAAATTCCTTTCCTGTTGATCCTTTTCATCTTTCAGAAAGTACTTCTCTAGAAATCTTACCTTGAATGTATCCCAAGGCATTGCTCTTGCAGCGTTCATCCCTATAGTGGCTCGCTCAGTCTCCCTCCAATCTGCAGCAGCATAGGTGAGCTGGAACGTAGCAAGAAAATACTTCTCTTGTTTACTACATTCTAACGCTTCAAAGATCAATTCCATCTCTCTTATCTACTATTCGGCTTTCCATGGTTCTGTTAACCCGTCGAACTTCTCAGGACGTAATCCATGAAAATTTGCTAGCAGCTTATCTCCAGCTTGTCTATGCTGAAATGGTGTCACTGGGGGTTGAACAGGTCGTTGATTAGTAGCATGGTTGTACGTGTCGCCTACATGTTACATCCTCTGCATAAAAGCTTCAAAAACTCCGGATAGGTCCATTCCTTCTGGGATAGGTGCTTTAATATACGCTTGATGATTTCTCAAAGGTCCTCACCCTAAATTAGCTCAGGCTCTGGAACTAGTACGTCGGGTACCAGTGATGGTGGGGCTACCGGTGCTGGTGCAGTTGTAGTCTCTGGGGGAATAGGCCCTGCTATGATAGCTCGTAACTTAATCTCATCCACCTCCAGCTTACTCTGGATCAATCTAGCCATTTCCTGGTATATGGCTGTTCGGGTCATAGCGTAGTGATACGCGTCCATACGTATCTCTGTCAGGTGTGTCGTGCCTACTACATAGAGAGAAGTCCACATCCTCTCCTCCAAGTAATGACTAGCTGTCTGGCGAATGTGGCTCTGGTATATCTCTGGTATGGCTGGCTCCACTATGTCGCCATGAATAACATGTCCGCCAAAAGAATCATCTACGACAAGTAGAAATCTTAATCCATGCTAACCTATAAAGGAAACTATCTATCGTCAGAAAGACGAACTTATCATAAACTCATATCTCATCTCAGGGATCTCAACATACTAGGACTCGATGGTGTGGACTTGTTAGTGAACGAAAGTATCACAACCTGGCTCTGATACCAAAAATCCTGTCATACCCCGGAGCAACAAAAATAGAGAAAAATAAATTTCCTTTTTGGGTCCATAAGGAATGACTGGTGAATGTCACTAATTGTCTACACCATACAGTTCTAGTTAACCAAAAGAACAACCCACAGTAATATAAAGAAAACTTAATATATTACCAACATCAGAGTTATTGCAATAAAAGGGCTACAGCGGAAGTATATAAGGTTTGGAAGCAACATATGCCCAAGTGCCAAACATAACAAAGCAGTATAAACAGGAATAATAAACTAATAACTATCTCCAGATCTTCAGCTAGCGTAAACATCAGTGTAGTAATCCTCCATGGAATAGGCGTCATCAGAGGGGCCACCTTCTGCGTATTCCCCTCCCAGATAGTAGCCATGGTTGTAGGCTCCATCATCTGCAGAATAAGGTACAGGATAGTATGGGCGGGAAAAGTCCAGGCAATAAAGGTCGTCAGCTTACTGAGAGCTCAATGAATAAAAACTAACAAGGTACCAGTTATTTGAAGTAATAACAAGTTTATAAAGACACGAGTTAAATTCTACTATAATATATCTTTCTCCTTTACTCAACGTCATTAACCAACCCTTGTCGTCTTGTTACTCGAAGATCAAAATTCAACATACTCTGACTGAATGAACAGACTCAATCGTTTAACTCTAGGGATATACCCTTATTCCGTCCACTGCTTTTAAGAGTATATTCACAGCTCACTGCAGGTCATGGACTCCACGCCAGTCCGTCCCATATCTTTTAAGAGCATATGCACAGCTCACCGCTTTACAGGGACACAACGGTTCTAATAAGGCATATTAATCTATTGCCACGACTCAACGACATCTACTACTGATCCCAGCTCACTGCTTTAAGAGCATATTACATAGCTCATTGCTTTTAAGAGCATATCATAGATCATCTAGTCTATCTTAGGACTACTTAGTCCAGCCACCGCTTTTAAGAGCACATGCACAGCTCACTGCTTTTAAGAGCATTTCATGCCCAAATGTCTGTCCACGTACCGTTCCCAGAACTTACCAAACCTATCTAGGTTCTGTACTAACATTGACAGATGACAATCCCCATTGTGGCCTGGCAACTTGGTATGAAAAGATCGAATATCGAACGTATACATGAACCACATAGCATCCAACGTCATCACATTAATCCGTTATTATTAACCATACTTATATGTGTTGTCATATTATCTCTGATCTACCCATAATCGCATAATGAAAGTCCGAATCAAAAAATCAAATATATCAAACCCTTTATATAATAAACAACAGAAACAATCCATGTCCTGCAAATGCCAATCAATTGGGATAATTTATGTAACAATCGATTGAGAAAATATGTCAATCGATTACTAACTTTGGCAATCCATTGGGTTACAAAAAATGACAATAGATTGGGAATCAATCCAATCGATTGGGAAAAGTCCAATCGATTAGGAATCCATCTTCTCTAGAAGATTTCTAAGACATCATATATAAATGTCATAGGGACGTATTTAATACCTCTAAACTTTATAAGAACTTGTAGAAACATCAAATAGAGGGACCAAGTGAGTTACAATTCACCTAAGGGTGTGTTTGGGTGTGATGGTTGTTATGGAAGCTTGAAACCTCAAGGTTTCTGCCTCTCTCTTCTTTGTCGAGCTCCCTCTCTCTCTCTCTCTCTGTCTCTCCTTCTCTTCTCTTCTCTTCTGTCTTCTTTCTTCTTCTTCTTCTCTGCTCAAGGCAGTGTGTGTGTGTGTATGTGTGTGTGTGTGTGGATGTATATATGTATGTATATATCTCACAAGGTGTCTCTCTCTCTCTTTCTCTCTTAAGATTGTGAAAACTGGTCGTAAGGCCATAAATGAATGTATATATATAGAGTATGAAAGTGCCATATGTCCAAAGCTCAAGCAAAGAATAAAACTTATCTCTGCTTATGCCAGTCGATTAGGACTGATGGCAATCGATTGGTTATAGATATTTGAAGGCAATCGATTGGAAAAGATGGTAATCGATTTTTATATTTCCACGTAATGAATTCAAGTTGGCAGAATAGCAATCGATTGGAAAACATGACAATCGATTAGTATACAAAAACTAGCAATCGATTGGGACACAAAGGCAATCGATTGGTAAACAAAATTACCAATTGAAGGGTAAGGGCTATACAAGTATATAGAAATGAATACTAGGTCTTAATTATATATCAAAATATAGGGTATTACAGTATATTCAACAAGTTGTACGACTACATGGAGTACCAGTGTCTATCGTATCAGATCGCAATTCACAGTTTACTTCAGGATTCTAGGAAAGTCTTCAAGAAGCTTTGAGAACTTCATTAAGCTTGAGTACTACTTTTAATCCACAGACCAATGGACAGACTGAACATACCAATTAGGTTATGGAGGATATGCTCAAGGCATGTGTCATAGACTTTGAAAGTTCATGGGAAACAAACCTTCCATTAATCAAATTTGCTTACAACAACAGTTACCATTCAAGTATAGGGATGGCTCCATCCGAAGCATTGTATGGACGACCGTGTAGATCCCCACTTTGTTGGGCAAAGATTAGAGATAAAGAACTGTTAGGACCAGACTTGGTTAGAGAAACCAACGAGAAGATAACCGTTGTGAAAGAGATGATGCGTGTTGCAGAAAGTAGACAGAAGAGCTACGCAGATAAACATAGAAAGGACAAAGAGTTCACTGTCAGAGATTATGTACTCTTGAAGGTATCACCAATTCGTGGAGTAGTTCAATTTGGTCAGAAGATAGGTAAGTTGTCACCTCGTTTCATTGGACCATTTGAGATACTGGAACGCGTTGGAAAAGTAGCTTATCGACTTGCGTTGCCACCAAAGATGTCTGGAGTACATAATGTCTTTCAAGTATGTTGAGGGAATACAAGGGAGAACCTTCACACGTTATTGATTTCAACAGCATAGAGATCCACGAGAATGTCACCTACAGAGAGACCTATACGTATTCTGGATCATAGTATGAAGAAGCTGTGGAACAAGGATATTCCTCTAGTGAAAGTTCAGTGTGGAAGTATCATGATAAGAATGAAGCGTCTTGGGAATTGGAATCAGAAATGAAAACTAAGTACCCGGAGTTGTTTCAAGGCTATTCAGCTTAGATTTCGGGGGCGAAATCTCTATTAAGGAGGGAGTGATGTAGCAACCTGTATTTTCGCACCCCTAATAATAAATAAAAATGTCAGTTTTTATTTATTTACTATGGATTTAATTTTAGTTGTGGTATTATTCTAATTATTAAATAATACTCGTGTTATTAGTTGTTAACTCAATGCCATTTTATTTTTACTGTTATGTATCATTTTTAGTTCTAGCATTATTTTCATAAATGAAAAAAAAAAAAAAAAACTTATGTTGATTTATTCTAATTACGTGACATAAATTATGCGACCCTTAGTAATTTTAATTAGTAATTCTTATGCTTAAAACTGTGCCCCTAAGTTACCATATAATTTGGACCATTAATAAAATATTTGTCACATTGCTTACATTTTTTTGGTCCATAATATTTATTTGGGTATGTTCCTAGACTACCCGGACCAACCTAACTGGACTAACTGAACCAAACTGATTAACCAAACCAACTGTATTATTTGCATGACTGATTACAGTAACTTCTAAACCAGCTGTAAATTCTATCTTTATACTCATTCACTTATCAACTTGCAAGGTAACTGATTGAGACTATATTTATGTTCACACTTGCCTTACTAATTTCATTATATACTCATATAGTTTGCAAGCAAAACTCACATACACTTCATTTTGAGGAAACTCTCACAGATTTCTCTCTTTCTCAGATCATATACACCTATATACAACTCTCTCAATCACAAGAACACACAAGGACATTTCTATATTTTGGAAATCAAGGTCAGTAGCAAAGAAGTATAAACATCGCACTAAGCTCTAAGAAAAGCCATTGCCACTAAGCTCAAAGCTTGAGCTTATATTACAGAATTTACTTTATTCGGCAAGTCTCACAACTCAATCTAACATTCGGTGTGTCTCTCGAACTCATTTATAATGTAATATTAGTCATTGCGTACAAGCCCAGGGTATCAATTTTAGAGATATACGTATATATATATATACATATAAACATTTTGAAGGTACAAAAATGGTGGTCTCACCAAACTCAACCAAAATGATTTCTGTAAATTGGAAATGAAAGATTACACCCCTAGTAAGCTTTGTTTCAAATATTAGACCTTAATTTGTAATGGTTGGTACGTACGATGAAACTATAGTTTCGGCGACACTCGGATTTTCATCCAAAAGTAGAGCTATGCTAGGAATTAAGACTTAAGACTTATAAATTCATAATCTACACGGAAAAACGAAGAGAATGATATATTATACTTGTTGTATCGTTCAGATTTGTAAAACTCATATATACTCTACAACTGTACAGTTCTGAGGAAGAAGACGACCCAGAACCGGTCGCGAAACATACCCAGGATCAGTTCCGACCATGGCCGGTCCCGCATAAGTATTAGGACCAGTAGCGACCATGACTGGTCCTGCTAAAAGATCAGGACCGGTCCTGCCCCTCTATGACAGAATGATCTCTTTCACAAGGTAGTTTCTCCAGTTTCACTGAATAGTGGTTTCACTGCATGTTAATTCCATTCATGAAGTAAATCATTTCTCCCTTCCATTTATGTAAATCATTTTTCCCTTGCATTCATGAAGTAAATCATTTCTCCCTTCCATTTATTATGTAAATCATTTCTCCCTTTCATTTATTATTTTACTCAAGTTATTAATATAATCAACGAAATACTACTCATTTGGATTCAATAAAAATACTTTTAAAAATCAATTCCTTATAGATAAAAAGTCAACTTTTCTTCTGAAGGCGAATTAACCGATTTTTGCACAATGTATGATATTGAGACATTATTTTTACTAGGTTCCCTTCCTTTTAAAAATTCTTAAAACTCATATTTGATATATGGGGACCTAGATGAACTATTCGCGGCACTTTTAAACTCTTGAATCAAAAATCTTATTTTTGACTATACTTAGTCGTTTTGGCCATTCTGGGTCAATGGTTGACTTTTCTGGACTAGGTTGTTTTAATTCTCAATAATCATATTTTTAATTAGCTCTGATACCTCTATGCAAGGGTAGGAATCCGTCGCTCTGGATATCATTTGTAGTAATCAAATATAAATAATTCTGATACCATATTAAGGAAAAATAGAAAACGCTCCGATGCTTTTATAAGAAAATGTGTAAAGAGAGAACAAGTCCTAAGCCCACTCTGATACCTTTATATAAACGAGAAAAAGAAAAAGCTACACATTTGCATAGTCGAGTTGGTAAAAGTTAACATTTATAGTGTGTGATGGTGAGATTGGAAAAGTCAAGAGAGGATGTCTTGGTTGTGGTAACCTTAATTTTCCCAGGCTGCTTGAGATATGACAGGTTAATTCGGAAGGATTGAGCCCAGGCCGCTTCAGATACGGTAGATTAATTAAAGTATTCCACAGGTTATTGTAACTTTGAATGTTTAGGTACGTCCAGGCCTACCTAAATACGGTAGATATATTGACAGATCTTCTAAACTAACGGCATTGTGCCGGATGGTTCTAGGTGAACCAAATGAGTCAAGAGATTGTGGTCGAGATAAATGGGTCAGTGAGATGAGATGGTTTCATTGTTCATGCACTGTCTTAAATATTCATTTTCCAACTATTACTAATTGATATTGTGCGATGACTGAAATAATGGATATACCGTACTCTAAGGTACTAAACATTTATAATAATTGTTAATGTACTTTTATATACATTGTTTGCGTGTTCGTTATAGTCACTCGGCTTTCATTAGCCGATGACTTTATTTTGTCCTGGACATCCAAAATGTTAAGAAAATGGTTATGCAGGGCAATAATTATGCCAGCTAGAGGAGCCTGCAGCGTTACTTTTTATAATTTAATAAAGTTGTAATAAGGATATGGATAATATTTTTAATTTAAATAAGGCGATTGTGCCTTAAAGATACTTTATTTAAGGACAATGTAAAAATATTTGAAGTTGTAATAGTATTTTTAATATTTACTTCCCTGTTACTTTATATACTCTGTTTTTTTGGTACATGTTAAGCTAAGTACAGGACAAGCAATCCATCACCTGTCATGACCTACGGGTCCAAAACATAAATGAAAATTTTTCCTTATTTTGCTATGCTAAGCCGTGACATGTGGTGACAACTCTCTTATCGGCTCAGTCATGGTGATTCAAATGTTCGCCCCATTGAGTACAATGCATAACGACTATGCATGCTCTGCCACAAGATATATATATATATATGTGTGTGTGTGTGTGTGTATGTGTGTGTGTACTGTTCATCATCACAAACAATAGATGCAAACATATGAAGCATCTCTACAATGATAACAATATTATCGTCACATTCATCCACTCCACTCGACGTCACTCAGCATATAACGTCACTCGTTCCCAAGGCTCTAAACCTATTACTTTGATACCACTAAATGTCACAGCCCAGTCCCACAATAGCAGAACCGGAGCCCGTGACACGCCACTGAGGCAAAATCAATTCATTAACGTTTCCAAAATCTTAGTTTAAGAACATGCAGCGGAAAAGAAACATAACTCTTGTTCTAGCACTACTGGAGCCAGCCGAAAATAAACCTTTCGCTCGGAGGCTTCAAAATTCAATCTAATTAATTTTCCTTCAAAAGGATCCCAAAAGAGGCTTAAGTTTGTAATTAGAACATTTGAAAAGGTTTGGAATTAGGAGAACTAACCGGGCTGGCAGGGGGTATTTCAACCGGTCGAGTGTCCCTCTCGACCGGTCAAAAGTCCCATCGACCAAGTGCCTTTGCTGAAGTTTAAAATAGAGGGGCATTCGACCAGTCGAATGGGTATCTTCGACCGGTCGAAAGTCCCTTTGACAGCAAACCACATGGTTTTGTCCAACTGACGCGACAAAAAGTACCATCTCCAAATCCGTTTCTTCCAAAACTTTATAGAAGGTATATAAACATATATAACAACATGTCACGCTAAGGAAAACATTTACAAAACTCGTTAAAGACATGTTTGGCACAAATCTCAATAGTGCTACAAGTCTTGAAAAAAACATGAACTATCAACTCCTTTACGTACTTAAATCCAAAGCACATGAATTCTTTTACAACTCAAACATATTAAAAGACATACACGATATATTATAACGTTTCAGAACATATCCAGAACTTCTATGTTCTATTACAATACTATCATCCGATTCTGTTACAAGTTCCTAATGATAACAAGTTAAACAATAATTTTCATTACAAAACAATGAGATAACCAAGATGAGTCGCCTTCTAAGTGAACCCCCAACATCTCGTGATCAATTTCTCGATTCCTCGCCGACATTAACACCTGAAATGGTTATTTGAATAGCCACACATATTCAATTTGTTTAAGCTAACGCTTAGTGAATAAAACAACAATGCATATGAATGATAAACATGCTCGCATTCACATCTCTACATTTCATACTAGTCTCCGGGGTCCCACGTGTACGTTCCACACTCCTAATCCGCGACTCTTCGTCAATAAGTCCACGCGAAAAGGTAAGAACCACATTTTTTTTCTTCAAATGTGCGACCTTATGCCTATAACGACTACACAACGATGGCTTGATACACGCACTCCTTTGACCTAAATAACAACTAAACATGCTCAAATATATTTCACCATGCTTTTAACATAATCCAAACATTTCATCATGCTATTGGGCCTACTCATCGTGCTTTTCACTATGTTGAATCACTCACCTCCGATTTACGCTTCTAAAATACGATCCAAGGAAAACCCGAGTACAAAGAACGAGCAGTAATCCTTCTAGTACAATTCCTATTGATCAGAATTCCAATTATCAACTTTTTAGGAAAATTCAAGAAAAAGTGTTTTCGAAAAACTTAGCCAAACAAGGCCTAACGGATATCAAAATGAAGCCATTACCTCAAGGAGTTCGAATATGAAATTCGGGGAAAAACAAACGGACGGAAGGTCGTCGATTTGTGCCGGAAAGCTCTAAGCAACCAAATCCCCAAATCTCCTCTCTTGAATTTCTAATTTAGGGTTTGAACTAATGAAAATATCTCATGAGTTTCTATATATAGGCACGACTCTTAGGAATTACGTTTACCTCCCCGCGAGTTCTCAAAACTCCTAATCAGTCTCCGAAACTTTTTACACAACTAATTCATAGCTTCATGAGTTAAAACTAAAAATTATAAAAGTTTTCTCCTAAGTTCTGTTTTAGTGCTAAAACGCAAATTTCTACATGATTTTACGAAATTGCTAATTAGCCTACCAATTCTGAAGCGTGTTAATTTGTCCTCACTAGGATACTAAAATTAACAACAGAAATATAATCTAAACCAGAAAATAATATAGATAGTGAAATACACAGGTAAACATTTATTTCCAGATAAACATTTAAGGTATTCCACAATGAACGTCTCATACTCGGAGAGACTTCAAAACATCAAACACTCATTCAACACAATCTCAATAGGTTCTCTTATAAAGATACCCAAATCGACTCGTGAGTCAAAAATTACTCACACATGTGCCAAAATGCACAACATATCACATTATCATGCATGACAATTAGGGTCGGCTCTGAGGTTTTGGGGGCCTTAGGCGAACTTCTAAATGAGGCTCTCTGCATATAAGCATGACCAGCTATCAAATCCAGAAATGTATTTTCTTAAAAGCCATTTGGGTTTATTTGGTCATTGTTTGGGTCTATTTAGGGGAACCTATTTTTTTTTTAGGAAGGGGACGGCACTAAGAATTTGA